>JBCEGF010000556.1:677500-1327470 GCA_038501285.1 Penstemon eatonii
CATTGTTCCATGGAGCTAAGGTCCAAAATATGGAAGAAAGAAGCGTTTCCACCACTCTACCACCAAGTCAATTCTGTTCCACTTAATCCCTCTTTCATAGCCACATATCTTTCCGGCTAAGGAAAGGGAAATCTTTCTCCTTACATGAATCCAATTTTCATTTCATCCGGGAAAAGCCATCTTTTTCTTAACAATGTCTTTGTCATTTGATCCAATAGCGTTCCGTTAGATAGGAATAGAGTTGATAAATACTGATAACTCTCGGATAGAGTATTAGAACGGAAAGATCCATTAGATAATGAACTATTGGTTCTAAGCCATCTCTGACGATTAATCAACAATTCGAAGTGCTTTTCTTGTGTATTCTTGATAAACCAGCGTTTATATATAGATGTAGGAGGATCTATTTGGGAAGTAAGAAGCCCCTTTGACATCTCTTCATCTGCAAATAATTCTCGATGTGAAAACACAGAGCCAGGGGGCTAAAAGAATTCGAAAGAGAATTACTCAATATTTTCAATAATTCGTACCGAAAGTAAATGAGATAATTAACTCTAAATAAAAACATAGAAAAATATAAAGGAAAAAATTGAGATAAAATATAAAAAATTGAAACATAAAATAAAGAAAACAAATTGAAACATAAATCAAGAAAAAGATGAGACGAGAATAAAGAAAAAAATTTGAGACCATAAAACCGAAGAAAATCGAAAAAAATTGAAGAAATTGAAATATAATATTATTTGGTGGATATATGAATTCATAATTAACATAAATATTTTTTTATTAATTAATAAAGAAATAATGTATTTGTTTCAAAATGGATAGGCATATTTTTGAAACAAAATGTTTAATACTATAACATAGGGTGATAACTGTTACAATTGATACTATAGGGGTTAAATTGATGCCAACCATATACTTTAAGGGGAAAAAGTGTATTTCACCCTTCTTTTTATTTTATTTTAAGAGATACTAAACTACTGGCCAAATATTCAAATACTAGTTTTTTAGGTAATGTGACCAATTTTCTCAAATCTTCTTGTGACAGCTGACATTATTTATCGTAAATAGGTTCTTATCAGTTTTAGATTTGATTAACTTCTTTCACCAAAAGAAGTAGTAATGAGTATAGTGAATATATTGTCTATAAAGAATGCATGTATTTGGGTGTGAGTACAATACTTTAATCTAAAAGAGCAATATCCAGAATTGAAATATATATTAAGTGTGAATTTCTTGATCGTAGGATGAGAAAAAAAAAAAAAAAGAATCATAAATTCAAAATTCAAAATTTGGTCAAGAGAAAGAAGAGTAGAAAATCTGATTTATTGGAAAAGGAGGAGAGGAAATAATCATTGTCAGGTTTTCTTTTAGATAAATATTGACGTTGTTAGATGACGTTTATAATTCTTAAGATTTTTTCTTCTTTTTTAATTTATGAATCATAAATGGGCTGCGGTTAGTAGCTATATCTAATGCATTATTTAATATTTGTTTCCAGTAGTTTACAAAAGCCCATTTGGCATGATTTGGTGAATTAAGGGCTCATGTAAGACGAATCATAGTCTGGGCGTTGCAGTTCACAATTCGGTTGTATTTAACTTTTTATATAATGAACTATCCTGTATATATAATTAGATTGGTCCCAAGCCGGCCCTGCCTGCTCTAGAAGACAAAATGGGTCAAATTTTATGAGAATCAAAAGCTAAGTTAGGCTACGTCTTTGATGTTTAAAATTTATTATCATAATAAAATAACAAGTAATGAATTGGTACTCCCTCCGTTTTTTTCTTATTTATCATTTTTGAGATTTGCAAACAATTAAGAAATATCATAACTAGTCACATTTTTTAAGCAAAAATTGAAATACAATTTTAATTAAATAATCTTAGCATTAATTAGTAATAATTACAAGTATTAGTAAGAACGGTAAAATTGATAAAAGATAAAAGAATGTTGATTTTATATTGAAATCCTAAAACGACAAATAAAAGCAAACAAACTTTCTTTGTCAAATTAAGCGATAAATTAGAAAACCGGAGGGGATTGTTTAGATATTGTAAATTTTGCTAACCTGAGTCATATGTGCGGGTGATTTTTTTTTTTATTTTTTTTTTGTGACTAATTATTTTTCTAAGGTGTCAATAATGAAAGAACTGATGAAACAAACAATTACATCAAATCTTCTCTCCACATATGTAGCATAAATTATGGGAGTCATCCTAATCACAAAATCTTCTAATTCTAAACTATGGCCATTCTTCGCAAGTGCAGTCGCACACGTGTTCCCACTTCTTTTCTTATGGAGAAGTCGACATTCCCATGGCATTCGGATAAGATTCCGGCAGTCCCTGATGATGTTACCAAGAGGATGAATGTCAACATTAGCATCTTTAATGAAATTCACCACCACTTCCGAGTCCGACTCGATTTCCAGCTTAGGAATCCTTCTTTCTCAAGCCAAATGTAATCCTTCTCTTACTGCAAGAAGTTCAGCGACGGTGATAGTAGTGCAGGACCGGCCCTAGACATTTGGGGGCCCTATGCGAATTTCAAATTTGGGGTCCATTCTAATAAAAAAGTTTAATCAATTTATTTTTTTCAAAGGCAAAACTATTAATTAAATATCGACAGTTATTTTCTCTAACATATTAATTTTTAGATAGATGATTAAACCTAACATATTATTTTTAGATAGATAATTAAAAAATAAACTTATTTAACTTTTAAAAGATTCAACCGTGAAATTTTTTATAATTATTAATATTAAAATATTATTTAGATAGATAATTAAAAAATAAACTTATTTAACTTTTAAGAGATTCAACCGTGAATTTTTTTTATAATTATTAATATTAAAATATTATTTAGCAGAAAAAAAAATTTACAAGTATTATATGTACATCCTTAACTCTATTTCATTCTTTTATAAATATCATAATTGATTGCTTGACTTTATTTCATTTTGTGACATTCTTAACTCTATTAATTATATATTATCATGTATAGAAAAAATTATACATCATATATAAAACTAAAAACAAGATGCACATACATATAATATTATTGATGGGGCTAGACCAATTTTAATGGGGATGAAATTCTTTCTTGCAATGTACTAAGTGAGAAAGTAAGAAGCAGAAAAAAATTATTTCAAAGAAAAATACCATATTCTTTTTATAATAATTAAGAAAGATTTTTTTTTGAAGTACTTATTGAGGGGAAAAAATTGACAAGAAATCATTAAATAAGAAAAGGGATTAAAAGAATAATTACTACGAAAGGGAAATAAAAAAGACGAACATTATTACCAAAAAAAAATGTTAAATAACTTAAACAATAAAAAATATAAGAAAAAAACTCAATATTGGGATTTGAACATTAGACCTCCCACTCATTATGAGAATGTCATACCAACTAAGCCAAAAAACATGTCATGCATATAAAATTAATAAAATTAAGAATATTTAACTTTTTAATTTTTCTAAAAGCCTATATATAAATTTTGGGGCCCTCCAAACCGGGAGTCCTAGGCGCCGGCCTAAGTTGCCTAGCACTTGGACCGGCCCTGTAGTAGTGTCACCCAGTTTGTGGGAAAATCCCACAACCCAATTTCACATATCATCTCGAAGCAGGCCTCCACATGCTGCTGTTTTCTTTAAGTTTGATACGCTTCCGTCAATGTTCAGTTTGTGCCAACCGATCGGAGGCAAAATCCATGAGACCTGGTCCTGTGGTTTTAGTATCTTCACCCCTTTTCTTTTGCTAGTTCTCTTCATGTCTTCAACTATACCATTTGCGGCCGAAATACCTAATTTGACCGGCTCCGAGTGTTTTGAAAAATGAACTTGTTCCTAGACTTCCGAATAGACCAAACAAGTGCAATAAACATCATACACCAAGGGATGTTAGGAAGAAAAATATCGTCAAACCTTTCTTTAGGGGTGTTTACTTTTATCCAAAAATCGGAATCCATCTGGGTGAACTTGAGGAATTGAGTGGGAACAATCACGAATTCACACACCTTTTTAGCCCAAACGCAGTCCCTAAGTGCGTGCACAATTGATTCGGCATGAAAATTACATCTTGGACATGTTGCGGAAGTTGTAAGTTTCCTCTCAAACCGCATCAGATTTGTAGCAAGGCTTTTATGGGTGCTAATCCAAATGAAGAATCTTATCCTCTCCGAGCATTTTATCTTCCAAATCCAATCCCAAGTACCAGTACCAGTAGCATTACCATTTTGTACATCATACTTCATAATTAAGTGATGGTACGCCGATTTGCAAGAAGATTTACCGTTAGGTGTTCCTCCCCCACACCCTCTTGTCCTCTTAATCCCAATCCATTGGAACTGGAAGACTCTCGATTTCATTCCATATGTTATCCCGGATTTCAGAGTGTATTTTACTTCTATCCCACATACCATTTTCAGCAAATAACTCCGAAAACAGTCCACTCTTTTATGTCAAAGTAAATTCATTATTGGCATGGAGCTTGTAGTATATCACTCTATGAAAAATTATTATATATACTTTTTATGTTAATTACAATAAGTACAAAGTTATTGTCTTTAGTTGCATCTACAAGTTTAATATAACATGTTTTCAACTTGAGCATAAAATATATTGTTATTAGGGAGATTTACACAAACTATACTGAGGATTTTGTTCCGAGTTGGGGTGGATATTTTTGTATATTCAAATACAATTAGAAAAATTATATCCATAGTACTTATGGAATAACATTTTTTCATGTTATCAACACGTGCTTTCAGAAATCAAGACTATAAGGGGTGACTGTGGTAGTTCATACGAGATACTTAGGGTAATTTCTCGAAGTTAAAAGGCGCTCATTTTAATTACACTAAATCTGAAGGCGCAGTTTAAGAAATAAAAATATATAAAGATAATATCAAGGGTATTTCTAGATTTTCTTTTTTCTGACGACATCAACATGTTCAGTCAGAAATTCACGCAATAAGAGGATAAATGTAATGAATGCAATACATACGGGATAATTTGAGTAATTTCTCAAACTTGAAGAGTGTTCAAAGTAGTTACACTAAACCTGGTATAGTCCATATTTAATATATTGTTAATCATCCGTAGTCCATATTTCACGAAGAAAAAATATCTAAAACTTCAATTTTATTTAGATTTATTTCTTGCACTGTATAAAATATTCTTATATAGATAAAATACAGCTCATGTGTTGCTATAACTTATGATTATCAAAAGAGAATATTTGTACGTCATACGTGGACAATTTTGATTGATAGGGATAGCTTGGTGTTCCATACACATGAGCCTTTTGTTACCTCTTAAATACAATATTCATTGTATAGATAAAGTAAAGAAAAACAGAATTAAGAAAATTGGCTTTCATCTCTTCTCTCTGCTTTGTTTATCTTTAACATGGTATAGAGCCATTAGAAAGGAACTTCATCCTTCATTTCCTGTGACATGGCTGAAAATCAACCCATCCCCTCTGTCACATCTTCTTCTCCCACCCCTTCCCTCCCTTCCCAGACTCATCCTCTCCATATTCTAGTCGTTACTCCTCTCCAAATTCTCGCAGCCACCATTGCCGTTCCTAGCCCTCATCCTTCATCTCTTCTCACCATTAAACTCACCAATGATAACTATATGGTTTGGAAAGCTCAGATTATTCCCTATCTTAGAGGACATAATCTATACCAATTTGTCGACGGCTCAAATCCTCCACCCCAAATGCTCGATGAAATGTCTCCTCAAGATTCCTCTATTCTTCTCTGGATCCAGCAAGATCAAGTTGTTCTCAGCAAATTGATTTCCTCACTTTCTGAACCCCTCATTGCCTATGTTCTTGATGCAAAAACATCTAGAGATGTTTGGCTCACTTTTGAGTCCATGTTTGCTTCTGCCTCTCAAGCCCGTATTATGCAAATACTATTTCAACTAAACACTCTGAAAAAATGCTATGAGTCTATTGCTGAATTTTTTCAACATGCAAAACTCGTAATTTTTAACCTTGCTATGTCTGGAAAAATTATTCCTACTGATGAGTTTATTTGTCATCTTCTCACCGGTTTAGATGATGATTTTGCTCATATGGTCTCCTCCCTCACTACCAAAACTGAACCCCTTACCATTGCCCAAGTTTACTCCCATCTTTTAACCTTTGAATCTCACCAACATCACAAAACTTCCAACCTAGCTGCCTCACATGAACTTTCTGCCAAAAACACCACCAAATCTACACCTTTTACAAACAATAGGGGTCGTGGGAACTATAGAGGCAGGGTGTTCTGTTGGTTTTAACAACATACATGCTTCAATTTCGCATAATCGAAGCAAATAAAGTAAAAGGATCTTACTTAGCAATTTGAACCGGCAATTGAATCACGAACTCTGATTTCTGATTTCTGGCAGTTTTCCAACACTCTGGTCGATCTCCAATCACGAACGAAAAGTAGATACGAATCACAGCCTAAGAACCCTGACTTCGATGTTCTTGATTGATCAATTAACTCTCCCCAATGAAAAGTGTTTTCTCTCTATATTTATTTTTCTCTCTGTATTTTTTGTATTCTCTAATTTCAATTGTGATTTTTTTTAACTGTCTGAGAGAGAGTGAGTAAACGTCTTTAATTAATCTGACAAGTAGAGAGAGAGGGGGGAAGTTACTGCATAAAAGTAGGAGTGAGGAGTTAATTAAAACTCCCCTCAACCAACTGGATCCGGATCCGGTTCTGGTCAGCCCACATGGGCGAACCCGATCCGACCCGGCCCAATATTGGATCAGTCCAACATCTCCCACTCGCACGTGCGGGCTGACCCCGTGCTTTCAGTGATCAATTCAATTTACATCCGAAGTTCCGTATGGGCAAATAGGCCGTGTGACCCGGCGAGTATATGAGCACGTTGCTATATACCTGTTAGGGTGATATAGCTGCTCAAGGAAACAAATTCCAGAAAGAGGACTATTCTCGCTATTCCCTAGATATCTTTCGTACTACACCAGTCGACGTATCCCTTATCCCTCCAACCTTGGTTATAGGGCATACTCGACTCTTTGGCCAATACTACTCTGTATTCACAGTTACATCTCAAAACAATTAAGTTTAATGTAATTAGCTAGCTGGTGAATGCAAGTAGGGTGTAAGTCGAAGATAATCTTCCTTTCCTACAAGGATCTTCTGATTTCACTTTAGCAGCTTTCCTAGACACGCACCGCATCGCCGTATGATTCATGGCTATTAGTAACGTGATAAAGTAGCAACACCAGTGAGAAACCATAAGAAATTGTCAAAAGTCTTAAGGGCATTAATTTGAGATTCCCTTGAACCTCAAGGTCTCACATAATGAGAAAGCAGGGATACATTTGCTCATTAACCTTTGTGGTCACCTTGCACACGTGGTACGAAAACACGTGTTACGATACTTTTCTTCCCGAGCAGAAGCGTATGTCATTTACAAATGGATTTGTAAATCTGTATCGTACAGATCTCAGTTTAAGTATTCCTCGATACCCAAACCCGAGTTTTCTCCTTTCGTCGTCCTCGGCTCAACTCTCAAGAAAACTCATATCTGGCTTAAGATAAGTACAATGGATAGTGGGGAACCCATTTCGATTACTTTACATATTTAGTAACCTCATCTCTGCATATTCCAAAATATCAGAGGCGATATCTCAGGTGAACGAGCCAATTTCATCTGATTGAGAAAATCTCATCTCTGCACACTCCCAGTGTCAGAGGCGATTGCTCATGTTAGAGAGGTAATCTCTACTTATCCGACATACCTTTTAGTGAAGACATTTTAAAATAGATCTCAAAATATGTGTATATACATAAAAACATTAGTACATCAATGTTAGTGGCAATAACATTCTTTACAGAATCTAGTACATTAAATTCTACGCAGTCCTAAAGACTAGGTATGACCTATGAAAGCCTCTTTAGCTATAGGTTTAGTGAAAGGATCAGCAACCATCTGATGCATAGATATGTACTTGACAGTCACCTCTTTCTTCTCAATGATATCTCTTACAAAGTTATATCTCGTGTCAATGTGTTTGGTCAGTCCATGATATTTGGGATCTCTAGTGTAAGCCATAGCTGCTTGACTATCACAATAAATAGTCACAGCTCCTTCAGAGTTACTTACTATCCCCAAATGCAGGAGAAATCTTCGCAACCAAACAGCTTCCTGTACTGCAGCTGAACATGCCACGAATTTCGATTCCATGGTTGATAGTGCTACACACTTTTGTTTCTTGCTGCTCCATGATATGGCGCCATCATTCAGTAAGAAAACATTTCCGGAAGTGGACTTACGACGATCTAAGTCTCCACCCCAGTCAGCATCAGTGTAGCCTTTCAGCGATAATCCCTTTCCTTGAAAACAAAGGAAATAGTCTGCAGTACCCTTTAGGTATCTGAAAACCCTCTTTACAGCAACCCAGTGTCTTCTTCCGGGATTGGATTGATACCTACTGACCAGACCTACGACATAGCAAATGTCGGGGCGAGTACACATCATAGCATACATCAAGCTCCCTACAGCACTGGAATATGGTACTTTTGACATTTCTTGTTTCTCTGTTAGATTCGTTGGACACATCTCCAGACTCAGGCTGTCGCCTTTCATCACAGGAGTATCTATTGGCTTGCAATCGTTCATCCTAAATCTTTCTATGATCTTCCTTATATAAGATTCTTGAGAAAGAGCAAGGAGTTTCTTTGAACGATCTCTGTGGATCTTAACGCCTAGTATGAAATTTGCTTTACCCATATCTTCCATCTCGAAGTTAGACGATAACCATTCCTTGATGGTGTTTAAGAATCCTTTGTCATTTCCGACTAACAAAATGTCATCGACATAGAGAAATAGTATTACAAAAAATTTGTTTGAACGTTTGACATAGACACAGTGGTCTTCATCCATCATAATGAAGTTATAAGAGATTACAGCCCGGTGAAATCTCAAATACCACTGCCTTGATGACTGCTTAAGACCGTAGATTGATCTTTTCAATTTACACACTTTGTGTTCTTGGCCCTTGAGAATAAATCCTACTGGTTGATCCATCTAGATTTCTTCTTCTAATTCTCCATTAAGAAAAGCAGTCTTAACGTCCATTTGATGTAATTCCAAATCTAAGTTAGCTACAATGGACAAAAGGAGGCGAATAGAGGCAAATCTCACTACAGGCGAGAAGGTTTCTTCGTAATCAATACCCTCAAGTTGAGTATATCCTTTAGCTACTAAACGAGCTTTATATCTATCAATGGTTCCATCTGCCTTCTGCTTAATCTTGAGAATCCATTTATTCCCGATAGATTTTCTGCCAGAAGGAAGATCGACCAACTCCCAGACTTGGTTCGATTTCATGGAATCCATTTCTTCTTCCATCGCTTTCTTCCATTCGTCCTTCTGAGGACATGATAGAGCTTCATCAAAAGATTTAGGCTCTCCATCTTCTATAGAGGAAATATTAAAAATATGTCCTTCTACGTCATAATGACGTCTAGGAATATTTCCTCTAGAACTTTTCCTAAGTTGTGATTCAGTAATATCGTTCTGGGGTAAATTACTCCCACTTGGATCAAGTGGTCCAGTCGTATCATTTTCCACCAACGATTCGTCTAGCTCAATGCCATTCGCTGAATCAGTTAATTCGAATAGAGGTTCTCGACTTTTGATCTCACCTCTTTTAGGAAATTCGTTCTCTAAGAATGTCGCATCTCGTGAGTCGATTTCAGTGGTGCTATCCTCTTCATTTTCTCCTATGAACACGTAACCCTTAGAGTGTTGAGCATATCTTATGAAGATACATTTCTTTCCTCTGGGGCCAATCTTGCCATATTTGTTCGACGAGTCGAGCACGTAGGCAGCTGATCCCCAAGGTCTAAGGTTACTCAGATCAGGTTTCCTACCTGTTCAAAGTTCATATGGAGTGGTAGCCACTGATTTTAATGGCACTTTGTTCAGTATATAGGCAGCAGTTAACAAAGCATCTCCCCAAAAGGAAATCGGTAAGTTAGCTTGCGCCATCATGGACCTAGTCATTTCTAGCAATGTTCTATTCCTCCTCTCAGCAACTCCGTTTTGCTGAGGTGTGTCAGGATTAGTTAATTGCCTAGTTATCCCCTTTTCTTTACAAAAGTCCTTAAATTGACCTGATAGATATTCCCCGCCTCGATCAGTTCTCAAGGATTTGATCGTTCTGTCTAATTGATTTTCTACCTCATTAAGGTAACGTCTAAAACACTCCAGTGCTTCAGACTTATGCGAAATCAAATAGATGTACCCAAAGCGAGTAAAGTCATCTATGAAAGTAATGAAATAGGAGGCTCCATGTCTCGCCATAACACTAATCGGACCACAGATGTTTGAATGGACTAATTGCAATGGAAATTCAACTCTAATAAAAGGTTTACGAATAGATTTTCCAGCAAGACAATTTTGACAAGTAGGTAAATCAATTTTAGATATTGGACCCAATAGTTCTTCTCTAGCGAGACGATTCATTCTATCTTGTCCTATGTGACCTAATCTAGCATGCCAAGTATTAACATTCACAATAGAATTACTGGAGGAACAAGCATTCAAAACAGAACTACTATTAACATAAAAGTTAATATTATGTCTGTTACAATCAAAAACCATAAAACCATCTCTAAGATGTCCAGAACCATAATAAACATTGTCTTGATAAACATGAACAGAATTATGACAGAAGTTCAAATTAAATCCTAATCTTAGAATAGCAACAACTGAAACTAAATTCCGTCGAATTTCTGGAGCGAATAAGACATCTTGTAGGATCAGGGTTCGTCCACCATGCAAATCCAGTTTGCAAGTACCAATCCCTTTAACCTCCACTCTGGCGTTATTTCCTACATATATCCATCTTGTTCCAACAGGGACTCGACGAAACTCTACCAACGATTCACGGTCTCTAGTCACATGGTCTGTTGCACCTGAGTCAACAATCCACACAGGATATGATTCAATTAATAAAACAGTACTAGATACATGAACAAAAGACAAAGACGAGTCATGGTGTGCTACCTTATCCTTCTTAGGATTGGTGCACTCTCGAGCAAAGTGCCCAAGTGCTCCACAGTTGAAGCACTTCATCTTGTTCTTGTCTTTCTTCTTCTTAGCAAAACGCTTACGTTTACCGCCATGGTTGGGGTTGTTGTTCTTCTCACCAGTCTACTTCCCAAGGTGGCCTTTCTTCCAGTTCCTCTTACGTTTGAAGCCCGAAGCTTTCTTGGAACTAGTCTCAGCAATGTAAGCACTTGACATGGATTTTGCAACTCCAAATCGCTCATCCTCAAGTTCAACGTGGCGAGCAGCATCAGCAAAAGTTTTGATGCTATCATTATGAGTCAGATTGATTTTCAGATGCTCCCACTTGTCAGGAAGTGACCATATTAAGGCTTGAACTTGCTGCTCATCAGAGAGGATATGGCCAGCTGACACAAGCTCCCTAATCATATTAGACACCACCCTAATGTGTTGCTTAATGTTATGATTGGGCAATTTCTTATAAGTGTCAAATTTGATTGTCAGCTGCCTCAGACGAGTGATTGTCGTACCCCATATTTCTCCCTGAGAAACACCCATATGTCATGAGCGGTAGGGTGCTGCTCACACTCGTAAATCAAATCATCAATCACAGAGCTAACCAGGATTGCACGAGCAGTGGAATTTTTCTTTTTCCACGCCTGGTAAGCCTCTTGATCCCTTCTCTGTTGGACACTATTTCCAACACCTGGGTCATCCCAGATTCGGTTGATGCCATCCAAAGCATCTTGCTCATCGAGCACATACCAAATCTTATGACGCCAGATGTCATAGTTGTCATCGTTCAGTTTGTCACCTTTGTTAAGGTCAGCAATTATTGATTTGGATGCCATAGTCTGTTATGTAAGAGGTGATTAGATGTTAAAACCCTTATACACATATTTTATTTTATACTAAGTCAATTAAGCTCCATTAAGACTCGACACAAGCAATGGATTCGAAAGTTCACGCAATGTTCCCAATCATCATCCATTTACAAGTATCTCATAATTATGGACTTAATATCAAAAGTATAAAAAAAACTAAAGTTCTTGGTGATAGTCATTCTAAAACCTAATAACTCCCACTGGAAAAGATGATCAAACATGCTAAAGCATAACAATACATATACGATCATAAATATGTAAGCAAACAAAGCATGCATTTTGAAATCAAAACAACTAAGATCCAAATAAACAATTATCAAATCCAGTCTCATGTAGAAAACAAACAAACAACATAGAATATCTTTAAATGGAAATGAAATTACAGAAATCATTCAAATCGGAAAAATCGACCCTCTGGTTCGATTGATTGCCAAGACTGAACAAAAGCTTCATTGGCAATAGCTTGAGACAGCCTGTCACAAGGTGCTTGCTTCAAGGACCGATGAGTTGATTTCTTCCTCATGCCGGACCTCAAGTTGCGGAGGTTAGAGTTCAGACTAAGAAACAAGGTCTTTTCAGCCTTTTTCTTGAGGTATAATTTCCATCCATTATGCATGTTGTGAATAAAGTTTTCTATTGAGGTATCTCTTCCAACATAGTTTCTCGCCTCTTCCCATACTTTATGAAGTTCAACTGGAAGAGATTGCTTGTAGACATCACACCGTTTTTCAAACGGATGAATGTCAGTACCATAAAAGTAAATGCGGCGGTGTAACTTTCTCATTACCCTCCAATGCTCTTTCAAAGAGTGTTTGGGATCCATTCGGTACGACACCAAATCTTCTACGACCCCCGGTAGCTCATGAATACGTCGATCAAGGGCTCTTCCCCGAAGTACCCTTTGGTTGCTATAGATCAAAGGCATACCTGAAGGATGAGGGTAAACATTAAATGTTTGCTGAATTTTAATATTTTCAGTGATTGAAATACATTTTGATACTTTCAAGAATATTTACTTTGCCAAATTTCAAATAAAATACGCGAAAAACAAATGCTCAAGCGAGAATAAACGAGCTTAATTTTTCTAAAGTATCAAAAATTCAATCTCAATAGCCACCCATGAAGGACAATTTAATTTAAATTTTCTGGAAAAAATTTGGAATTTTCTGATGAAGAATTTATTTTCTGTGAATTTCTAAAGATTTAAAAGACAATAAATCAAAATAAATTTTAAACATTGTTCAAAAAAATTATTTTAATTCACAGATAAATCACAAATAAAATTTGGAGTTTACAGAAAAAAATCCGGTCGAAACCGGCCGCCGGAAGCAACCTCACGCGCCGACACGCGCCGGCGGTGGGTGCAAAAATATATTTTTTTTATTTTTTTTAAACAAGCTTCTGCCACGTGGCAGTTCTTGAATAAAACACGTGGCAAGGAACAGTGACGTGGACGCCCACGGCAGATGGCCACGTCATCGACACGTGGCAAGACAGGCCTCGAAATCCTATGTGGCGGTGACGTGGCAGCCACGTGTGTCTGACGTGTACGCCACGTGGATGCATGCGTGTGACTGGGCAGTTACAACTACCCATGATTTGTTCCACTCGCGAGGGTGGCGCGTGTACCACACGCGCCGCCTTTCGATCGTTTTCTTGCGTCGTCCTTCTGGCTACCCCCCCATTTTCGTGCCTTCCGAATCCATTGGTGCAATCAGATTTACGTTTTGAGCTCTCGACATTGGAGTGTGCGTTACAACCGCTTAGGAAGAGAGTGGCGAGTGTATTATGCATTATGTGTTATTAATCAATTTCCAGATTATTAAGGTAAGTAGGCAGAGACTTAAAACTCAATTTTCGTACGAAATATTCAGCCAAAAAATAATCTGGGCACAGATCCAGAAATCTTATTTTGAGACGAACGTAAGCATATATGGTAGATCGCATAATTCCAAGTAACACATCGGAAAAACGCATAATACGATTTTAAGAAAACAATTTTTCCAGAACAGAATATAAATCAAAAAATTCTGAAAAAATTCAGATAATTACTACATCATATGAGCATGCCTCAAAAACAGTTTTAGCATAATCCGACAATTATAGCATGCCTCGAAAATTAAAACAGTATAACCATAATTCCACAAATTCGAAAAATCATTAACAAAAACAATTTGATAGGAATTACAAGGCACATACAACATGATTTTCGAATATAATCAGAAATTTAAAGAATTTCGAACTCAATCGCAACAATGGCTCTGATACCAATGTTGGTTTTAACAACATACATGCTTCAATTTCGCATAATCGAAGCAAATAAAGTAAAAGGATCTTACTTAGCAATTTGAACCGGCAATTGAATCACGAACTCTGATTTCTGATTTCTGGCAGTTTTCCAACACTCTGGTCAATCTCCAATCACGAACGAAAAGTAGATACGAATCACAGCCTAAGAACCCTGACTTCGATGTTCTTGATTGATCAATTAACTCTCCCCAAAGAAAAGTGTTTTCTCTCTATATTTATTTTTCTCTCTGTATTTTTTGTATTCTCTAATTTCAATTGTGATTTTTTTTAACTGTCTGAGAGAGAGTGAGTAAACGTCTTTAATTAATCTGACAAGTAGAGAGAGAGGGGGGAAGTTACTGCATAAAAGTAGGAGTGGGGAGTTAATTAAAACTCCCCTCAACCAACTGGATCCGGATCCGGTTCGGGTCAGCCCACATGAGCGAACCCGAACCGACCCGGCCCAATATTGGATCAGTCCAACATGTTCTCCGTGGCAGAGGTGGTAGAGGCCGTTTTGGAGGTCGTGGTTTACTTCCTACACCTCCCCCCTTCAACAATTTGAAACCCACTTGTCAAGTTTGTAACAAACTCGGGCACATTTCCGCCTCATGTTATCATTGGTTTGATTATACCAGCCCTCTCCTCCGCCCTCACTCTCGGCTCATCTCACTACGGGACCTTCACATAACTACTCATCTCCATCCATCACTGATTCTTCCTGGTATCCCGATACAACAGCCTCTCATCACTTTACAAATGATTTGTTTCAGCTCACTATGATTCCCACATAATATCATGGTCTTGATCGAGCAAGAGTTGGTGATGGATCATCTCTACCTATCCACCATGTTGGCGGCTCCACCATATCATCTACTAATGGCAATCTCTTAATCTCTCCTCTTTATCATGTCCCTACATTATCAAAAAATTTAATCTCTATTCAACATTTATGTCATGACAATAATGTGTATTTTGATTTTCATTCCAGCTGTTTCTTTGTGAAGGATTAAACAACTAGGAAAGTCCTTCTTCAAGGCCATACTAAAGATGGGCTCTATGTATTTCCCTCATCATTTACTCTTCAAGCAAATTCAAGCACTCGTTTCTCCACCTCCGTTTGGCACTCCCGACTTGGTCACCCGTCTCTGCTAATCGTCCAAAATATAATAAATCAGAATTCTATTCCGGTTCAGCAGTTCCGAACTCACTAACTTTGCTCCTCTTGTTGTCGTGCTAAACTTCACCAACTTCCGTAGACTTCTTCATCTCATCGCTCCACCGCACACCTTCAATTAATTTTTGCTGATGTATGGGGACCCTTTCCAATTGTATCCCGCGGGGGTTATAGATATTATCTCTCGTTAATTGATGATTATAGTAGATATTGTTGGTTTTTTCCTTTAAAGAGTAAAGCTGATGTTACTCCAACATTTGTTTTGTTTAAAAAGAATGTTGAAAATGTATTGAAAACCAATATTTTATCTTTTCAAAGTGATTGGGGTGGTGAATTTCGATCATTAGATGTTGTTTTAAGTTCTTATGGAATCACTCATCGTATTTCTTGTCCTTATGCTCATGGTTAAAATGGAACCGTTGAAAGAAAACACCGACACATTGTCGAAACGGGCCTTGCATTTCTTTCACACTCTTCTCTTCCAACCCGTTATTGGTCGGATGCTTTTGCTACTGCCGTGTATCTCATAACCGTATACCATCACCCACTCTACAAAATATTTCCCCTTACGAAACTTTGTTCCTAAAGAAGCCAGATTATCAACTTTTGAAAACTTTTGGATGTCAATGTTGGCCTAATCTCCGCCCTTATAATAAACACAAAACTAATTTTAGATTGTTACCACGTATTTTTCTGGGTTATAGTGTCTCTCACCATGAGTATCTTTATTTCCACGAACCTACATCTCGCCTATACATCTCACGAGATGTCTTATTTGATGAATTAAATTTCCCCCACTCCACAACTCATAATAACACTCTTATAACTCAGCCCAAATCTCATACCCAATTACCTCTTATAATACCTCAACAGGCCCACTTTGATCCTCTTTTAGGCCCACCAGATCAGCCTAATAACTCTCTCTCTCTCTCCTCCTACTAATTCAAGTCCCATAAATCTGTTTGCCCACCAAGATAATCTCAACCCATCTCCTACTCAGCCCAATCTTCATATACCTATTCTCCACCTATCTCTTGAGCCCACTCTTCAGTCCAATAACCCTACATTTGAAACTGAGCTCACTTACTCTCCTCCTTCCCAAATAGAAAACTTATCAGAAATCTCATCTCCATCTCAGCTGCTCACTGCCGCACATCGCCCTTCATCTCACACGATTTTTACTCGCTCTAAAACAAACAATATTCGCCCCAAACACCAATATGATGGTACAATTCCGTGGCCACCACCTCGGGCTCATGTTACCTCTATTCCTATTCCAGATGAACTCAAATCAGTTTCGCAAGCCGTAAAATACCGGGAATGGCTTGGTGCAATGCAACAAGAATTTGATGCACTTATGTTGACCCAAACCTGGACCTTAGACCTTCCCTCTCCTCGTCAAAATCTAGTGGGATGTAAGTGGATTTTTAAGACAAAATTTATGTCAAATGGTTCAATCCAACGACGAAAGGCTCGATTAGTGGCTAAAGGATACAATCAGATGGGAGTACTCGATTGCTCCGAAACTTTCAGTCCCGTAGTCAAATCGACGACCATTCGGCTGGTAATATCTATTGCTATTTCTTTAAATTGGTCATTTACACAATTAGATGTTCAAAATGCTTTTCTTCATGGTACTTGTTGTATCTAAATCGAATACATAAACATAATGATCATTAGATCTAATTCGATTTAATACCGAAAACCTTATTGCCTAACCATGTCGATCGTCAAGAGATTAAAAGTAGATCTAAAACTTTAATGCAGCGGAAACTTACCTTGATTCATGCCAGTAATCTTGATGTTATTGATGATATAGTGATGATGGGTTTTATGATCTTCCACTTGATACACACCTTAGAACCTTAATACTCACGCAGAAAGGGATTGCAGAGAATATGAGTTATGTAACTCTATATTTTATTGTTGTGTTGTGTACAAGTGGGGATCATAACCCCTTATATATAATAACCTACTAGGGTCAGTATATGTTCCATTATTTTCAATTCGGCCCTTCATCAAATTGAAAATTACAAACTGGTATCTACACTTTTATTCCATGATAAACTTAATACCCATAGTCCAAAAGATAACATAATTAGACCACATAATTATGGACTTTACTTTATAATAGCAATACACACTAAATTAACATATTAGGCCCATATAACCATTGAAAATTTCCAACAATCTCCCACTTGGGCCACATATGTTATCAGATAAATGTGTATATCCTTATGAGCTCAAAATTTGCTATTATTTCCTTAGGTATTCCAAACAATCTCGTCCATTGATTTAGTCGGCAAAGGACTAAAGGAGCTTTCTGATAGAATAGTGTCCTGCAAGCCAACTGTTTTGGCTGCATTTAATTGAAAGGACCATTCGATTGGATTAATAAATGCATTTATATATATGGTCAACTTTATCTTATGTAATAATTATCTACGCATAAGGATAGAAGTCCTTAGATCACAGGGCTATGGGACAACCCGTGGACTGATCTCCAAGGCCGTGATCTAGAACATATTCAAGAGTCGTAGAATCCAATCGAGATAGGACATCGTTGGATTCGGTTAGACTCTCACTATTGTGTATACTCTGATGTACTGGAGAACGCTGGGGTCCACGAGCGTGACTGGGATAGTCGATACACATAAGTGGGTGGCTTGCTGGGATGGCAAGCGCACTGAATACCCCAATTAGGAAATAACTCACCATGGAAGCGGTAGTCGCATATCGGGGATGAAGTTATTCCAATTTACAATAGTATACGAGGAACGATCCCTAACTACTTGAGATGATAGGGTTTATCTGGTGCGAGAACGTCTATGCTTTGATATGAGTCCCGACTGACTGGAGATCGCCAGAAAGTCTCTGTGGACTCATATTGGGTATAGAGGAACTCGTATGCAGATTCATATCATCAACAAAGGATCCATTGACCCGACTTGATAGGTTGGGAAATTCTCCTATGGATTTCTGTGAGAAATTAATTCTGGTAAAATCCTCGGCCGAGGTATCTGACGGCTTTATGTAAGTAGCTCATAAAGGTTAAGTCAAAGAGAATTATTTCGAGACCAGAATGCATAAGGTCAAGACAAAAGAAAAGGGAATCCGATGAAAGACCATGCCCTTAAGTCTCGACTGGGAGATTGATCGATGGAGAGATTACGTCGTATATGGAAATTGTAAATGATAAAAGGTTCACTGAATTAATTCACCAGTGATTGGGCTCCATGGGCTTGTGGCTGGACATCGACCGTGGAGTGTGGGAGAATTCCCAAATTGGCAGGGGTGCTAATTTTGGAATGATTAATCGACAGAGTGTTCGATTGATTTAGAGTAAGTCTTACTCGAATAATTAAATAATATTTAATTATAACCCACGGCCAATTATGTGGTGAACCTACGGGGGCATACACAATACACATGAAGCGAAAGCGAGGAAATAAGAACGACCGAGTCGACTGGGTCAACTGGGTGAATAATCGACTGGGTCAATTATTATGGATGGGTCGACTGGGTCGACCCAATTGGAACAAAATGGGATCCAATTGGAATTGGATCAAGATCATAAATTAAATTGGAATTTAATTTGTGGATTAATTAATTAAGTTGGATTTAATTAATTAGAAGGGATTTTAATTAAATGGACTTAGAGTCTGATTTAATTAAATGGGAGATTAAGTTAATTAATTGGGCTATTTAATTGGAAGATTAAATAAAGCCTGGTCAAATTAATTAACTGGGCCATGAATTAATTAGAAGACTTGGTCTTCTAATTAAAGAGGGCCATGGCCCATGTAGGAGAGAAAAGTCCTAGTCTTAATAGGACTAGGTTAGGGAGATAACTATAAGTAGCCTTCTTGTAGTTATTTTTGACATAACTCCATAAGCAAAATTTGAGCAAGAGCAAAAATTTTCTCTCCCTCTCCCAAGCTATAATCGACCGAACTCTGTCTTCCACTTGGAAGAATATTCGTTTTCGATTCATGTTCCAAAATCGTTCCTATATCCTAGATCATAATATATCTTGTGTTCTAGCTGATCAAGATTTATTATTTTCGTGTAATTGTGGTGTATCAACCCGTAGAGGCGCAACACGTGGGGCGCTCCTGAGAAGCTTGGATCGATTTCTGCTGGAGAAGAATTCAGAGCTCGTTTTGCTAGCCGAGGATTTGCAAGGAGATAGGTATAACGTGCAAACTTATACTATCGTTTTATTTATGTTCATATATATACACCTAGAGTAGTATCCTGGCAAGATTCCGTAAGAGGTCCTAAAATTTTATATTCCGCTGTGCCTAGGGCTGTTTATCTTACCGAATCCCAACAGTGGTATCAGAGCCAACTCTAGGCTTTGTATATATATGAATTTGCAAATTCTGTGTTATAAATCATATGTTTGATTTATGTGGCTAGTTCTTTAACTTTGCATGTTTTAGAACATAAATCTGTTAACTTAGAGTTAATATAAAATTTTGATTCGAAAATTTTATCGTGTTAATTTTTATTTTGGATTGAATTAATTAAAACTGTTGATTTTAATTAATCAAGTAATCAAACACAAATTAAAACATAACAAAAGGAAAACAAAGTAATTAAAGTCGACCTTAGTGCGCGGCACAAATTCTTGATTTTCCTTTGTAAACACAGTTCACGTGACCAAGTTTGTCATGGTATGCATATTGTTTTAATTTGTAGTTTATGCTTAATTGTGTTACGTAAAATTTGCGGCCACTTTATATGTTAAATTGCAATTGAATTTTGTTGATTGCAAAATGTTGGGTTCTTGTCAATTGAAGCCAACGATTTACATGACATGGTGGTTCAAAATTTTCGTGGCAGAATCTTGGATAATTTTGGATAAAATCTTGGAGATTTGTTTGTTATGGAATCTTGGTAAATCTTGGATTGATCTTAGAGATCTAATTAACAAAGGAAACTTAGAGTTTCATTTGTAATAAGACATTTAATTAAAATTGATGTCTTTTAGTAAGTTACCAAGATTAAAGATCTTAGAGATCTTATAAAACAAGGAAACTTAGAGTTTCAATTGTGATAAGAGATTTAATTAAAATTAATCTCTTCTAGTAAGTTACCAAGATTAAAGATCTTAGAGATCTTATTAAATTAGGAAACTTGGAGTTTTGGATAAGGTATAAATCTTGGAGGATTTGGACACTACCTTAGTTAACTAATCTAATCAAAATAGGATTATCTTGAGAATCTTAGAGATTTGTAAAATTGGGAAACTTAGAGTTTTGGATAAGATAGTAATCTTGGAAGATTTGTAACTATCTTAATTAACCAACTTTATCAAGATAAGAGTTGTAGATTACTTAGAACTCAAGTAAGAGTTAATTAATCTTAGAGATTAATTGTTAATTCAAAATTAAATTAACTTGGATAATTTTTGTGAATTAAAATTAAAGGAGCCGGTAAATTTACATTTATGCCCTTATGTGAATTTATGCATGTTCTTGAGTGAATATGTGGATTGGTCGATTTTGCCCTTAAGCCCTGTGTAGTTTTGGTTTATTTATTTTATGGGTTGTAATTAAATGGGCCTGATTGGTGCCCTTGCTTGCGCAAACGAATGTAATAGAATAGGGCCTTTATTTTTTTATAAGCTAGGCTTAGATTAGGCTTGGAGCCAAGAAGACCTCATGAAGACTTGGAGATCCACATGGAGGCCCATTACCTTGGAGGACATGGAGGCCCAATTCATTACATGGAGGCCCAATCAAGGTGGATATTACAAGAAGGCCCATGATGTATGGGTTTGTAAATTGTAATAGTTAGGACATTTAATTTCCACCCTAGACTGACCAATTGATCCATCACATGGCTCGTGATGGATCGCATAGGATGGGCAATCGACCAATCATATGTGCAATGCTAGGTGATATATGTTTACTATTATTCTTTGATGTATGTCTTGCATGCTTAGAATAGATCACGTAAACAAGATAAAGCATAATCTGATGAGACCTCGCACGAAGAAAACTTAAAACCTCCAATTGAACTTAAAAAACTCAATTAGAATATTAAATCGAATAACGGGCGCATATGAATGGTGTCTATGGTCCGAGCCTATCCAATTACTAGGTCTTAGGCATATTGTACGAATATATCTCGATGTCTCACGAGTCGTGGGTCGAGCTATAGGAAGATGATATGTCTATTGCCTCGATGCACAGTTTAGTGCCAAGGGAGGGGATAGCAAGGTTCTAGGCGCTGTCTCACGAGTCGTGGGGCGTCTAGGATTGAACTATTTCTCTTCACGAGTATTGGACATGATTTAACGCGAGTAAGTATGGATGTCTCACGAGTCGTGGGTCCATAACGAAAACCGAGGCTAAATGAACTCAAGGGTTAGCTGGGATGGTTAACCGGCGACGTGATCGCCCACCAAGTGGATCGATTGGTATGGCCAACGAGTCGTGGGTACTGAGCGATTGCATTTGGGCCTTGAGCCCATTAGGAAATTTTTATTTCCCGAACCTTATGTGGGGGCATAAGTATTCGACAAAAATAGTGGGAGTAATTTACAAATGAAAACCATGTTTGTAAATTATGCATTGATATTAATCTGCCGCGTATTTATCGTCAAGTTTATGATAGTTTTTCATAAATGATGTATCCATGAATATTTACCATCATACTTGAATCAAATAAATTGACTGAACCCAAATGAATTTTGAATGACTTCGAAACTTGAGAAATTATTCTCGAGTCCAAGCAAGGACTAATCTCCTTACAAAGATTTCATTGTTTTTCCTTTCGAAGTTATACTTCGACTAGAATGGTGATAGGTTTCACCAAGCTGCCTTTTTCGAAGTTACTCTTCAAATAAGAAAGGTGATAAGTTTCACCAGAGGGTTGAGGATGGTTCTCAAGCCCAAATTTTCTTGAAGGCAAACATGAAATCTCCCATGAATGGGAAGTAACATCTTGTGAAAAGGCCTCAAAAGGCTCGAGAGATGGAAGAAGAGGAATGTATCCTCTCTAAAGGGAAATAACCTTAGAGGTTTTTCTGTAAGGATGATAAGTTGAAAAGTCAATCAAAATGATTCTTCCATGGATTAAGATCAAGGGAAGAGGGAATTAAACATATTCATCCCATAAGGGATGATTAAATTTTATTGAACTTAACCTTATGGTTAAAGTAATGCATAAGGGTGTTGGATGCCCGATGAAGCACTCATTGATGCATTCAATGCATCTAAAGCCATGAATTATTTAGATCATTGGAATTTGCTTATACCATCTCTTGTCTTAAGGGATGTGATAGTTCCATAATGGTTGGAGCTGATTGCGCTATAAGATTTATACGCAAAAGGTGTACATAAGCAAATGAGTATGGATACTCATATATCGACTAAATATAATATGCATAGTCAATAAAATATAAATAATCAAGATTTCACACACTTGAGTCGTTGTAAAAACCGAAAGGCGATACACGAACACTAAAACATATTTCCGAATTAAAAGATTCAAAGACTGAGCTCGACTGGGTCGAGCTTGACTGGGATGCTGTACATAGTAACCGACTTTCGAATCTTGCTTAATGGAAATTAGATTTAGTAGTTGGTTGCTAGGCAACCAAGAGGCATAAACAATTGCAATGGATTTAATCCATTTGTAAGTGTGTAGAAACACTAAAGCATTAGTGGGAGATAAGGCGTCTCTAGTACCCTCATGGGTAAAAGTACGTTGTGATGTACAAATCCAAATTACTTTTGGAGTAGAAAAGAGAGCCTAATCAATGAAAGCATGTAAGAGATTTGAATCGATTTAAAATCAAACATGCATTGGCAGTACGCCATTGATTATTTAATAGAGAATTAGATTCTCGAAATGTAAGGCCCGCTCGAAACGTTGTATGTTGTCAAGCATTCTGGACATGTAAATGTCCATTAAGAAATCTTACATGAAATTCCTTATTCAAACAAATGAAACTTGATCGAGAAAATCGAAGATACTGAGCTAAGTATCTCTGAAGCCAGATCCAAAACATATCACGTGATATGAGTTTTGGTATTGTACCTTCATATGCATTCATGCGCATATGGGGTCTCCCGCTTATGTGAATAAGCTGGTGGGAGATAAGTTGGATGTAAAATCCATCTTATGCAATTCGTGGGGTATCCAGAAAACTCTATAGGATACAAGTTCTACGATCCTACAAGATAAACTACGTTTGTCTCAAGGAACGCACACTTCTTGGAGAAGGATTTCTTGCTAGGCAAGAAGGAACACAACGTAGAACTAGATGAGGTCACTGAAGCTGAAAGGACCAACGAGGTCGATCAAGCTGACCCATCACCACAGGCAGTGGGAGAACATGAGCATGAAAGTGCACCAGAAAGTACACCAGTACTTCGTAAGTCAGAAAGACAACGTAGAGAACCCGAGAGGTACTACGGTCTGCTGCGTGAGACTAGACAGTCTCTAACCGACCCAAAGACTTACGAAGAGGCTATGTTAGGCATAGACTCGGGAAAGTGGCGTGAAGCCATGGAATTCGAATTGGACTCCATGCACTCGAACAAGGTCTGGGCCTTGGTAGATCCACCAGTGGGAGTAGCTCCCGTGGGTTGCAAGTGGATCTTTGAGCGAAAGCTTAGAGTGAACGGAGAGGTAATAACCTACAAGGCGCGACTAGTGGCAAAAAGGACACACTCAAAGGCCAAGCATCGACTTTGAGGAGACCTTCTCGCCCGTCGCAATGTCTAAATCCATTCAAATCTTGCTGGCCATAGCTGCGTGGTATAACTACGAGATATGGTAGATGGATGTAAAGACTGCCTTTCTCAATGGGGACATTGACAAGGAGATCTACATGAAGCAACCAAAAGGATATACATCCAAAGGAGATGAACACAAGGTGTGCAAACTCCAGAGGTCCATTTATGGACTGAAGCAAGCTTCCCGAAGTTGGAACATTCGTTTCGATGAGACAATCCAAACTTTTGGATTCATCAAAAACATGTTCGAACCTTGCGTGTACAAGAAGGTCAGTGGGAGTACAGTTGAATTTTTGTGCTTTATGTTGATGACATTCTTCTCATTGGGAACAAATGTGAAAGTGTTGTCCGAAACTAAAGCATGGTTATCTACACAATTCTCGATGAAGGATTTGGGAGAAGCATCCTTTGTACTAGGTACAAGGATCTACCGAGATAGATCAAAAGGACTGCTAGGCCTCTCCCAATCCCAGTACATAGATAAAATCTTGAAAAGATTTAGCATGAAAGAATCCAAGAGAGGATTGCTTCCAATGAGACATGGGATTGCACTCTCTAAGTCTATGGCCCCAAAGACGCCTGAAGAGAGAAGCAATATGTCTCAAGTACCATATGCATCCGCGATAGGAAGCATAATGTATGGTATGCTATGTACGAGACCAGACGTAGCGTACGCTTTAAGCGTTACAAGTCGCTACCAGTCTGATCCAGGTGAGCAGCACTGGATAGCCGTAAAGGCAATTCTGAAGTACCTGAGAAGGACTAAGGAATTGTTCTTGGTATACGGTGGAAGAGAATTGAAATTGGAAGGCTATACTGATTCTAGCTTCCAATGTAATGTAGACGACTTCAAGTCGACATCTGGATACGTGTTCTGCCTCTATAGTGGTGCGGTAAGCTGGAAGAGCTCCAAGCAAAACACTACCGCAGATTCAACCACCGAGACAGAATACATTGCCGCGAGTGAAGCAGCAAAGGAAGGTGTTTGGATGAAGAATTTCATCCAGGAATTGGATGTGAAACCTAGCATTGTCGAGCCATTACTATCTTCTGTGATAATAATGGAGCTATCTCGCAAGCGAAGGAGTCGACATCTCATCAGAATCCAAGCACGAACTAAGACGATACCATTTGATATGTTATATCATTGGTAGAGGAGACATAAAGATGGAACGTGTCACCTCAAGGGATAATACGACGGACCCGCTATCTAAGCCATTGCCTCAAAGGCATCCGAAAACATCTGTCTAAGATGGGAATCAGAAGTATGAAAAGTTGGCTTTAGTACAAGTGGGAGATTGATAGAATAGTGTCCTGCAAGCCAACTGTTTTGGCTGCATTTAATTGAAAGGACCATTCGATTGGATTAATAAATGCATTTATATATATGGTCAACTTTATCTTATGTAATAATTATCTACGCATAAGGATAGAAGTCCTTAGATCACAGGGCTATGGGACAACCCGTGGACTGATCTCCAAGGCCGTGATCTAGAACATATTCAAGAGTCGTAGAATCCAATCGAGATAGGACATCGTTGGATTCGGTTAGACTCTCACTATTGTGTATACTCTGATGAACTGGAGAACGCTGGGGTCCACGAGCGTGACTGGGATAGTCGATACACATAAGTGGGTGGCTTGCTGGGATGGCAAGCGCACTGAATACCCCAATTAGGAAATAACTCACCATGGAAGCGGTAGTCGCATATCGGGGATGAAGTTATTCCAATTTACAATAGTATACGAGGAACGATCCCTAACTACTTGAGATGATAGGGTTTATCTGGTGCGAGAACGTCTATGCTTTGATATGAGTCCCGACTGACTGGAGATCGCCAGAAAGTCTCTGTGGACTCATATTGGGTATAGAGGAACTCGTATGCAGATTCATATCATCAACAAAGGATCCATTGACCCGACTTGATAGGTTGGGAAATTCTCCTATGGATTTCTGTGAGAAATTAATTCTGGTAAAATCCTCGGCCGAGGTATCTGACGGCTTTATGTAAGTAGCTCATAAAGGTTAAGTCAAAGAGAATTATTTCGAGACCAGAATGCATAAGGTCAAGACAAAAGAAAAGGGAATCCGATGAAAGACCATGCCCTTAAGTCTCGACTGGGAGATTGATCGATGGAGAGATTACGTCGTATATGGAAATTGTAAATGATAAAAGGTTCACTGAATTAATTCACCAGTGATTGGGCTCCATGGGCTTGTGGCTGGACATCGACCGTGGAGTGTGGGAGAATTCCCAAATTGGCAGGGGTGCTAATTTTGGAATGATTAATCGACAGAGTGTTCGATTGATTTAGAGTAAGTCTTACTCGAATAATTAAATAATATTTAATTATAACCCACGGCCAATTATGTGGTGAACCTACGGGGGCATACACAATACACATGAAGCGAAAGCGAGGAAATAAGAACGACCGAGTCGACTGGGTCAACTGGGTGAATAATCGACTGGGTCAATTATTATGGATGGGTCGACTGGGTCGACCCAATTGGAACAAAATGGGATCCAATTGGAATTGGATCAAGATCATAAATTAAATTGGAATTTAATTTGTGGATTAATTAATTAAGTTGGATTTAATTAATTAGAAGGAATTTTAATTAAATGGACTTAGAGTCTGATTTAATTAAATGGGAGATTAAGTTAATTAATTGGGCTATTTAATTGGAAGATTAAATAAAGCCTGGTCAAATTAATTAACTGGGCCATGAATTAATTAGAAGACTTGGTCTTCTAATTAAAGAGGGCCATGGCCCATGTAGGAGAGAAAAGTCCTAGTCTTAATAGGACTAGGTTAGGGAGATAACTATAAGTAGCCTTCTTGTAGTTATTTTTGACATAACTCCATAAGCAAAATTTGAGCAAGAGCAAAAATTTTCTCTCCCTCTCCCAAGCTATAATCGACCGAACTCTGTCTTCCACTTGGAAGAATATTCGTTTTCGATTCATGTTCCAAAATCGTTCCTATATCCTAGATCATAATATATCTTGTGTTCTAGCTGATCAAGATTTATTATTTTCGTGTAATTGTGGTGTATCAACCCGTAGAGGCGCAACACGTGGGGCGCTCCTGAGAAGCTTGGATCGATTTCTGCTGGAGAAGAATTCAGAGCTCGTTTTGCTAGCCGAGGATTTGCAAGGAGATAGGTATAACGTGCAAACTTATACTATCGTTTTATTTATGTTCATATATATACACCTAGAGTAGTATCCTGGCAAGATTCCGTAAGAGGTCCTAAAATTTTATATTCCGCTGTGCCTAGGGCTGTTTATCTTACCGAATCCCAACACTTTCGTCACAAACAGCGTAATTAAACCCATCAGTAATCACATATACCAACAAAACCAAATGACATAGATCTATCATGGAGCGTAGCATGAAAACTACATGTAACATGATCTTAAACATGCCTATTTTCAACTGATCCTCCTTAATCTTAATTGAGATCAACTTTAACATAATCGTACATAGAGTAAAACTGATAACCTTATTTCTGCAGAAATATCCAAATATACAAATGGATCCAAAATTAACGACAAATAGAGCAGCTAAATCACAAACTCCCACTAAAACCCGATATCCTTATTTAATATTACACCCATAAGAGCAGTATGCTCAAGAAGTCCTTAGGTTGTAATACTTTAATTAGCGAAACCGTAATCATGGAGTTTGTCCCAATGCTCTTTGAAAATCTAGCAACTATGTACTCTTTAGTTAACAACTAGGAACTTTGTGTCAGTATGCATCGACTTTGATGAGCTCCTATTGTTGTCAAAATATAAGACTGCTAAGTTATTGTCACAATATATCTTTAGTGGTCTTTATAACCGGATCATAATATGCAACCTAGTGACAAAATTCTGCAATCACAAAACTTGATTGGATGCCTCATCACTAGCTACAAACTTTGATGCCAGGATGGAGGAAACTACGAGTGTTTGTTCGATACTCTTTAACTAGATAGCTTCTCCAACTAACAAACAGTCATAGCATTATGTATCTCCTAATGTTTTGCATCCACAAAAAATCAGAAATCAGAATATCTTATGATCTCTAACTGGTCTGATTTCCGATATGTGAACATGTAATCTTTAGTTCTTTGTAAATACTTTAAAATTCTATCGTCTGCTTTCCAATGACTCATCCTAAGATTTATAAGTATCTGCCAAGAATCCCAACAATAAATGCTATATATGAGGGAACCATATGCATTTCTTTGATTTCAAGGTTATTTTTAGGGCACTCATCGAGACTAAATTTGTCTCTTTTAGCGATAGGGGTATCTTCTGTGGTTTACATGCATGCCATGCACTTTTTCTATATAGTTCTTTTGTGATAATCCAAGGATACCTCGAGTGCGATCTCGATGTATCTGCATCCCTAATACAAAAGAAGTTTTCCCCAAGATCTTTCATCTCAAATTTCTTTGATAGAAATTTCTTGGTTTCGTGCAACATATTTATATCATTAGTGGCAAGTAGTATGTCATCAACATATAAAACCAAAAATACAAATTTACTCTCACTGAACTTTTGGTAAACATAATCTTCAACAGTGTTTGTCTCGAAACCAAATGAGACAATTAATTGATGAAATTTGCAGTACCATTGACGGGAAGCCTGCTTAAGTCCATTGATGGATTTTCTTAATTTGCAAACCATTTTCTTTGGGTCTCCAAACACAAAGTTTTCCGGTTGCACCATATAGATCGTTTCATCAATGTCACCATTTAGAAACGCCGTCTTAACATCCATCTGATGTAACTCAAGATTCAAATGCGCAACAAGAGCCATAATCGTCCTAAAAGAGTCTTTCGAAGATACCGGAGAGAAAGTTTCTTTATAGTCGATGCCTTCCTTTTGAGTAAAGCCGGGCTTTATATCTTTCCACATTACCTTGTGAATCCTTCTTGGTTTTAAATATCCATTTGCAACCAATTGGTTTCTTTTCTTCAGGTAATGGGACAAGATCCCAAACTTGATTGTCTTGCATAGACTTGTACTCATCGTCCATGGCTTCGATCCATTTGAGAGAATTAATATCTTGCATGGCTTGACGGAAGTTGATTGGATCATTTTCCGTCGATCCATTATGTTCCTCATTTTCTTGGAGAAACACTATAAAATCATCTGGTATATGATTTCTCCTTTCTCTCGTGGATCTCCTTAAGGGTGGTTCTTCTTGAGGTTGTTGAGGTTGAACTTCAAGATCAATCATCTCAACTTCAGTTGGGGTTCCATCAACATTGTCTTGTTGAGGATCCAAATCTGCTTCTGGACTAAATGCAGGAATGAAAATCTGAACAGTATCAGAAGCAGTAATAGGAGTCATAATTGATTCCTCCTCCGTAATTGATTCTTCTTCAAAGACAATGTCTCTAACCTTATTTCTCCCCCCAAACTCAACATCCTCAAAAAATAATGTGTTTCCCGTTTCAAAAATTGACCTTAGTGTGGGATTGCAAAACTTAAAGCCCCTAGATCGTTCAGAGTATCCAATAAAGTAGCTGCTCACTATTTTGGAGTCCAATTTTCCTTCTTTAGGCCTATAAGGCCTAGCTTCAGCAGGACATCCCCAAATGTGAAAATTCTTTAGATTAGGTTTGTGGCCTGTCCAAAGCTCATAAGGTGTTTTGGCGGCTGCTTTAGTTGGTACTCTATTCAGAATGTAAGCTGCTGTCTTTTAGTGCTTCTCCCCAGAGTGATTCTGGCAAGGTAGAATGACTGATCATACTCCTTACCATGTCCTTAAGTGTTCTGTTTCGTCTATCAGCTACACCATTCATGCTAGGTGACCCCGGCATGGTGTACTGTGGGACAATTCTACATTCCTCTCGGAATCTAGCGAATGGTCCTGGACGTTGTTCACATGAACCATCGTATCTGCCGTAGTACTCACCACCACGATCAGACTTGACGGACTTAATTCTTTTGTTGAGTTGGTTCTCAACCTCAGCTTTAAATGCTTTGAACATGTCCAGAGACTCTGACTTTTCATGAATGAGATACATGTACCCAAAACGTGAGTAATCGTCTATGAATGAAATGAAATATCGTTGGCCATTCCAAGAAGCCGAAGGGAATGGTCCACAAATATCTGTATGAATCAACTCTAAGACGTCTGAAGATCTATGGGCACCTAATCTTCTTTGTTTGGTCTGTTTTTCTTTAATACACTCAACGCAAATATCGAAGTCCGAAAAATCGAGTGAATCTAGAATATTTTCTGACAAGTCTCTCAATTCTAGACTATGAGATGTGACCTAAACGCTTGTGCCATAATTTTGAAGAATTTTCTTTATTTAATTTGCGTTTAGTACCACGTGATTCCACATGCAGGGTTTCATTACAAGAAGTAATAATATCAACTAAGTATAGGTTATCATATATGCTTAATGAACCAGTTCCAATAATTTTGGAATTTAAAGAAAGACTGAACTTACTGTTTCAAAAGAACAATGATAACCAAATCTGTCCAATAAAGAAACAGAAACCAAGTTTCGTCTAAAAGACGATACGACAAAAGTGTCTTTGAAATCCAAATAATCACCAGTTCCTAACAATAACCTAAAGTGACCTATTGCTTCAACTTCCACCGATTTTCTATCGCCCACAAAGATGTGTCTTTCAACATCATTTGGCTTTCGGTAGCTTAGGCAACCATACATAGAAACACTTATGTGGGTAGTAGCACCAGAATCTAACCACCAAGTGTTTATTGGTACTGAAGCTAAATTGACTTCTGAACAGACCAAATTAAAGAAAGAACCCTTAACAGCATTATTTTCTAATTTTATTTTATTGCCCAAGTTATTCCCATTGAGCATGGAAATGCAATCATTATTCTCAAATAGTGAATTGGTAGATACAGTAATAGCAGACATTATAGCTGTTACAAAGAACAAATTCTAAATTAAGTATATGTTCACATGTTGAATAATTATAGAATATTTATTTACTTTATGAAATACATTAATTCAAATAATTATTAAATACATAGCAAGATACCTAGCACAACATTAATATCAAGTCTTTGGACAGTAATATTAATTGTAAGTGATACTCTTGTTGTAGTGATCGAATGTTGAAAATAAATCCTGTCAAATAAAGAGTCTATCTTTGGATCGACTAATTACCCACATGGACACCTAATAATAATCACACATTCATCACCACAGGTGTATATGCAACTCGGCCAAACATTATCCTTCCTTTGGGCCGGTTTAATATTCGCATGAATTTGCATACACAAATTCATCTTGACATTCTCAATAAGTCAATCTACACAAGAGAGGTCACTTTGGCGACATGTTGCTTCAATTGGTTATATTGAATGTCAGACTGATTGATAAAGTCACTGTTATGTATCAAAATTATTCGAATGTTATTGCCAAATAAGACAATTTCCTTAAAAATATTTCAGCCAAGCAGGCCCTTAAAATAGTAAATTATGAATTTACTGTAAGCCAAACATGCCCATAGGAACATTAATTTCGGATTTGTAGGAGCCAAACATCCCCTAATTATGGTAAGGTTTCGTCTTCTTCACCCAACAAAAAGAATTTGCCGGAAAAAGTAGTAATTTCGGTCGAGGAAGGAACCCAATCTTAATCTAGAACATAAAATATCATCGTGATTCTTTACAATTAAATCAGAGAAGAGAAAAATTGGTGGTGTTCAAGTGCCATACTTTACTGCGCCAAAATTTGCTTAAATAAAATATCAACCATGGCATCTCAAGGTTGAGTCAACAAGCAGATTGTTGTATTTCCCAATATTCATTGCGTAGATTATCAAATCCTTTTACTTTTCCTTTTATTTTTTTAATTATTATATTTATAATTATAATTTACAGAAAATAAATTATGCCGTAATTTCTCAATCCATATAGAGAGATTTAAACTAAAAGTACGATAATCTAGAAAAGAAAACGTATTTCTGTTAGGCCTAACTTAAGATATCAAGCGAAAAATCAATAAATCCAGAAAACAACTTTAATTGCATAAACATAAAGCAAAAACTGAATCTTTATAAAACAAGATCAAGAAAGCAATAAACCCTAAATTGCATAATCAAGATCTACAAAGCATGAAATTTTAGATTTTCTATAAACAAGATCAAGATAGCAAAAAATCCTAATATGCATAATCTAAATCTTTTAAACTTAAGAACCAAATTCAGATTTTCATATATCATAAACAAAAGTTTATGAAAATCTCAAGTAATCGAACATGGATGGCTCTGATACCACTTGTTGTATCTAAATCGAAGACATAAACATAATGATCATTAGATCTAATTCGATTTAATACCAAAAACCTTATTGCCTAACCATGTCGATTGTCAAGAGATTAAAAGTAGATCTAAAACTTTAATGCAGCGGAAACTTACATTGATTCATGCCAGTAATCTTGATGTTATTGATGATATAGTGATGATGGGTTTTATAATCTTCCACTTGATACACACCTTAGAACCTTAATACTCACGCAGAAAGGGATTGCAGAGAATATGAGTTATGTAACTCTATATTTTATTATTGTGTTGTGTACAAGTGGGGATCATAACCCCTTATATATAATAACCTACTAGGGTCAGTATATGTTCCATTATTTTCAATTCGGCCCTTCATCAAATTGAAAATTACAAACTGGTATCTACACTTTTATTCCATGATAAACTTAATACCCATAGTCCAAAAGATAACATAATTAGACCACATAATTATGGACTTTACTTTATAATAGCAATACACACTAAATTAACATATTAGGCCCATATAACCATTGGAAATTTCCAACAAATATTGATGAAGATATTTTTATGGTTCAACCACCGGGATTTGTTCATCCGGATTATCCTTCTTATGTGTGCAAATTAAATAGTGCCTTGTATGGGTTGAAACAGGCACCACATGCCCAGTACGCTCGGTTGAGTTCACGTTTGCTTGAGCTAGGTTTTGTTGTCTCAGAATCTGACACGTCACTGTTTATATACCACTCTAAATATGTCACTTTATATTTCTTGGTTTATGTGGATGATATAGTTCTTATAGGTTCATGTCCTAAAGCTATAGATACTTTGATCTCAATACTAAACAAAGATTTTCCAGTAAAGAATATGGATGGTTTACATTATTTTCTCGGCCTCGAATGCTCTCGTAGTTCCAATGGGTTATTCATATCTCAAAAGAAAAGGGAAAATTGCAAAATTGGTCCCGTAACTATTGCTCGCTGGCAAAAAAGTCCTATAACTTTTCGGGCTGGCAAAAACATCCCGTAACTATTATATTTCGGCAAATTAGTCCTATTTTAGCCCGAACTGCCAACGTATCTGCCAAGTCACGCCCTTTGCTGACCTGGAAAGTAAAAACCCCTCGTTGACATGGAAAAATAGCAAAAAAATGGTTCCATAACTAACGTTCACTAACAAAAAAGTCCTTTAACTTTTTGGGTTGACAAAAAAGTCCTATAATTAAATTATTTCAGTAGTTTAGTCCTATTTGGTCCAAATTGTGATTTTTTCCCACCCATTTCAAACGAAAAATTAACCATATCTAACATAAATTAACTTAGAAGTAATTTAGACTCATGATAATATTGAAAGGCACTTTATCACATTGCTCCAAGGCACATATTGAACAAGAATCAATCTTCGACAATAAAAAAAATCCCAGATTATCGAATAACGATGACAAAATCAGCTGCAATTAAGTTCAAAAGTAGTTATGCAATTAAGTTCAAAAGTAGTTACGGAATACAAAGCATTGATTCTGTCATCGTTATTCGATAATCTGAGATTTTTTTTAATTGTCGAAGATTGATTCTTGTTCAATATGTGCCTTGGTGCAATGTGATAAAGTGTCTTTCAATATTATCATGAGTCTAAATTACTTCTAAGTTAATGTATGTTAGATATGGTTAATTTTTCGTTTGAAATGGGTGGGAAAAAAAATCACAATTTGGACCAAATAGGACTAAACTGCTGAAATAATTTAATTATAGGACTTTTTTGTCAACCCAAAAAGTTAAAGGACTTTTTTGTTAGTGATCGTTAGTTATGGAACCATTTTTTCCCATTTTTCCATGTCCACAAAGGGGTTTTACTTTTCAGGTCAGCAAAGGGGCGTGACTTGGCATGTACGTTGGCAGTTTGGGCTAAAATAGGACTAATTTGCCAAAATATAATAGTTACAGGATGTTTTTGCCAGCCCGAAAAGTTACAGGACTTTTTTGCCAAAGAGCAATAGTTACGGGACCAATTTTGCAATTTTTCCCAAAAGAAATATGTGTTGGATTTATTACGGCGGACAAATATGTTGGATTGTAAACCCGTAGGCAGTCCAATGGCTATTTCTTCTCATCTTACTATCGGTGATTCTCCATACTTTGAAGATCCCACATTGTATAGAAGTGTGGTGGGGAGTCTTCAATATCTTCTCTTCACTCGGCCCGATCTAGCCTTTGCAGTTAACAAGGTCTGCCAATTTATGCATTCCCCTACCATACATCATTGGCAATGTGTTAAAAGAATATTACGGTACTTATAACAAATAATTACTTTTGGTCTATTTTTGAAACCATATCCAAAATCGACACTTGCAGCCTTCAGTGATGCGGATTGGGCCCGGTTATCTTGACGACCGAAAGTCAACTGGAGGGTACTGTATCTTTTATGGTTGCAATCTTGTATCATGGAGTTCAAATAAGCAAGCTACTAGTTCTAGTACAGAAGCTGAATATAAAGCACTTGCTCTTGCCACATGTGAACTTTTATGGTTTCAATCCCTCATGTGCGAACTTGGCGTTTCTTCTAACTCCCCACCTCTACTATATTGTGACAACTTGGGCGCCACATATCTAACAAAGAACCCCGTACTTCATTCGCGAACCAAACATGTCGATATTGATTATCGTTTTGTCCGTGATCATATCCAAGTCAAAGCACTAAAAATCTCCTTCTTATCAAGCAAAGATCAATGTCCTTCCTCAACAGTTGGACTCGAGGAGGAATGTTAAATAGATAAAATACAGCTCATGTGCTGCTATAACTTATGCTTATCAAAAGAGAATATTTTTACATCATATGTGGACAATTTTGATTGATAGGGATAGCTAGGTGTTCCATACACAAGAGCCTTTTGTTTCCTCTTAAATAAAATATTCATTGTATAGATAAAGTGAAGAAAAACATAATTAAGAAAATTGGCTTTCTTCTCTTCTCTCTGCTTTGTTGATCTTTAACATTCATAAACATGAAAATTGTTGTGATCCAAATTCATCATAATTTGTTTGATGTAAGTCAAAATAAATTATTTATATTTGTGCATAGTACAGGAATATGCTAGTATATATATGTATATGATAAGATAAGATAAGATGTTTTTAATGCAAAATTACATGAAAATCTATATAGAATTATATAGGATTAATTATTCCAACCGTGGACATAAATTTGTTATCGTCGTTACGTTTATTTTAACTTATTTGGAGAGAAATGTAAGGAAATAAGTAAATAACGAATTTCCTAATTATCATTCCAAATATCTCAATCTTGGGTCGTTTAGGTGTGGTAATTATAAATGATTATATAAATTAGCAGATTCTACTTACGCATTGTCAGAGAAATTAAGAATATTGAGATGATGAACATTTTCTTTTTTAAAATTTATATTACCTCAATTTTCCTTTTCTCCATTACCTTGTCTAAAGAGGTAGTTCAAATAACAAATGAAATAACCGACTCAGACATTGCAATTCATGTTTTTTCTGGAGATGATGATTTGGGTACACATGTACTTAAATACGGCGATTATTTCAGGTTCACATTCGGAGCTGTCGGTGCGTGGCATATTACAAAGTTCTATTGTACATTTACGACCAATTATGGATCGGGTGGTTATGGGGTTTACACTCGACACATCTATAAGCTATGCGGATATTTTTGTGATTGGTATGTAAGGAAAGATGGGCCATGTGTGGTGCAGTCAGACGGTACGGAATGGTGTCAACCATGGAAAATTATGAATCAAGTGTCAAAATGATTTTGATTTATTTATTTTTAACAGAATGATATATATTAATTATAATCTCAAAATAGTGTAATCGCACAGTGCCAAATTAGTGAAGTTTTATTTAGTTTTTATTTTAATTATTGGTCACACTCATATGAGATATCTATTAGTATACATCTATACGCACATATTTTATACCAGCATGGTCTTTGACTAGTAGGTTGCATTATATTATATTGACTCAAGATTATTATTATTATTATATTACTTTTAATTCTCTAACCCCATTTCCACACTCAGGATTATCACTAGTAGAATGCTGGAGACTGATCTTTTTCATTTCTCAACGGATTTTTGCAAGATTAGTCTCATTCTATTTGTCTCTCCATCGGAATTATGTTGGTGGTTTCAATTTTTCGTTTCTCTTTGTTTTTAGTTGTTAATTTTCAGATCTATAAAAAACCAAAAAAAACTTAGTTTCTGATTTACACAAAATAACATGTTTAAAATATACAAGTTTAATCAGGGGCGGACCTAGACGACTTTCATTGGGGGGGCCGAAGATTTTTTTGGTAACAAAATCTTGGTATTTTTTCAATGTTTTGATAAAATAATAAAAATTAACTTATGATAAAGTAATACTATTATTTTATTCAAGAACAAGTGAAAAAATATATTTTTCCTATTTCAAGTATACGGATCTTTAAACACTCAAAACAGATGTTTAAGATGCAATCTAACTGACCTAAAAACAAATAAATGTTGTTTAACCAAGTCATATAAATGTCGAATGTCCAATTAATATGTATAATATACTGTCTAAATCATATTCCGACTTCTGTAAAAATAATATAATTATGATCTCATAATTTAATAAAATTATATCTACTAAAGAACTAATATTTTCTTCATCTTGTCCAATTGGAATATATATATATATATTCCACTTGACATATATATATATATATATATATATTTAATTCCCCTTTTTGGCCTACTAACTTTCTTTTATTTCATGCAGAATTAATATTTTTCCCTCCCCATTCTTTGTGGAGATTTAATTGCTTTCTTTGGCCCTCTCTTTATTAAGATTAATGTTTTTCTTTATTTATGGAGACTAAATATTTTCTTCATCTTGTCCAATTGGAATATATATATATATATATATATATATATATATATATATATATATATACATATATTCCAATTGACATAAATACATCTACTCATGCACTAATATATTTCTTCTTTTTATATATATTTCAATTGACATATATAGGCAAAATTGCAAAAATCGTCCCAAACTAATTACTGATTTTGGATTTTCGTCCCAAACTATTTAATTTGGCGAATTTCGTCCCGTAATTTAATATTTTTTTGGAATATCGTCCCACCATAATTATAAGACGGAATTGCACATTTGCCGATGAATTATCACATGGCTGCTTAAGGGTCATGACATGGTAAATTTTAACATGAATAATTATATAATATTGCAGAGTTCGTCCCAAATTAATTACAAAATTGAACGTCATTTTCATTAACTTAGAAATTTAATATTGGGACTAAATTCATACAAAATGGTAAATTATGGGACGAAATTTGGCGAGTTGATATAGCTTGGGACGAAAAATCAAAATTAGTAATTAGTTTGGGACGATATTCCAAAAAAATATTAAATTACGGGACGAAATTCGCCAAGTTAAATAGTTCGGGACGAAAATCCAAAATCAATAATTAGTTTGGGACGTTTTCTGCAATTTTACCAAATATATATTATAAATCTGAGTGGGGGCTATAGACCCCACTAACCCCTATGTAGGTCCGCCCTTGGTTATAAGCCGAGATGCTGATGATGATAATCCAGACAAAGCATGTGGTATCGTTCTACTAAACTTATTCCCTTGCAGATGCATATATTTCACAGATGATAGGTTCACGCAAGAAGGGATCACACCGTGAAAATGGTTCCAAGACAAGTCTAAAAAGACTAGGTCTTGCAATCTACAAAAACTAGTAGCTACAAGGCCATGGACGAAATTTCTAGAAAGATCAAGAGAACGCATATATGAAAAGTCTCCTAGCCAATCGGCAGGAATTACACCTGTGATAAAATTGTCATTTATTTTTAAAATTATAACGCCGCGTCTGGTGCTATTAAGAAATCCCCGTGAAAACAACCCTCTTGAGAATTGATTGTTATCCAAATATAAGTACTCCAATTGCGTAAGGTTTGATTTTTCAGGAAGTAAGGGACCTTGCAAGGAGTTATTTGATAGCTTCAGAACTCTTAATGACACACATCCCATGGCCAAATGTTGTGGTATTACACCAGAGAAGTTGTTATTGGACAGGTCTAACATTTTCAGAAATTTCATATCCTCAACGAAAGCAGGAATATTACCTTGAAGATAATTCATTGATAGGTTAAGAACACGCAAACCACTGAGCGTCCAGATAAAGTTTGAAAGCTCTCCATGGATTTTATTCATAGATACGTCAAACTGCTCCAAATTAGTTAAATTTAATTTTGTATCGAGTGATAAAGGAGGACTGAAGAAAGAATTTTTTATGAGGCTTAGGATTTGTAATTTTGTCATATTTATGAGTAGCCAAGTCGGGAACTGTCCCGCCAAGTTATTGTGACTGAGGTCGACAAATTCTAACTCATATTGATTTTCAAGAAAACTAGGAATACCACTGAGTCTACAGTGTGCTAGACCAAGCTTTTTCAGCTGAAACAGAGGAGCCCAATTAGGTGGATTTTCTGTGTCTACCTTCAGTTTAGTACGACCTAGAGAATCTTCAACTTCAAGTACGACGACTTCAAGTTTGGAGTTGGCACTCAATAAACTAAATGTGAATGGACCTTCCAACTGGTTTTCAGAAAGGGATACATACTCCAATAATTTGAGATTTTTAAATATCTCCGCAGGAATTTTCCCAACAAAATAGTTATTAGAAAGATCAAGGACTTTCAGAGATCTCATGCTGCCAAGACAAGAAGGAATAATTCCACTTAATCTATTCCAACTAAGATCTAGCTCTACAAGGTTCCTTAGTCCGCACAAACCTGCAGTATAAGCATATGGACATAGACAATAAGCTTTAATTTCTTTCTCTATTGTAACTATATATCTATCTAGAACAAAATTTGTATTCATGGGAGAAGATACCTACCTTGTAAGGAGCCGGTTAGATAACATCTACTAAAAGATAGGCTCTTTAAAGATGTCATTCTCCAAATCAGTGACGGAACATGACCACTATATCGATTCCAACTCATATCCAGCACATCCAAAGATTTTAATTTCATCAATGCTGCCACATAATTAGAGTGAAACCTCATGTACCTATTAGATTCATCCGATCCGAACATGTATATATTATTAATTAGTGCTACATTATTTTTTATTCACCTTGAAAATTTGAAAAATTCCCTTCAATGCTGAGAGATTTCAAGGAGTTTAATGTGCTATTGCCAATGGATGGAATATCGGTGAGCGAATTCAAAGTCAATCCCAACATTTTCAATTTGCTTAAGTTCAGTACACCATGGAAACCTGTATACATATATTTAATTATAATATCAAAATTAAAAACAAGAAGAATTAAACCGAATGATCGAATATATATTTACCTTTAATGATATCTGAATTTATTGAAAAGTTGTGCAATTCTTGAAAAGGAAGAAGCGAAGAGGAATTCAAGTACCACAAGCCCCTCTTGGAATCGTCGAACACTCGACTGCGTATAATAAGGTCGAGTTGTACAACACGCTTAGTGAGGAGGTCGCACTTGACATTGTTCCACTTGCAGCAGTCCGTTTCTTGTTCACCCCATGTGGAATACTCATAGGCGGAATGAAACTCTGGAAGTTTGAAGATTTCTTCTTTCAGTTTCAAAAGCCCAATTCTCTCTTCTTTTATGCACCCAAAAGTTTGGAGAAGCTGAACAAGTGCTAATGACCCAAACACTAACCAAAAGTAGGATGATTCCATGCCTATCTATATATATCAGTTATAACTCAAGTCATGAAGTAATATTTATATATATAGGGTGTTTTACATTCAGATCCCCCGAGGTTTAATTGTATTACAAGAAATTTTCTATAGTTTTAGAAATTACAAGGACACCCAATATGAATTAAGAAGTCTTACAAAAATACCCACTACAACTTATAAAAATATTTAAAAAAACACTTTGTAAGAAATGTTCTTGTAATTTTTTAAACTATAGAGGATTTTTTGTATTGTGACTAAATCTCTGAAGGTATGAGTGTAAATCACCCATATATATATATATAGCCAGCTCTGTGTTATCTCAATTAGCTAGCTAGGCAGAGTAGAACTTTAATTCAAGGTAAATACTCGGTCAGAAATGATGGCTTACTGATTTTTCTCAAGTGGACCTGTATGTTCCTATCAAATTTTAGGTATTCAATTGGAGTAATTAATGAGCTGGGGTTGGGGTGGAGAAAATGTAATAATCATTCTATGAAATTTTTTGCCTCATTCCCACTTGATATTAAATTTTCATGGAAGAGTGCTCTACCTGCCGAAATTAATTAAATGAAAGAAGTAACATATATCCTCCATTAACAAATTTCAAATAAACAATGTTGATTTACGGTCAGATCACCTCATGTTTGAGCGTATAATAAGAAAACCTCCAGCAATTTTAAAAATTACAGAGACACTCCCTTTGGTATGGCATATTTAACAAAAAAATAAATAAATAAACCTTACGAATGTTAACAACATACGAAATTTGATGATGTAAGAAAAAAAAAATATTGATTTGTCAAATTTACTCTTGATCGAATATATACACATGGGGTGTCAATTTAATAATATCATACCACATGAGGAGTCTATGTAATAATGTTATACCACAGAGGGTATATTTGAAAGATTATAATAACTTCAGGGTGTTACTTGTAGCCAACAATCAAATTTTAAAAAATGACCGTTGGATGTTACTGTCGGTCACATATTTTGACTATAAATAGCAGTCCAAATGTTTATTTTTTTGCATTTCATCCAAAAAATTTAATAATGTCATCATCAAATTCAAGAGATAGCGTAAGAGACTTAAAATATCGAAAATCAAAATATTCAAGTGTAGGGTGTATGAAGAATGCACCCATAATGATAGCGGATGCAAGCCCAGATTTGAAGGATAAACGATCAAAGGTGTTGAATTAGGGATTAGATTTAAAAAAAGAAGAAGAATTACCTGTACATGTAGTTCCAAGTTAATTTAGAATAACAAAATCCTATAAATAAATATTACACTATATAACTAATTTTTATAAGGCTAAATTGCAAAAATCGTTCCAAATTAGTTACTGATTTTGAATTTTCGTCCCAAACTATATCAAGTTGATGAATTTCGTCCCGTAATTTAATTTTTTTTAATATCGTCACCGTTAATTATGAGACGAAAATTGCGCATTTATCCGTTAAATTATCACATTGCTGCTTACGTGGCTTACGTGTCATGACATGGTAAATTTTAACATGAATAATTATATAATATTGCACAATTCGTCCCAAACTAATTATAAGATTGAACAGTCATTTTCATTAAATTAAAATTTTAATACTGGGACTAAATTCATGCAAAAAGGTAAATTACGGGACGAAATTCGGCGAGTTGATATAGTTTGGGATGAAAAATTAAAATTAGTAATTAGTTGGAGACGATATTTCAAAAGAATATTAAATTACGGGACGAAATTCAATGAGATAATATAGTTTGGGACAAAAATTTAAAATAACTAATTAGTTTGAGATGTTTTCTGCAATTTTATCTTTTTATAATATAAGTTCCGTTAGGTGCGTAGGTCCTATGCTAGTATATAGGGAAAAAATGTATAATTAGTCACCCAACTTTAACTTTAGTTTTTTAATGATCATTCTAGTTCATAAATGATATATTTAGTCACCTAATTTATAAATAGAGGACAATCCAACATCAAATAAGTGGCAATTGAAGGAGAGAGCCAGATTTTTATGTTTTCGTCTCTAATAGCAATTTTTCGACCAAAATGACCTCATTGTGTCATTCACGTGACTTTTAAGAGATAATTTGGTACTTTATCCCCTGAATTACATTTATCCATACACAAATTAGCAAAAGTCTAGACCAACTTGACTATGCACAATCTTTTGTTGTGAACATTGAGTTTAGGTAAGTGCAATTCAGGAATTGAAGTACCCAAATTTCCTTCTTAAAAGTCATGTAAATGGCACATAGAGTCATCTTAGCCGGAAAATTATCAAAGATAAGGTCGATGTAAGTATTTTGTAATAAGAATATCAGTGTAGATTTTTTGACACGAGAGACAAAAGTTTAAAATGTTTAAACTTGAGCTACAATTAATGTGATTTGGTTCAAAATTTAGGACAATGTAAAATCAATAAATCTTGCAGTTGAGTCTTTATTAACTTAGTGCACACTATAAATACCATAATATTTTTACAATGAAATCAATAATTTCACTTGAAATGATCTTAACTCTTAAGATAAGATTTTGAAGGATATAAAACTGAAAAATGAAATTATTTGGTGATTATTGTTGATAAAGGGAGAGCTACGGCGATTACTATCGATGAAGTGGGACTTCCGTTATCTCTTCATCAACTGCTGCTAAGATGAATTGCCAATATTTATAAATTAGTTTACTAAATGTGTCATTCATGAAAATAGGATGGCCAATATTGTTTGACTAGAATTAAGGTTTGGTGACTAAATATTCATTTCCCCCGAAGCATATGTAAAATAAGATTCCCAAGTTCAAGTCATCAAAACATTTAAAACTATTTCCAGAACTACTCAATTTTCCAAAATTTGATTGTATTTTTCACACGAATCCTCTAAACATTTAGAAATCATTATATATATATATATATATATATATATATATATATATATATATATGTAGACATCTATCTCATATAATCAAATCGAATCCTTTAAACCGAATTTGGTCCATTTGTATCGGGTCATTTGCAACTGGATTTGGATTCAAATATATCGGAAAAGATCCGGATTACAATTGTTTAATTTACAAATTAATACATGGTAACTGCATGAAAAGAGCTTTTAATTAAGAGGTGCTTCAATCTCAATAACCTACAAAATGAGATTTGCTACCTAAGCTTCCTTCTCCTTAGTTCATTATGTCTCCTGGTTTCTATCTATCTACAAGTATATGTTTCGTTACTTTATACTCGATCGTATGTACAAAACGGGCCAAACACGACCCGTTCACGCTCCCAGCATCCTCCGAGGTACACAAGTCTTCATAAAATGGAGGATTAACTGGGAATCCCCCCCCCCCCAATCCACTTTTCTAAGTCGTGTAATAAAAATCGTATATATGTCCGATTATGATGTTAATCTCGAGCATGGCATCCTTAGTGGTGAAAAGACAACAGTGAGTCGAGCATGGTCTGCAAGTGAGTAGTCTTCTGGCCACATCCCTTTCTCTACTTCCGTAGGGAAAAGAACCGCATTTTTTACGCTGAATCCAATAGTTTGCTCCGTGCCATCCTCGTCACTCACTTCGTCTCCTCCTTGTTCCGAGCACGAGGCATACCATACTCGATGCTGCATGCAAAAACGTTAGTATAAAGATAAATAATGACATTATTATATGCAAAAATTAAGACGAGTTTGAAACGAGAAAGTATACCTACCTTAAATTCTTTATAATCAAGAACACCATTTCCGTCAATATCTGCTTGCTCCCATAGTTACTGTATCTCCTCAGCGCTCAGTCCGTTACTACCGATTAATTTAAGCTGTGGTAAAGTCCAGGGACCAAAACGAGTTATTTTCTATTAAAAAAAAGACGATAAATTAACATACTAAAGTAAATAAAAAAAATGTAACGAACCTACCTGCCGCAGTGCTTCGCAGAAGCCAGAGTAGGTAATGTAATCACCTTCGCTATCGGCCTTTAGAAAAGCAAATGCATCATCCTCGGTTAAAGAGGCTCGTTTAAGTTGATACTGTAGAAACCAAGAAGAATATATTGAAATTCCGTCTCTTTATAATCGAGAAAAAGGTTATTATAACACAAAAATCTGACTCACCTTGAACATTCCAAATACTGCTTCACTCCAACTTGCTTTAAGCAATTTACGGTACCTATTAGGATTAAGAAGCCATATGAAATCAACACCGCATATGTTCCCACGATGGTTGCGGTGGCTTACCCACTGCATACATATATAAAACGCATGAATCAGAAACTGGGACGAAAAAAGAAATATATAAGTGCGAATGAATTAATAACCTTGTGAGCATCTGCATCAGTATATAAATGAGCAGTATCGTACGATGATGCAAACCCTTGTGATCTAAGAAACTTATAAACATGACCCCTCTTGCTCCCATTCCAGTCACTGGAAAAAGTCAAAGAAATCGTCAAGCAAGCAGATATACGAGTGTCATCTTATACTGTCGTAAAAAAAGGATAGAAAACATACCCACAGAGTAAAATAGGCAAGGGGTTGAGTTTGTGTTCTTTTTGATACGATTCAACATATTGCAATATTTTATAGACCTATCAAACAAAAATATGAATTAAATAAATTATTCCAAAAAAAACTGATAAACGGGCTATAGAAATATAACATACCTGACGTAGTCTTTCCAAGCACAAACTTGAATTATGCGGAAATAATAAATGAGTATTGACTATGAGAATTTCTTGACGAACATTAGTATTTCGACATTGTGCGAAGGGTGCTATAAGTTCAACATGTAGTAGCTGAGCAACACGGTCTCCAAAATCATTGAAAAGCAACTCTCGGTGATTGATGATCCTAAAGTAGTCCTTGTGCACGGAAGTCAGGAGACCTATCGGATTCGAAGGAAGAAAAATAAGATAAAAAACAATGATTCTTCAGATCATGCATACAAGAATAAAAATGAAAATAATCTTTATTTCCCGAAAGAAAGTCCAACTTCCAATTGACCATGTCAACATGAGTTAATAGCGAATTACCTCCTTGTGTTATTCTTAAAAGGCAGTTTAAATACCTCCCCCATGTTTGTGTAAAAGAAGCACACTACCTCCCTCTTGATTTTTACATTTTTACAAGGTGGTAAAATGCACATTTTGCAATATTACAGGGAGGTAAAGTGCCAATTTATGCATATCACAGGAGGTAATTTGCCTGCAAGTATATCATTTGGGGGGGGGGGGGGGGGCAAAGTTAAGTGAATATATCATCAAGGCAGGGTTAAATTGGTCATTTTCTCACGAGAAAAAAATCTCAATCGCATTATAGAACGTGTGTGCAACACCGCAACGATGAAGGAGGTAAAAAATTGCCTATTTTCATATCACAGTGGGGTAGATTGTTCACTAGACATATCACATTAAGTTAACTTGTTTTCTATATCGTTTTCTATGTGTACTACTTGGGAAAAGATGAAATCTAATTACACTACTTTACAAATCCCTATTTCGTTGTCTTCTATCCCTACCCAAAATTCCAAACACATACCGCTATTTTGACCAACTTGATGATGCATTAGCCACCGGAGAAAAATGATGGAAAGTTCTTGTAGGGACAAATAATAGAACAAGTTTCGATCATGTATTACACTATCCACATGAAGGGGTCAACTTTTTTGATATAAAAGAAAGGAATTTATATATACACTCCTATCCCTTTCTTTTCAATAAGGAGTAAACAAATACTACACAAATTACAATTTGTATATTGAAAAGGTAAGTGTCTAGTCCTGGTCTTATAAAGTTAAGGGCATATATAGTTGCATACCATCACCGCGATTATTAGTCCGAGCAAGCTTGAAATTGATGTAACCGGCATCACCGAGCCTCTTATCGTAAATACTCACCAACTCTTCATTCCCAACCCAGAATTCCTGCAAACCAACACATTACATATCATCAAAGATAGGATTTTTAAATTTCAAATTGTATAAATATATGTATATACTTATATATAATTGAATTAAAGAAGAAAAGGCAAATCCTGAAGACAAATAATGGAAGATCTTTCACACAATAACCAATCCAAAATCCTCTGGTTTCTATTCAGCCAATAATCTTTGACATCACTTTCTCTGTAACTTGGATCCTACAATGCACATCATAAAAAACCCATAAAAACTCAAAATAAATTTGTATCAAAATCAAGAATGACTTTTTCAAAAAACCCAACAAAAAAGACAACCTTTTTTTTTGGGTAAATTCCATACCAATTTTTAAGAACAATTTACCTCTTGATTGAGTCTTTTGTAAATAGGTGCAAGAATATTGAATGTTGTGCAAGAAACAGAAGAGGGGTCTTTTTTTAATGAAGCTATTGCATAACTCCCAATTCTTGAAACCCTTCCTTTGTCTATTCTCCTGTTCTTCCTCCCCATTGTTTAAATTCTACAAGAAGGGTATTGAAAAAAGAGAATTCAAGAAAAGAAAACAAAAAAACTCTTCTTTTACATATGGGAAAAGAACAAAGATGTGTTCGATTGTTTTGATGTTGGCAATTGTTACAATGTTAAGATTTTGCACAATGCAAAGATATATATATATATTCAAGAGAAAACAGAATAAAGTTCTAGACAAGAATATCTGAATGTGTGTTTTTGGTGAAGAGGTATTTGTATTGGATTTAAGGTTCTTTTTTTTAGTTAGGTATTTAACTTTTAAGTGTTCAATGGGGATAAAATAATGCCATGTTCATGTTGTCTACAAACTTACTTTTCCATGGGACAACCGGACAAGCATATCTTTTCCATGGGTATAAAAATAAAGGAAAATTTGTTTTTCTGGTACCCCATTATCTTGCAACTTTGGTATTATAGGATACAAAAATGCAAATTTTATAACACAGTTTAAGTTTTCGTTAGAACTTTCATATTAAGGGTGAGTTTGGCCTAGCGATTCGAAAAGCAATTATAGGAGAATTAATTTTACTAAAATTGATTATGGTAATAATTGATTGTGATAAAAATTAATTATAGAATAATTGCTTATGTATAATTGCATTTGTAAAAGTAACACTTTAGTTGCTTATAAAATAAGTTGATTTTTTGCTTCTTGAGATCCCAAAAGTGATTATGATCTTGGGGATCAAACACTATGAAAATCACGATTGAACATAAGTAATTTTTATAATCAGGGTCAAACACTTCAAAAATCACAATGGAGATGTAAAAGTGATTTTAAGAGCTCCAATCGTTGGGCCAAACTCACCCTAAATCGATTTTCTCAAGAGTTAATGGCAATTTACCGTCTATAAAATGCATAATGTTCAATTTATCCTCAGTTTGAAAAATAGCAATTTACCCCCTATAAAAATTTTAAAGAAGCAATTCACCCCTTTCAGCCGGAGAGTGTAATTCACTTGCCAAAATTGCGAGTGACATTAAAAAAGTTTGTAACATATGGGGGTAAATTGCCACATTTATCAAATCACACTGGGTAAAGTTTCATATTTATCATAACACATGGTTGTAAGGCCATTTCTAATGACTCGAGGGGGAATATCCTCTCCACACCCCCCCCCCCCAGTTTTTTAGTCATCTCTAATGACTCATTTTATCAAATTCATTTAATTACAATTTTTATTCTTCCCCACTCTCACTACTACTACTTATTATTATTACACCAAAAAAAAGTTTGAAATTGACATTAATTAATTTAAAATCAGAATTCATTACTCTTGATTTGGATTCACGAATAAGTCACATATCCCTACAAGATTATATGATCCGTCGTCACCAGATACGATATATAGATGTCAATCACCAACTTCTAGAGGACTTAGTCAAAAATGTATGGGACACACAAGCTCAAAATTAAGGTCTATGTTTCGTCGTATGTAATCATATTTATGAAAACATATTTGATTTCAATATGCAATTCGTAGGGTTGTAATCGTATTTACAAAAACATGTTGTTATGATTGTATTGTATTATTTTAAATAACTCATTTTTAAACAACTAGTATGACAAAATTAATTCATATGTTTTTCATAAATAAAAAATTAAAAACAAAATAATAGATTGACCAAAAAATTATATACATGACAAAGATAATTATTTTGAAATAATACACTAATTATAGGAATTTTTTTAAATGAATAATTTTTTGATGATAAATACAACCCCAAAATTATTAAAAAAATTAATATTATAATAATAATGTTAATTAAATTAAATGTAAACTATATTTTTATAATTAAAAATTATTATCTCCAAATAATACACAATTTTTTGAATTTTTAAAAAAAAGTTTAAAAATAGGACCAATAAAAAAAAATTAGCATGTGATGGGGAGGGTTTGTGCTGAGGAAGCTCCCTCTAGCCTGTATGCCCTCCCCACAAAATTATCAAAACAAATCAATATTAAAATAATAATGTTAATTAAATTAAGTGAAAGCTATATTTTTATAATTAAAAATTATTATCTCTAAATAATACACAAATTTTAGGATTTATTTTTAAAAAAAAAAAAAAAGCTTAAAAAAAGGACCAAATAAAAACAAAAAAAAATTAGCATGTGAGGGAGAGGGTTTGGACTGAGAAAGCTCCCTCTCACATGTATCCCCCCCTCTCTAGTCATTAGAGGTTTCCCTACCCCTCCCCCCCCCACATACCCCTAGTCATTAGAGATATCCTAAATTGCCACATTATGAGGGTGAAGTGATACATATAAAAAATCAAGGAGCGGTGTGAAATTTTTATAAAATTATAAAGGTTAAAGTGCTATTTTTTAAATTACAGGATGTAAACATTATGAATATTATAGGAGGTAAATTGCCATTAACTCGAAAAAATTGGGTTCTATATGAAAGTTGCCTTAAAAACTTAAACGGTGGTATCAAATTTATATTTTCGTGTCCAATGATATCAAAGATGCAAAATGACCTATATGTGGTACCAAAAAAATCAATTTCTCTAAAAACAATCAAGATCTTAGTGAAAGGAATTTAGAAATATTGGGACAAGTAGTACGTGTGCCACCATTTTAATTTTCATGTTGATAAAAAAAGGGTTAGTAATGTTATCAAAGCAACAACTTGTGACCTTACTATGTTTTTGCTTAATGATGTTAATATTTCTCAACTTATAAATTAATAAAGCAACTTACAAGGGTGATGGTGAATTTTCACTCCACGGGTACTTGATGAAGCGGTGCAACGGTTGTAAAATATTAACGGTCCTTAATGTTAATGGTGAAACTTTCAGCTTATTAATTTTAGGACCCTTGATCAATAAGGGCAAATTTATGAATTATTAAGTATTGCTCTTGGCAGCCATACAAAAAGGGTGATTACTCTTTGCTTCTATTTACATTTTTAACCTCCTTTGTTTCAATAAGATTATAAAAGACGAAAATTGTTTTTTGTGTATTTTTTTTAGTTTTTATTCATAAAGTTTGAAGATAAATTGTATAACATCATTTACATGATATTATACTCATAAATTTACATATTAGGATGATGTGGATAAATATTTTTAGTTGATCGGGTTTCAAATCATTGCATTGCCTGTCGGCTATCAACAATCAAATTGCTGGTTCGGCTTCTACAGTAGGTCGAGCGACCTGCAAAACAAGGGATAAAGTCACTTTGATATTTAAGTCAGTCATTTTTACTTAGAAAACTTTAGGAAAGTATGTATATGGCTTTATGGAAAAAAGATATATGTAAAAATGTTATGTACCTTAGTTAAGGATTATAAATATCTTTATATCGTTTGGTATAATGTGGGGTCTTTGATTTTTTGTCATGATTCACATTTTCAAAAATTGTTACCTTGTTAATGACCCGTGTTGAACATGTTTTTTTTTCATTACTTATAAAAAAAAAAAAAAAAAAAAAAAAAAACCATGTTCTTTTCATAACTGCTTGAAATTGAAGATTTTTTCAATAGATATTGAATTGTATTGAGATCTCAAGTCTCAACTGGTTTGGAGAAAAACATATATAACTCGTAATTCTAGAAATAATTTGAATGTATCATTTTGCTGGGTTTTCGGCAAGTTAATTTCATATGATATGTCTAATGAGCAATTTATCTCCTTGTTATATGAAAAATGGATAATTTACTTTCCTTTGAATTGAAATGATGAGCAATTTACCTCCATGTGATATGAAATAATGAGCAATTTACCTTATTGCTAGTGGAGGTGTTACACGTTCACTCTATAATTCGACTGAGACTTCATTTTCATGTAAAAAATTATCAATTTAACCTTACTTTTGACAACATATTCACCTCATTTTATCCCTTCTGATATGCATACATATGCAATTTACCTCCATGTGATATGTGTAAATAGACATTTAAGTCCCTGTGATATTGCATAATGGACATTTTACCCCGCTTGTAAAAATATAAAAAGCAAGAGGGAAACATTGTTCTTATTTTATAAAAACACAATGAGTTTTACGAAGTTAAAATATGTGTATGTACAGATTTATTTTATTTTTTCTAGACATATATAAGAGAATGTTTTTGTTATTGGTCATGGAAAATTTAGGGCTGTCAATGGGTCGGATTCTGGACGGATCAGCCTCGTCCAGATTCGGCTCCATTTATATCGGATTGAATCCAGTCGGATTTGGATCTTGCTCGCATTGTGCTCGGATCGAGATTTTTTGAATCCAACGAATCTTGATCGGATTTAGCCGGATATCGAATCTTTTTTGGATCCAATAAATTTTCATTTAAAAAGTTAAATTGATATTTTTTCCTAAAATAAGTTTATTAACTTTTCAATTTTATTTGATTTTAGCTCACATGTTCAAAGTTTCATTACTATATTCATATTTGTAGAATGAAAATATTGTTTTAAATAAATTCATAATTGAGTTATAAATTACTATCTTCTTAAATTGACGGTGAAATATTATTAATGATACTTACTTTTATTAAAAAAATATGTATATATATCTTTCTTTTTATTTATTGTTGGATACGGATCTTTAACGAATCTGATCGACCTAAATCCATATTCGCTCCATGAATTTCGGACTACGGATCTTTATAATCTAATCAGGTCCATTGAATCTCTAATCGAACAATTATCCAAATAAATCAGACCGGATTTGGACGGATCCGAATTAAAATCCGCCCCATTGACAGCCCTAATGGAAATGTTCAAGCTTGAAACCTATTGCTATTTTCCATATGCATAGATTCTGATTAGGAGGAAAAATACTAAATACTAATAGTTTGTTCATGATGAGAGCAAAATTGTTTTACCATAATTAAGCAACAATAATAAGTATATATTTTGGGAATTGAAACTTTCAGCTTATTAATTTTAGGACCCTTAATCAATAAGGGCAAATTTATGAATTTATTGAATATTGCTCTTGGCAGCCATACAAAAAGGGTGATTACTCTTTGCTCCTATTTACATATTTAAGCTCTTTTGTTTCAATAAGATTATAAAAGACGAAAATTGTTTTTTGTGTTTTTTTTTCAGTTTTTATTCATAAAGTTTGAAGATAAAATTGTATAACATCATGACATGATATTATACTCAAAAATTTATATTTTAGGATGATGTGGATAAATATCTTTTGTTGATCGGGTTTCAAATCATTGCATTGCCTATCGAAAATCAAATTGCTGGTTTGGCTTCTAGGATAGGTCGAGCGACCTGCAAAACATGAGATAAAGTCACTTTGATATTTAAGTCAGTATATTTTACTTAGAAAACTTTGTTAAATTATGTATATGGCTTTATGTAAAAATGTTATGTACTTTAGTTAAGGATTAGAAATATCTTTTTATCGTTTTGTATGATGTGGGGTCTTTGAATTGTTGTCATGATTCACATTGTCAAAAATTGTTATCTTGTTAATGACCCGTGTTGAACATTTTTTTTTTTCATTACTTCAAAAAAAAAACAAAAAAACAAAATAGAAGATTTTTTCAATAGATATTGAATTGTATTAAGATCTCAACTGGTTTGGAGAAAAACATATATAACTCATAATTCTAGAAACAATTCGAATGTATTATTTTGCTGCAAGTTAATTTCATATGATATGTCTAATGAGTAATTTATCTCCTTGTAATATGAAAAATAGACAATTTACTTTCCTTTGAATTGAAAATGAGCAATTTACCTCATTGCTAGTGGAGGTGTTGCACATACACTCTATAATGCGACTGAGACTTTATTTTCATGTAAGAAGTTATCAATTTAATCTTACCCTTGACAACATATTCACCTCATTTTACCCCCTCTGATATGCATAAATAGGCAATTTATCTCCATGTGATGTGTAAATAGATATTTTAAGTCCCTGTGATATTGAATATTAATGGACATTTTACCCCCTTGTAAGAATATAAAAATCAAAAGGGAGACATTGTTCTTATTTTATAAAAACACAAGCAGTTTTACGAAGTTAAAATATGTATATGTATAGATTTATTTTATTCTTTCTAGACATATATAAGAGATTGTTACAGAAAATATATTGAAATTTGTTCTGATTTTAAAAGAGAAATTTAAAACTTGAGACAAAGCAAAATTCATCAAAAGGGAGTGAACCTCGAGATTTTAATTGTGTTCCCTTCGTGCACACCAAGCTTTTATTCCTATTCTTTTTCGCCGAAAGCTAAGACTCATAATCTTTTTGAATATTATTTTACTTAATACTTTCTCCGTCCAATTTATTTTGCTCTATTTGCTACAGTATTCTATTAAATTTTTTAGTGTTTTGTGTGACTTGACATATTAAATTATTCACATTTGTGATGTATTCAATCTTTTAAATATTAATATATAGGTGAAATTGCAGCAAACGTCCCAAACTAATTACTAATTTTGGATTTTTGTCCCGAATTATTTAACTTGGCGAATTTCGTCCCGTAATTTAATATTTTTTTGGAATATCGTGCCAAACTATATCAACTCGCCAAATTTCGTCCCATAATTTACCATTTTGTATGAATTTAGTCGCAATATTAAATTTCTAATTTAATGAAAATAACGTTCAATCTTGTAATTAATTTGGGACAAACTTTGCAATATTATATAATTATTCATGTTAAATTTGATAGAAATAGTGTCCTGCAAGCCAGCTGTATGGCTAGTATTTATTGTAATAAATGCGTAACTATTCAATTTCGATTAATAAATGCACTTTATTAAATGGTCAAATTTATCTTATGTAATAATTATCTACGCATAAGGATAGAAGTCCTTAGATCACAGGGCTATGGGACAACCCGTGGACTGATCTCCAAGGCCGTAATCTAGAATATATTCAAGAGTCGTAAAATCCAAACGAGATGGGACATCGTTGGATTCGGTTAGACTCTCACTGTTGTGTATACTACGATGAACTGGAGGACGCTGGGGTCCACGAGCGTGACTGGGATAGTCAATACACATAAGTGGGTGGCTTGCTGGGATGGCAAGCGCACTGAATACCCCAATTAGGAAATAACTCACCATGGAAGCGGTAGTCGCATATCGGGGTTGAAGTTATTCCAATTTGCAATAATATACGAGGAACGATCCCTAACAACTTGAGGTGATAGGGTTTATCTGGTGCGAGAACGTCTATGCTTTGATGTGAATTCCGACTGACTGGGGATCACCAGAAAGTCTCTGTGGACTCACGTTGGGCATAGAGGAACTCGTATGCAGATTCATATCATCAACAAAGGATCCATTGACCCGACTTGATAGGTTGGGAAATTCTCCTATGAATTTCTGTGAGGAATTAATTCTGGTAAAATCCTTGGCGAAGGTATCTGACGACTTTATGTAAGTAGCTCATAAAGATTAAGTCAAAGAGAATTTATTTCAAGATCAGAATACATAAGGTCGAAACGAAATAAAAGGGAATCCGATGAAAGACCATACCCTTAAGTCTCGACTGAGAGATTGATCGATGGAGAGATTATGTCGTATATAGAAATTGTAAATGATAAAAGGTTCACTGAATTAATTCACCAGTGATTGGGCTCCATGGGCTTGTGGCTGGACATCGACCGTGGCGTGTGGGAGAATTCCCAAATTGGCAGGGGTGCTAATTTTGGAATGATCGATCGACAGAGTGTTCGATTGATTTAGAGTAAGTCTTACTCGAATAATTAAATAATATTTAATTATAACCCACAACCAATTATGTGGTGAACCTACGGGGGCATACACAATACACATGAAGCGAAAGCGAGAAAATAAGAACGACCGAGTCGACTGGGTCGACTGGGTGAAAAATCGACTGGGTCGATTATATTGGGTGGGTCGACTGGGTCGACCCAATTGGAACAAAATGGGATCCAATTGGAATTGGATCTAGATCATAAATTGAATTGGAATTTAATTTGTGAATTAATTAATTAAGATGAATTTAATTAATTAGAAAAGAATTTAATTAAATAGACTTGGAGTCTGATTTAATTAAATGGGAGAGTAAGTTAATTAATTGGGCTATTTAATTGGGAGATTAAATTAGGCCTGGTCAAATTAATTAACTGGGCCATGAATTAATTAGAAGACTTGGTCTTCTAATTAAAGAGGGTCATGGCCCATGTAGGAAAGAGAAGATCTAGTCCTAATAGGACTAGGTTAGAGAGAAAACTATAAGTAGCTTTCTTATAGTTAGTTTTCACATAACCTCATATGCAAAATTGAGCAAGAGCAAAAAATTCTCTCTCCCTCTCCCTAGCTATATCGACCGAACCCATTCTTCCACTTGGAAGAATTTTTCGTTTTCGAGTTTTGTTCCCAAATCGTTCCTAATTCCTAGTTTATAATATACCTTGTGTTCTAGCTGATCAAGTTATATTATTTTCGTGATATTGTGGTGTATCAACTCGTAGAGGCGCAACACGTGGGGCGCTAAGCAAAGGTGTGGGTCGATCTTACCGGGGCAGAATTCAGAGCTCGTCTTGCTAGCCGAGGATTTGCAAGGAGATAGGTATAAACGAGAAAACTTATACTATCGTTTAATTATATTCATATATATACAACTAGAGAATATCCTGGCAAGATTCCGTAAGAGGTCCTAATTTTTTTTTATATTCCGCTGTGCCTAGGGCTATTTATCTTACCGAATCCCAACAATATTTTTTTGGAATATCGTGCCAACTATATCAACTCGCCAAATTTCGTCCCATAATTTACCATTTTGTATGAATTTAGTCGCAATATTAAATTTCTAATTTAATGAAAATAACGTTCAATCTTGTAATTAATTTGGGACAAACTTTGCAATATTATATAATTATTCATGTTAAATTTACCATGTCATGACACTTAAGCAGCCATGTGATAATTCATCGGCAAATATGCAATTCCGTCTTATAATTATGGTGGGATGATATTCCAAAAAAATATTAAATTACGGGACGAAATTCGCCAAATTAAATAGTTTAGGACGGAAATCCAAAATTAGTGATTAAATTTGGGACGATTTTTACAATTTTACCTAATATATATCGTGTTACATGATATTATTAATTTATTAATAAAATATATTAATCAAATTATTTATATAATTTTTATAAATTTGGTTGAGTTGATTAGTTGGCCATAGAGTATAAGAAATGATGAGACTCGAATTGCAATCCAATAACGGCATAACACGTTGTGCATCAATTATTATGAAGTAAAAAGACATGTGGTGGAATATGAATCTTTCAATCCCGACCAATGGAAGAAAGTTAAATTCGTCGGTGTCACTGCCTCACGAGTAGTTTTTTTTTTTAACTTAATTATTATAAGTTGGGCCAATTGGTATTGATAACGGTTCATTGTACGAAATTCAAGTTCGAATTATATTGAACATCACGTTGAAGATGATCTATATACAATGAACTATTTAATTAGAGCGGTAAATTCATAGATTAGTAGATAAAAGAAATTATTATAAGTTGGGCCCATTAGTTTTCTACAATTGAAGCAATGAGACGTCGGGTGAGTTTAACTTAGCTGTTGAAACTCTTAAAATCACTTATAGAATTTTATTGTGATTTTTGAAGTGTTTTGACCTTGATTATTGAAATTATTTCTGCTCAATCGTAATTTTCATGATATTTGGCCCCGAGGATCATAATTACTTTTGAAATCACGAGAAAGAAAAAAAAAACTTATTTTATAAGTTAATAAAGTGTTACTTTTGTAAAAGCTATTTTACAAAAGTAATTATTCTATATTTTATTTTCATTATAATCAATTATTACCAAAATTGATTTTAGTAAAATTAATTCGCCTATAATTGATTTTCGTATAGTTAGGCCAGAATCACTCGTAATCTAGTGACAAAGTTGAGGCTCCAAAACCTAAAAGTACTAAGTTCAATTATCACTAATATGAATTTTATTTTAATTTTATTAGAGAGAATTGTATTTTTGGTACTGAGCTTTAGGTCAATTCCCTCTTTTGATACACAATTTTATGTATCCAACACATTTGGTACATCGCTTTAATAAATTGCGATACATTTGATAATCCATTAAAAATTGTCGTTAAATGGTGATGTGGCAGTGAAGTCTATTGCAAAATTGATGCCATTACTTATGTTGACTGATAATTTTATCCCATAATATTCCAGGCTCCTAGAAAAACTCCACATCTCTAATTTTAGTGACGAATTAGTCTATATTGTTGCTAAATTTCAAAATTAACTAGAACAATACCACGTGCAGACTAATTTAAAAATTTTACTTATTTTATTTAAATAACTAATTTAATTTATAAACAACCTTTTAAGCTAGAGTCAAATTTAAACTCTATTGGACACCACAATATAAAAAAATTATTATAAGTTGGCCCCTTAGTTTTCTACAATTGAAGCAAATGAGAAGTAATCTAGTGACAAGGATGAGGTTTCAAAATTAAAAACTAGGTTCAATTATCACTAATATAAATTTTCATTCTAATTTTATTATCTTTAGTTATTCTTTGTAATTTAGCACAATTAGATTGATTCTGATATAGTAATTATGTGCCATAGAGTATATATTTTGATGATATATCAATGTATTTATCATATTTCACAATATATCACACAATATATCAACTTATGAGCGAGATGATTGCGCATTTTTTAATATAAGATTGATGACCAACGAGTAATTGATATTTTGCATCCCAAAAATATTTCAATCAAGACTAAGAAAAAACAAGAAACACAATTACGTTCTAATATCTTTCATATCAAATTTTATCTATTTTAGATATTTTGTACCAAACCTTCAAACAAATATATATTTAATACCAAAATTGAAATATTTTTGTACATTTTCTTTTTCCTCCAATTTTTGGCATAACTCTTTCGTTACAAGGCCAATTTTATGTTCTTTATAGGCTTGAAAGCTCTTGATGAGAGTTTTTCAATGGCACAAACTTCAATTCATGAAATGCAATAAATCATCCGTAAAAAAATTAACAAAATTTTGGGATATTAATAATTAAAAATCATATCTCATAATATACAAGGAATCATGCCATAATTTTTTTCACATATGATGTAGGACACATAGACATGCTACGATAAACTTGTATCATTAAAAAACTCTCGTCAAGAACTTTCAAGTCATATAAAGTACACAAATTCGGTCTTGTAGCGAAAGAATTATGCCAAAAGAATATTTTGTAGGAAAAATCAGTCCAAAATTTATTGTCCAAACCAGTTGCGAGCTCCCTTCCTGCCCGAAGTCTGCCCCAAGAAACACTGCTGCCGAAAAACAGTGCCCCGTGCCCAAAAAGGCGCCATACTTTCACGAAAATCCCATCTGTCCATTACATCAATTCTAATAAGTTTTGAAATACCTTAAATCATAGTATTAAATGTGTTTTTCACAAAAATTTGGTATGAAAATTGTAAAATTTATAGAAATTTGGTATCTAAAGTGAATTTTCCTCATTGTCCAAGTATAAATAATTTTAATTAATAAATCACTTTCAAACATTAGTGGAAGTTGAACACATGACCTCTTGGTCATGGGGTTTCAGTTTTGCAAGTGATCTCATTGACTACCTCGTGTTATGTGAAACCTACACAAAATTTTCATATGATATTTTTATTACACTAATTCCCCTCGTATTTTCAGATTCTCTATATATAATTCAACGTCCGTCCACTTTCGATAGTTTTTTGATAAGCGTGTGTTTCATGCGACTTTGGTGTGATTTACTTGTATTTCGTTTCCTAAACGACATTAATAACCTTGTTCATTACCCAATCTTATTAATTTTATTTTGCACAAAATTCTCTTATACTTTTTAGACTTACACAAATCCCTAATAAGTTCTAAAATTTGACAAGAGAGTATGAAGAGTATATGAAGGTACAAGAGAATTTAACGAAATAAAATTTTACAAAAGAGTTTTGTGTAGTTTTCCATAATAAAAGAAAGTATCATGCATTTTTTCCATGGATCAAAATTTCCATCTTTTTCATTGAAAACATCAAAAAGTTTTCGTTTTTGAATCAGGCGAAACGAAAACAAGATGTAATTTTAAAAATATTTATTTGCCTTAAACTCTGTTATTTTCCTAAATTTAGTAACTTTTTTTTACAATTTTTCCTTAGTGTTTCCGAATAATTTCAAAAAAATTTCAATATTTGATTAACCGAAACATACATTCGAAATGAAATTTTGATCCATGATTTTTCCAGTAAAATTAAAACAAATTTGAGCAATAACTCACTTTGCTTACTATTGCTAGTGAACATACTATTAAATAAGCATGTGATTATGAAGTACCCCATGGAAAGTCCATTTTCTTTGAAAAGAAATTAAATAAGAAAAGAACACTATTATTAATTAAATATGGATGTATGTTCTTTTCTTCGACTGAAAGGGTTCCCCGTGTGATTTTTAGTTGTTCCTTTTGAAATAGAGTGAGACATAAAGGGCCATTGGAAAAGGAAATGTCATATTAGAAAACAAAAAATTAAAAATATTTTCAAACATACTAAATTGACAAATTAATTAAGCTGGCTCATCCCTTGGGCTTAGGCGCGGGCCACAGTTGGTATCTACTCGCATGCCGACACAAACATAAATAAATTGAAGAGAAAAATTCAAATTATTTAATGGCATTTATGTTATTTTCTTATGAGAGATTACTCAAGGGAGAAATCAAGTGGTTCCGTAACTATTGTATGCTAGTAAAAAATTTTGTAACTTTTCGAGCTGGTAAAAAAGTCTCGTAGCTAACATATTTTGGTAATATAGTTCTATTTCGGTTTGTATTGTCAACGTGTCCGTCAAGTCACACATTCCTTGCTGGCGTAGGAAATAAACCTCCTTACTGATGTGGGTTAATTCTTCTCGTGAATGGGTGGTTGATTTGACGGACAAAATGGGAAAAACCCACAATTTGGACCAAAATATGATTCAATTGCCAGATTAACTTAGTTACACGACTTAATTGCTAGTTAAAATATATTAGTTACATGATTTTTTTCCAATATGAAATGTTACAGGATTTTTTGCCAGCAAGTAATAGTTGCGGATCAATTTTGCAATTTTTTTTACCGTCAGCATTGGGGTTAGTTTTCCACATCAGCAAGGGGAATGTGACATGGCGGAACATTGGCAATTCGGGCTCGAAATAGGACTACATTGCTAAAACATATTAGTTGCCAGACTCTTTTGTCAGCCAAAAATATACTTGAATTTTTTGTCAGCAAGCAATATTTATTGGACCAAATTTGCAATTTTTCCTATTTGTTTTTTTTATATTAAACTTGAAAATGTAGTTTGAGCTTAACCAAAGCATTTTTTTCATATGATATTGAATGTCAGGAAGTCGTCCTAATGTTTTCAATCAACAATTATTTGTTATCTATTTTTTCTTAGTGAAGTGTTTTATTTTACTATCCAAAGTCAAATGTTGTTTAATTATTTTAGTCTCAAATAAATTCATTCCATTGATCATAGAAGTGATTCTCCATTAGTCATATATGTAAGATCTATTGATTCAAATCGGACCTTCCACGTTTACTTAATTTGTTACCAATGAGAATGTTCGACCTTAAATGCATGCACATATTCATATATTATTTATCTGAAAACGATGTTATATATAAGTAATATAATTATTTCTTAGGACGTGATGAATATTACCTTTTTTCTGAAAATAATATGGAACTGGAGATTATTATTATATTAGCACTTTGTAATGTCAACGATGCGTTGACATAACACAATATTGGTTTTTTTTTTCCAGACAAATATTGATGATTTCTTTAACTAAAAAAGATAAAGAGTCAAGCCATTAAATAAGTTTTTCTAACGACTAGAAATATTAAAAAGACTCGACGAACTTGTGAGGCGATTACGGATTTCTCCTTTACTTTCTCTCTCGTTCCTCCACTTCCCTTTGGCGTTCCTCCAAAATTCTTTTTCGTTCCTCCAAATCCCTAACTTTCTCTGCGGCAGCACGGATGTGCTCCTCCCTAAAATTCTCATTTTAATGAGGGTGTAGGTCTCTAACTTGTTAATGGCTTCCCGAAGTTCTTGACTGAGATTTTCTAACTTGTTAATGGCATCTCTCATTCGAGTGGAGGCTGAAAAGGATGTTGTAATGGTCAGGCCGAGAAGCAGCATTTGGCGAGGATTACAGATCTCGAGAGAGCAGTCTCCATCTTGGGAGATGAAAGAGAAACATTAATAGCATATTATCGTCGCCTGCAAACTGAAAAAGTGAAACTATCAGGACGTCGGTTTTTTGCAAGTTAAGTTTATGTGATATGTATAATGGACAGTTTATCCTCCTATGATATGAAAATAGATTTATCTCCATGTCATACGAAATAATGAGCAATTTTACCTCCTTCTTACTATAGGTGTTCCACAAACACTGTATAATGCAATTATGACAATATTTTCATATGAAAATGACCAATTTAACCTTACATTGAAAACATATTCACCTCACTTTATCCCCAATGATCTGTTTAAATAGGAAATTTACCTCTTGTGATATGGGTAAATGAGCACTTTAACTTCTTGTGATATTGCGTAAAAATCTAAAAATTAGGAGGAAGTGTGTACTATAAAGTATCCCATGTAGATTACATATCAATACTAAGGGTGAGTTTGGCCTAGCGATTCGAAAAGCAATTATAGGAGAATTAATTTTACCAAAATGATTTTGGTAATAATTGATTATAATAAAAATTAATTATAGAATAATTGCTTTTGTATAATAGCTTTTGCAAAATTAACACTTTAGCAGTTTCTAAAATAAGTTGATTTTTTGCTGCTCAAGATCCCAAAAGTGATTATGATCTTGGGGGCCAAACACTATGAAAATCATAATTGAGCAAAAATAATTTTTATTATATGGGCCAAACACTTCAAAATCACAATAGAGATCTAAAAGTGATTTTAAGAGCTTCAACCGCTAGATCAAACTCACCCTAAATATCCCATGTAGATTATAGTTTGTAATTGATATATTTAGGGTGTGTTATAAAGTATTTCATGTAGATTATATATCAATACTAAATATTTTTAATAAAGTATTTGACTATTCTCATTTATTAAATTAGTTTTCAATTGATTAAATTCTAATCATTTAATGAACTTAACTCAATATTAAAAGCCCAAGTTCAAGAGTCTAACAACAAGTGGGACTATGAGACTCCTATTCCCAAGGAATTCCTTTTAGTTAATTAGTGCATATCTAATTAAAGTTTAAAATATTAAAAATAAGATTTAATATAATTTTTTTTTATATATATACACTACAACAAATACTCTAAACCTCTGTTTTGTAGATTGGTAATTTATCTTAAATTGAACATCAGATTCATTTCATTTTCATCAGTAAGTTTTAACTTCCAATTGTTTTGTTGGTCAAATTAATCCATTATGTGTTATGGGCTAAAACTTATTTAAATTTCAAATTTAAATCCATGGTCCTTTTATTTTAGTTTATAGATTATATAATCTATAATATATAATTGATATATAATCATGTAGATTATAGTTTGTAATTGACAAATTTAGTGTGTGTTAACTTATTGGTATTGATATGTTAACTTTTTGTTGAAAAGAAATTTCGAAGCTCCATATTTATATTAGCAGCTAGCACTTTTATTTAAGAGTTGTAGTAGTGAAGGCCATGTTATATGGCCAACATTAATTACTATATTGACAATATTACATCCCTCGGATTAATTCAAGAGACATCGCCTTTTCAATCTATTTGGAGTGTAATGTTACACTAAAAGAGCTGCTCTTTACTTTACTAATGAGAAACTTATAAGTTTGAAGATTACAATTCTTTGAGATGGTTTACAAATGAAATGTGAACTCCTATTTATGCTACTCGTACTTGGGATGGATGGCTAGAAATGATTTGATCTAAGGGTGAAACATGAGTTTCTAGGGTGTTTTAGGCTACTAGAACATTTTATGGAATTCCTACTACATTCTAAGTTATATCTATAAGCTTCAATATTATTCCAAAGTCTTTCACAAGTCTTTAAAGTATTTCGTCATGTTCTCTCATTGTTAGGAGTGGGCATGGGGCGGGTTTGGGTACGGGTATAATAAATTTTGGGATTGACACTTCTCATCCCAAATTCGCCCTGTAATAATTCGGGTACTTGGAAGTGGGTACCCGAATTATTGCGGGACGGGAGGAGGCATGATTACGGGTCCCATATTATTTTTATTCATCAATTTTTCATCCACCTAACAAAATAATATTACAATATTACATAATTATATTTCGTCATTTTATTTTTGCTAAAAATTTTGTAACTTTTAAACTTATCACATTAAACATATCATCGATTCATCATAATGACTATTTCAAATATATCCTAATACGATCACAAAGTGAAATCATGTAATGAGACAATGATAAAATACAATGAATATCGAGTCTCAACAAGAAAAATTCAATCAAAATACTATCTATAGTTGTTACCAAAATAATTTATTCAAGCCCACACTTAAATTACGCAAAAGTTATAAAATTTTAAAATTAACTAAAAGTCTAAAATCATATAATGACCCATAATATTAATTACTAATAACTACTGAAATATTTAAAAGGAATATTAGAATAAATTAAAAAAGTTCATTTTATTTGAATTTTTGGTACAAATATGTTAGGGATATTGAATTCAAGTAAAAGGAATTATTTTTTATTTGCTTCCAGTTACTCCAAATTAAAAGTGTAAATAAAATCAGTGGTGATTAGGAATAAAGTCTTTTTGGTGCTAGAACTTCATTAGTCATTATTGTTGTTACAGGTGACGTATTCAGTTATTTTACTGTACTTGTGCCTTTGTCTGATGTTGGATTTTGATTAATTTTGGGAACTTTTTCTTACTATTGCATATTTGATAGAATTGATTTGCATTAGAGTATCTAAAATCAAAATTAAGTACGGAGAAGGATGGAAAAGTGAGCAAACATTTTATATATATATATATATATATTTTTTCAGAATTCTTTGACATTTTTGCTAAGACTTATCATTATCGGAGTAGACTTAATCCATCATTGCAAAATGAGAGTAAACTGGGCTTCACGAAAATTAAGAAAAACAAATCTCGGTTAGTCACTAAAACCCATAATTCCTTTATCCCTGGTAGTTTATTTGAATTTTTGGCTTTATTTCCTAGAATAACACATAAAACATAATATAAAGGGATAAATGTACGATACTATCCTGTGTTTTGCAAAATCTACATAAAACTATATTGTCAACTTTTTTTGCACTAAATTCCCTTGTACTTTTAAAATTCTTGCATAAAATATCTAATCTCGGTTAGTCGCTAAAACCGTTAATTTTTGAATAATTATATTTGCGTAAAACCCCATTTTACTTTTGAATGCTTGTGTAAAATCCCCTTGTAATTTCGAATGTTTGCCTATAACTCCCTTGTACTTTTGAACATTTGAATAAAACTCTCTGGTAGTTTTAAATATATTCAAGAGTAATTTTGGAAATTCAATTAAAAATTAACGATGTTATTAAATATTAACTAACGGAGATTGGGTATTTTATGTAGTGTTTTTTTAAGTATAAGGGAGTTTGGTGCCCAAAAAAATCCACAAGTTAATTTAATGCAAATTTCGCATAACACAGAATAATATCTTGAACTTTCCCCTTATATATAAGATATTTTGATCTTGGAGATGAACCAAATACTAAGCCAAAACCCAAAACATAACCAAACGATACTCAAATTCATAATTTCTATACACCATATCGAAATATTTTCAAAAATTATTTCAAGTTATAACAAATTCAATAAATTAATTACAAAATATGTAACTAATTCAATTTCCTTATCTTGCCTACAACTCTCATTTTACACTTCAAATATATCCCAAGGGGCATTTCATCTCTATACTTTTCATGATATTCAATAAAAAGTAATCAAAACACACATATACACCTAGTGACAAAATCAAATTAAAGAATGGTCCCACATGAACGTGACCACCACTCCCCCCCTCTCATGATCTGATACCCAAACACCCCCTATTACATGTTCTCATTTAAGGACAGGGCCGCGCCCATACCATATGCACATTTCAACCCATAAATAAATTTGTCTTCAATTTTGCACCATATCTCATCATATATGATGTGTGAATTCTCAAAAATATTACATCATATCCCAATCTAAGGAAAAAATGGATTTTCAAAATCAAGAAACAAAAAGCATTGATAAGATCAAAAAGAGGTATTTGAAGAACCGAAGTTCAAGAGTTGTAAGCTTTTCGGCTAAGTTGCCCGATGATGTGTGCGAAGGCGCATTTCAAGATTGTATATGTGCAGTTAAATATTCCTCGGATCCATATTCCGATATACGAGAGTCGATAGTTGAAATGATAGAGAATGTCGGTGGACGAGACTGGAATGAAATGGAGGAGTTGATTTATTGTTACATTGCTCTTAACTCAACGGAAGTGCACAATTTTATTGAAGATGCTTTCATTAGTATATGCTTCTATGATGATGATCAAGATCAAGAAAGTATTCAGTAATGTAGGTTTTGTTTGTATATGTGTTTCAAACTTTCAGTTATCAATTTGTTACTAACAATTATCATATATTCATTTATTTTTTCCTTTGGAGTCATGTCTTCGTCTATTTACTTTTCGTTTACTCCCTCCGTTTTTTCATTTGTCGCTTTGATAAGAAAATTTTTTACTTTTATTTATCGTTTCATAATTTCAATGTAAAACTAATTTTTTCCTACCAATATCACTGTTTTTGTTAATGTTTGTAATTACGCTGTTATTATTTGATGAAAAAAGGTGTATTGGAGTTTTTGCTTAAAAAAATTGACTATTTATTACATTTCTTAATCCGTGTGCAATCCTTCAAAACGACAAATAAAAAGACGGATGGAGTATAATTTACGTTGATTACCATGTGGAGTTAGGACACAAATGCAACATTATTAATTTTGGTTTTGGGCAGTACTCATGGATAAAAAGTTCATTCGTTTTGGTCGAAAACATCGAAAATTTTCGTTTTTCAATTTACTACAACGAAAAATAAATTGTAATTCCGAAACTATTTGTGTCTTGGGACTCTCTTATTTTCTTAATTTAGTAAAAATTTACAAATTTTCCTAGTGTTTTCGATTCGTTACCAAAGCTGACCGAGACCTATACTATAAACGAACCTTCGACCCATGGGAGTACTTGATCGATATGCTATTTTAATGGTAGGTGAGAAAGTTAAGAGTTATAAGTTCCCATGTTATGTATAAGAGGGTTGGTTATGACATTATATATTCAAGGTACTGAAAATGAAAATTGGAAATTTCATTTTTAATTAGTTGGACATCACGTAATTTTCTAAACTTTTGGTTCCAATTTTCTAAAGTAGTTTGCACATCGTATTCTTTCTGACCTGCACAATTTAGACAGTATATACTATAGGAGCTAAAAAGCTAAAAAAAAAAAAAAAGGGGATTAGAAAAGCAAAATGTTTTAAAGAATTTTCAAAAGTACAATTTTCGTAAAAGGTAAGACCAAATGAGCGAAGTATTTTGAAAGATTAGGATCAAAAGTGCAAAAATGTTGACCCAGTTAAACATGCATGTGTTCTCAAAAAAAAAAAAAAAAAAAAGAAAACATGAATGTACACAAAAAACGTGAAAGAAGAGATTATTTTTCTATCTAAAACTATTACCATCACATGTGACGATGTGAGTTGCGACTCTTTTGGGAGACCCAAAACATAGTATGGTTGTGCATAGGGGTGGGCAAGGGTTGAGTATTTTGGGTTGGATATTCGACTCGGTCGGCGTTTATTTTTCATATTGAAAATCCGTTCTCTTGATTTCGGGTACTCAAAATTTTCGGGCATACACTTTTTTGGGTTCGGATAACCCAAAATTTCCATATAATATTTTTCTTAAATATATGTATATTGTGTAAGAAAATTAAATAATTTAATATAGTAACACATTAAATAATGATACGGGAGAATAAATCTGGGATAAGAGCACTCATATGTTACGTCATTTTAATTTGTAATTGGGTCAAAAAAAAATTATTCAATACCCGACTAGTTCCGAAATACCCATTCGGGTGTAAAATCAATACCCAAAATATAACCCGAATAAAAACCCCAAACATCGAGTACGCGATCCTAAATATCAAAAAACCCATTTTTATTTCAAACGGAAAATATCCAATCGGGTCGGGATCCTGAAATACCCGACCCAGATGCTCACCCCTAGTTGCACTCGTTGAATTACAATGCAAAACTAAAGTAATGATTTGACTGATTTGTCTTAACAAAATCTAGGTTTGGGCTTTGACACCTAAAGATCCAATGGGCTGGATAGATTCACAAACGGTTTAAGATAATTCCTCATTACGCCTATAAGATCCCAACATTGTAATGTATTGGCCGTTCACATTCTTTAAGGCTATACAAAGCAGAACACGAGAAATAAAATGTGGGAATTACATTTTTCATATCAAATTTTAATCTATTTTTGAATATTTGATACAAAACTTTAAAGAAAGACACATTTAATATTAGAATAGAAGAACATTTTTCACATTTTTTTCCGTAAATTTTTTGGGGTCAAATTTTGTGTTCTTTATATGGCTAGAAAGCTCTTGACCAGAGTTTTCTAATGGTACAAGTTTCAGTTCATGAAACGCAATAAATAATCCGAAAAAATATTAACAAAATTTCGGGTGCGTAATCAAAATTAAATCATATCTCATAATCCAAAAATAATCATGCCACAATAATTTTCAGATATGATATGATAAAAATTTTGGAGCATAATTTTAAGCATACCCAAAATTCCTTCAATTTTGTTATTAAATACGTCTTTTTGAAGATTTAATACCAATTGTCTAAAATAGGTCAAAATTTGGTATGAAAAATGCAATTCTCTCGTAAAAAAATAGTCTTAAAACTTATTTCTTCACAAAAATATTGACATTTTTCGGTTTATAAAAAAGAAAATTGACATATATTTTGATATCATTGTTATATATTATTCTAAACTAAATAACATGAAAAGAGGAAAAATCATTGATAAATTATCATTGATATTGTTTCCCAACTAGATCTGGTTTATAAATAGTTCAAAGTAAGCTCAATGCAATATTGAAAAAAAACTAAGCTCCTAAGTTGAATTGAATGTATCATATTACACTAAAAAAAATGTATATACTAAGATGGTAATGGTATTAAAATTTTCAAATGATGGATGTTTAGGGAATTAGAGTCACGGTCCAATCTGAATAAGACCCATTGATAGGGCTAAAAAAAAAATCAAACTATTCAATACCCGGCTCGAGTTCGTACGATAAAAGTTCGTTTGAGCTCGGTTTATCAAACAAATCAAGAAAGTGTTGAACAAAATTTTGATTTGATAACTTTTGAAGCTTGACTCGATAAGCTAAATATTTTAAAAATATATGTAAAATACTAACCTACTCGATACTCGGCTATAGCTCGTTCGCTAAAAGCTCGTTTGTGCTCGGTTTATTAAAAAATTAAATCAAGCTCAGACACAAAACTTAAAGCTCGATAAAATTCAAATCAAATTTGAACAAAGTATCGTTCGATACTACTCGGCTCGTTTACACCCTTACCTATCGATGATCTAAGTTTATTTATGAAACTTAATAAAATGTCTTAAAGCTACAATTTTATCAAAAACATTAAAGTTCTTTGCATTCCTCCCAAAATTTTAAATTATTAGATTGTTCCGAATATAACATCTTTTACTACAACTATTATGCTATAACTAATCATACGTCCAAATAATCCCTTAAAGGAGGAGCAGCTGGTACCACTGTAGCTGAGGAGGGTTGCAACACTTCTCGGTGGCAGTGGCGGCGACAGCGTTTGTTTCTAATTTAAGGGGAAGCGGTGGCGCGTTTCTCTGTTTCATGATGTCCGTGTATTTCCCCTCAAGAATGAATATAGTCCCACTATAATCAAGACCATGCCAATGAAGCTGCAAAATTTTAAACATATATCCAATTTAAATTAATTAAAAATTAGTACTATAATTAAGTTGTTGAAAAATATTCGAGAAAATTGTACTTTTTGGTATCGAAATTTTTTGTCAATTTCTACTTGTTCTATCAAACAGACGCAAGTCAACACATTTGGTACTATAACTTAATAAATTATTCCATATTTGGCCCCGTGGTTAACTAAATTTGAAAATCACCGTAAAATTGATGACGCGGTTATTAAGTCAGTTTCAATTATTACAAAATTAGTGTCATAATTGTCAGCTAGTATAAGTTACGACACTAATATTACAACAATTAAAACTGATTTAACGGCCACGTCACAAATTTGACGATGATTTTCAAATTCAGTTAACAGCAGCATCAAGCGTGGAACAATTTGTTAAATTATGATACCAAATATGTTTACTTGTATTTGCTTGTTACCAAAAGAAGAAATTGATATAAAACTTGGTATCAAAAATGCAATTCTATCAAAAGTATTCGTATATATTTTCACCTTCAAACAAAGATGGATTGACCGAGGAAGAGAGCTTCTGCAATGGCGACTAAAATAAGTGATAGTGGATTGAACATGGACGGATATGTCGGACCTCTTTGTGTAATTGCCAATGAAATCAAGTAAAACGATAGAGCTGTGGCCAAAACCCCCTGTTTTTTTTTTAAAAAAAAAAACAAGAAAAACTTAGTTTCAATTCATATATACAAGAACTAGAAGGTTCATTTTTTAATTAACATACGTAATATGTAAATATTCCTTAATTTCATAGTTCTACAATTTTAAATGTGTGAGTTAGGGGAATAAATTTCTATCCATCTTCTAAATATATATTATTTGGAAAATTCTTATTTAGATCGAACTTCGCCAAAATCAATTTATATACTCCCTTCATTCATAAATATATGTTGTTTTAGTAAAAAACAAAATATTCATAAATACATGACATTCTAGAAATACATGATAGACTTAAATTCTTTTTTGACAATTTTACTCGTTCTCAATGAAAGAGAGAGATACATAGATATGAATATGTTAAGTTGAAGATTGTTGATTTTTTTTCAAGGGTAGTTTTATACTATAAAACTTTTATTCTCTTAAAATTTAAATAACTAATAATTAATAGATTCTTTAATGATTGTGCAACAACCTTAACGACATGTATTTAGGAATGAAAGAATTCTTGGTAAAAGCAATAAACTTGTTTCGGTATTTGATGCAACTCCCATAAGAGTGACCGGATGAGTTCAGTAATTGGTTTTTTGAAAATATTAGGGGAAATAAATTATATTTTTTTGAAAAATTCTTACTCAACCGAGATTGTCCAACACAATCTAACAACATAGCAAGTGTGCATGCAACACACCTATTTTTATGATTGAATTGGGTAAAATTAAGTCAGGTCTAAACCAGAATTTTCCATATTTCTTTTTTGCTACTTTATTATTCATGACAAAGAAAATAAAAATAAAATTTGATTGACTTACAGAGTAAACAATAGTAAGTAGCTCCATATTCCGACCCAATTGCCAGACATTTGGTCTTCTGTCTATACATAAACCAATTAAAGCTCCTTGCACTGATGCTATGATGCAGCTCATCATTGTTGCCCAATATTTATAGGGGAATACTTTGAATAATTTCACCTACATTTAAATAAAAATTAATTTCATCAAATATAAATAACTATAGTCAAAATTTAAATTTATAAGTTCAATTTTAAGAATATAATTAATTACCTGTAAAATGAACCGCATTCCATAAGACAAACAACTTCCTACTAAAAATAGTGTTCCTCTAGCCTTATTTTGTAGTGTTTGGTCAATTTTATTGACTTCATTTTTGCTATGATGTATGATATGGAAAGATTGGCCTTTGTAGAGACCACTTGTTAATGCTCCAGCAAGGCATAATATTGCTCCAAGAGTTCTTGTCTTACCAGCCCTTGTGTGCAATCCAAGTTTTTCAATTCTTCACAAATTATAAACACAATTAAAATATATATGTGTGTATATATATATATATATATATATATATATATATATATATATAAATTGTCAATTCTCTAAAATTCAACTAGGAAAATAAATAAAAAATCCTTAATTAAATAGTGTTTTATTAAATTAATTTTTGTACCTTAGAATAATTGAAAAGAGAAAAGTGACAATTGGAATAAGGTTGAGAAAGTTGGTTGCATATGTAGCCGAGGTCTCCTTTAGACCATAGTAGAACAGCCCCATGGCCACTGATATCCTGCATAAATATATGAGGAATAATTTTACAAATTTAATTAATTAGTAAGAAATTGAAGTTAATATATATATATATATATATATGGTAGTACCAACACGTGATTAGTCTAGTGAAATGGACTAGTAATTACAAAGTAGGGTACTCAGATTCGCATCCCTGTATCCACTTAATGTGTCTAATATGGCAGGTGTTTTTGTAATCGAATTGGACATAAAATCAATAGTTTTTTATTAGAAAGAAAAAACTCTTTGTTACTTTACAACTCAGAAGTCTTTTTGTTAATAAAAATAACATAAAGAATTTTCCGTCAATTAAAAATAACATATGGGGAGTTTTTGCAATTTACTTAGAATAATTCAGAGGTCATGACCTAACAAGCAAAACAAAAGAATCTATAAGAATGGTTGGTGAAACTATTAAATGTCATCACCATATATTTAGGATTTTTTTTTTCACCACATGATAGACATATAATTTTAGTGTCATTAGACACAAAAATGTAAATTTGATGATAAGTTTTCATTGCGAATACAAAGCCCAATTAATGTGGTTATGCTTATATATCACTAACATTATCTGAACAACTTTTTATTAGCAAATGTAGGTTAATAATGTACATAATTAGATAATTTTACATGTAAAGAAAAATAGGAAAACCAAAAAATTTATGTAACATGACATGCCTTTTTTTTTTTTTTTATATATATAGTAAGAATTATGGATAAAAATCTCCATATTTTCTGTCAAAACATTGAAAAGTTTCTGTTTTTAAATAAATGGAAACGAAAATAAGGTGTATTTCAAAGCTCTGTATTTGCTAGAACTTTCTTCTAATTTTTTCGAAATGTTTCTGAAAACTTTTCGAAAAATTTCCAATATTAATTAACCTGACCGTAACATACATAAAAAAACAAAACTTTGAAGCATGATAAGAATATAAGATGTCACAACCGACAGTGAATCGCCTTTTGCTTAAATAAGCAAGATAAGATAGATCTTCAAATAGCTAGGAAAGTCAAGTAGTCACTTCCTTCGTTAGGAAGAAAGGCTTCGACTAATTCTTTTGAATTCCCGACCCAATTTATCCCCGCTAACTAATTAGCTTAAGACCACTCAACAAACATGGTTGATGAAACATAGTTTATGCGCAGCTAATGTAGCAAGTTGTTTGTTTGATGAGAGATTTGAATTGTGGATTTTATCAAGATGGAGGAAATAATAAAAGTTTTGAAAATGGGATTTTTGAGTTTAGTAAATCCTTATATAATGGGATGAGTTATGTATGTAATTCCAATTTTCATTTATTGAAAGTTGAAACTTTAATAGTATTCATAACTGCATGCATGTCATCAATGCAGGTCTTCAGTATCATCTAGAAAATAAAATTGGTAGTGCTAGCCTCACAGTCCACAGCCCACAACCCACAACCCACAACCCACAATCGGTTGTACACATATACAGTCGGTTGTGGCTTATTTTTCGTTTTTTTTCTTTTTTTCTTCTGTCGTTCATATAAATCATAAATTAAACATTATGCATATAATAGAGGGATAAATTGGCATCATCCATATAATAATACTAGATAACACAATTAACTTTGAAAACATACTTCCTCCGTCTCACTTTTCGTGCTCTTATTTTTGTTTTGGGACGTCCCAAAATATGACTCCCCTTCTCTCTCAAATAATAACAAAAATTTATATTTTAACAATTTGTCTAAAACTCCGTGTCAAAACTAAAGGGGATAAAAACTTTGGGACGGAGGCAGTAATATATGAGTTGTACAAAAGACTGTCAAGTTTGGGTTGTGATATTTAGTGTAAAATTATAGGATGTGAAAATGTGGTTTAGTTAATCATACTTCACACATTAAAATGAAAAGAGGAAAACGTTGTTTAACCAATTTTCTTTTTCCGAATTAAAATTTCTTTTGCATGCAAAAGTTCTAGATCCCAAAATGAAAAGAAATTAAAATGATTTATGTTCATAATTACCCAGTTAAGGCTACCATGAAGAGCCAGAAGAAAACTGCAAAATTCAGCTTCTTTACAAATTACAACACCTCTGCAACGCAAATTTCATTCAATAAAAGTATTAATATTATAAATATTAAATCAATTCAATTATCAAAATTCACAATAACAAAAACTATAAAAAAAAATTGATAAACCTTTCATAATAAAAAGCGAAAGGCCGGTGCAACACTTAAAGCAGCGATTAAATGGCGATACGTCACTATAGCAAAAACGAAGGTACCATCTTTAAGTATAACCCTAGAAAGAATTTGAACCCCTGCTGAAATCACTTGTACCATAAGCATCCCCAGTGCTACTCTCGCATCCATCAACCATCTTTTCACCTTCATAGAAATAATATTATTAATATACACACGAACAATATATTTATTTTTTATTTTTTGATAAATAGACACAAACAATATACTTTATTATATATTGGGTGTGAGAATATTTATGGGTACACCCACTTTTTCTTTGATTTTGAAATGATTCTTATATCTAGTAATAAGTACTGGAGAATATTTATTGCTTTTCTTTCTGTTGATAAGGAGTCAAAGAAAAAGCTAAAGATGCATGCCCACGTAAAATGAGGGTACATGTGAGGAGGTGGCCTTATTAATTTCTACATTTTATATACACCATTTTTGTGTGAGAGAAAGAAATGGTCGGAATTGCTTTTTTTGTACAAAAACTAATATTTCATATCATATCTTGTAAAATGATACATCTGAAATTAAAATTGACCAATCCTTTTAATATTTTAGTTCGACTGTTAATTTCTGGACGAAAAATATCACGTGTGTAACACATGTCCATCAAGTCAAAAGAGGGGGGGGGGGGGGCGAATTGCAGCGGTCATCGATGGTGGAGCTCCGGCCAACGATGATTGCAATTAACCCATGAAAAATGTTTCCCACGGTCATAGGTTCTGTTGGTTCAATAATTAAGCAAATTAGTTACGCGATTTGAAAATTAGAATTCAAAATTCAAAAAAATCACTCAACGGATTAAATAGATCTTTACATGCAAGAGTTCTCCATGACAAGAGAAACAAAAATCCTCAGCCAATTTCGACCAATGACTACGCGAGTCGACAACCATATGGGAGTAGAAAGAAGAAGGCCAAAATTGCAAATTTCCCACTAAATTTTTAGATAACTACCCCACCCCCCTCTATTTATTGACTTAATGGACATGTATCATGCATGTGACGTTTTTTGTTAAAAATTTTGGTCAGTTTAGAAGTTTTAAGTGTCAAAGATTAATGTGTTGATCGACATACATGTATTGTATATGATATATTTAGTTGTTTTTTAGTTCAAATTTGATTATTTTATATATCATCATGATTAACAATAGATATTAATTTATTAATTTGACTACTCAGATAGAGCTAGGGGCAAGTAATTAGTATCCCATTTAATTTGTTTCAGCGGTAAAAAATTAAGGCTACCCCATTTTAGGTATGTCTTTAATTTGTTGATTCCTTAAATTACCTCAAAGAAAATGAAAAATTATCATTAATACTATTTCCTAAATCTTGAACTCATTTATATATAAAAATATATAGAGAGTACTAGAATTCTGATAGATAGAAGTATCGAAGAATACCAAATTATCAAGTAAAAGCAAATTACAATGACAAAAAAAAAAAATTAAAAAAATTAAAAAAATGCACCCAAACGAAAAAGAGACTACTCTGAAACTATGAATAATAGGCTTCAACTTTGTGCCATCCTATTAGGGTTTCATCGGCTATTTTAGATATTTAAAACTTAATTTACTTAATCGTACAAAACATAAATAGAAATAAATTAGGTACAACACTATATTTTTTGTGAAGCATAAAAGCGACCATCTGTATATGCCAAATAAGTCGTCCTTTTTTTCTTTTCTTTTTTAACGTAGTCCGATGTATTTCAAGCTTCTTCATCCAAAATTTTAAGAATCATGTACCATTTATAATAATTTCTTGCATATGTACGTTAGTAGACCACATAACCTAATATAAGATAAGATATAACAAGATCCTAAATTAAATGTAGGAAAACGTCTATCATATTGTTTCAATTTAATTAATAATTAATGATAAATTTAATAACAATGGGTGGTTCTCTAGTGGAATTGAATGAATAGCCTCATGTCGAATCCAATTTTAATATTTAAAAAAAAAAAAAAACTGTCGAATCCAATTTTAAATTTTTATTGGGAGAGTACATTTCCATATTTTTTTTTTAATAATTAAGAATGAATTGCATTTTTATTATTAACTTTTGATATTTTATACATTTCATATCATACATTTCAAAATGAATTGTTTTTTTATATTTGGTTTGATCGTCAATTTATGAACGAAAAATGTCACGTGCGTGACACATATCCATTTAAGTTAAAGAACAAGAGGAGGAATGCAATTATCTAAACATTGGGTAGGGGAATTTGCAATTAAATTCAAGGTTTACCATTCTCCCCACCACAACGACCGCTCCACCTTCGCGCCACCACCACAAAACCAAATTCAACAAATATCTTTCTAATTAACACTACCAAAACTACCAAAACTAGCAAAAAAACAACAGTGTCAAACAAGTTCGCAGCAAAATCAGAAAAAGCAAAAAATTAGGGCTTTCATTAATAAACAATCAATGGGTTCTATTGGTTCAAGAATTAAACAAATTGGTTGCGTAATGAAGGAATAATCAGAGTTTGAAAATTATGGTCTTTTGAATTACGAGAAATGAGACTTCAACTAAGAAAATTGAGAGATTTACAACTCGATTTTTGAAATTGTTTGTACTACAGACTCACAACGACAAGATGGGCAAAAGCCCTCAATCAATTTTGACCAATGACCAATTTAAGTCGGCGACTATATGGGAGGAAGAAGGCGGTGATATAATTACAGATACCCTTCCCAATTTTTAGATAACTTCATCCTCCCCCCCCACCCCCCCTTTTTTTTACTTAATGGACATGAGCCGTGCAAGTGACATTTCTCGTCCACAAATTAATGGACAAGTCAAATGTGAAAAATGTTGGTCAATTTTGTATCAAATATTGACTGATGATATATTACTAGGATTTGTTTAATTAAAAAAAAATCTTTCGAGTTTTTGTTAAATAGTTTTGTGGGTGATTCCATATCATGTATCCTTTTATTAAATTTACCACCGCAGATTTAGACCTGGATAGAAAACTTTGTTTTGTACCCACTGCATGAATTCCTACTTTCATAACCACAAGTAACTAAACAAAATTGCATCAATCACTTTACTATGCATAGGTTGGAAAGTTTTGCCGACATGGACTTATTATTATTTATGCATAGAACTACATCAATCGCTCAACAAAATATTATGTTTTTACATAAGCTCTGAAGTTTAGCTAATAGTGAATACCCCATCACTACAACAAAAATCATGTCTCGAGACACAAATAAGTGTCCCAAGATGTTTATCTTGGGACACTTAGAATCTTTGGGACACTTGAAAAAAGTGTCTCATAATTTCGCGTCGCGTGATAACAAGGAACAAATTTATTTGTCCCTAAAAGTGTCCCTAGATTATGCGTTTGATGATTCTTATATGTGTCCCATGAGATCATTTTCGAGATACAAATAAGTGTCCCTAGATGTTGCGGTCTGAGGATATTTATATGTGTCCCATGAGATAATTTTCGAGATACAAATAAGTGTTCCCAGAGAATTGATATTTTTATTAATTTCATTCTTAAGACACTTATTTGTGTTTGCAAAAATCCATAAACCTTTATATATGTCTTTTGTATTATATATTTCAATACTTAAAAGTGTCTTATATAATAATTACAGGACACTTCCAAGAATCCTAAGCTATTCTATTCCAAAATTTACTCAACATGCATAAATATTTCAACAAATTAAATGACAATTCAAATAACTAATATAATGCAAATGGTCGATTCTTTTAAACCATTTCAGTATCACTTCCAAAAATATTAAGTATATGTAGATATAGTAGTTCTAATGTAATAAAAGTTTCAAAGACAACAAAATTACATATATATGTTCTTGGAAATGAGTACAATCTAAAATATAAACTTGCATAGTATCTAGAATAAGGATACCAAATCTAACTCTAGATATCTTCAAAGTTCAAGCTCAAAAAAGTTCATCCTCCAACTTGAATCAGTCTTCGTCTTCATCCAATTCAACCTGTTCAATATAGAAAATATATTTGATGACTATGAGGAAGAATGTAGTAACAACTCCAAACAAAGCTTTTTTCTTTTTGAAAAGATACATGTAGTAAGCATGGTCAAGAAAAGAAAAAGGAAATACCATAGACAATGGCCAAACAATAGGTACTCCAAGAGCATCTCCAATAGTTTGAAAATGACTATGAGGGAACAACAATCTGCATCTCTTTTCACTTGGAATTGAATTACTATTTCACAGAAGTCGCGTTCCAACTCCATACCATTGACATAAACATTACTTGTCTTAGTTACAATACCTCCTGCAATAACTTCATTCCTATCTCCACCATTTTTCAAAAGAACACAAGATCCAACCTGCAATTTGCTTAATGTTAACAAAGACTAAATCAACCAGCCAACTAGATCAAATCGAAATTCCATTGATTTCAATAGCAAATTGCAACAGCGACAAATATTCTTAAGGATGCTACATTCAATACAAGAATAGTAACCGTTATACTTGGAAGAATATGCATGAAGTATTATCTTGATGCATAAAGCTTTTTTTAAAATATAAATACATGCGACTAAAACTAAAATATTTGCATTAGATCGCCAAGAGTGAATAAGAATTGAAAAGTTTAAAGTGCATCTTATGTTACCTTGATACGTGTTGGACGAGAAATTGATGGTGATGAAATGTGATTATTGAGTGGAGGGCTTCGAGAATTTGATTGCCTTCGAGAATTCAAGAAATAGGATATATGGCTCATGTCCTATAGGAATCTCAAACTTTCCCTATAAAAAGATAAATTTAAAGCATTATAGACTAATATAAACTAAGAACTCATATAATACTTAAAAAAATTGAAATAAAATAGAACATATAACCTTGACAAGTATAAGCATTTCATCCTTGTAAAAAGTCGGCATTAATCTCCAATCCGTATACTTAAGTGGGCAATATAACGGATTCCTTGCAATTGAACCCAAAAAATGAGCCAAACTGCTTGCTGTCTTTTCATCATTTGGCTGTCCAAGATCATTAAAAGTTACAACAATACGTTTTCCCGGTTGCTGACCCCATATTTTTGGCATGCAAGTACTTCCCCTTCCTCTCTTTTTCTTGTTATCAACTATAACAATATTAAATAAATGAACTTTCTTCTTAATCATAATTAAAGATTTAAATTGAAAACACGTTAGTATATATTAAAATTAACTTACCAGGCTCGGCTGCATCATGATTAGGATCAACTTGTTGACTGTCTTGATTGATATTTGTATTGAGTCGTAGAGTAGATGCACTAGGTGGATTTGAACTCACACCATGCCTATGTGATCCTTTATGTTATACAATTTCAATTTAATTTTGATGGTTCATTGGGAGTGTAATAATACTAAAGGTACAAGTACTAAGTATAGTAAAGAAACAGTAAGACAATATAACCTCATTGAATTTCATTTGCACCATTTTGCGGAACTAGATGTTGAAGTAGTTGCACAAGACGTCTTGCACGCTTGCTACGAGGTCTAGTTTTAGGGGGCATTATCTGCACACACAAAAAAACGTGATTACAACTAAACTAAATATTTGAATTAATATACAAAAGGAATTAGAAATACTAGATTTAAATGTCATATCAAGGAATCAATTTTCCATTCTTACAATTTTTGCAAGGACATACGATTTTTCCACTAAGAGATACATTATCAAATGCCATATCAAGGAATCGATTTAACCCATCTTCATATTCTTTTGATAACCTTGATTTATGTATCCAACTCTTATCCATTATTAACATACTAAAAAATAAACATGTTATGTGATATATGAAATCAAATGTAAGAAAAAATGCAAGATACATGCATTGAAGTTACAAGGAACCATCAAAGTTGAAAATAAATTATCTATTCCCTATCAGAGAATTGAATTTGGGATTTGACAATAAAATGAAATTAATCACAAATTTAGTTCTAATTCTACCACAAATTGGGATTATCTAGGTGAAACAGTAGACTGCATTATTGCATTAAGATATTAATCAACATAGTCATAACACACCAATTCTACCACAAATTGGGATTATCTAGGTGAAATAGTAGACTGCATTTTGCATTAAGATATTAATCAACATAGTCATAACACACCAAATAATCATAAATCAAATATTACTTGAGGTACTTATATTATTAAATGAGGTACTAGTATTATTAAATGAGGTACTAATATAAAATTATACATATATACCCACTTCTGTTGAGCTCGCACGCCAAACCTGATTATTGAACAAGCAGAACTGGACTTTACTTGCACTACATATATACTGCAAATGGATGCTGAACTTAAAGATAAAACTTTCAAATTGATTTATATTTATCCATAATAATGACATAATATTATCTTATCATTAATATTAACTTAATCAAACTTTCAATTCTAAAGGGGAACAAACCTGCTTCCCCTGCATTTGTCCCAACAGAGAACTAAACAATCCCATAAACGCATTTGTCAAATAAAATATAAACACAAAGAAAATAAAACTAAACCCAATTCAGTTGATGTTACATCAGGAAAAATAATTAAAGAGCAAAATTGGTTAGATGAATGTGACAGAAGTAAATAAACCAAAACTGAAGAAAGGGATTGAGAAAATAGCCTTTCAATTAAAAGACTCCACAAAAGGATTGAAGGACAGGAAACATAATAAAGAGAATTTGGGCCGATTGTGAGAAGGAAAAGAACCGAATCTTTGTTACCTGATGTGAGAAAGCCCATTGTGACCCAAAAACCATTTGTGACTTGTGAAAAAGCCAATCGTGAGAAGGAGAAGAACCGAATGTCTATGTTACCTGTTGTGAGAAAATCGATTGTGACCCAAAAACCAATTGTGAGAATGCCGATTGTGACCCAAATTGAAGGAAAAATCGAAAATAAGAAAGAGAAATTGAAAAAGAAAAACTGAGATTTGGGCCAATTGTGAGAAGGAGAAGAAGAAATTACCTGTTGCTTGATTAGTTTGATTTCTTACGTGTTGTGATAGAGAAGCTAGAGAGGGGTTTGATAGAGAAGCTAGAGAGGTTTTATTTGATAGAGAAAAAAATTAGAATAAGGGGAATTTGAGTGAAATAAAAAAAGGGCCCAAAATTGGGCGCCACTTTTCCCGCTCCAATTTAAGTGTCCCATAATCATTTTTCTATGGGACACTTAAAAATAAATGTCTTAAAACTTAAAAGTTTGGGACACATAAAAATAAATGTCCCCTTAAAAGTGTCCCATGATCCAGTTTTTGTTGTAGTGCATGGACGTTCCATTGATCGTATCTACTAAATTTATTCTTTACCCTTTCTATCAATATACAACCTTATGTAGATACTACTTGTTTTGGACCATTTGACGAACGCTTTTTAGAAAGTGTGAATAATGTGTCTTTGGTTCTTTCAAGAATTGATATTCTTCAAGCTTATAATAGGAACATTAGTGGAATTTATATATAAAAATGATTTCCCTGATAATCCACCATTTTCATTTAATTACACGTAATATTTTGTCCCTAGAGATTTGTGGAGGCCCTAGGACGGAACGGCCGTCAATATTCTTGATTACAATGACACGGTGGAACTTGTTTTCCAAGGTACTAATACGACTGCGGGTGTGGATCATTCGATGCATTTACATGGATATAGCTTTTACGTGGTTGGATCCGAATTTGGGAATTTCGATAATGTAACAGATCCTATGAGATATAATCTAGTTGATCCTACGTTGATGGAAACTATTGTAGTTCCGGTAAATGGTTGGACGGTAATAATATTTCAAGCAAATAATCCAGGTTTTTCTTTGTGATTTTTTTATTAGTAATTAAAATTTAGAGTTTAATTAATCAAAGAATATTTTATAGGGATATTTACCTAGACACCTCTGGGTATAAGCTTAATTACAGGAACTTACTCTCCTGTTACAAATATTAAAAAGACACCCCCTCTGCCAAAAACAATATTACAAGAAGTCCCCTTACGACGTCAATTTTTTACGGCAGATGATAACGTTAATGTTTTTCCAATTTTTCCCCAAGGGGTGTATTTGTAATATATTTTATGTTACAGGGGGTGTCTTTGTAACTGTGTAATAAATATTGTAAATAAATTTATTAAATTTTAAAATTATAACAAACGAATTTAAAATTTAATAAATTTATCTACATTAACACAATCGATAAATAAAGCTTTAATAACTTTACAATAACACGTTTATTTTCATTCAAAAATCAAAAAAACCAAATTAAAATTTATTAAATTAATTTACAATAACACAATATATTTTTTTACAAAAAAAACCATTTTAAAATTTAATAATTTATTTACAATAACACAATTGGTAATAAAGTTTCTCTTTAATAACAAATATTTTTCTTACAAAAATAAAACAAACCAATTTAAAATTTAATAAATTTATCTACAATAACATAATTTGAATTCTTGAAATCCAGAGAATTCTTGGGTGGGCTTGGTGATTTTGTTACGGGATCATTGCATTTTTGGTGCCACAACTTAAGCTCACTAGCATTTTTACCCCATATCTTTTTAGGTTGGCACATGTGGTGCCACGTACACCTTCAACTTCAGTGGCAATTTTGGTCCAAATTGAGGCCCAATTTCAAAATTAGCCTGCCTATGTGTAGGCCATGTGACATGTAAATTGTGAATTTTGACCAAATCAAAGTGGAAGTTTGAGTTTGTCTATATATGTAGGGACATATTATAAAGGTGGGAAAGTACAAGGGTCAATTTGCGAATTGGGCTAGAGGGGGTGATTTTGCGAAGATGAAACATCCGCCATTGACGTGTGGAAGGAAATGGGGAATCTTCAATTGAAAACCAAATTGGACAAGGTTGGTACCAAAATGACCGCCACACCGAGGAGATTCTACAGCTGAAAGGGGAAGCGGTGGGTCAAGCTCCACCGCCGACGGCGGCGTAAAATAAAAAACACACCAAATTCGTAGATCTGAAAATAGAGTGACGGGATAAACTTGGAACTATAATTAATGCTTGGGATTTGTAGAGGACGTGAAGACGAGTCTATAGCCATCAAATAGAGCTCAAACCGTGTCCGGAGTCGTCGGAAAAGTGAAAAAAATGCGGTGCTGGAGCTTGCCATCTGCGGCCATGGAGTTTTTTTTTTAAATATTAAAAACAATTAAGGGCATTTTGGACATTTTATGTGTACCGTTGAAGTTGACCAATGATCGTCAAGTCAAGGAGGTATCTTTGTAATATTTGCAACAGGAGGGTAAGTTCCTGTAATTAGGCTTATACTCAGGGAGTGTCTAGGTAAATTTCCCCATTTTATAAGTGAATGTGAAATTTGATCCTTGTAATTTTCAGTAAAACTTGGTGTTTTTGCAGGAGTGTGGTTCTTGCATTGTCATTTTGAGAGGCATGTGCGCTAGGGAATGAGAATGATATTCATTGTTAAGAATGGTAATGGCCCTAATGCGACAATGTTGTCACCACCATTATATATGCCTCATTGTTGATCATAAACAGTACTAAATAACGTAGTATTTATAAAGATATTTTGAATTAATAGTATTGTCTCCACCATCATATATGCCACCACCGACTCGACACGGTCACAGGTTTTGGCCCAATAACAAAACCCAAAAAAGAGTACCTGAATTTAGGTGGTCCGATCCGATCAACATGCACATCCCCAGTCCAACTCCTAAATGTAAATTAACACAATACAAATACAATGTTCTCAGCCAAATCATCATATAGAATATTTGCTAGTAGTACAAAAGAATATTTTATAGGACACAAGTCTCTCTCTAGGAAATTTATTTGTTAATCTTTCTAATTATCTTTGTCTATATATTCACTGTATACAACACCAAAAGTAACACAATGAAATCAATGAAGAAAATTATATTAATTGTTTATTCATCCTCTATGTATATATTAACACATGGTATCACCTATTTAAAGTAACAATTGAAAGTATGGTGAAATAAAAACAAGTTATCAATTGGAAAAAAAATACTAAATAAAAGGATAGCAGTTGAACATGGAAATGTTCTTTTTTATGGACTTGTGAATATTGTTCATTGGTATTCCGTCTTTTCAAAGTTAATTTTTTATGCTTTATATTTCATGTAAATACTTAAAAATGTTCTCTTATGTAGAACTTAAGAATTCACAAGAAAAACTCCATATGGGCGGAGCTAAGGGTGCGAGTTTAAGTCAATAACTATATATTTATCTAGACAACATTTTTCTATGATTGATTTTTTAATTCAAATATGTGTTAAAATGGAACGATAATTAAGTATTGATATGAAAATTTTAAATAATTTCATCTCACAAAGTTATCTCCAACCACATATATTTAAAATAAGTAGAGAAAACAGTATAATAATTACACATATTCTGATTGTCACAAAAATGAACCCGAATATGCAGGGTAATAACATAATCATTTAATTTTTGTGTGTGTTTAGACACATTTAGTTGCAATATTTTTGTTTCTCATTAAACGTACAACCTTCTTTGTGTGTAGTGATGATTTGGAAGAGATAGCATCTTTTATGAGTTTGACTGAGTCACAACTTACAAGCACTGTGAAAATGCTATGGCATTTGCTTTTCACTACTTAGAGACTAAACTAGTTGATGGAGATGGTTTACGTAAGATATCATTAACTACTTATTTTAAAATTCTTTTGAAATTTAGTTTTAATATTATTTGACCCAAACAATGTTTTTTCTTTTTAAATATAGATAATTTGAATCAAGAAAATTTAGCAGACTACTTATTTTATACAATGATGTTTCACTTGATGAAACCATTGTATACACTTTTAGCTAGCAAATGCTAGTTCTTCGTCAAATAGACGTAGTGGTTTAATTTAGATAAGTTAATTTAGATAAAACATTTCTCTGACCTAGAGGGAGACGGGGGATGAGGTAATACATGAGACCTGGCTTGCATACAAGCCGAGCAGACAAAATTTGAACTGGTGGTGGAGACAGGTAGACCAAATCTTTTATTGTCAAGGATGAGAGATGATGACTGGGATGACCAGACGATAGTGCCAAAAATCTGAGGAGGTATGCTCACCAATAAGAGCAAGAGATTGGGAAGAGGAGGGAGACTTTAAACGGGAATAATCAGCTTGAAGTACGTATAAACCATCCCTAACAAGGCGTTGAAGGAGTACCTCCCAGGTTTGTAAATTCTTTACAAAAAAACCAGAAGAGTGAAATTCAAAATATGAAGCATTATCAAGACAGGACTGACGAACATAAAGTAAATTGCGAGAAATTAAGGGCACATGTAAATTTTTTTAAGAAAAAACTTTCTATAGGAAGAAGAAAGCTCAGCCATGCCTACAACCAGTTCATTTCAGCTGACGGAAGAGGCGAGATGGAGGTGGCATTAGCTTGAAAGGAGGTGGGAGGAGGAGCCTAATAGGCGTGATTAAAGCGATAGTGCCAGACCAAAGCAGTGTGCCCCATGTTTGCTACACACCTGACAAATCGAACGTGGAGATGGATTTGGAAGAAGGAAATTAGAGTGAGATGCTGGAGCAGAGCGACCCCTGCCACGACCCCGATGACCCCGACCACGACCTTGTGAATATGTGAAAGAGGGAGGGTGTGAAACAGAAGAATAAGCAAAAATTGAACCCTTGGATAGAGTAAAGTTGGTTTGATATGCCAAGTGAGCTTCATGATTTAGAAGGTAACTGTAATCTGAGCTGAGAATAGAGGTTCAGGGCTAGCATTAAGGGTTGTAACAACAGTGTGATAATCTGAACCTAAACCTAAGAGTAGATATGCATTAAATTCAGGCGGAGAGAGGGGTTGACCGGCAGCACTGAGAATAGAGGAAAGAGATGTAGCTTTGTGATAATATTCAGTAATCGATTGGGAGCCTTTTTTAAGGTCGCAAGCTGGAATCGAGTTTGCATAAGCTGGGCAGTAGATTGGGCAGCGAAAAGGGAGGTAAGAGTATTCCAAGCATCACAAGAGCTTTAGCATGCCAACATATGAAAGAGAATTATGTCTAATAGGGAAGAATTAATAGCTGAGAGGATAAGATGGTCTTGGAGATTACAAAGGGAGAAAGCTGGGTATGGTATATTATTAACAGTAGCGGGAGATGGAGGATGTGTCCCGTCCACAAAACCGAAAAGACCATGGCCTTAAAGAAAATGAAGGATTCGTGCTTTCCATAGGGGAAAATTATCATTTGTAAGTTTAACGGAGATGAAGTTTGGGGGAATGGAAGTGACTGTGGTAGGGACGGTGGTGGGTAAAGAAACAGATGGGTTTTCGTCTGCCATGCCAGGAAGAAGGACGGTTGTCCCAAATTTTATGCTCTTGATACCATAATAGAGTGCACAAAAGGTATTTGTGAAAATGCCATACATAAAAGGAATAAAATATTTTCTGCATATCTCATCATTATGTACAGTGGTGTATTTATAGGAAAGGACAATAACAATTTTATCTTGAGATGAAATCTCAGTTGTAAACCTAGCAACATCCTAGAATAATTAAGAACATGTTATCTATTCATCCTTGTGATCATAAGTATTATTTTTATGCTTCAATACCACTTTATGGGTTTGTCGAATTTTATCGGAGAAAATTAAACCTAGTTTCTTGCGCCTCCTTTCTTCATCTTTCCTATATGTCTATATCTTTCTTGGGTTAGTCTATTATGAGATTGCTGAAAAAGCTATCTCCTAAGAGATAGGTGATCTAGACCATTAATTTTTTTTAAGATTAAATCTAAGTCACATGATTTTGTCCAAGACAAAAATTATCAATTGGACCTTTTTTTTGGTTGGACATATCTGAAAATTCGAATTTACTTTTACACTCCTTTATAAATATATTTAACAAACACTTCAAAATAAAAAAAAATATACACTCATTTATTTCTCTCCATCTTCTATTTTCCATCTTCCCTCTCCTTCAAAATCCTAACACTACCGGCCCTCCACTACCTCCTTCTGAAATTTAACTTTTGAGTGTGTTTTAGAGTTTAGTGCTGCGGCGGCTAGGTTTTATTGAGGAAGAAGATGAAATTAGGGTTTGGGTGGTTTGGACTTGAATGGTTGGGCCTTGGGGGTTGTTTTGAAATTTTACAATACTACAACTTTTACCCTGATCAAATTTCAATGTTAAATATATTGAGTATAATTGGACTATTGGAATAAACAATTGTCTTAATTTTTTGATTTGTTCAATTTAGCCCCTAACATTTTTATTTTATATTTTTTTAATTAAAATATAGCAAAGAAAAGATATGTTTCATTAATATACTAAAAAATCAATATTACAACTTTTCATTTATTTTGGGATTGTATATTTATATTTCAATTAAATATTTATTTGTTGGATGAAGATGAAGATGAAAGAAGACAAGTAATTAAGGGAAGGTTTTGATGATTTCCAAAACGTCATAATCAGCTAAGTATGGAAAGCTTAGTTCCCTTAGAAGAATATTGAACTGGTAAAAGAAGACATCAGAAGAGTTCAAAGTTCAAAGCTCAGAAGACTAGTGATCTCTTGCTGAATCAGCGAACAGAAGGGTAGATCATCAGCCGAGTCAAATCAGATGAGTTCAGTATTTGATCAGCAGAGTATCTATCAGCAGAGTCGTTTTGATCAGCAGAGTAGAAGAGGTCATGAGATTAGTCCAACGGTAATAAATGCACCTAAGTGTAATAAATGCTGTAAGAGAAGGGTAGCAATGGCAAATGATTGAAGATATCCTCGGATCAGCAGAGTGCATTAAATGCAGCATTAAATGCGATGGACAGAAAGGTACTGTACACAGTACGGAATGCTGCAGGGAGCCGTTTCAAAAAGAGCTGAAGGATGGATTTGAATTGTGACTTGCCTTCAACGGTCATAATTTCATCTCCATGTATAAATAGAGCTGAATTTCAAATCGAGCAAGAACACAACAACAATCAGAGATCGAAATTTTGAAGCAGAATTTCTCTAAGTCTCAAAAGCTCGAACAGCTCACTCGTCTGGTGGAAGTCATCTGTTGACAGAAACCCAGTTGAAGAAATCAGAAAAACATTATCTGAGTGATTTTGTAATAGCTGAGTGTTGTGCGAAGTGAGAATCCATCTGTGTGAGTGATTCTACTTTAGAGGATAGGTTTTCTTTGTGAATTCCTATTGCGAGCTTACAGCCTTCTCATTAGTTGTTTAGGTGTAAGTGGAGAAATATTGTAATCTTTGTGATTATAGTATAACCCAGAATCTGTGTGATCTGGAAGAGTGGACTAAAGGATTTTTATCCATATAACCACTATAAAAATTCTTTGTGTTATCTTGCATTTAAAGTTTTCTTGCATATTTTAAAGTTTGCATTTTAAACACTTTGAATCAAACAAAAGATTTTATAAGGAGTTTGAAAACTGGGGATAAAATCCTTTTAGAACTTAGTTTACTTGTGAAAAACACTTTTAAACAATCCGCTGCAAGTATACTCTTGAAAAACTGTTTGCTGAAAAACAGCTAAGTCATTGTAAGAAGAGTGGTCAGTCGTCTGTTCAAGATTTGTTCACGATCAGACTAGTCTGCTTACTGTTCTTCATCAGCTTAGTCTGCTGACAGAAGACTGAAAAGTTTTTAAGTTCAAAAATTTTCAGAGGTCTATTCACCCCCCCCTCTAGACCTCATCTGACCACTTGGGACCAACAAGTGGTATCAGAGCAGGTGGTTCATTAGAATCAGCTGCCTGATCAACGAGCTTGATCCGAGTGTTTTTCAAAGGTTTTCAAAACTTTTCAAAAGAGCATCTTTTTGAAAAACAGAAACTTTTTGAAAAATGGATTGTATCAGTCATGTTCCCCACATTGCTGGTATGTCCTTTGAGGATTGGAAAATCAGAATGGAGATTTTCCTTGCTGCCTATAATGACAACATGCACACATGTATCATTAAAGGTCCATTCAGATTCACAAAGACCATAAAGATAAATGAAGTAGATACGGTTGTGGAGAAAGACCTTCATGAGATGACTCCAGAAGAAATAAAGCTTTACAATCTAGATAAAGTTGGGAGATTCATCATGACTAAAGCCCTGGATAATGATCGGTTTGACAAAGTCAAACATTGCAAAACTGCAAAGGAGATGTGGGATAAGGTTCGTGACATGAGCGAAGGCAATGATGCTATTAAAGAGCATCAGCTCAGTGTTGCCTTGGAGAAGCTGGACAACTTCAAGATGAAGTCTGGAGAAACCATTGATCAGATGGATACCAGATTCACCAGAACTCTGAATGAAGTTTTGAAGCTGGGAAAGACTTTCACTGATAAAGAAATCACTGTCAAAGTACTGAAGGCCCTACCTTCCAAGTTCAACATGAAGGTGACAGCAATGGAAGAATCAAGAGATCTGGGCAAGATTTCTCTTACAGAGCTGTTCTCCGTACTCAAGGCTTATGAGTATAAACTGCCAAGGATGGGAATTGAAGAAACCTCAACTTCAGGACCCACAGCTGCACTTGTTGCTGCTGAAAACACCAGAAGACCAGCACAGAAAAGCAAAGAAGTGGACTCATCTGATGAAGCCACTCTACTCAACAAAAAGGAGTACACTGCTGGAGATGTAGCATTATTGATGAACAACTTCAAGAAGTTCTATAAGAGAAAGATGAAAAACAAATACAATCATGCTGCTTCTACTTCTAAACCTAACTTTTCTTCTCAGGATAAAGAAGATTATAAATCAAAACTGATGTGTTACAACTGCAGGAAATTGGGACACTTCATAAGAGACTGCCCATATCCAAAAGCAGAGAAGTACACTGAGGAAGAGAAGAAAATGAGAAAAGAAAGAAAGCATCAGAGAGCCAAGGCAATGATGGCTGAAGCAGAAAAGCCAGCTGCCGTCTACTCATCTGATTCAGACTCAGACTCGTCTGATGAAGAATCGTCTGATGAAGAAAAACCTGCTCTCCTGTGCCTGATGGCAAAGGAATCTGATGACTCTGAGGATGAGGTAACTCCTCAAGAAAATGAACTGTTTAATTCTCTAGAGCAAATGATGTTGAATAATACTACTATTGCTGGAGAGTTTGTTAAGCTTAAGGAAGAGATGAACTTGCTAAAAGAGCAAAATAGTTCACTGAAACTTTTAGCTGAAAAGCCAAAAGAATCAGCTGAATATAAACAGCTTGAGCAAGAGCATGAATCTCTGAAAGCTGAATGTGAGGTTTATAAAGGAAAAATCATGGAACTTGAGAAAATCATTGAGTCTCATGATAAGTCTACTGTTGCATCCATGCATACATCTAGTAAACAGGAGACACCTTTAGAAAAGGAAAAATTAGAGTTGAACCATACTGAAAAATTTGTATCAGCTGACAATAGTAAGGTCATTCTGTATGTTCAAACCTCTAGACCTACCTCAACTGAGAAAGTGGTAAAGGAGAAGAAATCTCCTAAGGCTAAAAAGAGCAAAGAGCCTAGTGTAGGAAATCAGACTAGTAAGACCAAACAGCAGAGTCCTAAGAAGTCTGCTGATAAAGCTAAATTGAATCAATCTGTTGGTAAAACTAAGTCAAAATCAAATGAGCAAGCATCTAGTAAACCAAAGAAGCATAAGAATAAGAAAAATCAAAATGCTTGGTATGGAAATGAGTCATATTATGTGCAACCTGCTGCATATCATCCTATGTATCATGCACCTCAGTTTCCTAATTACTATGCACCTTACCCTGCTCATCCAATGCATGCATATCCTGCATATCATGCACCTTACCCTGCTTATGAACACTATTCATATCATACTGATCATCAACATGACTTATCTGATAACTATGATAAAAATGAAACTGTTCATGCTCCTAAAACTCAGAAACCTAAGAAGCCTAAGACTTCAACATCTTGGGTTGTCAAGGGTGGAACTAATCCTTCAGGACCCTCTCAATAAGGGTACCTAAAACAATTTTATTTTTGTTTTGTAGGTTAGGATTAGGAGTAGGAGTAAAGTAGAGAAGATTTGGTACTTGGACAGTGGATGTTCAAGGCACATGTGTGGAAACATACATGAGTTGACTGATGCAGTTGCTGTGGATGGTCCAAAAGTCACTTTTGGAGACAGCAAAGAAGGCAAGATTAAAGCTAAAGGAAGATTAATCAAGGGAAACATAGAGATATCTGACGTCTCCTATGTTAAAGGCCTAAAATATAATCTGCTGAGCATAAGTCAATTTTGTGACAAGGGATATTCAGTCATCTTCTCAACAGATAAGTGCTACGTTGAACAGATTGGTACAAAGAAGGTAATTTTATCTGGAAGACGACAAGGAAATATCTACATAGTTGACTGGAATTCTGTTGACAAGAATTCAAGTATTTGTTTGGTGGCATCTGCACCAAGTGAAGTCAGTTGGCTATGGCACAAGAGGATGAATCACTTAAACTTCAAGACCATAAACAGATTAATCAAGAATGATTTGGTAGAAGGGATTCCAAAAGCAGTCATGAGCAAAGACAAGCTCTGTGACGCCTGTCAGAAGGGTAAACAAATCAAGTCATCTTTCAAAGAAAAGAAGCACCAATCTTCTGGAAGAATATTGGAGCTGTTGCATATGGACTTATTTGGACCCATTGATCCAGTCAGCAATGGTGGAAAGAAATACTGCCTAGCTGTTGTGGATGATTATTCAAGATATACTTGGGTGATTTTCATGAAGAAGAAAAGTGAAACCAAGGAACATCTTACCAATCTGATGGAACTGATCCAGAATGAGAAGAGTATCAAGATATTGAAGATCAGATCAGATAGAGGGACAGAGTTTACAAACTCTACTGTTGAAGAGTATTGTAATATCAAAGGAATACATCATGAGTATTCTGCTGCTAGAACCCCTCAACAGAATGGTGTTGCTGAAAGGAGAAACAGAACACTGAAAGAAGCTGTCAGAACCATGATAGCTGAAGCTAAGCTGCCACAAAGATTTTGGGCAGAAGCAACAAATACAGCATGTTTTACCCAAAACAGATGTATGATCAACAAAAATCAGAACAAGACTCCATATGAAGTTTGGAACAACAGAAAGCCAAACATTCATTACTTTAAGATTTTTGGTTGTAAATGTTTTGTATTGAATAATGGGAAAAATCACCTTACTGCTTTTGCAGAAAAGGCTGATGAAGCTGTTTTTGTAGGATACTCATCTGTTAGTAAGGCTTATAGAGTTTTCAATAAAAGAACATTGCTAATAGAAGAATCTATCCATGTAGTATTTGATGAGCCAAGTCAATCTTCTGAAAAGAATCAAAGTATAAATCAAGATCTGTCTGCTGAGTTACAGAAGTTGGACGTTGGAAGAAATGAAGAATATGTTCCCATCATACTACCTAATCTAAGTTCAGCTGCTAACTCAAGTGCTGTTCATAATCACAGTGCTGATTGTCTAACAGACGAGTTGCTAACAGCTGACAGACCAGAGACTGTTCAACAGACGGCAAATGTTCAACAGACTACTACTGGAACTCCAACAGTAGTGTTGCAAGATCATAACAGAGGACAACATCCTGATCTGCAACCTGATCTCAGATGGCTCAAGAATCACCCTCCTGAATTGGTTATTGGTGATCCTTTAGATAGAGTGAAAACAAGAAGAGCTGCTGCACAAGATGCTATGTTTGTCACATTTCTATCTCAAATAGAGCCTAAACAAATTGAAGAAGCTCTCAATGACTCCTTCTGGATAGAAGCTATGCAAGAAGAGTTGAATCAATTTGAAAGGAATGAAGTCTGGTACTTAGTTCCTAGACCAAGTCATCAAAGAGTAATTGGCACTAAGTGGGTATTCAGAAATAAGATGAATGAAGATGGTGTTGTCACCAGAAACAAAGCAAGACTAGTGGCCAAGGGTTATTGTCAAGAAGAAGGAATTGACTTTGATGAAACTTTTGCACCAGTAGCAAGACTTGAAGCAATCAGACTGTTTCTTGCCTATGCTGCTCACAAGAACTTCACTGTCTATCAGATGGATGTGAAGTCTGCTTTTCTCAATGGAGAATTGCAAGAAGAAGTTTATGTTGAACAACCTCCAGGATTTGAAGTCTATCAAGAAGAGGACAAAGTATATCGTCTGAAGAAAGCCCTTTATGGACTGAAACAAGCTCCAAGAGCATGGTATGATACCCTATCTGATTTTCTTTTAATTAAAGGATTTCGTAAAGGTAAGGTAGATAAAACCTTGTTCACAATTGAATGGGAAAATCATATATTACTTGTGCAAATATATGTGGACGATATTATTTTTGGTTCAACTAACCAACAGATGTGTGATAAGTTCTCCAAGCTGATGCAGAATAAGTTTGAAATGAGCATGATGGGTGAACTTAATTACTTTCTTGGATTGCAAGTTAGACAGTTGCCTGATGGAATATTCATTAGCCAAGCAAAGTACACAAGAGATCTGTTCAAGAAATTTGGTATGGAAACTAGCTCAACAGCTAACATTCCTATGTCTACAAGTCTTCGTTTGGATAAAGATGAAGATGGCAAATCAGTGGACATAACCAAATATAGAGGCATTATTGGCTCATTGTTGTATCTAACAGCAAGCAGACCTGACATAATGTACTCAGTTGAAGTCTGTGCAAGATTTCAATCAAACCCCAAAGAATCTCATCTCTTAGCTGCCAAGAGAATATTGAAGTATGTTAAAGGCACTCAAGAATTGGGATTGTGGTATCCTAGAGAATCTGGATTTGAGCTTATTGGTTATTCAGATTCAGACCTTGCTGGCTGCAAGATTGACAGAAAGAGCACAACAGGTGCCTGTCAGTTCTTAGGCAGTCGTCTGATCTCATGGATGAGTAAGAAGCAAACCTCAGTTTCTATATCTACTGCTGAAGCTGAATATATAGCTGCTGGAGCCTGCTGTGCACAGATACTTTGGTTGAAGCACCAACTAGAAGACTACAACATCAAGATCAGTGGAATACCAATCTACTGTGACAATACAAGTGCAATTTCACTTACTCAGAACACTACAAGTCATTCAAGGACTAAACATATTGAGATTAAACATCATTTCATTAGAGATCATGTGGAAAAAGGCAATGTTTTGATTGAGTATGTTCATACTGATAATCAGATTGCTGATATCTTCACCAAACCTCTAAGTGAAGCAAGGTTCTCAACTCTAAGAGCTGAGTTAGGATTACTTAACCTGGATGCATAAGCTGAGGGGGAACTCATCAGAAGACTGGAGTTCAACAGCTTAGTCATCAGTCATTTATTTCAAGAATTAACTCTCAACAGACTAGTTAACTTATGAATTCTTAAAGACAGGGGGAACGTGTAAGACTAGCGGTACTTCTGTTCTAAAGATGAAATCTGTTAATGACAGTTAGTTGAAGTTATGTTACCAAGAAGATGTGTTCTTAATTCTTGAAGAGTGAAGATTATTTTATCTTGCTGGATTGACAAACAGCAGAGGAAGATTACTAGCTATTGGCATTCTCTAGTAATATCAGATAACAGATCACTCGTCTGTCAGATAAGTTTAACTCTACTCATCTGATACCTTATATGAGCATGGTCATAAAACGCATTATTAGTAACACGCTTTTATAAGTAAACAGATTAGTGTCGATAGAGTTTCCCGCCCATCTGACATTAAAATAATAAAATTGAAATCCGCGACTCTCATCCGCACGATTAAAATCTGTCAGATTAGATCAACGGTTTAGATAAATCACGAAAACCGAATCAAAAGGAAACCTATAAAATCCGATCTGAACAGCATAGTCGTCTTACGCACTCAAAAATTCTCAAACTCTCTATCTCTCAAACCCTCTTGTTGCGAAAGTTCATTATTTTGCAGAATTTACTCACAAATCTCAGAAATGGACAAAGTTATTGAGGGAAGATACTTCAACTACAACAAATTCCATTTCTCTGGCACCGATTTGATGCGCGCTTTACTGGAAAAGATCAAGGAAGCATCTTTGGTCCCAGTCTTGGAAGCACACGAAGATAGGGTTTATCTTGAAGATGTATACCACTTCTATACTTCCAGGGAGTTCAACGATGATGACACCGTTATGACTGCTGTCATAGGTGGTAAGAAAATTGCTGTATCTGCTGCTGTTTTACATGAACTTTATAAGCTGACAGACAAGGGAGGAGATGTGACCGCGTTAGGGTCAGAAAAAGAAGAGGAATTTTGGGGAATTTGTGCTAAGAAGGGAGAGGAGATGACTGGGACTTTAATGAAGACCCAGCTGAAGGATGAATACCAAAGATTTGCTGATATCATAGCAAAGGTTTTGGATTGTGCTACGGGTTCTCTGGATGGTTTACCTAGAAGAAGGCTTCACACTATGATTTGCATCTACTATGGGATGAAAGTGAACTGGGCTGCTCATGTTTATGAGCTGATAAGTGATAAAAGGCATTCTCATGCCATTCTGCTGAGTAACTTGTTTGCTTCTCTACAATGCCCTATGGGTGGAGGAAAGCAAACCCATGGAAGCAAAGAGTTCAAACTTTACGAACCAGTAAGGCAACTGGTGGAAAAACCAAAGAGAAAAGCACCCAAACAGGCTAAGAAGACTCCTTCTAAGAAGAGCAAGAAGGAAGGTCAGACTAGTCAATCTGCTGAGCCAACAGCACAGTCTGCTGTTGTAGCTGGATCAGCAGAGCCTGAAATTGAAGTCTCTAAGAAGGTGGTAGATGACTTCACTGTTGAAATTGAAAACATGAAGACAGGGTCATCCTCTGAAGGAACTGAGTCTGAAGAGGAAATTCCACTTCAAAGACTGAAGAGACTAAGGACTAGGAGTGAGGCAAGGGGACCTCCTACTGCCAACCCCCCTGCTATCAAGAAGATTCCTAAGTCAAAGGCCAAGAGAAAGGTCACTTTCCCTGAAGAGCCTGCTGTAACTGTGAGGAAAACAACAAATGAGGCAGAAAGGCCATTGCATATTGAAGAACCAGTTGTTGAAACTGCAAAGGCTGCTACTGCTGAACCAGAAAGTGTTCCTACAGTTGAAGGGACAACAGAAGACTCTACTGCTGCACTATCTGCTGATGTAGAAAAGGAACAGCAGATTAGTACACCACAAGAGGGAGAAATTCCGTTGCTGCATCCTACTCCAGTTGCTGCAACACCTATTCAAATAGTTGAAAGTCCTGAAGCTAAAAGAAAAAGAGCCATTAAGGGCAAAGCTTCAACTTGTATAACTGCTGCAGAGAAGAAGAAACTGGATGATGCTGAAAAGCAAAGGATGGCTGCTGAGAAAGCAGAAGAAGATAGGCTGAAAAGCCTAGAATTAAAAAGGCTGGAAGAAGAGGCCAGCAAAATGACCCAAGAGCAGAGAGATGCTTTTGAGGCAGCAGAGTTGGCTGCTGTCATTGAAGCAAGCATGAAGGATGCTCATGGTCATCAGCAAGGTGGTGGGATAGTGATTGGTGAATCAAGGGATCCAAACAAACCAATCCCAGCTATGCCTGCACCTAAGATCAAGGAAAAGAGGAGAGAAGAAATAAGATTATCTTTAGAGATTGTCAGGGAAGATCCTGAGATCTTTGAAGAATTTCTCAGAAGACTTGATGCTGAAAATGAAAGAGTCAATCGTCTGACACTCTTCCACTCTGAAAAGATCAAATACAATAGATGGAGAGAATTCAGATTAACCAAGAGTCCTGCTGAAATGGCCAAGTGGAAAGAATTCAAGGCTACAGAAGACTGGGTGTTGAAATGGCTTGAAACAAATTCACTCATTCAAGCACTTGATTCAGAATTCTTTCTGGACAGGTTAAGGATGAGGATTTGTCATGTGGTCAAAGAAGAAGCCAAGAAGATCTTTGCATCCATTCCTGAGGATTTTGATGACTCTGTAGATCTGAAAGAAAGATCTATCAAGTTGGCTATTGCTCAAGCAATGGAGCTTTGGGCCAAGAAAGCAAGGAAGTTAAGGGGACAGCCAAGCTCAATGGTCCCACTTCCAAACATCAAGCATATTGTCTATGGACCAAACATCAAACCCTATGAGGAGCTGCCAGAGGAATCATCAACTACCTTTATTCCTCTTGACAACTTTACTTGGATTTGTAACAGGTCTGCTGTTGACAATGAAGGTTTGATGAGGACAGTTGAAGCTGTCAAGAAGATTATAGCCCCTGCTGATGGAGAGAAAGAAAAGTCATCTGATCAACCAGAGCAAAAAGAGGGTACTTCAGACCCATCTGATCAGAACAGAAAACAGGGAGACAAGTCTGAGGCTGCTGATAAATCAAAGAAGGAAGAAGAAATTCCAGCAGATCAGTCAAAGGAGAAAGAAGTTGCTGCTGATGGAGATGATCAGGCTAAGGAGATGGAAAGCACTCCAAGCCTTGTTGATAAATCAGCTGATCAGTCTCTTGTCCTAACAACTCAATCATCAGAGCAACTCATCAAAGAAACACCTGCTGCAACAACAGATATACCTTCAACTTCAAATCTGTTGGACTCTATTCATCTAATGTTTACCAAATCCATGAAGGAGATGAAAGAAGAGTTAAAAGCAGAAGTGTTAGCTGCTGTTCATCAACCTATTCAGAAGGTTGCTGCTGCTGTTCCTACTGATTTAATGAAAGATACTGCTCAGAATGTACAATCTATATGTCAGGATATGGATTTACTTAGGAGAAGGACACAAAGCACCACTGAAGGTTGGAAGAACATTGAACAGACTGTTGAATTGGCACTCCAAGCAGAAGATGAAGTCATGGGCAATATGATGAAGGACTTCACTGCTTCATCAAATTGGATTCTGGGAACTCAAATCCAGTTGGGTGATCAAGGAGAAGACTTGCTCAAGGAAGTCAAGACTGTTAAAGCCAATCAACTTAAACAGCAAGCTCAGATCAATGCTATGGAAGAAAACATCAAGCTTCTATGTGATTCACTTCTAATCACACCAGTTGTGCCACAATATCCATCTGTCCCTGCTGATGATGACAAAAAGGGGGAAGAAAGGATATTTGGACAGCAAAGGGTTGATTTCCAAAGGGAAGGAAATCAAAATGCTGAAGAAACAGAAGTGTTAGAAGAATCTGAAGAGTCTGCTAATAATAGGAATGAAGCAGCAAATGAAGACACAAGCAGATTAGCAGATGAGAAGATCACAGAAGAAGAAGACCAAGCTGATGAGGAAGAATCTGAAGCAAAAGCCAAGTCAGACAAAGAACTAGCTGCTGCCAAAGATTCAGTTGAAGAACAGCTTGATCCTGATGTTAAAAAGAAGAAGCTAGAGCTGTTGATGCAGAAATTGGAAGTTGGAACCTCCAAGTCTGCTGAAGAAAAAAAGAAGACAGAAGACTAGCTTAGCTAGATTTTCTTTAAAAATTCTTGTAATCTTTTAAAGTATTTTGTACTTCTCATCTTTCAACTTGTAAAATGTAATCAGTTCTATATTTATAAAATTGCAAGTTTGACTCCAACATATCATTTCTATCTCAGAAATTTTTGAGGATCAAAACTTTAGTTTAGGTACAGGTACTTAGCTGGAGTTTTGTCATCATCAAAAAGGGGGAAATTGTTGGATGAAGATGAAGATGAAAGAAGACAAGTAATTAAGGGAAGGTTTTGATGATTTCCAAAACGTCATAATCAGCTAAGTATGGAAAGCTTAGTTCCCTTAGAAGAATATTGAACTGGTAAAAGAAGACATCAGAAGAGTTCAAAGTTCAAAGCTCAGAAGACTAGTGATCTCTTGCTGAATCAGCGAACAGAAGGGTAGATCATCAGCCGAGTCAAATCAGATGAGTTCAGTATTTGATCAGCAGAGTATCTATCAGCAGAGTCGTTTTGATCAGCAGAGTAGAAGAGGTCATGAGATTAGTCCAACGGTAATAAATGCACCTAAGTGTAATAAATGCTGTAAGAGAAGGGTAGCAATGGCAAATGATTGAAGATATCCTCGGATCAGCAGAGTGCATTAAATGCAGCATTAAATGCGATGGACAGAAAGGTACTGTACACAGTACGGAATGCTGCAGGGAGCCGTTTCAAAAAGAGCTGAAGGATGGATTTGAATTGTGACTTGCCTTCAACGGTCATAATTTCATCTCCATGTATAAATAGAGCTGAATTTCAAATCGAGCAAGAACACAACAACAATCAGAGATCGAAATTTTGAAGCAGAATTTCTCTAAGTCTCAAAAGCTCGAACAGCTCACTCGTCTGGTGGAAGTCATCTGTTGACAGAAACCCAGTTGAAGAAATCAGAAAAACATTATCTGAGTGATTTTGTAATAGCTGAGTGTTGTGCGAAGTGAGAATCCATCTGTGTGAGTGATTCTACTTTAGAGGATAGGTTTTCTTTGTGAATTCCTATTGCGAGCTTACAGCCTTCTCATTAGTTGTTTAGGTGTAAGTGGAGAAATATTGTAATCTTTGTGATTATAGTATAACCCAGAATCTGTGTGATCTGGAAGAGTGGACTAAAGGATTTTTATCCATATAACCACTATAAAAATTCTTTGTGTTATCTTGCATTTAAAGTTTTCTTGCATATTTTAAAGTTTGCATTTTAAACACTTTGAATCAAACAAAAGATTTTATAAGGAGTTTGAAAACTGGGGATAAAATCCTTTTAGAACTTAGTTTACTTGTGAAAAACACTTTTAAACAATCCGCTGCAAGTATACTCTTGAAAAACTGTTTGCTGAAAAACAGCTAAGTCATTGTAAGAAGAGTGGTCAGTCGTCTGTTCAAGATTTGTTCACGATCAGACTAGTCTGCTTACTGTTCTTCATCAGCTTAGTCTGCTGACAGAAGACTGAAAAGTTTTTAAGTTCAAAAATTTTCAGAGGTCTATTCACCCCCCCCTCTAGACCTCATCTGACCACTTGGGACCAACATTATTATTATTAGAAATATATTTATGACTATTATAAGTTTTTATTTATTTTGGGATTGTATAATTATGAAATTTTTAATACATATAATTAGTACATTTTTGCTTTCTCAATATTTAGAAGAAGAATCATCTTCTTGTCAATTTACTTACTAAAATTGAAACTCTAAACATAACCAATATGGCTTAAGGTTATAAATGTTTATTGGAGGACAAATTGAAGATGATAATTATCGATTTGAATTACGATTAACTTAATTCTACATTATACTAATTAGGGTCTATAATGTTGACTTTGATCAATTAATCGAACTAAATATCGATTTCAGTTACGATTAACCTAGTTATACATTTTCCGCAAGGTCAATAATACTAAATTTGGTCAGTTATTCAAAATAATTATCAATTTAAGTTATAATTAACATAATTATACATCACCCTAATGATCTTGAGATATGATCTAATAATTTTGAATTATATTTTTCATCTGCAGTTTGTGCTCCAATAAATATTTATAACCTTAAGCCCTATTGGTTATGTTTGAAGTTTCAATTTTAGTAAGAAAAATGACAAGAAAGTGATTTTTCTGTTAAAAATTAAGAAAGCGAAAATGGACTACTTAAATGTATTAAAAATTTCATAAATATACAATGCCATGTGAAATAGAATTAAGTATCAAGGAACCATGAGAATATATAGTATGTATATTTTTAAGAATATTAGAAGCGAGTTAAAGACATTCTATGTAAAAAAAAGAGAAAAAAAATTATTTGCTCTTATATATTATAAAAGTGCACGAAAAGTGCACGCATTTCTCACATGGCTGCTAATTTCATGTGTTAGTTGCATCATAACTAATTTCTTGTGTTAGTTGCATCATATCATATAAAACTAAGAATAATTCTTAACAACTTTTTTCACAAAGAAACCACAATTCTTCCATTTTAAAGTTTTTACAGAAGTGACCAAGTTTTTTTCATTCTTGAAATAAAACCCATAAAAAACCACAATAATACTGAAAATACAACTTACTTTATACTAAGCAACATAATAAAAATCCACACTTCAAAAATCTTAAGAAAATCTACACTTCGAAATATTGTTCTCTCTCTCCAAATGAAATTTGATGCAGATATTATAATTGAAATACCAAAACATGGACATACGAACACCACATTGGTATTCTCACCTAGTCCATCTCATTCAAGGGATGAACTAATCCTCGAGGTCATTAGATGCATCATACACGACGGGAAAGATATGGGTATTCAAAGCTTGGTGATTGTGGGAGCTGCAGCCGCCTATGGCTCGTCCACAAAAGAAATAATGACTTTGTGAAGCGCATCTGTCGTTGTTGCAGTTTCTCTACTCTGTTTCAATATAAGTAATCTTTTAGCTAGCAAGCAAACGTATGTTACTTTTCATGCGCTCAATCGTTATATGCATCTTCTAAGCCTCTCACATTACGGATAAGAGAGCTACATCGTGGTCCAGTCGACCAAGTGGACTACTATGTACGAACCTTTGGCAGAAGGGATAGATACATACTTCATCAGGTTGTGTCTGTCATATCCTATTTGGTATTCGGCATGTTGCCGCTTGTAGCTTATTGCTTCATTTTGCCAACTAAGAAAGTATGGGCGAAGGCTCTGATGGCAGCCGCGATAACTTATCTATGGATTCTACTCATATGGATTGGAAAGACGATTATGGAAAAGCCCTCCAAGCCTTATTAGCCGGTCATATTCGTCATCGTACTGATGTGTACTCTCTGGATATATATCTAGTTGAAGCGTTTCAACCACTACTACATGATTGATTAGTATTTCTTGTTTGATGGTATTCTAATGTTGATTAAGATGATTAGTTTATGATTAGATATGTTGCATGCATTTGTGTTGTGTTAATCTCACAGAAATACAAGTTCAAATGATATGTGCAATTGTGCATTGTGCTATGCCTATGTTTGCCTTTATGTCTTTTAGAGCTAAATTATCTCTTAAATTTCCAATGTAAAAAAAAAGAGAAAAAAAATAAAGTTATTTGCTCTTATATATTAGAAAAGTGCACGCATTTCTCACATGGCTGATAATTTCATGTGTTAGTTGTATCATAGCTAATTTCTTTTGTTAGTTGCATCATATCATATAAAACTAAGAATAATCCTTAACAATTTTTTCACAAAGAAACTACAATTCATCAATTTTAAAGTTTTTACAGAAATGAACAAGTTTTTTTCATTTTTGAAATAAAACCCATAAAAAACCACAACAATACTGAAAATCCAACTTACTTTATACTAAGCAACATAATAAAAATCCATACTTCAAAAATCTTAAGAAAATCTACACTCTGAAATGTTGTTTTCTCTCTTCAAATGAAATTTGATGCAGATATTACAATTGAAATACCAAAACATGGACATACGAACACCACATTGGTATTCTCACCTAGTTCATCTCATTCAAGGGATGAACTAATATTTGAGGTCATTATATGCATCATACACGACGGGAAAGATACGGGTATTCAAAGCTTGGCGATTGTGGGAGCTGCAACCGCCTATGGTTCGTCCACAAAAGAAATAATGACTTTGTGAAGCGCATCTGTCTTTGTTGCAGCTTCTCTACTCTGTTTCAATTTAAGTAATCTTTTAGCTATCAAGCAAACATATGTTACTTTTCATGCACTCAATCGTTATATGCATCTTCTAAGCCTCTCACTTTACGGACAAGGGAACTACATTGTGGTCCAGTCGACCAAGTGGACTACTATGTACGAACCTTTGGCAGAAGGAATAGATACATACTTCTTCAGGATGTGTCTGTCATATCATATTTGGTATTCGGCATGTTGCCGCTTGTAGCTTATTGCTTCAATTTGCCAACTAAGAAAGTATGGACGAAGGCTCTGATGGCAGCCGCGACAACTTATCCATGGATTCTACTCATATGGATTGGAAAGACGATTATGGAAAAATAGCCTTATTTGCTGGTCATATTCGTCATCGTACTGAGTGTGTACTCTCTGGATGTATATATCTAGTTGAAGCGTTTCAACCACTACTACATGATTGATTAGTATATCTTGTTTGATGGTATTCTAATATTGATTAAGATGAGTAGTTTATGATTAGATATGTTGCATGCGTTTGTGTTGTGTTAATCTCACAGAAATACAAGTTAAAATGATATGTGCAATTGTGCATTGTGCTATGCCTATATTTGCCTTTTATGTCTTTTAGAGCTAAATAATCTCTTAAATTTCCAGTATTACCAAATGATTCTTTTAATTGTGACAAGTTGAAATTTGAACTTTGTAAATTATCATGCAATTAACACAGGTCAAACTGCATTTAGCATATCAAAGTCTTGGCTGTTGGTCCCAAGTGGTCAGATGAGGTCTAGAGGAGGGGGGGGTTAATAGACCTCTGAAAATTTTTGAACTTAAAAACTTTTAGTGTTCTGTCAACAGACTAAGCTGATCGTGAACAAATCTAGAACAGCAGAGTGACCACTCTTCTTACAATTACTTAGCTGTTTTTCAACAAAACAGTTTTATCAAGAGTTTACTTGCAGCGGATGTTTGAAAACGTTTTTCACAAGTAGACTAAGTCTTTAAAAGATTTTATCCCCAGTTTAAAGCTCCTTTAAAATCTTTTTAATCTATTCAAAGTGTTTATTTATGCAATTTGAAATATGCAAGAAAAACTTAAATGCAAATCAACACAAAGAATTTTTATAGTGGTTATATGGATAATGTTGGTCCCAAGTGGTCAGATGAGGTCTAGAGGGGGGGGGGTGAATAGACCTCTGAAAATTTTTGAACTTAAAAACTTTTCAGTCTTCTGTCAGCAGACTAAGCTGATGAAGAACAGTAAGCAGACTAGTCTGATCGTGAACAAATCTTGAACAGACGACTGACCACTCTTCTTACAATGACTTAGCTGTTTTTCAGCAAAACAGTTTTCCAAGAGTATACTTGCAGCGGATTGTTTAAAAGTGTTTTTCACAAGTAAACTAAGTTCTAAAAAGATTTTATCCCCAGTTTTCAAACTCCTTATAAAATCTTTTGGTTTGATTCAAAGTGTTTAAAATGCAAACTTTAAAATATGCAAGAAAGCTTTAAATGCAAGATAACACAAAGAATTTTTATAGTGGTTATATGGATAAAAATCCTTTAGTCCACTCTTCCAGATCACACAGATTCTGGGTTATACTATAATCACAAAGATTACAATATTTCTCCACTTACACCTAAACAACTAATGAGAAGGCTGTAAGCTCGCAATAGGAATTCACAAAGAAAACCTATCCTCTAAAGTAGAATCACTCACACAGATGGATTCTTACTTCGCACAACACTCAGCTATTACAAAATCACTCAGATAATGTTTTTCTGATTTCTTCAACTGGGTTTCTGTCAACAGATGACTTCCACCAGACGAGTGAGCTGTTCGAGCTTTTGAGACTTAGAGAAATTCTGCTTCAAAATTTCGATCTCTGATTGTTGTTGTGTTGTTGCTCGATTTGAAATTCAGCTCTATTTATACATGGAAGTGAAATTATGACCGTTGAAGGCAAGTCACAATTCAAATCCATCCTTCAGCTCTTTTTGAAACGGCTCCCTGCAGCATTCCGTACTGTGTACAGTACCTTTCTGTCCATCGCATTTAATGCTGCATTTAATGCACTCTGCTGATCCGAGGATATCTTCAATCATTTGCCATTACTACCCTTCTCTTACAGCATTTATTACACCAAGTGCATTTATTACCGTTGGACTAATCTCTTGACCTCTTCTACTCTGCTGATCAAAACGACTCTGCTGATAGATACTCTGCTGATCAAATACTGAACTCATCTGATTTGACTCGGCTGATGATCTACCCTTCTGTTCGCTGATTCAGCAAGAGATCACTAGTCTTCTGAGCTTTGAACTTTGAACTCTTCTGATGTCTTCTTTTACCAGTTCAAAATTCTTCTAAGGGAACTAAGCTTTCCATACTTAGCTGATTATGATGTTTTGGAAATCATCAAAACCTTCCCTTAATTACTTGTCTTCTTTCATCTTCATCTTCATCCAACAATTTCCCCCTTTTTGATGATGACAAAACTCCAGCTAAGTACCTGTACCTAAACTAAAGTTTTGATCCTCAAAAATTTCTGAGATAGAAATGATATGTTGGAGTCAAACTTGCAATTTTATAGATATAGAGCTGATTACATTTTACAAGTTGAAAGATGAAAAGTACAAAATTTTCTAAAAGATTACAAGAATTTTTAAAGAAAATCTAGCCAAGCTAGTCTTCTGTCTTCTTTTCTTCTTCAGCAGACTTGGAGGTTCCAACTTCCAATTTCTGCATCAACAGCTCTAGCTTCCTCTTTTTAACATCAGGATCAAGCTGTTCTTCAACTGAATCTTTGGCAGCAGCTAGTTCTTTGTCTGACTTAGCTTTTGCTTCAGATTCTTCCTCATCAGCTTGGTCTTCTTCTTCTGTGATCTTCTCATCTGCTAATCTGCTTGTGCCTTCATTTGCTGCTTCATTCCTATTATTAGCAGACTCTTCAGATTCTTCTAACACTTCTGTTTCTTCAGCATTTTGATTTCCTATCCTTTGGAAATCAACCCTTTGCTGTCCAAATATCCTTTCTTCCCCCCTTTTTGTCATCATCAGCAGGGACAGATGGATATTGTGGCACAACTGGTGTGATTAGAAGTGAATCACATAGAAGCTTGATGTTTTCTTCCATAGCATTGATCTGAGCTTGCTGGTTAAGTTGATTGGCTTTAACAGTCTTGACTTCCTTGAGCAAGTCTTCTCCTTGATCACCCAACTGGATTTGAGTTCCTAAAATCCAATTTGATGAAGCATTGAAGTCTTTCATCATGTTGCCCATGACTTCATCTTCTGTTTGGAGAGCCAATTCAACAGTCTGTTCAATCTGCTTCCAACCTTCAGTGGTGCTTTGTGTCCTTCTCCTGAGTATATCCATATCCTGACATATAGATTGTACATTCTGAGCAGTATCTTTCATTAAGTCAGTAGGAACAGCAGCAGCAACCTTCTGAATGGGTTGATGAACAGCAGCTATCACTTCTGCTTTTATCTCCTCCTTCATTTCCTTCATTGATTTGATAATCAATTGTTGGATGGAATCCAACAGATTGGTTTGAGAACTCTGAGATATTGAAGGATCTTCTGATGGAGTAGCAGAGACGGTTTCCTTGAGATGTTGCTCTGATGGTTGAGTTATCATTGCAAGGGACTGATCTGCTGGTTCACCAGCATGGCTTGGAGTGCTTTCCTTCTCCTTAGCCTGATCATCTTCTTCAGCAGCAACTTCTTTTTCCTTTAACTGATCTGCTGGAATTTCTTCTTCCTTCTTTGATTCATCAGCAGCATCAGACTTATCATCCTGCACTTTGTCTTGATCAGATGGGTCTGAAGTACCCTCAATTTGCTTTGGTTGATCAGAGGACTCTGCTCCTTCTTTATCAGCAGGTGATATAATCTTCTTGACAGTTTCAACTGTCCTCATCAAACCTTCATTGTCCACTGCTGACCTGTTACAAATCCAAGTAAAGTTGTCAAGAGGAATAAAAGTAGTTGTTGGTTCCTCTGGCAGCTCTTCATAGGGTTTGATGTTTGGTCCATAGACAATATGCTTGATGTTAGGAAGTGGGACCAGTGAGCTTGGTTGTCCCCTTAACTTCCTTGCTTTCTTGGCCCAAAGCTCCATTGCTTGAGCAATAGCCAACTTGATAGATCTTTCTTTGAGATCTACTGAGTCATCAAAATCCTCAGGAATGGATGCAAAGATCTTCTTGGCCTCTTCCTTGACTACATGACATATTCTCATCCTCAACCTGTCCAGAAAGAACTCTGAATCAAGTGCTTGAATGGTTGAATTTGTCTCAAGCCATTTAAGTAACCAATCTTCTGTAGCCTTGAATTCTTTCCACTTAGCCATTTCAGCAGGACTCTTTGTTAATCTGTATTCTCTCCATCTATTGTATTTGATCTTTTCAGAATGGAAGAGTGTCAGACGGTTGACTCTTTCATTTTCAGCATCCAGTCTTCTAAGGAATTCTTCAAAAATTGCAGGGTCTTCCCTGACAATTTCAAGAGACAGTTTGACTTCTTCTCTTCTCTTTTCCTTAATCTTGGGTGCAGGCATAGCTGGTATTGGTTTATTTGGATCTCTTTGCTCACCAATAACTATCCCACCACTATGCTGATGACCATGAGCATCCTTCATGCTAGCTTCAATGACAGCAGCCAACTCTGCTGCCTCAAAAGCATCTCTCTGCTCTTGAGTCATTTTGCTGGCTTCTTCTTCCAGCCTCTTTAACTCTAGGCTTGTCAGCCTATCTTCTTCTGCTTTTTCAGCAGCAATCCTTTGCTTTTCAGCAGCATCCAGTTTCATCTTCTCTGCAGCAGTCACATAGGTTGAGGTCTTGCCTAACCTCTTTCTTCTTGATTCAGGGCTTTCAACTGCTTGGATAGGTGTTGCAGCAACTGGATTAGGATGTATTAACAGAATTTCTCCCTCCAGTGGTGTACTAGTCTGCTGTTTCTTTTCTACATCAGCAGATAGTGCAGCAGTTGAGGTTTCTGTTGTCATTTCAACTGTAGGACCACTTTCAGGCTCAGTAGTAGCAGCCTTAGTAGCTTCAACAACTGGTTCTTCAACAATTAATGGCCTTTCTGCCTCAGTTGTTGTTTTCCTCACAGTTACAGCAGGCTCTTCAGGGAAAGTGACCTTTCTCTTGGCCTTTGACTTAGGAATTTTCTTGACAGCAGGGGGGTTGGCAGTAGGAGGTCCCCTTGCTTCACTCCTAGTCCTTAGTCTCTTCAGCCTTTGAAGTGGAATTTCCTCTTCAGATTCAGTTTCTTCAGAGGATGACCCTGTTTTCATATTTTCAATTTCAACAGTGAAGTCATCTACCACCTTCTTAGAGACTTCAATTTCAGGCTCTGCTGATCCAGACACAACAGCTGACTGTGCTGTTGGCTCAGCAGACTGACTAGTCTGACCTTCCTTCTTGCTCTTCTTAGAAGGAGTCTTCTTAGACTGTTTGGGTGCTTTTCTCTTTGGTTTTTCCACCAGTTGCCTTACTGGTTCGTAGAGTTTGAACTCTTTGCTTCCATGGGTTTGCTTTCCTCCACCCATAGGGCATTGTAGAGAAGCAAACAAATTACTCAGCAGAATGGCATGAGAATGCCTTTTGTCACTTAACAGCTCATAAACATGAGCAGCCCAGTTCACTTTCATCCCATAGTAAATGCAAATCATAGTGTGAAGCCTTCTTCTAGGTAGGCCATCCAGAGAACCCGTAGCACAATCCATAACCTTTGCTATGATATCAGCAAATCTTTGGTATTCATCCTTCAGCTGGGTCTTCATCAAAGTCCCAGTCATCTCCTCTCCCTTCTTAGCACAAATTCTCCAAAATTCCTCTTCTTTTTCTGACCCTAACGAGGTCACATCTCCTCCCTTGTCTGTCAGCTTATAAATTTCATGAAGAACAGCAGCAGATACAGCGATTTTCTTACCACCTATGACAGCAGTCATAACGGTGTCATCATCGTTGAACTCCCTGGAAGTGTAGAAGTGGTATACATCTTCAAGATAAACCCTATCTTCGTGTGCTTCCAAGACTGGGACCAAAGATGCTTCCTTGATCTTTTCCAGTAAAGCGCGCATCAAATCGGTGCCAGAGAAATGGAATTTGCTGTAGTTGAAGTATCTTCCTTCAATAACTTTGTCCATTTCTGAGATTTGTGAGTAAATTCTGCAAAATAGTGAACTTTCGCAACAAGAGGGTTTGAGAGATAGAAAGTTTGAGAATTTTTGAGTGCGTAAGACGACTATGCTGTTCAGATCGGATTTTATAGGTTTCCTTTTGATTTGGTTTTCGTGATTTATCTAAACCGTTGATCTAATCTGACAGTTTTTAATCGAGCGGATGAGAGTCGCGGATTTCAATTTTATTATTTTAATGTCAGATGGGCGGGAAACTCTATCGACACTAATCTGTTACTTATAAAAGCGCGTTTCTTATGATACGATTTATGACCATGCTTATATAAGATATCAGATGAGTAGAGTTTAACTTATCTGACAGACGAGTGATCTGTTATCTGATATTACTAGAGAATGCCAATAGCTAGTAACCTTCCTCTGCTGTTTGTCAATCCAGCAAGATAAAATAATCTTCAATCTTCAAGAATTAAGAACACATCTTCTTGGTAACATAACTTCAACTAACTGTCATTAACAGATTTCATCTTTAGAACAGAAGTACCGCTAGTCTTACACGTTCCCCCTGTCTTTAAGAATTCATAAGTTAACTAGTCTGTTGAGAGTTAATTCTTGAATGAAATAACTGATGACTAAGCTGTTGAACTCCAGTCTTCTGATGAGTTCCCCCTCAGCTTATGCATCCAGGTTAAGTAATCCTAGCTCTGCTCTTAGAGTTGAGAACCTTGCTTCACTTAGAGGTTTGGTGAAGATATCAGCAATCTGATTATCAGTATGAACATACTCAATCAAAACATTGCCTTTTTCAACATGATCTCTAATGAAATGATGTTTAATCTCAATATGTTTAGTCCTTGAATGACTTGTAGTGTTCTGAGTAAGTGAAATTGCACTTGTATTGTCACAGTAGATTGGAATTCCACTGATCTTAATGTTGTAGTCTTCTAGTTGATGCTTCAACCAAAGTATCTGTGCACAGCAAGCTCCAGCAGCTATATATTCAGCTTCAGCAGTAGATATAGAAACTGAGGTTTGCTTCTTACTCATCCATGAGATCAGACGACTGCCTAAGAACTGACAGGCACCTGTTGTGCTCTTTCTGTCAATCTTGCAGCCAGCAAGGTCTGAATCTGAATAACCAATGAGTTCAAATCCAGATTCTCTAGGATACCACAATCCCAATTCTTGAGTGCCTTTAACATACTTCAATATCCTCTTGGCAGCTAAGAGATGAGATTCTTTGGGGTTTGATTGGAATCTTGCACAGACTCCAACTGAGTACATTATATCAGGTCTGCTTGCTGTTAGATACAACAATGAACCAATAATGCCTCTATATTTGGTTATGTCCACTGATTTGCCATCTTCATCTTTATCCAAACGAAGACTTGTAGACATAGGAATGGTAGCTGTTGAGCTAGTTTCCATACCAAATTTCTTGAACAGATCTCTTGTGTACTTTGCTTGGCTAATGAATATTCCATCAGGCAACTGTCTAACTTGCAATCCAAGAAAGTAGTTAAGTTCACCCATCATGCTCATTTCAAACTTATTCTGCATCAGCTTGGAGAACTTATCACACATCTGTTGGTTAGTTGAACCAAAAATAATATCGTCCACATATATTTGCACAAGTAATATATGATTTTCCCATTCAATAGTGAACAAGGTTTTATCTACCTTACCTTTTCGAAATCCTTTAATTAAAAGAAAATCAGATAGGGTATCATACCATGCTCTTGGAGCTTGTTTCAGTCCATAAAGGGCTTTCTTCAGATGATATACTTTGTCCTCTTCTTGATAGACTTCAAATCCTGGAGGTTGTTCAACATACACTTCTTCTTGCAATTCTCCATTGAGAAAAGCAGACTTCACATCCATCTGATAAACAGTGAAGTTCTTGTGAGCAGCATAGGCAAGAAACAGTCTGATTGCTTCAAGTCTTGCTACTGGTGCAAAAGTTTCATCAAAGTCAATTCCTTCTTCTTGACAATACCCCTTGGCCACTAGTCTTGCTTTGTTTCTGGTGACAACACCATCTTCATTCATCTTATTTCTGAATACCCACTTAGTGCCAATTACTCTTTGATGACTTGGTCTAGGAACTAAGTGCCAGACTTCATTCCTTTCAAACTGATTCAACTCTTCTTGCATAGCTTCTATCCAGAAGGAGTCATTTAGAGCTTCTTCAATTTGTTTGGGCTCTATTTGAGATAGAAATGTGACAAACATAGCATCTTGTGCAGCTGCTCTTCTTGTTTTCACTCTATCTAAAGGATCACCAATAACTAATTCAGGAGGGTGATTCTTGAGCCATCTGAGATCAGGTTGCAAATCAGGATGTTGTCCTCTGTTATGATCTTGCAACACTACTGTTGGAGTTCCAGTAGTAGTCTGTTGAACATTTGTGGTCTGTTGAACAGTCTCTGGTCTGTCAGCTGTTTGCAACTCGTCTGTTAGACAATCAGCACTGTGATTATGAACAGCACTTGAGTTAGCAGCTGAACTTAGATTAGGTAGTATGATGGGAACATATTCTTCATTTCTTCCAACTTCTAACTTCTGTAAATCAACAGACAGATCTTGATTTACACTTTGATTCTTTTCAGAAGATTGACTTGGCTCATCAAATACTACATGGATAGATTCTTCTATTAGCAATGTTCTTTTATTGAAAACTCTATAAGCCTTACTAACAGATGAGTATCCTACAAAGACAGCTTCATCAGCCTTTTCTGCAAATGCAGTAAGGTGATTTTTCCCATTATTCAATACAAAACATTTACAACCAAAAATCTTAAAGTAATGAATGTTTGGCTTTCTGTTGTTCCAAACTTCATATGGAGTCTTGTTCTGATTTTTGTTGATCATACATCTGTTTTGGGTAAAGCATGCTGTATTTGTTGCTTCTGCCCAAAATCTTTGTGGCAGCTTAGCTTCAGCTATCATGGTTCTGACAGCTTCTTTTAGTGTTCTGTTTCTCCTTTCAGCAACACCATTCTGTTGAGGGGTTCTTGCAGCAGAATACTCATGATGTATTCCCTTCATGTTACAATACTCTTCAACAGTAGAGTTTGTAAACTCTGTCCCTCTATCTGATCTGATCTTCAATATCTTAATACTCTTTTCATTCTGGATCAGTTCCATCAGATTGGTAAGATGTTCCTTGGTTTCACTTTTCTTCTTCATGAAAATCACCCAAGTATATCTTGAATAGTCATCCACAACAGCTAGGCAGTATTTCTTTCCACCATTGCTGACTGGATCAATGGGTCCAAATAAGTCCATATGCAACAGCTCCAATATTCTTCCAGAAGATTGGTGCTTCTTTTCTTTGAATGATGACTTGATTTGTTTACCCTTCTGACATGCATCACAGAGCTTGTCTTTGCTCATGACTGCTTTTGGAATCCCTTCTACCAAATCATTCTTGATTAATCTGTTTATGGTCTTGAAGTTTAAATGATTCATCCTCTTGTGCCATAGCCAACTGACTTCACTTGGTGCAGATGCCACCAAACAAACACTTGAATTCTTGTCAACAGAATTCCAGTCAACTATGTAGATATTTCCTTGTCGTCTTCCAGATAAAATTACCTTCTTTGTACCAATTTGTTCAACGTAGCACTTATCTGTTGAGAAGATGACTGAATATCCTTTGTCACAAAATTGACTTATGCTCAGCAGATTATATTTTAGGCCTTTAACATAGGAGACGTCAGATATCTCTATGTTTCCCTTGATTAATCTTCCTTTAGCTTTAATCTTGCCTTCTTTGCTGTCTCCAAAAGTGACTTTTGGACCATCCACAGCAACTGCATCAGTCAACTCATGTATGTTTCCACACATGTGCCTTGAACATCCACTGTCCAAGTACCAAATCTTCTCTACTTTACTCCTACTCCTAATCCTAACCTACAAAACAAAAATAAAATTGTTTTAGGTACCCTTATTGAGAGGGTCCTGAAGGATTAGTTCCACCCTTGACAACCCAAGATGTTGAAGTCTTAGGCTTCTTAGGTTTCTGAGTTTTAGGAGCATGAACAGTTTCATTTTTATCATAGTTATCAGATAAGTCATGTTGATGATCAGTATGATATGAATAATGTTCATAAGCAGGGTAAGGTGCATGATATGCAGGATATGCATGCATTGGATGAGCAGGGTAAGGTGCATAGTAATTAGGAAATTGAGGTGCATGATACATAGGATGATATGCAGCAGGTTGCACATAATATGACTCATTTCCATACCAAGCATTTTGATTTTTCTTGTTCTTATGCTTCTTTGGTTTACTAGATGCTTGCTCATTTGATTTTGACTTAGTTTTACCACTAGTCTGATTGACTTTAGCTTTATCAGCAGACTTCTTAGGACTCTGCTGTTTGGTCTTACTAGTCTGATTTCCTACACTAGGCTCTTTGCTCTTTTTAGCCTTAGGAGATTTCTTCTCCTTTACCACTTTCTCAGATGAGGTAGGTTTAGAAGTTTGAACATACAGAATGACCTTACTATTGTCAGCTGATATGAATTTTTCAGTATGGTTCAACTCTAGTTTATCCTTTTCTAAAGGTGTTTCCTGTTTCTTAGGTGTATGCATGGATGCAACAGTTGACTTATCATGAGACTCAATGATTTTCTCAAGTTCCATAATTTTTCCTTTATAAACCTCACATTCTGCTTTCAGAGATTCATGCTCTTGCTCAAGCTGTTTATATTCAGCTGATTCTTTTGGCTTTTCAGCTAAAAGTTTCAGTGAACTATTTTGCTCTTTTAGCAAGTTCATCTCTTCCTTAAGCTTAACAAACTCTCCAGCAATAGTAGTATTATTCAACATCATTTGCTCTAGAGAATTAAACAGTTCATTTTCTTGAGGAGTTACCTCATCCTCAGAGTCATCAGATTCCTTTGCCATCAGGCACAGGAGAGCAGGTTTTTCTTCATCAGACGATTCTTCATCAGACGAGTCTGAGTCTGAATCAGATGAGTAGACAGCAGCTGGCTTTTCTGCTTCAGCCATCATTGCTTTGGCTCTCTGATGCTTTCTTTCTTTTCTCATTTTCTTCTCTTCCTCAGTGTACTTCTCTGCTTTTGGATATGGACAGTCTCTTATGAAGTGTCCCAATTTCCTGCAGTTGTAACACATCAGTTTTGATTTATAATCTTCTTTATCCTGAGAAGAAAAATTAGGTTTAGAAGTAGAAGCAGCATGATTGTATTTGTTTTTCATCTTTCTCTTATAGAACTTCTTGAAGTTGTTCATCAATAATGCTACATCTCCAGCAGTGTACTCCTTTTTGTTGAGTAGAGTGGCTTCATCAGATGAGTCCACTTCTTTGCTTTTCTGTGCTGGTCTTCTGGTGTTTTCAGCAGCAACAAGTGCAGCTGTGGGTCCTGAAGTTGAGGTTTCTTCAATTCCCATTCTTGGCAGTTTATACTCATAAGCCTTGAGTGCGGAGAACAGCTCTGTTAGAGAAATCTTGCCCAGATCTCTTGATTCTTCCATTGCGGTCACCTTCATGTTGAACTTGGATGGTAGAGCCTTCAGTACTCTGACAGAAATCTCTTTGTCAGTGAAAGTTTTTCCCAGCTTCAAAACTTCGTTCAGAGTTCTGGTGAATCTGATGTCCATCTGATCAATGGTTTCTCCAGACTTCATCTTGAAGTTGTCCAGCTTTTCCAGTGCAACACTGAGCTGATGCTCTTTAATAGCATCATTGCCTTCGCTCATATCTCTGACTTTGTCCCACATCTCCTTTGCGGTTTTGCAATGTTTGACCTTGTCAAACCGATCATTATCCAGGGCTTTAGTCATGATGAATCTCCCAACTTTATCTAGATTGTAAAGCTTTATCTCTTCTGGAGTCATCTCATGAAGGTCTTTCTCCACAACCGTATCTACTTCATTTATCTTTATGGTCTTTGTGAATCTGAATGGACCTTTAATGATACATGTGTGCATGTTGTCATTATAGGCAGCAAGGAAAATCTCCATTCTGATTTTCCAGTCCTCAAAGGACATACCAGCAATGTGGGGAACATGACTGATACAATCCATTTTTCAAAAAGTTTTTGTTTTTCAAAAAGATGCTCTTTTGAAAAGTTTTGAAAACCTTTGAAAAACACTCGGATCAAGCTCGTTGATCAAGCAGCTGATTCTAATGAACCACCTGCTCTGATACCACTTGTTGGTCCCAAGTGGTCAGATGAGGTCTAGAGGGGGGGGGGGTGAATAGACCTCTGAAAATTTTTGAACTTAAAAACTTTTCAGTCTTCTGTCAGCAGACTAAGCTGATGAAGAACAGTAAGCAGACTAGTCTGATCGTGAACAAATCTTGAACAGACGACTGACCACTCTTCTTACAATGACTTAGCTGTTTTTCAGCAAAACAGTTTTCCAAGAGTATACTTGCAGCGGATTGTTTAAAAGTGTTTTTCACAAGTAAAATAAGTTCTAAAAAGATTTTATCCCCAGTTTTCAAACTCCTTATAAAATCTTTTGGTTTGATTCAAAGTGTTTAAAATGCAAACTTTAAAATATGCAAGAAAGCTTTAAATGCAAGATAACACAAAGAATTTTTATAGTGGTTATATGGATAAAAATCCTTTAGTCCACTCTTCCAGATCACACAGATTCTGGGTTATACTATAATCACAAAGATTACAATATTTCTCCACTTACACCTAAACAACTAATGAGAAGGCTGTAAGCTCGCAATAGGAATTCACAAAGAAAACCTATCCTCTAAAGTAGAATCACTCACACAGATGGATTCTTACTTCGCACAACACTCAGCTATTACAAAATCACTCAGATAATGTTTTTCTGATTTCTTCAACTGGGTTTCTGTCAACAGATGACTTCCACCAGACGAGTGAGCTGTTCGAGCTTTTGAGACTTAGAGAAATTCTGCTTCAAAATTTCGATCTCTGATTGTTGTTGTGTTGTTGCTCGATTTGAAATTCAGCTCTATTTATACATGGAAGTGAAATTATGACCGTTGAAGGCAAGTCACAATTCAAATCCATCCTTCAGCTCTTTTTGAAACGGCTCCCTGCAGCATTCCGTACTGTGTACAGTACCTTTCTGTCCATCGCATTTAATGCTGCATTTAATGCACTCTGCTGATCCGAGGATATCTTCAATCATTTGCCATTACTACCCTTCTCTTACAGCATTTATTACACCAAGTGCATTTATTACCGTTGGACTAATCTCTTGACCTCTTCTACTCTGCTGATCAAAACGACTCTGCTGATAGATACTCTGCTGATCAAATACTGAACTCATCTGATTTGACTCGGCTGATGATCTACCCTTCTGTTCGCTGATTCAGCAAGAGATCACTAGTCTTCTGAGCTTTGAACTTTGAACTCTTCTGATGTCTTCTTTTACCAGTTCAAAATTCTTCTAAGGGAACTAAGCTTTCCATACTTAGCTGATTATGATGTTTTGGAAATCATCAAAACCTTCCCTTAATTACTTGTCTTCTTTCATCTTCATCTTCATCCAACAGATAAAAATCCTTTAGTCCACTCTTCCAGATCACTTAGATTCTGGGTTATACTATAAACACTAAGTTTACAATATGTCTCCATTTATACCAAGACAACAAATGAAATGGCTATAAGCTCACAATAGGAAATCATTCAGAAAACCTATCCTCTGAAGTTAGATCACTCACAAAGATGGATCTACACTTCGCACAACACTCAACTATTACAAGTTCACTCAGAAAATGTATTCTTTTTGCTTCAACTTGGCTTCTGTCAACAAATGACTTTACCAGACGAGTGAGATGTTCGAGCTTCTTGAGACTTAGATAATTTCTGCTTCAAAGCGTAATCTCAAATTGTTGTTGTGTGTCTCGCTCGTTGAAAATCAGCTCTATTTATACTTGAATTTGAAAATATGATCGTTGAAGGAAATCAAATCTCAAATCCATAGCCTTAGCCATAAATCAAAACGGTAACCTGCTACAGTCCTTTTTCTGCTGTACTTTCCTGTAGCTGCATTAAATGCACTCTGCTGATCCGAGAGTAAATTCTAATCATTTGCCATTACTACCCTTCTCTTGCAGCATTTATTACACCAAGTGCATTTATTTCCGTTGGACTAATCTCTTGATCTCTTCTACTCTGCTGATCGAAGCAACCCATCTGATAGGCACTCTGCTGATCAAACTCTGAACTAATCTGATTTGAGTCAGCTGATGGTCTACCCTTCTGTTCGCTGTTTCAGCATGAGATCACTAGTCTTCTGGGCTTTGAACTTTGAACTCTTCTGATGTCTTCTTTACTTGTTCAAAATTCTTCTAAGCGAACTAAGCTTTCCATACTCAGCTGATTTTGACGTTTTGGAAATCATCAAAACATTCCCTTAACTTCTTGTCTTCTTTGCACTTCATCTTCATCTTCATCCAACAATTTCCCCCTTTTTGATGATGACAAAACTCCAGCTAAGTACCCGTACCTAAACTAAAGTTTTCATCCTCAAAGATTTCTGAGATAGAAATAGTCTGTTGGACTTAAACTTGCAATTTTATAAATTTCCTAGAGGTTACATATTACATGTTTGAGAAATGAAAAGTACAAAGTGATAAAAGATTACAAGGATTTTAAGACATAAATGAACTAGCCTAAACTAGTCTTCTTCCTTCTTTTCTTCTTCTGTTTCCTTGTCTTCTTTTTCAGATTCTTCCTCAGTTGGTTTGGAAGTTTCAGCTTCCAACTCTTCAAAGAACCTTTTCCTCAGCAGCTCTATCTTCTTATACTTGACATCAGGATCAAGCTGTTCTTCAGCTGAGTCTTTGGCAGTAGCTATCTCTTTATCAGACTTAGCTTTTGCTTCAGCTTCATCATTGTCAGCTTCCTCTTCTTCTATGATCTTCTCATCTGTTAGTCTGCTTGTTCCTTCATTATTTTCATCAGTCTTTTCTTTTTCAGCAGAACTTTCCAGGACTTCAGTTTCAGTTCCTTCTATCTTAGCATTTTCTTCTTCATCACAAGGTACTTCATCTTCCCTAGGTATCCTATCTTCCCCCTTTTTGTCATCAGCAGCAGGGTTGATTGGATAGTTTGGTAGGATGGGTGTAATCTGAAGTGAGTCAAATAGAAGCTTGATGTTCTCTTCTAAAGCATCCAGTTGAGCTTGCTGTCTAAGTTGAGTGGCTTTGAAAGCATCCATGTTGTGTAGAACAACTTCTCCTTGTTCACCCAGCTGGAATTGAGTTGCAAGCAACAAGTCAGCAGAAGACTTGAAACCTGCCATCATATTCTTTAAGGCTTCATCCTCAGCTGTAATGGCCATCTCAACTGTTTCAGTAATCTGTTTCCAACCAGCAGCTGTGCTTTTTGTTCTTGCTTGAAAAACATCCATGTCCTGTCTGATAGATTTCACATCATGTGCAGTTTCTTCAATCACATCAGTAGGAATAGGAGCAGCTTTTGGAGTTGGTTGACTCAAGGCAGTCAACAGATTAGCAGTAATCTTCTCCTCTAATCCCTTCATTGAGCTTGAAATTATCTGTTGAATGGAATCCAACAGATTTCTGTTCACCTTGAGAAGTAGAGGGAATCTATGTTGGAATAGGAGGTAAGGCAAGAGTTGCCTCTTCATTGATCTGTTCTGATGCATAAGGTATCTGTTCAATAATTTGATCTGCTGGACCAGAAGCAGACTCTTCTTCTTTGGTCTTATCAGCATGACTAGGAGTGCTTTCCTTCTCCTTAGTCTGATCAATTGGTTCAGTAGCAACCTCCTTTTCTTTAATCTGATCAGCTGGAATAGTTTCTTCTCCCTTTGACTCATCAGCTGGGTCAGACTTGTCATCTCTTCCATTGTTCTGATCAGTGGGGTCAGATGTACCCTCTTTTTCTTTCTGTTGATCAGCAACATCAGAAGTGTCTTCTTTCTATTTGTCCTTATCAGCAGGGGGTTCAATCTTCTTGATAGTTTGAACAGTTTTCAGCAACCCTGCATTATCTAAGGTAGTCCTGTGAGAAATCCAGGTGAAATCATCAATAGGAATAAATGGGGAGATTGGGTCATCAGGCAACTCTTAAAATGGTTTAATATTAGGACCATAGACAATCTGCTTGATATTAGGAAGAGGGATCATAGTACTGGGTTGTCCCTTCAACTTCCTAGTCTTCTTTGCCCACAATTCCATTGTCTGAACAATTGCCAGCTTGATAGATCTCTCCTTGAGGTCTTCTGATTCAGCATATTCCTCAGGAACAGATTCAAGAATCTTCTTTGCCTCAGCCTTGGCAATGTGACTGATTCTTAATCTTAACTTGTCCAGAAAGAATTCTGAGTCAAGTGCTTGAGTTAAAGATCCAGTCTCAAGCCACTTCAACACCTAGGCTTCTTCAGCAGCAAATGCTTTCCAATTAGCAATCTGTGCTGGACTCTTAGTCAATCTAAAATCTCTCCATCTGTTATATCTAATCTTTTCTTTGTTGAACATTGTCAGATGAGTGATCCTTGCATTTTCAGCATCCAACCTTTTAAGGAATTCTTCAAATATGTCAGGATCATCTCTGACAATTTCCAATGCCAGTTTGATCTCTTCTCTTCTCTTAGGTTGTATTTCTGGGGCAGGCATAACTTGTTTAGGCTTGGTGGGGTCTCTTGGTTCACCAATTACAATGCCTCTAGTATGCTTTGGGCCATGAGCATCCTTGGTGCTTGCTTCAATAGCAGCAGCCAACTCTGCTGCCTCAACAGCATCCCTTTGCTCTTGAGTCATTTTGCTGGCCTCTTCTTCCAGCCTTTTTAGCTCAAGGCTTTTCAGCCTATCTTCCTCTGCCTTTTCTGCAGTCTTCTTCTGCTTTTCAGCAGTATCTCTTCTTTTCTTCTCAGCAGCAGAGAGGTAGGGAATCACAATCTTGCCAGTCCTTTTCTTCTTTGCTTCAGGACTTTCCACTGCTTGAAGTGCGGTGGCAGCAACAGGAGTAGGATGCAGAAGAAGTGCATCCCCTTCATTTTTTGTACTTGTCTGCTGTTCTTCTCTAACTTCAGCAGATAATGCAACATATGAGTCTTCAGTAGACACTCCAATTTCAGCAACAGCTTCTTCAGCAGGCTTAACAGCAGGCTCTTCAATAATCAATGGCCTCTCTGCTGATGCTGGTGATTCTCTGACTGTTTCAGATGGTGCTTCAGAGAATGTAACTTTTCTCTTTGCCTTAGATTTGGTAATTCTTCCAGTAGGCTTAGCTGTAGGAGGTCCCCTAGCAGCACTCCTAGTCCTCAGTCTCTTTAAAGGTTAAGCATCCTCATCTGATTATGTTCTTTCTGATGAGGAATTAGTCTCCATCTTTTCCAGTTCCTTGGTGAAGTCATCAATGACTTTCTCAGAAACCACTATGGTAGGCTGTGCTGATCCAGCTTCAACAGTGGTGCTCACTGTTTGATCAGCAGACTTACTAGTCTGACCCTCCTTCTTGCTCTTCTTAGAAGGGGCCTTTGCAGCCTTTGCAGGAGCCTTTCTCTTAGAAGTTTCCATACTTCTGACTGGCTCATACAACTTGAATTCTTTGCCTCCATGAATTTGTTTTCCACCAGCCATAGGGCATCTCAAATTCATGAACAGATTACTCAGTAGAATGGCGTGGTCAGTCCTCTTATCACTTAGCAGATCATAGACATGAGCTGCCCAGTTGACCTTCAAGCCATAATAGATGCAAATCACGGTGTGGAGTCTTTTTCTAGGCAATCCATCCAAGGAGCCTGTACTGCAATCCAATACCTTTGCAATAATGTCTGCGAACCTCTGATACTCATCTTTCAGCTGAGTCTTCATCAGGGTTCCAGTCATCTCCTCCCCTTCCTTAGCACAAATTAACCAAAACTCCTCCTCCTTTTTAGACCCCAGGTCTGTTACATCTCCAACTTGTAAACCTCAGTTAAAACAGCGGCAGAAACACAAATTTTCTTACCTCCAATGGTAGCATACACAACTGATTTGTCTTCATTGAATGTTCGGGTATTGTAGAAGTGTTCTACATCTTCCATATAGACCCTGTCCTCATGAGCTTCCAGAACTGGGACCAAAGATGCTTCCTTGATTTTCTCCATGATTGAACGCATCAGATCAGTGCCAGTGGAGTGAAATTTGTTGTAGTTCAGGTATCTTCCTTCAATGATTGCCATTTCTGAGATTTCTTGATGAGATTCTGTGAGAGCAGTATACTTAAAAGTGAGAGAATTTGAGAGTTAGAGAGTTTGAGAGTTTTTGTGTGCGTAAGACGACTGTACTGTTCAGATCGGATTTTATATGTTTCCCTTTGTTTAGGTTATCGTGATTGATCTGAGACGTTGATTTAATCTGACAGTTTTAAATCGTGCGGGTGAAAATTGCGGATTTCAAAATTATTATTTTAATGTCAGACTGGCGGGAAACTCAATCGTTACCTATCTGTTACTTATAAAAGCGTGTTTCATAAATGCGATTTATAACCATGCTTATATAATGTATCAGATGAGTAGAGTTTAACTTATCTGACAGACGAGTGATCTGATATCTGTTATTACTAGAGAAAGCCAATAGCTAGTAATCTTCCTCTGCTGTTTGTCAATCCAGCAAGATAAATTAATCTTCATTCTTCAATAATTTAATCTTCTGTTGAAAACATAACTTCAACTAACTGTCATTAACAAATATCATCTTTTAATCAGAAGTACCGCTAGTCTTACACGTTCCTCCTGACTTTAAGAATTCATAAGTTCACTAGTCTGTTGATAGTTAATCCTTGAAGATAATAACGGATGAATGTGCTGATGAACTTTAGTTTTCTGATAAGTCCCCCCTCAGCTTATGCATCCAAATTAAGTAGTCATAGCTCAGCTCTTAAAGTTGAAAACCTTACTTCACTTAAAGGTTTAGTGAAAATGTCAGTAATCTGATTATCTGTATGAACATACTCAATCATAACATTGCCTTTTTCAACATGATCTCTAATGAAGTGATGCTTGATCTCAATATGCTTAGTCCTTGAATGACTTGTAGTGTTCTGAGTAAGAGAGATTGCACTTGTATTGTCACAGTAGATTGGAATTCCACTGATCTTGATGTTGTAATCTTCTAGTTGATGTTTCAACCAAAGTATCTGTGCACAGCATGCTCCAGCAGCTATATATTCAGCTTCAGCAGTAGATATGGATACTGAAGTCTGTTTCTTACTCATTCATGAGATCAGACGACTGCCTAAAAACTGACAAGCACCAGTTGTGCTTTTCCTGTCAATTTTGCAGCCAGCAAGGTCTGAATCTGAATATCCAATAAGCTCAAATCCAGATTCTCTAGGATACCACAATCCCAATTCTTGAGTGCCTTTAATATATTTCAATATTTTCTTGGCAGCTAAGAGATGAGATTCCTTGGGATTTGATTGAAATCTTGCACAAACCCCAACTGAGTACATGATATCAGGTCTGCTTGGTGTTAGAACTAGTTTCCATACCAAATTTCTTGAACAAATCTTTTGTGTATTTTGTTTGGTTGATGAATATTCCATCAGGCAACTGTCTAACTTGCAAACCAAGAAAATAATTAAGTTCACCCATCATGCTCATTTCAAACTTATTCTGCATCAGCTTGGAGAACTTGTCACACATCTGTTGGTTAGTTGAACCAAAAATAATATCGTCCACATATATTTGCACAAGTAATATATGATTTTCCCATTCAATTGTAAACAAGGTTTTATCTACCTTACCTTTACGAAATCCTTTAATTAAAAGAAAATCAGATAGGGTATCATACCATGCTCTTGGAGCCTGTTTCAGTCCATAGAGGGCTTTCTTCAGACGATATACCTTGTCTTCTTGTTGATAGACTTCAAATCCAGGTGGTTGTTCAACATACACTTCTTCTTGCAATTCTCCATTGAGAAATGCGGACTTCACATCCATCTGATAGACAGTGAAGTTCTTGTAAGCAGCATAGGCAAGAAACAGTCTGATTGCTTCAAGTCTTGCTACTGGTGCAAATGTCTCATCAAAGTCAATTCCTTCTTCTTGACAATAACCCTTGGCCACTAATCTTGCTTTGAGTCAGCTGATGGTCTACCCTTCTGTTAGCTGTTTCAGCATGAGATCACTAGTCTTCTGGGCTTTGAACTTTGAACTCTTCTGATGTCTTCTTTACTTGTTCAAAATTCTTCTAAGGGAACTAAGCTTTCCATACTCAGCTGATTTTGACGTTTTGGAAATCATCAAAACCTTCCCTTAACTTCTTGTCTTCTTTGCACTTCATCTTCATCTTCATCCAACATTGGCAATTCTGTGGCAATTTCACATAACTTTTAAAAATATCAAATAAAATCATTTATTGTATAAAATTTATGTATAAAATATAGAAAACTCAAATTGTTTTAGAAAATAAATGTTAGAAATTGAGTTTTTCATAGGTTTGTCTATAAATTTTTCTATTTGTTATTGTTTGATCATTAATTTTCTTATCAGATATGGAGAATGCATGAAAGATAGATGATTTTGTACGTTTTTACACAATTACATCAATTGTTTGTTCATTTAGTTGATAAGAAAAATATTGTTAAATTATAATAGTTGTTGGTACGTTCAAATGAATAATCCGATCCAATAAATTTGATATGTGAAATTGAATTAAGTATCAAGGAACCATGAGAATCTATAGTATGTATTTTTTTTAAGAACATTAGAAGTGAGTTAAAGACATTCTATGTAAAAAAAAAGAGAAAAAAAATTAAATTATTTGCTCTTATATATTAGAAAACTGCACGAAAAGGGCACGCATTTCTCACATGGCTCATAATTTCATATGTTTGTTGCATTCCGCGTCCCCAATCTTTGTTTTTTTACTCCGACAAATGGCGCAAAGAATTGGACGACTATTTCATCGAGTTTCTGTCTAATGAGGCTTACTTCCAAAATGCTATTTTTATTGCACTTTCCCCGAAGTGCTTAATTTGTTCGTAATGACCTAAATACCAACTTTGGCACCAAATTCACTTTGAAAGAGATTACGGGAAAGTTTATGAAACTTAAACGTAGGTATGCCACGTTCAAGTATTTGAGAACTCTTTCGGGCTATTCTCTTGTCGGTGATACCAATGTTGTTGGGAATAGTGGATTCGAGATTATAAGCCATTTGTGCATGGTAAGTTTATTTTTATTGTGTTGATATTAATGTAATTTTTTTCCTCAAAACTTATTTAATTTTTTCCTATTGTTATTTTTTTTTAATATTTTCCATTTATAGGAAAAACCGTTTTATGAAGCATATGCTATTAATGGAGAACCAAAGTGGCTTGATTTGTGCGAAATTTTTGGCCATGACGATGCAAAAGTTGCCGTTCCTCCTCCTCCAGCATCCCCGATAAATCTTCAGTGATTTGAACTTGACGATGGCCCAGATGCTGGGCAAGGAACCCCGGCGCCACCACCTATAAACCCGGCGCAAGTAAGGTTCTCACCTTGGGACAATGAAGAATTCTGGAATGACTTGGGTAATTACAATAACCCAGTGAATGTTGATGAACCGGTAGAGAGTCCAAAGTCCTCTGGGGTCGCTAAATGTCTTTGGCCCGATGCTGGGTCGTCAAGCAAATTAGGTGGGGGAAACTATCATAATACCACCGGGGATAGATTATGGCGTGCATTTTACCCTATAATTGATTTCAATTTATCCCGTTAGCCTAACTATTTATCTATTTTCTTATTTGCAATTATCGCTAGTGTTTGTTTAATATTCGATTTCGTAAGGGGTTTATTTGCAATATATCATGTGGTCTTTGGTAAGAATCGGGTATACATATTTTTTTGTTTTTTTTTTTCAATAATTCATGAGATGGAATTCTTATGAAATTCAAGGGGGCTTAATTGCAATAAAGCATGCATATATATACTTGCATGCATCATAGGTCCATTAACAATGAAAAAACCGTATGAACCAAATTGGAAATGAATTAATCCACACAAAATGCATATATATACACCGTTAATTGGTTGTAAATGAAATTCAGGGGTCTTACTTGCAATAAAGCACAAATATATATATATATATATATATATATATATATATATATATATATATATATATATATATATATATATATATATATAATTGCAATAGGCATAGGCCCATTAACAACGAAAAAAACCGTAGCAACCAAATTGAGAAAGAATTAATCCACAAAAATGCATATTATACCAAGAGGGGCGTGAATAGATATTAATGATGTCGTATATATACTAGCCAATTGCATATATACATAAAGGGCAGAAGACTTCCATGCACAAATTCACCTTAATAATTATAACATAAATCCAAACTATAAAGGTCACATATAATCCATTGTTTAGAAAGTTAGGTTAGTTACAAAAGACACATCTTGTGTCACTAACCTAACTAACCCCAAAAAGATGAATACATGAGTTTTGAAATATACGCAAAATAGACTTCGAGATAGTTGCATTGTCAAAAGTACATAAACTAATGGAGGATATCCTACGCAAAAATAAAATCCCAAATCACATGACATGGGTTCCAAAAGGATCAATGTTTATCATCAAGACTCATGATATAAATAAAGTCACGGCATCTTACCCTCAAGCATCATGTGTGCTTGTATCTCTCGGTTTCGTGCTTTCGAGTTCAAGAACAAGCTAGTATGCTTTGCATTGTCCATTATCTTGAATGACAGATAGTTTCGGTTCTCTTCGCTCAAGATCTCGATTTTCTCTAACGCGGCTATAATCTTCTTGGCCTTCTCGCCGTATGAATCTTCCTCCTTTGCAAATTTCGAACTCAAATCTCCCCACGTATCCTTGGTAGCATGGAGAAACTCTTTCATGTTAGGCATGGAAGGATCGGGGCCAATGACTCTGGTGTTTTCCTCTTCCTATCCTTAGAACCTTCTTTCTTAATCTTAATCTTCTTCGCTTTTGATTTTTTTTCCAGCTTCACCTTAACCTTCGTTGGTCCAATGGACTCAAAGTCCGAATTATAAGGCGCCGAATCGAACATAACCTCGGTGTCATCTGACGCATCACCTGTCAAATCCACACATGGGCTACCTATGTGACTCTCATCCGTCGTGCCCATTGGCTCCTTAAGCTTGAGGTTTGATTGTCCCGACATGGCACCATTTTTATGTATGTCTTCCACGATATCCGGGAAACTTTTCGCATCATCCCCTGTTGCTCGGTCTTTGCCAAAGATCTCCACCCAATCCTCAAAGTAATGATACGTTTTGTATCGCATGTTTGCAACATCGAGATTTGCCTTGTGTTAAAATTCCAAAAATGAAGGGCTTATTTTAAAAAATATATAAATGCGGGGTTTATTGCATCTAAATAGAAGAAAGCGGGGGTATACATATTTATTCAAAAATGAGGGGGCATATGCATTTATGGCAAAATAAGGGCGTTATTTGCATATATATATATATATATACATATATATATATATATATATATATATATATATATATATATATATATATATATATATATAAAGGGCAGGGGGTAATTGCATTAATATACAAAATAGGGGGATATATGTATTCATGGCAAAGTCAGGGGGTTATTTGCTTATATATATATAAAGGACAGGGGGTAATTGCATTAATATTAAGGGCAGGGGGTATATGCATTTATAGGGCAAAGAGGTAATTGCATTTATATACGAAATAGGGGGCTATATGTATTTTTTGCTTAATCAGGGGGTTATTTGCATATATATACAAAGAGCAGGGGGTAATTGCATTTATATGCAAAATAGGGGATATATAAAGGGCAGGGGGTAATTGCATTAATATTAAGGGCAGGGGTATATGCATTTATAGTGCAGGGAGGTAATTGCATTTATATACAAAATAGGGGCTATATGTATTTTTTGCTTAATCAGGGGGTTATTTGCATATATATACAAAGGGCAGCAGTAATTGCATTTATATACAAAATAGGGGGATATATTTATTTATCCCAAATAAGTCAGGGGGTTATTTGCATATATATATATATATAAAGGGCAGGGGTATTAATATTATGGGTAGGTGGTATATGCATTTATAGGGCAGGGAGGTAATTGTTATTTTACCTTAATGAATAGTTGCCATATTTCATCATCAACACTAGTTTGTTTCTTGGAATCATTCCATCTGAACCCACTCGTCCCTTGCATCCCGAGCAAATGGTAATACGTCTTCTTCTAAACCGTCAACATGGAAAGCACGTGCTTAGCAAGGACCATTGAATTTGGAATTCTCGCATTTATGGCCACCTCTAGAGTTTGCAAATAACCGGCTCTAAATGAATTATCGGCCTTCCACCCATTCAAAAGTAGTTCTTTTAGGCAGTGAAGTAGTGTTTGCTCTTCGAGCTCATTCCAAGTCCGACGCACCCCTTTCGTCTTCCTTTGGGATGGAGCAGACCCACTGTATTGTGGAATTGAAGCCATATTCCACAAACTAGTATTCTGCACAAAGCAAGTAAACAACGTTAGTTTTGGAATCCCAATCCTATATAGGAACACACATTAAAAAATGACACACCTCATTCACATAAAATTGACATACATTAATCAATAAAAAAAATTTAACACGTCACATTAAAACAACAACAACACAATAATACATAGAATTTGCAATCAACAATCATAAGTCCAACACAATATCCACGTCCTAACATAAAATACATAGGTCCATATAAAATACATAAATAACATAAACGCAATAAAGGGTATTAATTATGAAATTCAATCATAGGTAATAGCAAAGAAATCCTTTTTATTATTCAATAACGATCTTCATTCCATTTGTTGAACATATCACGGGCCATGTTGTCGCAAAAATTATTCCATGCAGGTGACCGTTCGACTGACTCAATGTAATCTCCAGTATCTCCTCCAATTTCATCATCACTGGAGTCGCTTTCATCCGATTGCCAATACGATTTCTTGTTAGGCATTGTTTGCCGTATGAAATTTTGAATCAACAGAAGAGCCATAATTACTCGATTCTGCGTCTTCAAGGGGTAGAATGCGTTGCTCCATATAATTGCCCGCTTTTTCTTCACCACACCAAAGTTGCGCTCAATTACGTTACGTGCTCGCGAATGTTTCATGTTAAAAAACTCCTTCTCATTCTGCGGGGCCTCGATACCCACACCCCACTCTTTCAACCCCTCTCTAGGGCGCAAGAAATCCTTCACAATTGGTATATTCATTATCGTATAAGTAATACGTCCCTGAATGCAATATTTGATCATGTAAGTATTTTTTTAATAACAACTAACTTATTTGGGAAAAAACGGACATAAGTAAATAGTTTGTTTTATTACCGGTAGGAACTCTGAACCCGTTGATTCGATTTATCGCGTCCCTTAAAACTCGACCATCTGCGGCCGAACATTCCCAACCAACTAATGCATAACTTAAAGCTCCTTCATTGTCACATGCAGCTAGGACATTCATGGAAATTGCACCCTTTCTCGATCTTTACCGTGGTTTGTCTCTGTTCGGAACTTGAACATTCACGTACGCCCCGTCCAACGCCCCAATGCAAACCTAATGCAAAGGAATAATGATCAAGACAGAACGAAAAACAAATAAATAATTAAAGATGATAATAATTTTAATACTCATCGGAAAACAATTCCACCTTGTATCCGAGCAATCTTCATCAATTGGTTTGGGTTTAGATAGTAAAATCGGTTGCAAAGTTAGCAAAGAATTTAGTACACGATAGAAGCATTTGCTAACGGTGTCACCTGACCGTTTGTAATATGACCCAACAATTCGGATCTTCTTGTGGTGAGCAAGGACCGATAAAAACATTGCAACTTGTTCTCTAACCGGAACATATTTAGTATCCCTTAACCCACCCGCGTTATATAGCAAACAACAGAACGTTTCAAATGCATTCATAGTTAGATGTGTGTTATTTCTGCAAGTAACATTCTTTTCCTTCGTGATTTCGATTAAATACTCGGTTTGCTTCTACCTTCTACGGATTAGGCTATAACAAATGAGTTTTTTCAAAGAACGGGCATTGTGATGTGCAATCACACGCAAGCAAAAAAAATAAACTCCCATCCAAAAGAATTGATGAAACATAATTAACAAGAGTTGTTTGCGTCGTTCATCCATTTGCAAGTAGTCCTAAATTTTTTTTAGTAAGAACAGATTATATGAACTCACCAATGAAAACAACGAAGATAGACAATTTATTAACAACGTTAAACAACTAACGAACATGAAGCAACATATGAACATGTAATTATTATTAAAACACTAGACCAAAAGAAGCTCCAGCAATCGTATATTGTAATAAAAAACAAAACCACGAACAAAAATGAAGATATGACCATGTTGTATATATACGTAAAGAGATAAGAGGGTACATATAAACCTGTTTGTACGTAGAATAACCACATCATTTTATAACAATCATGAATGTGCAGTTTGAGTACAAGAAAATGCACATTAAAATATACATTCTGGTTTTCAAATCATCCAATATTGCTAAATGATTTTCCAATGTATGATAAACATTAATCAACAAAACATATTTTTCCAATATTGATCCTGACAGTGTACAAGAAACATTATCCACCTGCTTTAAATGATGAAGTTTTGATATCACAAATGTATAATAAACATTCCCGAAAAAACTTTTCCGGTTAACACTTTTGTTCATACAAGAACAAATTCATCAAACAAGTTTTCCCAAAAAAAATAATAAATTAAAACTCTCAAAGGAGATATTTTTGATTTCAATCAAAAAATGTATACCTTCATGTACAATTTACAAACTTTTCCGGTTAACAATATTTTGTTCATACAACAACAAATAATACAAAATCCACCAAACAAGTGTACCAAAAAAAAAAAGCTCTCAAATGGCTGTTTTTTTATATATAATGTGAATGTATACATAGACCCAATTACTAGAAACCTCATAATTGTTATTAGTTCAACCAAAAACAGAAGGAAACAAAAAGTTTTACCAGATAAGCCCCGGATTCAAGTTGCTTGCACTTCGACCTCCTTCTTCAAAGCTTCGGGAAATTTGCTCCAACAACCGAGAAATCTGCAAATCGAGCTTAGTATTAGTTAAATCCGTGGCAAATGCTATGTATGCAAGAAAAACGAAGGTTTACGAGCTAAGAAATTCCAGCTGACGAAAATGGAGGTCTTCTCTTGTTTCTGGAGCCGTGAAATGAGCTGGGGGGAATAAAAAATTTGGTCTTTTGTTTAATTTGTCCAGGTTCAGCAGTAAATAATTGAAAGTTAAGGGGCAATTTCGGGTTCAAAAATTTAGATTGGGCCGCATAAAATTAATTAGACCTGGGAGATCCAATTATAATGTGTCTAATTAGCTGGGGTGGCCCACAAGACTGGGAGATTGTAACGGGCACCCCGGGATTTTATCATCCAAACCGATCAATGTATTGGCGGCCCAAATGAGATAGATAAAAATAGTCAGTACCTAATCTGGGCCTTATATGTTGAATTGAACTTAGCCTAAATTTCTAATATTATCAAATGATTCTTTTAATTGTGACAAGTTGAAATTTGAACTTTGCAAATTATCATGCAAATAACACAGGCCAAATTGCCTTTAGAATATCAAAGTCTTGGCAATTCTATAGCAATTTAACAAAATTTATAAAAATATCAAATAAAATCATTTATTGTATAAAATGTAAGTATAAAATTTAGAAAACTCAAATTGTTTTAGAAAATTAATGTTAGAAATTGAGTTTTTCATAGGTTTGTCTATAAATTTTCTATTTGGTATTGTTTGGTCTTTAATTTTCTTATCAGATATGGAGAATGCATGAAAGACTAGATTGCACGGATACGGATACGGCGATACTTTATAATACGATACGTATACGGCGATACGGATTTTTAAAATTTATAGGATTCGATACGGCAAAGATACGCATATAAAATAAAATAATTTTATATTATGCATAACAGTAGAATTAATTTGATCCTTCTAATATACCACAAAAGCAAAAGATTATATTCAAAATATGTATTATTTACTAGTTTAATTAAGGGTTGTACAACATCACATAAAAGTTTTACACTAAAATTTTACAAGACTATTCAAAATACAGAAAAGTTATATATCAAATGTTGATAAAGTTAGACAAAACCCGTATTGAATTAAAATTTTCAAGTAAATATCACGAGTATTGATACCAGTATCCAAGACCATTCAAAATTCACATTTAAATTTTAATTTATTAATTTTTTAATCCATAACTTTGAAAAACTAACATAAACACCCACCGCGTATCCAAGACGTGTCCAAAACTGCAGGATACTCCAAAAAAACGTATTGTACCCGTATCCGAATTATTTTTTATTTAATTTAATCAGGATACTCCAGATGGCATACCGTACGCGTATCCCACGTGTATCGCACGCGTATCCGTATCCCTGGAGTACTGGATACTGCAGGGCCATTTTTCGGAGTATCCGTGCAACCTAGATGAAAGATAGATGATTTTGTACGTTTTTACACAATTACATGAATTGTTTGTTCATTTAGTTGATGAGAAAAAAATATAGTTAAATTATAATAGTGCGTACAAATGAATAATCTGATCAAATAAATTTGATATGTGAAATAGAATTAAGTATCAAGGAACCATGAGAATCTATAGTATGTATATTTTTAAGAATATTAAAAGCGAGTTAAAGACATTCTATGTTAAAAAAAAAGGAGAAAAAATAAAATTATTTGCACTTATATATTTTTAACAAATTGATGCTTATGTTCCATGATATTACGAATTGAATTATTTTGTTTCTAAAAATAAAAAAAAAAACCACTTACGATATAAAAAGACCACTTTACCCCCAATTTTGATAATAATTGACTTTGACAATTTTGTAAATTGACCCCTATGTTTTGCGATTTTACGTATTGAATTATTTTGCTTCTAAAAAAATATAAAAAACAGTCTGTCATATAAAAAGACCATTTTACCCCAATGTAGATAATAATTGACTTGAAAATTTTGCCAACTGCCCCTATATTTTGCAATTTTACGAATATGATTATTTTGCTTCTAAAAAATTAAAAACAATCGCTTGTCATAAAAAAGACCGCTTTACCCTCAGTTTAGATAATAATTGACTTTGACGATTTGCAAATTGACCCCTATTTTTTGTGATTTTATGAATTAAATTATTTTACTTCTAAAAATAAAATAAAAAACCGCCTATAATATAAAAAGACTGCTTTATCCCCAATTTTGATAATAATTGACTTTGGTAATTTTGCATATTGACCCCTATATTTTGCGATTTTACGAATTAAATTATTTTGCTTCTAAAAAAAGAATGCCTCTCATATAAAAAAGACCGTTTTACCCCCAATTATGATAATAATTGACTTTGACAATTTTGCAAATTGACCCCTATGTTTTAGATTTTACGAATTGAATTATTTTGCTTAAAAAAAAAACGTCTGTCATGTAAAATAGACCGCTTTACCCCCAATATAGATAATAATTGACTTAGACAATTTTGCCAATTGACACCTATGTTTTCCGTTTTTACGAATTGAGTTATTTTGCTTCTGAAAAATAAACCGCATGTCATATAAAAAAGACCACTTTACCCCCAATTTTTATAATAATTGACTTTGACAATTTTGCAAATTGACCCCTATATTTTGCAATTTTACGAATTGAATTATTTTGCTTCTAAAAAAATATAAAAAATCTGCCTACTATATAAAAATACCACTTTACCCCCAATTTAGATAATAATTGACTTTGATAATTTTGCCAATTAACCCCGATATTTTTCGATTTTACGAATCAAATTATTTTGCTTCTGAAAAAAAAAGAAAAAACCGCCTATCATATGAAAAAGACCGTTTTACCCCCAATTTTGATAATAATTGACTTTGACAATTTTTGCAAATTGACCCCTATTTTTGCGATTATACGAATTAAATTATTTTGCTTCTAAAAAACAAAAAAAAATGCCTCTCATATAAAAAAGACCGTTTTACCCCCAATTTTGATAATAATTGACTTTGACAATTTTGCAAATTGACCCCTATGTTTTAGATTTTAAGAATTTAATTATTTTGCTTCTAAAAAAACAAAAAACAAAAAAATGTCTGTCATATAAAATAGACCGCTTTACCCCCAATTTAGATAATAATTGACTTTGATAATTTAATTGACCCCTATATTTTCCGATTTTATGAATTGAATTATTTATATGAAAGGTGGTTTTTTTTTTTGGTTTTTTTAAAAGCAAAATAATTCAATTCATAAAATCCGAAAATATAGGGGTCAATTTGCAAAATTGTCAAAGTCAATTATTACCAAAAGTGGGGGTAGAGCAGTCTTTTTTATATGACATGCCTTTTTTTTGTTTTTTTAGAACCAAAATAATTCAATTCATAAAATCGCAAAATATAGGGGTCAATTTGCAAAATTGTCAAAGTCAATTATTATCAAAATTGGGGATAAAGAGGTCGTTTTTATTTGAGAGGCGGATTTTTTTTTGTTTTATTTTTCGAGAAGCAAAATAATTTGATTCGTAAAATCGGAAATTATAGGGATCAATTTGCAAAATTGTCAAAGTCAATTATTATCAAAAGAGGGGGTAAAGCAGTCTTTTTTATATGAAAGGAGGTTTTTTATTTGTTTTTTAGAATCAAAATAATTCAATTCGTAAAATCACAAAACATAGGGGTCAATTTGCAAAATTATCAAAGTCAATTATTATCAAAATTGGGGGAAAAGCGGTCTTTTTTATATTAGAGGTGTTTTTATTTTTAGAAGAAAAATAATTCAATTCGTAAAATTGAAAAATGTAGGGGTCAATTTGCAAAATTGTCAAAGTCAATTATTATCAAAATAGGGGGAAAAGCTGTCTTTTTTATATGACATGGGGTTTTTATTTATTTTTTTAGAAGCAAAATAATTCAATTCGTAAAATTGCAAAGCATAGGGGTCAATTTGCAAAATTATCAAAGTCAATTATTATCAAAATTGGGGGTAAAGTTGTCTTTTTTATATTAGACACGTTTTTATTTTTATTTTTTAGAAGCAAAATAATTCAATTCGCAAAATCGAAAAACATAGGGGTCAATTTGCAAAATTGTCAAAGTCAATTATTATCAAAATTTGGGGAAAATCGGGCTTTTTTATATGACAGACGGTTTTTTGTTTTTTTTTAGATGCAAAATAAATCAATTCGTAAAATCGCAAAATATGGGAGAATATGCAAAATTGTCAAAGTAAATTATTACCTAAATTGAGGGTAAAGCGGTCATTTTATATTAGAGGCGTTTTTATTTTTATTTTTTAGAAGCAAAATAATTCAATTCGTAAAATAAGAAAACATAAGGGTCAATTTACAAAATTGTCAAAGTAAATTATTATCAAAATTGGGGGTAAAGCGGTCATTTTATATGACAGGCTGTTTTGTGTTTTTTTGTTTAGAAGCAAAATAATTCAATTCATAAAATCGTAAAATATAGGGGTCAATTTACAAAATTGTCAAAGTCAATTATTATAAAATTTGGGGGTAAAACGGTCTTTTTTATATAAGAAGTTTTTATTTTTATTTTTTTAGAAGCAAATAATTCAGTTCGTAAAATCGAAAAACATAGGGGTCAATTTGCAAAATTGTCAAAGTCAATAATTAAATTGGGGGTAAAGCGGTCTTTTTATATGACAGGCGGTTTTTTTATATTTTTTTAGAAGCAAAATAATTCAATTTTTAAAATCGCGGAACATTGCGGTCAATTTGCAAAATTGTCAAACTCAATTATTATCAAATTTGGGGGTAACGAGGTATTTTTATATGAAACGAGGTGGCCTTTATATTTTGTAGTAGCAAAATAATTCAATCCGTAAAATCGCGGAACATAGGGGTCAATTTGCAAAATTGTCAAACTCAATTATTATCAAATTTGGGGGTAACGAGATCTTTTTATATGAAACGAAGTGGCCTTTATATTTTTTAGAAGCAAAATAATTCAAGCCGTAAAAATACGGTACATAGGGGTCAATTTGTAAAATTATCAAACTCAATTATTTCAAATTTGGGGTAATGAGGTCTTTTTATATGAAATGAGGTTTTTTTTATATTTTTTAGAAGCTAAATAATTAAATTCGTAAAATCGCGGAATATTGGGGTCAATTTACAAAATTGTCAAACTCAATTAATAAGATGGGGTAAAGTAGTGATAACGCCATTAAAACGTCGTTATTACATATCTCTTTAAGCCGAAAACATCTTGTTTTGATCCGAGTTTTGTTTGTCTTCGCGTGTTTTCTTGTCTTTTGTGCTTTTGGCCCCTTTGTTTGGCCTTTGTTCGTTTTTGTGTTTTTGTTCTCGTTTTGATCGTTTTCTCCGTGGTTTGTAGGTATTGACATTTTAGAGATATTCGGAGTTGCGTTTCAATGATGCGAGTCGCTCTACCCACCCCGCGAGTCAAGCTTGAGCTTCAAAGCAATTAGAACCCGGAGCAAATTGTACAAGAATGAAAATAGCTGCTCACTAGAACATGCATAAATATTTCATAGATGATCCAAATGAGCTGAATTTTGGATATGTCATAGATGAGTGAGTTAGCTACGCTACGGACTTTACGGATCCACAATCGGAGTTCGGAATCAAAAGATATACTGCTCGGAAGGAAGTGCGGCAGAGCAGAAAACACCAGTTTGCCTACGGCATAAACCTCGCCGCGGCGAGCTGGTGGCAGAAAAGGCAAGTTTGCCTACGGTATAAACCTCGCCGCGGCGAGGTGGGACCTCGCCGCGGCGAGGTCTGCTCTGTTTTTCAGCGTATTTTGAGGGCCTTTTTGTATATTGCCCTTCTCCCACTTGTAAATACAACTTCCTTTAGGACTTTTTGGCCTTGGTTACTATAGTTTGGAGGGTAACTTAGGCATGATGAACTTGTTGTTCCTCTAGGTTAGAGGCTTAAAGGTGGAATCATTCAACCAACTTCAACCATTCTACACTTTTACTTTCCTCTTGCCTCTTTGTAAGAAAAGAGAAGGGTTTGCACTTTGGAAAGAAGAACTCTCACTTGGACTCCCCAAAGAAGATAAAAAGGCATTGAGGGAGAAGTTGTTGAAGACCTCATCACCTAAGATTGCTCTAACTCTATCTTTCTTGTTTTGTTCATTTACATTTATGGATTTCATTAATGTAATGAATGATTTATTTAATGATATGAGTAGCTAATCTCCTTTATTCTATGTTTTTATTGATCCTATGTTTGGTTCTTGATTCTTGATTAAATGATGAGTTAATGGTTGTTGCTATGCTTGTATACAAGTGTTTGTTAATCTAGTTTGAACTTTTGTCAACTTATGGATTAGCTAACCATAGGATGAAATGGATTGATCTTTAATTGCTAGACATAGTGGATTAAAGATTAGATTGAAAAACTATGTTGTGATTTGATTTTAGGATAGAAGTATATCTAGGTCATTTCATGTTCTAACAAGGTTTGGAGTTAATGCATCACTTAGGCTTAATCCTTTTAGACATAAATTGGATTAGTCTACTTTGGTAGGTTCGTACGCTATCGAAAGATACGTATGAATGTTTTATGAAATCTTGAACAACAAACATGAGTGTGATTGTCAATTGTTGAGTCGTTTGTCTTGAATTGAACCAGGTGACGCAAAATCGTAGAAGCCTTTACATATATTAAGTCAAGTGTTAGTTTCCTTAGTCACCTTAATTGAGTTGTAGTATCACAACCACCATCACCTCACCAAACTCAACTTACAAATCTAAGTCGAAGTAACAAGACGTTAGTTGGTAATTAATTGAACAATTCCTCGTGGGTTCGACACTCCTTATCACTTTATTACTTGTAAGCGACCGTATACTTGCGCGATTACGTACTCGTATTTGGAGCGTAACAAGTTTTTGGCGCCGTTGCCGGGTAGTTGTAACGATTGTTTCCCAATTTATATTCTTGTATATCTTAACTTGGATTTGTTATTTACGTTGTGATCTTTGTCTTCCTAGGTACTATGGCCTACAATGATTGCTATCCAAGGTCAACCGAGGGACGATCACTTTGTTATTGTATGCATTGCATGGGGGAGAGCACAATCGCCAGTTGCCCAATGAGTCCAACCCATTTTCAATATGAGAATTAATACATGGATAATCATTATGAGCCGAGTCCCAGTTACAATAGCTACAATATCGAATGGGGAGATAACCCGTATTATCCAAGGAACAATGAGTGGGGAGGTGGACCACACCCGGATATGATGATGACTACTTCATACATCCAACCGAACTATCATGAATATTCTCAACCTCCGGTAGAAGCAAAATCATCTTTGGAAGAAGCATTCACTATGTTCATGGAGCACACCACCAAATACATGGTTGACAATGATTCTAAATTGGAAGAAATTTCCAAACAATTGCAAGAAGACTCGGGGACATTAAGGGATCTTCAAACACAAATGGAGAAAATCTCACAAGCTTTAAGCATAAGACCCCCGGGAGCTTTGCCGAGTACAATTGAATCAGTTGCTCCTAATGAAATTTTTAATGAACCGAGTGAAATGTTCGAAACAAATGGGCTTCATACTAGAGAGGAAGAACAAGGTGGATCGAAAGAGCTTGCAAAGGAAGATAAATTCATCATGGATGAAGGGTTTGATCAAAAGGTCATCAAATATTCTTATGTGGACTTGGTTATTCCCGAAGAAGACAAGTGGATCCACCCGAGCAAAGCAACATAGATAATTATGGGTAAAGATTACAAGAGATTTGAACCGGGAGATAAAAGTTTTCGATTTGATATGAGGTTCAAATCCGTCCCAAAAGACCGTACAATGAAAAATTTGAAGCGTGGGACGAATTTAAAAGCAAAGAGGCCGGGGCTTATACTTGATCCCGATGGGATCCTATTCGATTATTGGCCACCCTAAAAGAAAAGTAAAGCTTCAAGTCGAGCTCACGACTATAAACAAGCGCTTCTCGGGAGGCACCCCGAGCATATTGCATTTTTTCCTTTGTTGTTTTGTGTTTTGTGTTGTTTTCGTTTTTGTTTTTGTTGTCGTTTTTTGCGTTTTGTGTTGTAGGTAAATGAGCGCGCGTGAAAGATCGAAGATTGACAAGCACAATCGAGCGAGGTCAAGCTAAACGAACCATGGGTCGTGAACAAAAGAAAGGTGAGTGATTTTGTTGTTTAAATAAAATAAAAAAAAGCTTCTGAGTTAGAGACGTTTTTTTTAAACACACTACTCACTTTCCATTTCAAACAAGTCTCACACACTATCTTCCCCCTCTCTCTCAATCTCTCTCGTCCCTCACTCAATTTAATCTTCCAAACCCACTGAAAAAATCAATCTCTCCATCACTCTCAATCCTTCATCACTCACCCATTCACTCCAAAAGCCTCAAATTCCCCACATTAAACACAAAACCCGAAATTTCCCCAACAAAGCTTCAAAATTCGAAACTCGGGGATTTAAATCGAATTTGTGCATCAAGAGGTAAGTATGGCTAAACTCCTTGTTAGTATTGCTTGATGGTATTGGTTGTTTGATGTCGAAAATTTTTGGGTGGAAGTTCTAGTAAAAGTAGTAGAAAAGTAGTAATTTTGGGTGTGCACGGAAGGTGTTCGATAAATTGCTCGTGAGAGTAGTTTTGCCAACTTTGCTAGTTTTTGATTGTGGAGTTGCCGAGGTATTAATTTATTGAAGTTGTGTAGTTGCAACATGAGTTTGGGGGAAAATTTGCGCATTTGAAATAAAAGTGGAGAGTACGGGAAAGCAATGGAGCGTGCTCTCAATGCACGAAACCACTGAAGACAGGAGCAACCACGGGAAGCATACATAAAGGGACGTTGGATTTAAATTTACGCAGTCCCGTCGGTTTAAATTGAGTTTACAATATTTTAATTCTATTCTCATCTTGTATTGGTTTTGTTATTAACTCTTGAGAGATATTGGTATGTTTGCTAGTTTAAATTTATAATGTTTGCTTGTTGGACTTAATTAGAGCCGTGCTACTCATTTATCGTTTTGTTTTGTTTTGTTTTTCTTGTGTTCTTGTTTTTGTCGTGTCGTACCTTATTCCGTCATTCTCAATTCACACAATGGGGACATTGTGCATTTTAAGTTTGGGGGAGTAAGGTCGCGCTTGTTGCATGCTAGGTCGACCCGCCAAAATTTTTCAAATTCCTTTTATTCTTTCAACATGCTCTACAAAGTTCGAGCACATTGTCTATGGCTATGATTATATTTAAAGTGGATAACGAACTTTAGAGATAATAGGATCTAGGACTTCTTTTGCGTAACTTAGAATCCCTCCAATCCATAGCTTGAAATCTAAATGTAAAAAGAGCATAAATGGCCTAAGTTTGGGGGAGTAAATCCTTTTCGAGAATGAAAAACCTTTGAACACCTAACTCTTAAAAGAAATGAGTAGGGAAGTTGCTAAAATGTACGCACTTCTATGAGAGAAAAGAAAGGCTAAGCCTTCAATTGATAATGCTAATTGATCATTTTTGGTAATTGCTCTATCTCATTGTTTTAGTGCAAAAGTTGTAATAGAAGAAAAGAGTGTGGTGCTAGTAGCCCACAAAAGCAAAATTGCATCAAGTTCACCATTAGTGCTAATATCGTACTATAATATTCTTGTAAAGCACAAAGTGCCTTGTTTCATTGTAAAAACAAGTGTGGTGAGAAAAGAGTTAGGAGCTAAAATCGTCAATTAATTCAAGAATAGGGAAAAGGCAAGTTTTCCTACGGTATAAACCTCGCCGCGGCGAGGTCTGCTCTGTTTTTCAGCATATTTTGAGGGCCTTTTTGTATATTGCCCTTCTCCCATTTGTAAATACAACTTCCTTTAGGACTTTTTGGCCTTTGTTACTATAGTTTGGAGGGTAACTTAGGCATGATGAACTTGTTGTTCCTCTAGGTTAGAGGCTTAAAGGTGGAATCATTCAACCAACTTCAACCATTCTACACTTTTACTTTCCTCTTGCCTCTTTTGAAGAAAAGAGAAGGGTTTGCACTTTGGAAATAAGAACTCTCACTTGGACTCCCCAAAGAAGATAAAAAGGCATTGAGGGAGAAGTTCTTGAAGACCTCATCACCTAAGCTTGCTCTAACTCTATCTTTCTTGTTTTGTTCATTTACATTTATGGATTTCATTAATGTAATGAATGATTTATTTAATGATATGAGTAGCTAATCTCCTTTATTCTATGTTTTTATTGATCCTATGTTTGGTTCTTGATTCTTGATTAAATGATGAGTTAATGGTTGTTGCTATGCTTGTATACAAGTGTTTGTTAATCTAGTTTGAACTTTTGTCAACTTATGGATTAGCTAACCATAGGATGAAATGGATTGATCTTTAATTGCTAGACATAGTGGATTAAAGATTAGATTGAAAAACTATGTTGTGATTTTAGGATAGAAGTATATCTAGGTCATTTCATGTTCTAACAAGGTTTGGAGTTAATGCATCACTTAGGCTTAATCCTTTTAGACATAAATTGGATTAGTCTACTTTGGTAGGTTCGTACGCTATCGAAAGATACGTATGAATGTTTTATGAAATCTTGAACAAGAAACATGAGTGTGGTTGTCAATTGTTGAGTCGTTTGTCTTGAATTGAACTAGGTGACGTAAAATCGTAGAAGCCTTTACATATATTAAGTCAAGTGTTAGTTTCCTTAGTCACCTTAATTGAGTTGTAGTATCAAAACCACCATCACCTCACCAAACTGATAGAAATAGTGTCCTGCAAGCCAGCTGTATGGCTAGTATTTATTGTAATAAATGCGGAACTATTCAATTTAGATTAATAAATGCATTTTATTATATGGTCAACTTTATCTTATGTAATAATTATCTACGCATAAGGATAGAAGTCCTTAGATCACAGGGCTATGGGACAACCCGTGGACTGATCTCCAAGGCCGTGATCTAGAATACATTCAAGAGTCGTAGAATCCAATTGAGATGGGACATCGTTGGATTCGGTTAGACTCTCGCTGTTGTGTATACTCCGATGAACTGGAGGACGTTGGGGTCCACGAGCGTGACTGGGATAGTCGATACACATAAGTGGGTGGCTTGCTGGGATGGCAAGCGCACTGAATACCCCAATTAGGAAATAACTCACCATGGAAGCGGTAGTCTCATATCGGGGTTGAAGTTATTCCAATTTGCAATAATATACGAGGAACGATCCCTAACAACTTGAGGTGATAGGGTTTATCTGGTGCGAGAACGTCTATGCTTTGATGTGAGTTCCGACTGACTGGGGTCACCAGAAAGTCTCTGTGGACTCACGTTGGGTTTAGAGGAACTCGTATGCAGATTCATATCATCAACAAAGGATCCCTTGACCCGACTTGATAGGTTGGGAAATTCTCCTATGAATTTCTGTGAGAAATTAATTCTGGTAAAATCCTTGGCCAAGGTATCTGACGACTTTATGTAAGTAGCTCATAAAGATTAAGTCAAAGAGAATTTATTTCAAGATCAGAATACATAAGGTCGAGACGAAATAAAAGGGAATCCGATGAAAGACCATACCCTTAAGTCTCGACTGGGAGATTGATCGATGGAGAGATTATGTCGTATATGAAAATTGTAAATGATAAAAGGTTCACTGAATTAATTCACCAGTGATTGGGCTCCATGGGCTTGTGGCTGGACATCGACTGTGGAGTGTGGGAGAATTCCCAAATTAGCAGGGGTGCTAATTTTGGAATAATTAATCGACAGAGTGTTCGATTAATTTAGAGTATTAATTGCTCGAGTAATTAAATAATATTTAATTATAACCCACGACCAATTATGTGGTGAACCTACGGTGGCATACACAATACACATGAAGCGAAAGCGAGGAAATAAGAACAAACGAGTCGACTGGGTCGACTGAGTCAAAATCGACTGGGTCGATTAAATGGGTGGGTCGACTGGGTCGACCCATGTGGAACGAAATTGGATCCAATTGGAATTGGATCAAGATTGTAAATTAAATTGGAATTTAATTTATGAGTAAATTAATTAATTAGGATTTAATTAATTAATGGAATAATTAATTAATTAAACTTGGAGTTTAAATTAATTAATTGGGAAATGATTTAATTAATTGGGCTATTTAATTGGGAAATTAAATAAAGCCCTGAAAGATTAATTAATATGGGCCATGAATTAATTAGAAGACTTAGTCTTCTAATTAAAGAGGGCCATGGCCCATGTAGGAGAGTTAGTATCCTAAACCTAGTAGGATTAGGATATGAGAGATATCTATAAATAAGAGACTAGATCTCATATCTCAAAAAATACAACTCTGAAAGAAAAACAAGAAAAGCAAAAATTCTCTCTCCCTCTCCCTGTGATCGGCCGAACTGCACTTCCACTTTGGAAGAATTTTTCGCTTTCGATTTTCGTTCCAAAGTTGTTCTAAAACCTAGATATTAATATACCCTATGTTCTAATCGATTAGGATATATTAATTTTCGTGATATTGTGGTGTATCAACTCGTAGAGGCGCAACACGGGGGGCGCTACTAAAAGGTGTGGGTCGATCAACCGGGGCAGAATTCAGAGCTCGTCTTGCTAGCCGAGGATTTGCAAGGAGATAGGTATAAACGAGAAAACTTATACTATCTATTTAATTATATTCATATATATACAACTGGAGAATATCCTGGCAAGATTCTTTAAGAGGCCCTAAATTTTTTTTATATTCCGCTGTGCCTAGGGCTGTTTTTCTTACCGAATCCCAACAGTGGTATCAGAGCCAACTCTAGGCTTTGTATATATATGAATTTGCAAATTCTGTGTTTATTAAATCATATGTTTGATTTATGTGGCTAGTTCTATAACTTTGCATGTTTTAGGACGTATGTTAGTTAACTTGGAGTTAATGGATAATTTTAGATTCGAAAATTTTATCGTGTTGATGTTATTTTGGATTGGGATTTAATTGACTAGGTTTGTTTAATTAAATCATAAGTAATCGAAGAAATAAAAAAAAATTTATTGGATCCAACCCGCGGTGGCACGCGGCGGTGCGCGGCATCGCACCGCGGCTGGGCGGCCACCGCGAGTCGCGGCCTGCGGCAGCATGCGAACAGCATGCTGTCCGCGCACGCTGCGCACAGCAGCAGCCCACGGGCTGTTGTATGCGCGCGGCTGTGCGCGGCAGCCTGCTGCCGCGCGCTGTCACGCGCCGCGGCTGCTGCCCGTGGCAGCTCACGCGCTCATGCGGGATCGCGCGTGGGTTGTCCACGTGGCAGCTCCTGATTGGTTTCGACTGGTCAATTTTTGGTTGGACTCTAATTTTGCCTATTTTGAAAATTCTGGAAATTTAGAATTTTGGGAAGATTAGGAAACTTGGAGTTTTGGGATAAGGTAGTTATCTTGTTAGAGTTGAACACTACCTAAATTAAACTAATCTAAACAAAATAGGATTATCTTGAGAATCTTGGAGATTTGGGAATATTGGGAAACTTAGAGTTTTGGATAAGGTAAGAATCTTAGAGATTTAAATTGCCTTAATTAACCAATCTTAATCAAGATAGGATTTGTAGATTACTTGGAGCTCAAGTAAGAGCTAATTAATCTTAGAGGTTAATTGTTAATTCAAAATTAATTAACTTGGATAAATATTATGAATTAAAATTAAAGGAGCCGGTAAATTTACATTATTGCCCTTATGTGAATTTATGCATGTTCTTGTGTGAATATGTGGATTGGTCGATTTTGCCCTTAAGCCCTGTGTAGTTTTGGTTTATTTATTTTATGGGTTGTAATTAAATGGGCCTGATTGGTGCCCTTGCTTGCGCAAACAAATGTAATAGAATAGGCCATTTATTTTTATAAGTTAGACTTAGTTTAGGCTTGGAGCCAAGAAGACCTCATGAAGACTTGGAGATCCACATGGAGGCCCATTCACCTTGGAGGACATGGAGGCCCAATTCCTTACATGAAGGCCCAATCAAGCTGGATATTACAAGAAGGCCCATGATGTATGGGTTTGAAAAATTGTAATAGTTAGGACATTTAATTTTCACCCTAGACTGACCAATTGATTCATCACGTGGCTCGTGATGGATCGCATAGGATGGGCAATCGACCAATCATATCTTGCTAGGTGATGAATGTTTACTTTTTCGCAAATTATTATTTGATGTATGAGATGCATGCTTAGGATAGAAAACGTAAACAAGATAAGCATAATCTGATGAGACCTCGCACACTTAGAAACCTCCAATTGGACTTAAAAATTCAATTAGAATATTAAATCGAATAACGGGCGCATATGAATAGTGTCTATGGTCCGAGCCTATCCAATTACTAGGTGTTAGGCATATTGTACGAATATATCTCGATGTCTCACGAGTCGTGGGTCGAGCTATAGGAAGATAATATGTCTATTGCCTCGATGCACGAGAAAGTGCCAAGGGAGGGGATAGCGAGGTTTTAGGCGCTGTCTCACGAGTCGTGGGGCGTCTAGGATTGAACTATTTCTATTCACGAGTATTGGACATGATTTAACGCTAGTAAATATGGATGTCTCACGAGTCGTGGGTCCATATCGAAAAACGAGGCTAAATGAACTTAAGGGTTAGCTGCGATGGTTAACCGTCGACGTAATCGACCACCGAGTGAATCAAATAGTATGGCCAACGAGTCGTGGGTACTAGGAGATTGCATTTGGGCCTTAAGCCCGCTAGGATATTTTAAATTCCCGAAACTTATGTGGGGGCATAAGATTTTGATTAAAATAGTGTGAGTAATTTACAAATAAAAAACCATGTTTGTAAATTGTGCATTTTAAATTAATCTTTCGCATATTTATTCTTCTCTCGTCGTTTTGTAGATATAATGTCTAAGAATCCTATTTCCATCATACTTGAACAAAACAAATTGACTGGACCCAACTTCCATGACTGGGTCAGGAATCTAAAGATCATTCTCGCTTCTGAGAAGCGAGGTTTTGTCCTTGATGGGCCCCCTCCCGAACTTGCCAAGGATGCCGATGATACTGAGAAAGAAGCCGTGGATATGTGGCTTGACGATGACTTACAGTCACGTTGTCTCATGTTGGCATCCATGACGAATGAGCTTCAAAAGCAGAACGAGCATATGAAGTCTTCTTTTGAAATCTACACGCACCTGAATGGACTATTTGGGGTGCAAAGTAGATATGAGCGGTATGAAACTGCCAAGACTTTACAACAAACGAGGATGGCTGAAAGTGCTGATGTTCGATCTCACTGCATCAAGATGATTGGGCTTATTGAAAAGCTTGGTCATCTTGACGTAAAGATGGACAAGACCTACTGCCAGGATATAATCCTCCAATCGTTGCCAAGATCATTCGAGCAATTCGTAGTGAACTACAACATGCACAACATGGATGTTGAACTTCACGAGTTGGCTAATATGCTCGCCACTGCCGAGGCTTCCATGAAAAGAGAGAAGCCAGTGATGGTTGCTACCTCGACCCAATCCAAGTCCAAAAGGACAAAGAAAGGGAAGGGGAAGGGAAATGCTTCTTCAAGCAAAGGAAAAGCACCATCTGGGCCCATAGGGAAGGGAAAGAAGCGTAAAGCTTCGTCTGGTGAACAAAAATGTTTCTACTGCAAGAAACCTGGACACTGGAAGAGGAACTGCAAAGAGTTCTTGGAGAGCTCGAAAGGTATATTCCTTGTTGAAGTTAATTTATCAATTAACTGTGCATCATGGGTGCTAGACACTGCTTGTGGTTCTCATCTTTGTAATGATTTACAGGTGATGGGAGCAACAAGGCCACTTAGGCCAGGGGATTGGATCCTAAGATTTGGCAATGGAGCTAGAACTGCTGCCGAGGCCATTGGCGAAGTGGAGTTAGATTTAGGTGGTAATAAGTTAGTCCTTAGGAACGTTCTTTATGTACCTGGTTTAGTGAAAAACATTATTTCCATTCCTGTTTTGGATAATGAAGGTTTTAATTTTACAATTAATAAATGTTCCTTTTCGTTATTCATGAATGACAATTTGTTTTTCACTGGTACATTGAAAGATGGACTATATACCATTGAGCCACCTAAGTTAGTTATGCACGTACAACAAAACAAAAGGAAACAAGATAATGAAAGATCTGCCCAATTGTGGCACGCTCGACTTGGACATATATCTAAGTCAAGGATTCAAAAGTTAGCATCTTCTGGCGCGATTGAAATCAATCGCATTGAAGAAATGCCAACATGTGAACCATGTCTAAAGGGTAAAATGGCTAAGTTGCCATTTAAGGGAAACCCTGAGCGAGCCAAGCAAACATTGGACTTGATACATACTGACGTATGTGGACCACTAAGAAAAAGCGCCCGAGGTGGCTACGACTACTTCATCACTTTCACTGACGACTATAGTCGTTATGGTTATGTGTTCTTGTTGAAACACAAGTCTGAAGCCTTTGAACGATTCAAAGAATTCAAGATGGAAGTAGAGAATCAACTTGGTCATACGATAAAGGCTCTTCGTTCTGACCGAGGCGGAGAATTTCTTAGTAACGAATTTCTAAATTATCTTGTAGAGCATGGAATACTATCGCAGTGGACTCCTCCTGCAACACCACAATTAAATGGCGTAGCAGAAAGAAGGAATCGAACCTTGATGGACATGGTTCGATCCATGATGAGTGCCACTGACCTTCCTCTTTCATTTTGGGGACATGCCCTCCTCACGGCAACGAAGATACTGAACATGGTACCTTCGAAATCCGTAGAAAGGACACCATACGAACTATGGTTTGGCAAGGCACCCTCATACGCATTGCGCATATGGGGATCTCCCGCTTACGATAAAAAGGTAGTGGCAGATAAATTGGAAACTAAATCCACTTTGTGCAAATTCGTGGGGTATCCGGAAAACTCAATAGGATACGAGTTCTACGATCCTACAAGACAAACTACGTTTGTCTCAAGGAACGCACACTTCTTGGAGAAGGATTTCTTGGTAGACAAGAAAGAGAATAACGTAGAACTGGATGAGGTCACTGAAGCTGAAAAGGTCAAAGAGGTCGATCAAGCTGACCCATCACCACAGGCAGTGGGAGAACATGAGCATGAAAGTGCACCAGAAAGTACACCGATACTTCGTAGGTCAGAAAGACAACGTAGAGAACCCAAGAGGTACTACGGTCTGCTGCATGAGACTGGACAGTCTCTGAACAACCCAAGAACTTACGAAGAGGCTATGTTAGACGTAGACTCGGGAAAGTGGCGCGAAGCCATGGAATCCGAATTGGACTCCATGCACTCAAACAAGGCCTGGGCCTTGGTAGATCCACCAGTGGGAGTGACTCACGTGGGTTGCAAGTGGATCTATAAGCGAAAGCTTGGAGTGAACGGAGAGGTTATTACCTACAAGGCGCGATTAGTGGCAAAAGGATACACTCAAAGACCTGGAATTGACTTTGAGGAGACCTTCTCGCCCGTTGCAATGCCTAAATCCATTCGGATCTTGCTGGCCATAGCTGCGTGGTACAACTACGAGATATGGCAGATGGATGTAAAGACTGCCTTTCTCAATGGGGACATTGACAAGGAGATCTACATCGAGCAACCAAAAGGATATGCATCCAAAGGAGATGAGCACAAGGTGTGCAAACTCCAGAGGTCCATTTATGGACTGAAGCAAGCTTCCCGAAGTTGGAACATTCGTTTCGATGAGACAATCCAAACTTTTGGATTCATCAAAAACATGTTCGAACCTTGTGTGTACAAGAAGATCAGTGGGAGTACAGTTGAATTTTTGGTGCTTTACGTAGACGACATTCTTCTCATTGAAAACAATGTAAAAGCATTGTCTGAAACTAAAGCATGGTTATCTACACAATTCTCAATGAAGGACTTGGGAGAAGCGTCCTTTGTACTAGGTATAAGGATCTACCGAGATAGATCAAAAGGACTGCTGGGCCTCTCCCAATCCCAGTACATAGACAAAATCTTGAAAAGATTTAGTATGGAAGAATCCAAGAGAGGATTACTTCCAATGAGACATGGGATTGCACTCTCTAAGTCAATGGCCCCAAAGACGCCTGAAGAGAGAAGCAATATGTCTCGAGTACCATATGCATCCGCGATAGGAAGCATAATGTATGGTATGCTATGTACGAGACCAGACGTAGCGTACGCCCTGAGCGTTACAAGTCGCTACCAGTCTGATCCAGGTGAGCAGCACTGGATAGCCGTAAAGGCAATTCTGAAGTACCTGAGAAGGACAAAGGAATTGTTCTTGGTATACGGTGGAGGAGAATTGAAATTGGAAGGCTATACAGACTCGAGCTTCCAATGTGATGTAGACGACTTCAAGTAGACATCAGGATACGTTTTCTGCCTCAATGGTGGTGCGGTTAGCTGGAAAAGCTCCAAGCAGGAAACAACCGCGGATTCAACCACCGAAGCAGAATACATTGCCGCGAGTGACGCAGCAAAGGAAGGTGTTTGGATGAGGAACTTCATCCAGGAATTGGATGTGATACCTAGCATCGCTGAGCCCATTACTATCTTCTGCGATAATAATGGGGCAATAGCGCAAGCAAAGGAGCCGAGATCTCATCAGAAATCCAAGCACGTACTGAGACGATACCACGTGATAAGAGATATCATTGGTAGAGGAGACATTAAGATGGAACGTGTCGACTCGGAAGATAATACTGCGGACCCGCTAACGAAGCCAGTGCCTCAAAAGGCATTTGAGAAACATCTGCAAAAGATGGGACTCAAGAACATAAAAGACTGGCTTTAGGACAAGTGGGAGATTGATAGAAATAGTGTCCTGCAAGCCAGCTGTATGACTAGTATTTATTGTAATAAATGCGGAACTATTCAATTTAGATTAATAAATGCATTTTATTATATGGTCAACTTTATCTTATGTAATAATTATCTACGCATAAGGATAGAAGTCCTTAGATCACAGGGCTATGGGACAACCCGTGGACTGATCTCCAAGGCCGTGATCTAGAATACATTCAAGAGTCGTAGAATCCAATCGAGATGGGACATCGTTGGATTCGGTTAGACTCTCACTGTTGTGTATACTCCGATGAACTGGAGGACGCTGGGGTCCACGAGCGTGACTGGGATAGTCGATACACATAAGTGGGTGGCTTGCTGGGATGGCAAGCGCACTGAATACCCCAATTAGGAAATAACTCACCATGGAAGCGGTAGTCGCATATCGGGGTTGAAGTTATTCCAATTTGCAATAATATACGAGGAACGATCCCTAACAACTTGAGGTGATAGGGTTTATCTGGTGCGAGAACGTCTATGCTTTGATGTGAGTTCCGACTGACTGGGGTCACCAGAAAGTCTCTGTGGACTCACGTTGGGTTTAGAGGAACTCGTATGCAAATTCATATCATCAACAAAGGATCCGTTGACCCGACTTGATAGGTTGGGAAATTCTCCTATGAATTTCTGTGAGAAATTAATTCTTGTAAAATCCTTGGCCAAGGTATCTGACGACTTTATGTAAGTAGCTCATAAAGATTAAGTCAAAGAGAATTTATTTCAAGATCAGAATACATAAGGTCGAGACAAAATAAAAGGGAATCCGATGAAAGACCATACCCTTAAGTCTCGACTGGGAGATTGATCGATGGAGAGATTATGTCGTATATGGAAATTGTAAATGATAAAAGGTTCACTGAATTAATTCACCAGTGATTGGGCTCCATGGGCTTGTGGCTGGACATCGACTGTGGAGTGTGGGAGAATTCCCAAATTAGCAGGGGTGCTAATTTTTGGAATGATTAATCGACAGAGTGTTCGATTAATTTAGAGTATTAATTGCTCGAGTAATTAAATAATATTTAATTATAACCCACGGCCAATTATGTGGTGAACCTACGGGGGCATACACAATACACATGAAGCGAAAGCGAAGAAATAAGAACAAACGAGTCGACTGGATCGACTGAGTCAAAATCGACTGGGTCGATTAAATGGGTGGGTCGACTGGGTCGACCCATGTGGAACGAAATTGGATCCAATTGGAATTGGATCAAGATTGTAAATTAAATTGGAATTTAATTTATGAGTAAATTAATTAATTAGGATTTAATTAATTAATGGAATAATTAATTAATTAAACTTGGAGTTTAAATTAATTAATTGGGAAATGATTTAATTAATTGGGCTATTTAATTGGGAAATTAAATAAAGCCCTGAAAGATTAATTAATATGGGCCATGAATTAATTAGAAGACTTAGTCTTCTAATTAAAGAGGGCCATGGCCCATGTAGGAGAGTTAGTATCCTAAACCTAGTAGGATTAGGATATGAGAGATATCTATAAATAAGAGACTAGATCTCATATCTCAAAAAATACAACTCTGAAAGAAAAACAAGAAAAGCAAAAATTCTCTCTCCCTCTCCCTGTGATCGGCCGAACTGCACTTCCACTTTGGAAGAATTTTTCGTTTTCGATTTTCGTTCCAAAGTTGTTCTAAAACCTAGATATTAATATACCCTATGTTCTAGTCGATTAGGATATATTAATTTTCGTGATATTATGGTGTATCAACTCGTAGAGGCGCAACACGTGGGGCGCTACTAAAAGGTGTGGGTCGACCAAGTTACCTAATCAATGATCCAGATTAATCTGAGCCAAATAAACGGCTTGATTAACCTTCCCGCATGTGAGGGCGTAATTCGGGCGCCCGCACCCTAGAAAAATCCTGGTTAGGACATTATTCAAGGTACTGAAATTTAAAATTGGAAATTTCATTTTTAGTTGTACAAGATTGAATTATCAACGTTGTAATTCATTTTCAAAACTTTTGGTTCCAATTTTCTAAAGTAGTTTGCACATCGTATTCTTTCTGACCTAACTGCACAATTTAGAAAGTATTATAGCAGCCAAAAAGCTTAAACAATAAATAAAAAAAAAATTCTAGGGGATTAGAAAAGCAAAATGTTTTAAAGAATTTTCAAAAGTACAATTTTCGTAAAAGGTAAGACCAAAAAGAGCGTAGTATTTTAAAAGATTAGGGATCAAAGTGCAAAAATGTTGACCCAGTTTAACATGCATGTACACAAAAAACGTGAAAGAAGAGATTATTTTTCCATTCATGTTAAAACTTCGCCATAATGAAAATAGAATTTTGTCTATCTAAAACTATTACCATCACATGTGAGTTGTGACTCTTTCCCAGAAATTATAACCCAAAACAATTTTGGTTGTCCATACTCCATAGGGATAGACACGGGTCTAGTATTTCAGGTTGGTTATCCGATTCGGTGGGTGTTGATTTTTCATACTGAAATTCGTTTCGTTTATTATATACTAGCAACTGGCGCACGCGTCCCCGCGTGCATAATTCCTATATTGTTATAACTCGTATTTTGAACAACTCTTCTTTTTATTAAAAAAAGAATTCAAGTTTGAACAGAGCCTTACACGATATTCGGGCATTTAGATTTTAGATTTAAGTATTTGTGTAACTCATCACTTTGAGGATATAATAGGTCATTTGAACCATTGAAATATCGACAATTGCAATGAGTATATGAAAAATAGTAATGAAGGTCAAATATTTGTGTAACTCATCACTTTGAGGATATAATAGGTCATTTGAACCATTGATATATCGACAATTGCAATGAGTATATGGAAAATAGTAACGAAGGTCAAATACACTGTTTACACACATAGAGAAACAATAACAAAAAATCTGATTTTTCCATACGAAACACACATAGAGAAAGTAAATTAAACTGATCCTGTTGCCATAGTTTCACTCAAAGTCATAGAGGTCATTCTTGAGCATGACTCATCTTTGTCTTGAAGAATGAGTGAAGAAGTCCACCAATTATATTAATCATTCGAACATCACTCCAAATGCAATAATATGAACGTTTGTGAAACCAAAAGATGTCTTTGCTCACTCATTGTCCTCTGTTTCTATGAAACAACCACAAATAGAAGAGATGGGTCCAAAATATATTTAGAAATAACAGGTAATAAAATGAAATTGCTCTTGAATTCTTATTCCAAAATTCCTATGGCAAACATTTTGAATGTTAAATCCTTGAACTAATCATAGTCAACCAACAACATTGTCAATTTGTGAATCATGAAAATCCAGTAAATGGTTTAAATGTGAATATTAACCACCAATTATATTCATCATTGGAACTTAGGAAATGTGCGTTTCTTCTTTTCATTTACCTTTAATCTTTGGAAAGAAGATGAGGAACTCCAACCACCACCATCATCACAATTACGTCGATGATCTTTGATATAAAAAGCCAAGGTAAGCGATAAAACCTGCTTCACAATAAATTGGAACCATTACTAATCTGCAGTAGAGAAGAACCGAGCAAATTCTAAACATTAAAACTGTTCAAATCAAGCATAGTCCTCAATTAACTCAGCATTTCTTTACATAAAGATATGCATAATTATTTTGCAACTCTAAATTTAAATTCTTCTACTTAATTAAGTAAAAGAAAACGGGTAACATATTGGTTGAAGAAAAAATATGTTTCTGAAAATACTGATAATAGAACAAAAAATTAGAGAGGCAAAATCAATTGGCAGGGAATGTCACTCATAAAAGACATGGCAGAAAACTCACACCCGATTGTTATTCACGCTTTGCTTCGTTCTATGCCCCTGCCAGTACGGTTATGCAAGTCCCGTATATGTCAACCTTCTATCTCTTCTTCACAAATTTTTGGTCTCTGTCAATTGCTAAAATCATTAAACTTCAATCTAAAATTGAATAAAAACCAGGTTCAAATTAGCATGATCCATAGGAAAAAGATTCCATTACAAAGATTTAAAGAAGAAAAAACAATTCATACTTCCCATTCTTTCCTATTCAAGAAGGTTTATGTTATCGTCTTTATCCCATCTCATCCCATCCGACTGCTTGAAGTAACCATAACATAAAGAAATTAAAAGTTGATAAATCGTGAGGAGAGAGAATTCGAATGCAATTCAAAAGTTCCAGTTACTGGCCTTGGGAAAAGGATGGAGAGTGGATAAGGGAGAAAAAGTGGGTTAGTGGTTGAAGCAAATTTACAAAAGTGGACTTATGTTTGCCGTTGTATAGAGTTAATTATATGGGTAAAGTTGGAAAACACTTTTTTGATATAACAACTACAACAAAAACAAATAAAATTCCAGTTTTACCCTTTTCATTGAATAGCTCTAATCCTTCCTACGGAAATTCAAAGGGTGAATCTAGTAAAATAGTAAAAAAAACTTCCGTTTTGTGAGACAAAAATATCTTTCTTTTTATTAGTAGTATAGTAGATATATATATATATATATATATATATATATATATATATATATTGGCCCTGTTGGGAGAAGTTCCCACGTTATGTGCCCGACGCGCCTCGAAAGGGATTAAACCTTGGGAAACCAGAAAAAATATATATATATATATATATATATATATTGCGTGAAAATCAAATAATTTAATATAGTAACACATTTAATAATGAAACGGGAGAATAATATGGGCTAAGAGCACTCATATTTTTTGTAATTTTAATTGGTAATTGGGTAAAAAAAAGATATTCAACACCAGGCTAGTTCCGAAATACGCTGTTCGGATGTAAAATTAATATCCAAAATTCAACCCGAATAAATATTTCGAACATCGAGTACGCAATCCTAAATATCAAAAATTCCATTTTTATTCCCAACGGAAAATATCCGATCAGGTCGAAACAGATCCTGAAATACCCCACCAAAGTTGCACTCGTTGAATTACAATGCAGAAGTAATTTCAGATTAAGAAAGTAATGATTTGACTAATTTGTCTTAACAAAATCTAGGTTTGGGCTAGGACACCTAAAGATCCAGTGGGCTAGATGGATTCTTAAGATAATTCCTCAGTAGGCCCATAAGAACCCAACATTGAAATGCATTGGGCCTTAAAAAATGTGGGAATTACAATTTTCATACCAATTAATCTATTTTGAATATTTGATACAAAACCTTAAAAAAAATACATTTAATATTAAATTTTAAAAACTTTTTTCACATTTTTTCTCCAAAAATTTTTTGGGATCAAATTTTGTGTTATTTATATGATTGGAAAGCTCTTGACGAGAGTTTTCTAATGGTACAAGTTTCAGTCCATGAAATGCAATAAATAATCCACAGAAAATTAACACAGTTTCGGATGAGTAATCAAAATTAAATCATATCTCATAATCTAAAAGGAATCATGCCACAATAATTTTCTGATATGATATGATAAAAGTTTTGGAGCATAATTTTAAGCATAGTCAAAGTCCCCGTTAAAGATCAAACAAATGTGAAAAAGTCCTTCAATTTTGTTAATAAATATGTTATTTTTTAAGGTTTGGTACCAAATGTCTAATGTAGGTAAAAATTTGGTATGACCCTCGTAAAAAAATAGACTTAAAACCTATTTCTCCACAAAAATATTGACATTTTACGTTTTCTGAAAAAGAAAATTGGCATGTGTTTTGATATCATTGTTATATATTATTCTAAACTAAGGAGGAAAAAACAGGAACAAATTAATTTTGGTACATTATCATTAATACTGTTTCCCGACTAGATAAATAGTTCAAAGTAAGCTCAATGCAATTTTGAAAAAAACTAAGCTCGTAAGTTGAATTTAATCCTTTAATGTATCATATTACATTAAAACAATTAGTATATATTAAGATGGTAATGGTATTAAAAATTTCAAAGGATGGATATAAACTTATTCCACATCTTCATCCTAATTCGACTAAAATAAATAAATATCGTACAATCTGAATAGACCCATTAATGATAGGGCTGAAAATAAAAATAAAATTATTCGATACTCGGCTCGAGTTCATCGATAAAAGTTCGTTTGAGTTCGGTTCGTCAAACAAATCAAGAAAGCTTGAACAAAATTCTCATTTAATAACTTTTGAAGCTCGACTCGATAAGCTAAAAATTTAAAAAATACATGTAAAATACCAAGTTGCTCGACACTCGGCTCAAGCTCGGTTCATTAAGAAACTAAATCAATCTCAAACACAAAACTTGAAGCTCGATAAATTTCAAATCAAGCTTGAACAATGTATCGTTCAATATTACTCGACTCGTTTACACCCCTACCCATCGGCCATCGATGATCTACGTTTATTATATTTATGAAACTTAATAATAAGTCTTAAAGCTACAATTTTATCAAAAATATTAAAGTTCTTTGCATTCCTCCCAAAATTTTAAATTATTAGATTGAGATTCGAATCTAACATCTTTTACTAAAATTATCTACTATGCTATAACTAATCATATGTCCAAATAATCCCTTAAAGGAGGAGGAGCTGGTATCACTGTAGCTGAGGAGGATTGCAACACTTCTCCGTCGCTCGCGGCAGCGACAGCAGCGGTGGCAGTGGCGGAGACAGCGTTTGTTTCTAATTTAAGGGGAAGAGTCGGCGCGTTTCTTTGTTTCATGATGTCCATGTTATTTCCCCACAAGAATGAATATAGTCCCACTATAATCAAGACCATGCCTATCAAGCTGCATTAATTTTTACATATATCCAATTCAAATTAACTAAAATTAGTACTATAATTAAGTTGTTGAAAAATATTTGAGAAAATTGTACTTTTGGTACCGAACTTTATGTCAATTTCTACTTTTGTATCAAACAGACGCAAATCAACACATTTGATACTATAACTTAACAAATTATTCCATATTTGGTCTCGTGGTTAACTAAATTTAAAAATCGCCGTCAAACTGGTGACGCAGTCGTTAAGTCAATTTTAATTATTGCAAAATTAGTGACGTAATTGTCGGCTAGTATAAGACAGTAATTTTGCAATAATTGAAACTGACTTAACGGCCACGTCACAAATTTGACGATGATTTTCAAATTCAATTAACAACAGCATCAAGCGTGGAACGATTTGTTACCAAAAGGATTAATTGATATAAAACTTGGTACCAAAAATGCAATTCTGTCAAAAATATTCATATATATTTTCACCTTCCAACAAGGATGGATTGACCGAGGAAGAGAGCTTCTGCAATGGCGACTAAAATAAGTGATAGTGGATTGAACATGGACGGATATGTAGGACATCTTTGTGTAATTGCCATTGAAATCAAGTGAAACGATAGAGCTGTGGCCAAAACCCCCTCTTTTTTTTTTTTTTTTTAATAAGAAAAAACTGAGTTTCAATTCGTATATACAAGGACTTTAAGGTTCATTTTTTAATTAATATACTTATTATGTAACATAATGGGGTAAAATTGAAAAAAAATATATCCGTTATTTTTCACAGTTCTACAATTTTAAATGTGTGAGTTAGGGACTTAGGGGAATAAATTTCTATCCATCTTTCAACTATTTGAGAGAATTGCATTTGTGGTACCAAACAGTATAGTGATTCCAACTTGTGGTACCACATAAAATGAGGTTGATCAATTTGGTACCGCAATTTAAGAAATTGAATCACGTTTGGTACTTCCGTTAAAATTGATCGTTAACTGCTGACGTGGCCGTTAAGGTTAATTGCAGAATTGACCTCATTATTTATATTGACTGATAATTATATCTCTAACTTTTCAAGTTGTCAAAATAACCCCATATCTTCAAATTTACTAATAATTTTAGTCCACATTGTTGCCCAATTTCAAAATTGACTCGAATAAAACACTTGCGGACCAATTTAGACTGACAATTATACCCCTAACTTTTCAAGTTGTCAAAATAACCCCTTATCTTTAAATTTACTGATAATTTTAGTCCACATTGTTGCCCAATTTTAAAATTGGCTCGAATAAAACACTTGCGGACCAATTTAGAGATTTAACTTAATATATTTACATATGTATTTAACAATTTAATTAATAAATAATATTAACAAACCAAATAATATATAAAAATAAATTTAATAAAATATTAATTAAATTTAAAATTTTTATAATGATATGAATATATATAATATTTATTATATCTAAAATATATATTTTTATACTTATAAGTGGCGTGCTTTTTAACTCAATGGTCCCTGATTTTCTTTCTCATTTAATTTTAGGCCTTTTAATGTTAAAACGTCGTCGTCTAACGCTTTTTTTGCCCAGTTTGTGCTTTGCCGGAGTTTCTTTTCCTTTTAATTTTTGGTCCTTCGCTTTTCTTCGTCCGCGGCTTGTGGGCCCAATTTCGATCCTTTCCTTTGCAAATTTCCTCCGTGAACAGTGGTAGGTGAAACTGTCTTCACTTCTCATTCAAATCGGTTTGTTAACATTGAATCAAATTTAGGCGAACTCTTTCTCGATTACACAGTAGAAGAATTGGTAGCAGGTTTTCTCTCGTATTGGTATTTAGGTTCGTTTTCTTCTGGAATTAAAGTGCAATTAGCATTTCCGATTACAAATTACAAGAATTGGGCACCAGGTTTTCCTCTGTGAACTTTTGTTTGGTTTTTTTATTTCGATTCATTGTCGCTTCTTTCAGATTCATGAAGCTGAAAATTAATAGAGATGGTGTTCTCTGTCATTGGTCTTGTTGGTTTGATTGTTTCTTTTCTCAAAGGAGGTTGCTCTTGTTCTAATTTTCCTTTGTGTTTTCTTTGCAGGTGGATATGATTGTTGTTTTGATTAGGTAGAGGACTTTCCTGTATGCCATTTTCAAGTTACTGTCTTATGTTGCTTGTTTTTCACCTGATGTCTGAATTTTTAATGTGCAGTAACATGTTTTAGGTTTAAGGACTCAGCTATTAAACTAAAGTTAATAATTTTTTTGTATTTAATTGCCCAAGTAACTAGTGTTTTCATTAACTTTTCTTAATTGTACAGAAACATACGCCTAAATTCTTGTATGTTCGTCAACTTACTCGGTTGTCAAACACACTATTTTTCTTCTTTTGATTATTGTTTTATATTCTGGAAATGTTCTTGTTTGTGACATTAGGTGCTGGAGATTCTGGGAAGTCTACCATATTCAAGCAGCGAAGATTTCTATCTTTTATCTTTTTGAAAATGTTTTTCTTCTTTTAAATGATAGAACATTCAGCTTGATTATTTTATTTCTTCCAGAATTTAAACTAAATTAGTTTTGACCGTGTGAAATTCTACCCATAGTTTTCATATTTCTCAACTCCCAAATTTATTTCTTATGCAGAGTAGCTTGTTGCAGCAATATGAGTACGATTCTTGGACCTCTATGTCGCCAAATTTATTTCTTATGCAGACTAGGTTGTTGCAGCAATATTAGTACGACTCTTGGACCTCTATGTCGTAAATTTTTTCTCATTGAGCAGAGTGAGGTTACTTCAATCAGTAAACATACTGGTGTGTACATTACGCGTTCTAAATCTCTTTCTTGGGCCCTTCTTTCTTTTCTTAGTTTGTGTTTTTGATATTTTCCAGGTAGTAGTGTTGTTAGTTTCTGAATCCAGAGGTATTTTTTTTCCTATTGTGTTCTTTGTAAGTTTGATTGGTTATAGCTTATAAAGCTTCTTCAGACTGTATCAGAGAAGTTTGTGTTTCTATTTGATTTTGTTTATTCTAGGTCATCCGTGGGTGCATGTCGAGAAAGTAGCTCCTAAGTCCATTGATTCTACAGTTCATGGACATGCTTAAGAAAATGTATCTCAGAGTATGTTATTTATACGTTTAATCTGATTGCCATGGTTCTTGAAACTTATGATAGTCATCACAGGTAATGTTTCTTTTTCTTTTTAAGCTTTTGTTTTCATGAAGACAGTTATTTACAAGAATATGCCACGTTCTTCAACAATTATAATCTGTTTCTATTCAACTTATGAATATTATCCCTTTTTGCAGACCAATGAACTTTATCAATTGACATCAATAGCATTCTGCCTACACGTACCTTGGGTTTGTTTCCTTTAATTTTTTCGAATCTTTTAGTACTTACTTCAGTGCCAACATATGCATGTACTATTATCATGTTCACATATTGTTACTATTATTTTCCACTTATGCTGTAAATTGTTTCTGATACTTGCTCAAAATTACGATTACTTGTTTGAATAGCTTAGAAGCTACAAGTTTCACTTCAAACGCGGAGCCCGAGCGGCCGGCGAGTGGCATTGAGTCTCTCGACCCTTTGACTTAGGAATCCCTTCTCTCGAATCATTAGTGAGCGTTTGGTATATGAAGATATTTATACTTCTTTTCAAATACGGAAATATGAGTAATTAGCTGTTGTCTCTTTCTTACTGATCCCTCATTCAGGTAATTGACCACATTGACAAGGTTTCAACTGTAAGGAGATGTAGCTTTATTTCAGCAGCAGGTGACATATTTAGTGCTAAGATATCAGGAACTTTTAAGAGGTTTCTTATAGATTTCTTTCTTGACACACTTTGTTGAGTATTGATTGTATCATGTTCAATCTTGTTTAGATGACTACAGAAAAAGTATTGGTTTTAGTTAGAAGTTTTGAGGAGCCGAGTTAATCTATGGGTTTGTTCGAGTTTGATTCAACTTTATCAACAAGCTTAAGTTGAGTTAGTTTAATAGTAATCTGCCAAACTTGAGCCTGTTCTTAATTGAGGTTGACTGGCCTGATATTCTCCTTATGTTTAATCTTTCTTTTTTAAACTAGCTCAGGACGAATGCAAATAGGTATTATACATCTGTGTGTTAAAAAATTGTAAATTTCTGACTAGGCTTTTAGGGGCTTAGACAAGTGATATTTTAGAAGGAGAAAAATAAATCTGAAGGAAGCTCATAAATTGTGATGAATGGAAAAGTTAATATTTGTTGCAAGTCATCATAATAAATAAACACTCTTATCAATATACTCTAGAATAGGCGATCTGGCTTTTTTCTTTATATTTGTGATTAAAGTATCATGCTGTCTTAAGTATAGCTATTACACCGAACTTTCTTTTGTATATAGTTCCTCATGATTCTGATTGGATCTGAGAGCCATTGTGTCTTGGACACCCTGAAGATAGAAAAATAGAAACTTTTGGTAAATGGAAATGTTGAAAGGCGGTCTACTCATCTTTTGGTAAATGGAAAGGTTGAAAAACCAGATTTTTAGGTGTTACTAGTGTTTGTACCGTTTTGAGTGTTGAAACTTTCTAGGATATTTTGTACAGTTACTTTTCCTATATTTTTATGCTGTTCCAATTCTCAATTTTTCTATGTTTCTTTAGTTTGCAACTCTTGAGAAACATATTGAATGTACTCTATTTTTAACAATTTATTTAATTGTAGGAGTCAGCTGACACGAGGGCGTAAGGTGTTGCTCACCATAGACATGATATCAAAACTTGTTCATAGGGTAAGTCAAATAGAGAAAATGACTTATGTTTGTTTCTGTGCCTTTTTGCAGATAAGTGAATACATTTGTGCAAGATCAGCCATGTATGTTACTTTTTTCTGCTATATTTTGAAGTTCTGTTATTTGTAAACATGTAAATGTTTCTCATGATCTCATGGCATCCTTGCTTATCCTATGTAAGCACAACATCTTAAGGAAAACATGCACATGGTCTACCTTTTTTGTTTTAAATTTTTGAACAGTTCAGGATCTTCCCCATCTTTCTGTTATTTAGAAATCTTAACAATATTGTTCTTTCACCTTAATATGTGCTGGCAGGAACAGTCACTGTCGGCTGTTATCACTTCTGTTACCAACATGATACCTCAGGTTGATTTTTCCGAGATGGCAATAGCATTTTCAAACATATTTGTCGGACTTGCAACTGATATTCTATTTACTTGTACTAACACAAGAGAACTTTTGTTGCCTGATCTTTTCTTTTGTAGAGATACCTTCTTGAACAGCGAGCAGTTCTCGATGTTGATGGAGGCAAGTTGCTAAATGAGGATAATGATCTTCGACCTGTAAGCATGAACCACTTTCTTCTGTTTCATCTTTTAATCTAAACTCAATTCTGGTAGTAGGAGTATTTTATGACTTAACATTCTTGCCACAAGATTCAGTATGTCATGTTTTTTCCTACCTTATGTCAGCTACTATTTTATTGGTAAATTAACCAAATTCGGATGGCCCCACCATGCAGGTGTTGCAGTATTTGTTACACGATGTATCCGTGTTCTTGACAACCATATATAATGTTGCAGAAGGGGAAAATGATAATATAACAGAAGGGAAAGGTTGCATGACTGCACTAAAAGCTTTTGTTGATTATATTTCTGTACGTGAAAGAGAAAATTTTCGATCAAGAAAGCAGGAGAATGAAGATTCTGTTACCCTTACCACAATCCATCAGGTTCTGTCACAGTCCGACTTCAATATTTTTAGTCCTTATCTTTCGAGTTTCGTGCTATTGCATATCTCAGCATTTTTTAACCCATGCCATTAACTTTTATCTTATTTTTGTTCTTTGTTTCTTCATGACAGTCAAAAGGCTTAGAGTGGGACACAGTTTTTATTGTGAAGGTATTAAATGGAACAATGGGTTAACTGTCATTCCCATCCTGTCTATAAGCGTTCATACTATTTGTTTTAAATTTATATAATTTTTTGTAATAGGCTGCTTTATTATTAATGGAAAAATTATAGGTTTAGATGTTCGGTTATATACCTAACATTTTGATTAAATGCTCAGACCAATGAAGCTGAGATTCCCTTGTTGCATGAGCATAATGGCACTCTGAATGAAAATGGTAACTCAGTCGAGGTAAAATTTATGTTTGGGGTCAGAATCTTCTATATGAACATATTCTAAAATCTTTATTATACCATCGAACTTGCTTTCATTGCATTTGAAGTTGTTTCATAGAATTCATTTAAAGTGGCCTTCTTTGCTTGGGCTTGGGTAAGTATCTGCAAAAGGATGCGATCTTGCTTCCATGAGAAAACAGAAGTTTTTGTATTTATAAAATAAATGGGGTGAGTAATTTTTCGGAAAATGATATCTTCAATCAAAACAAGTTAAACAATCCTTGCACAAGTTAATAAAAACTGTAACAGTACTTACGTATTTCGTTCTGTGATAGGGTATTGGTACAAATATTCTGCAGCTATGTAACTCTTCCTCTGTATGCCTTTGTCGCACAGGTCAAGTTCATTCCTTCCTTCCCTGTTTTATGCATTCGCCTTACAAACTTGGCACCATACTGCAAATATACAAAAACAAAAATCGGCTTTTATGCTCAGAGACATCACTGTCGAGTAGGCCAAGCACTTGACTTCATAGTTCATCTCCTCTTGATTTGCTGCGTTAGTACAAAAGTGGACTTGACGGTATCAACTCTTCTCTTCGACGAATTTCAAATTACAATCATGATGACATGTCTGGTCGAACTTTAGTATAACTAATGAAGTGGAGGAGGTGCAGGGAGAGGTTAGAGATTCAACAAACCATTTAGGCCCTCCAGTTGATCACTTTCATCATGAGATCAATGTAGTAGATTTCTCATTTGAAAAGAAAGTCGAGAGGTTTAATACTTCAGAGGAAACTGCTATTAAGATTTTCAGGGATGCTTGAGATAAGCATTCACACATCCAAAATGTTTGATAATATTTGTAGTTTAGTAGTTGTAACTAATAATTATTGGAATTGATGTAATAATACATATATTGAGTATTGAGTTCAGAGTGAAAATACGACTATGGAATAACAGGTATGTAAGAAACTTGAACAGATACCCTCACCTGATGCTTTTGCAAAATTTTAGGTACATATGATGTTAAAGAAATTGCAACAAAACTCGTACGAATAATCCGACTTAGAAATGATGCTGAAGATAAATTTAATGAGTTTCATGTGCAATACCAAATGATCGTGCACATAAATCCTGCTTTCGGATCAATTTAAACGAAAAAAATCTCATTTCGTCATAAATGTATAGCTAGAAAAAATTTGCTACTTTCTTAATAACAATTAGAAGATAAACAGCCAAATTATTAACAAGGTTATCAACATAAGATAATTTCTTTAATACTCAATATATTATACGAGGATAGTTTTCACAACGATTGCAGATATTAACCAATTGCATAAATTACGAATGAGATGATATCAACTACTTACATTTATTTATGTTCTGTTTTTTGCCTATTGGATTATCACTTAAAAACGATTTGTTTACATTTTATCATTTCTATTTCATTACAACATATTGTTTACAAAATCTATATAAAGTATGAACACGTAATGGGGAATTAAAAAATGCATGATATTTTTATGTGTTATGCGATATTTCAACTTGAATACATTTTTTTTTTCTTTTAAAAACTCTGCATGAAACATTCAATTTCGATTACCTACTAACATAGTTATTTTTTCAGTGAATTTGATAAATTACCCCTATATATATTTAAGAGTACATTTTTTAAAAACCCTTAATTATAATTATCTTATTTATGGAATATTAAAATTTCAATTTCGTTATAAGAATATAATTTTCAATTCGGTACTTGATTTTCAAATATGTAAATTTGCATATTTGGACCCTTATTTTTAAATAATTGCCATGTTACTCCATATTTTAGAAAATATTTTACTAAATTTATTTTTATCAGAAGCTGAAGGAAGGTATTAATGCAGGCTTTCTCTCTGATAGAAAATCCACCATATAGGATAAATTATTCCCTGATACAATATAGGATTTTCAAATATGTAAATTTGCATTATTGGTCTCTTATTTTTAAAAAATTGCCGTGTTACCCCATATTTTAGAAAATATTTTACTATATTTATTTTTATTGTGTTATATGATACAATGTAGGATTACGACCAATTAATGACTTCATACAAAGATATTATTTTTTTCTTCTTCATTTTTAAGTTCTTAATGATGGCAGCTCAACACACATAAATTATGCTTCCTTCCACCTTAACTTATATATAATTCCAGAAATATGTATTATATTTGCTGCTATTGTTGACTATCATGATTACTAATTTGACAACACTGCTTCCCGTTAGCTTTGGGTTTGTTAAATTCTGATTTCATATATTAATTCCTTAGCTATGGGAGTGTGTGGCAGATCTTCTAGCTTTGGTGTTACCTTCGGTTTTAGGCTCGGATAATTTGTGGTCGGTTAACTTATCTTCATACGTTGGTTTTCCTGAATTTGCTTTGTCTCTTGCTTGATATTTTTTTTCAGCTGCTGTGATATCAACTTTATAAATTACTATAATATTATTTCTTCATATTACGCAGCTGTTTCTCATGTTTGTACTTATTTATTTCCTCACTCTGATATTTGTTTTTGTCCTTATACACAAACTCACTACGTTTTCCTCCCCTGTTTCCTGAGATTTACTTCACTGTATTTCTTGGTTAGTACTTTTTCTTATTTCATGTGCATGCAATTTCTTAGTTTATGTTATTAGTTCTTTTCAGAGAGATTGTTTTTTTAAACTCATGCATATGATCACTGGCGGAGCTATGTGTAGACTGGGGGGGGCGACCGCCCCCCCAAAACTTTCAGGATTAAATATTAGTAGTAGTAAAATATAAATTAATGACTGTGTTGGCCGAGTGGTTAAGGAATTGCTGGGGTAGGACGGAGAAACCTAGCTTGGTTCAATTGATTCTTATATCAATTCTTAAGCCTTTTTTAAAAATTTTCCCTTCTTTCTCTTCAATTCTTAAGCCATTTTTTTTAATTTTTCTTTCTTTCTCAATAGTTAAGTCTTTCTTTTAATTGTTTCTTTCTTCTTAATAATTATTTAAGGAATATGATATTTTATTGTTATTATAATACAAGCATTTTTTTTATAATTTTCTTTATTTAGTGCATTATTCCTAAAAAAATCTAAATAGTTGTGAGAAGAATAAAAGTTTTATTTTCTTTATAATATATAAGGTCTTCTCCTTATAATTATATTTATTTAGTGCACTTTTCTTTATGTAATATTCTTTATTTAGTATATTGTACATTTCAAAAAAATCTTTGTCAATAATTGTAAAAGAATATATTATTTTTCTAATTATTTAATCCATCGAAAAAATTTCGCCCCCCCAATAAAATCGATCTAGCTCCGCCATTGCATATGATAGCTCAGTTTTTTTTATTATGATTTCTGTAATTCAATTTATTTTTATATTCTTATATTGGAATTTTGTTTATAATTTCTTATAAATAACTTTTCCAGATTTTGTGTGTGATTTCTTGTAGTTAACTCTTACAGGTTTTGCTGTTTTGCTGCTTTCTTACAGTTGCTTGATCCTTACTTCTTCAGGTTATTTTTCCTTTTTTCCCATTCTGTACCTTAAGATATAGAGTTCTTGTCATTTTTTGTTTCTGCTGTGTTTTTTTTTTTTTTTTTAACTTTGTTGCTTGAAATGAGATTAGAATAGTGTGTTTTGTTAGTTTTGAGATAAATATTGTGTTCTATAAACCTTATCTTGAGAATATGGGATTATTTCGTGGTTTTTTTGTACAAACGCTATTTCCGAGTATCGACTTCTGCACTTGAATAGCACTTGTGGATTTGCCAAGTTCTATATGTTCGAATATGGGACAAGTTGTTCTATTTAAGGATCAAATTGCTATTTTTTAAGATTGGATTAAGGGTAAGGATTGTTAGGTGAACTGTTTCACCTTATTTTGGAATACTGGAATCAAGAGCCTTCTTCGTCATTGACGGTTTTTTTCGAGACGAAGTGCTTTGTTGTATTTCTCTATTCGAGGATATCAGTTTCTTGTGTTTTGCGACACTGTCTCTGAGGCGTCATACTTCGAATGTCTTTTAAAGTTGTGAGTTGCAATCTCTTATCTATATTTTTTTAGTTTGTTTATTTATTATTGGAACATCGTTTTCTTAATATTTTAAATTTCTCTCTCTTTTTTTTTTTAAGTTATGCTGGATGCTAAGGAATCAGTTAAGTTGGGTCGTAATGAAAAGCGACGTTTACAGTATGCTTCTATGTCTTCCGAAGATAAAAGTGCATTACTTGCGAAGCAGCGTGAGAGATATGCCTTGCGTTGTTATGTACGTCATCAACCTGAAGTTTCCTTGGTTGATGAGGGTTCTTCCTCTCGTGCAAATGTTGTGTCGGTTGTTCATATACGAGATTCTGTTTTGCCCAGTTAAGTATGTGATATAGGAAAACTGCTGTGTAAGTTCAATATTTTTTCAAATTTATTTGTTTATTTATTGGCTGTTTTTATTCTGTTGTTTCAGTAAACAAATCGTTTGGGCGATTTGATAGAATTCATGATCTTCCTCACACTCCTTGGGTGCTACCTCAGCAGGAAAAGTGTGTTTTTTGTGGTGCGCGCCGTTTTTTTCGTGAGGTTCCTGGTTTTTGTTGTGCCAGTGGTCAGATTGTTCTAGCTCCTGTCGTACTATCTCCTATATTAATGTTCCTCTTTACTGATCCTTTTTCTGAAGTTGCAAAAGAGTTTAGGCGCAAAGGCCGGTCTTATAATCATGGGTTTGCGTTTACTTCAATTGGAATGAAAGTAGTTGAGGACTCGTGGTGGGCGAAACATGGTATATATTCTTTGAAGGTTCATGGAAAAGTTTCTCATTTCATGAATCCTATTGATGGTTCGGCTAACACAACAGAATTGTTGCAATTGTTCTTTTTGGATAACGTAGAAAGTTTAGATACGGATGTTTTGGGTACTAAAGATTTAAGGCGAGACGTAATGGATCTCCTAGTGAGAGCATTGGCAAATAATCCATATACTAAATTCTTTAAAAGATTGTCTTCTTGGAATAATTTACGAGAAGCTCGGATTATTTTGAGAAGTAATTCGGTATTAGATCAGAGGAATTGTAATGCTCCTACTGTTAATGAAGTGGCTGGTATTTGGAAAGATAGTGATGAAGGTTCCAGTGGTTGCGAACGAGATATTCGGGTGTATACTGTGCCTGGTCGTGGTTACAAAGTTAATTATTATTATAGTTGTTACAATCCTTTACAGTATCCGTTACTGTTTCCATATGGTGAACAAGGATGGCATCCGGGTATTCCGAAGAAAACAGAATTACGCGTCACTTCTGTTCGAAAGCGTAAAATAGGTGATTCGGCATGTGCACCTCTTGATCTGTCTACTATTCGTTCTGGCGAAGAGTTACTCGCAGCAGAGGAAGAAGGTGTGTAAATTATTTCTTTTCAGTTGTTTTTTTCTTCTAAAGTTTCGTCTGTATTAGTATTCTGAATTGTCGATTTGTTTTTATTTTTTTATAGGCTTGCAGCGTAATAGAAGGGACAAGGGAAATGTTTCGTGCAGAGAATATTCATGCTATCAGGCCCAAATGCGTGATGAGGATAATAGTTATATTTTGCATGCTGGTAGATTGGGTCAGGAGTTTATCATAGACATGTACATGAAAGTAGAAACAGCGGGTCTTGATTACTATCGTTCCGAACAACTCCAGTGTGAACTGCGTACGGAATCTTTCCAGGGTATCATTGATAGTCTATCGATAGATGATCAGATTGGTCCAGGTAATGTAGGCCGAAGAATCGTCCTACCTTCTTCTTTTATTGGTGGACCTCGCGACATGAGAAAGAGGTATGTAAATGCGATGGCGCTTGTTGAGAGGTTTGGCAAACCTGATGTTTTTCTGACAATGACATGCAATCCTGCTTGGAGTGAGATTGTTGATAACTTACTGCCATGTGAAAAAGCTGATGACAGGCCTGACTTAATAGCTCGTGTGTTTAAGGCGAAACTTGAGGAGCTGAAGTTTGAGATTGTGAAAAAACAGCTTTTTGGAGAGGTTGCGGCGTATGCATACACTGTTGAATATCAAAAGCGTGGCCTGCCTCATGCTCACTGGATTATTATTCTGACATTGCATCACAAGATTTTTGCGCCTGCTGTCTATGATGAAATTATAAGTGCTGAACTTCCAGATTCTTCGCACCCTTTCTTGCGTGCTTATGTGATAAAACATATGATGCATGGGCCATGTGGTGAATTCAATAAATCGTGTGCATGTATGCGTGACGGTAAATGTAAAAAATTTTATCCTAAGGATTTTGCTGAAAGTACTACGAATGCTGAAAATTCCTTCCCTATTTATCGTAGAAGGAATAATGGTCGCTCAGTTGTTTACCAGAAAGTCATACTCGATAATAGATCAGTCGTGCCATACTGTCCGTACCTTTTACTTAAATTGGATTGTCATATAAATGTTGAAATATGCGCAGATGTATACTTGGTAAAGTATTTATACAAGTATATTTACAAGGGCCATTCCAAGCTTGTGTATCGTGTTGCTACGGAAGATCCTATTGGCCAGCGAGATGAAATAAATGAATATCAGGAAGGGCGGTATATCTGTGCACCTGAAGCTTGCTGGAGAATTTATGGATTTGCTATAAGTGAGATGTTTCCGCCCGTTATTGTTTTGCCAGTTCATCTTCCGAATCATCAACCTTTGCGGTTTGGAGTCCATCAAACTCTTCAACAGTGTCTTGCTAATCCTTTATCTTCTCGGACAATGTTGACTGAATTCTTCTTTATGAATTCATCAGACTTTGAAGCAAAAAAGCTCAATCTCTTGTACAAAAATTTCCCATAATTTTTTGTTTGGGAATCAGTTAAACATAGATGGAAACTGCGTAAAAAATTACTTGTCGTTGGCCGACTGTGTACAGTTAGTCCAATCGAGGGTGAGAGGTACTTTGAAAGATTGCTCTTGAATAATGTTCGATGCCCTACTTCTTTTGACTTTTTGCTAACTGTATCCGGTCAGAAGTTTGATAGTTTCAGAGAAGCTGCTGTTCGTAGAGGTCTCTTGCAATCAGATATTTACGTGGACAATTGTCTTGCGGAGGCTGTCTTGTATGAGATGCCGTATTCATTTCGGGTTCTTTTTTCTATGTTGCTTGTTTATGGTATTGTTGGTGATCCTCAATCACTATGGAATAAATATTATCCTTCATTGTCAGAAGATTTTGCTAGGAATCGAACTTTTCGACATGATGAAGTTTTAGACAAGACAGTTGCTGCCATAGAAATTGTGTTAAGTTCAATGGAGAAATGCTTTACTGATTTTGGTATTAAGTTTCCAGGTAAATGTTTGGGACGTGAGGACAGATATAGTAAAGACTATGAAAATGAAATATCCATGAAGGTTTCAAGAGAAGATATGTTACTGGTTCATAGCCTTAACGTTGAACAAAAAATGGTTTATGATGTCATTGTTCGAAAAGTTAATTCTAACGAAGGTGGAGCATTTTTCTTGGATGGACCTGCTGGCACTGGAAAAACTTTCTTGTATCGTGCTTTACTTGCATATGTGCGTTCAAATGGTCTTATAGCTTTGCCTGTTGCGACGTCGGGTGTTGCTGCGTCTTTGCTTCCTGGAGGTCGAACCGCGCACTCTCGTTTCAAGCTCCCATTTGATTCTGGGGATAAGTCTGCTGGAAATATTAGTAAACAGAGCAGTCTTGCTAAAATGATTATTGAAGCTAGACTTATTATATGGGACGAAGCTTCAATGGCTAATCGTTTTTCCATTGAATCTTTGGATACATTATTGATCGATTTTTGTGAATGTAAAAAACCGTTTGGCGGGAAAATTGTGCTCTTTGGAGGAGATTTTAGACAAACATTGCCAATTGTTGTTCATGGTTCTAGAGACGCTATGATAGGTGCGAGTTTTGTCAGTTCCTCACTCTGGCGAAAAGTTATCAGATTTAAATTACATGAGAATATGAGAGCTAAAGGAGATCCAGCTTTTACTTCATTTATTCTGGCGGTTGGGAATGGCGACGTTCCGTATTTATTTGATGAGAACATTCGTATACCAGCTCATATGATAATTCCTTTCGTTGATGCCAATAGTTCTCTTGATAGATTGATTGAAAGTGTTTATCCTTCCTTTGATGCATTTCTTGAGGATCCATATTCCCTGATTGATAGAGCAATATTAACTCCAAAGAATGATTCTGTAACTTTGTTAAACGAACTTCTTATGGAAAGATTTCCTGGTGAAATGAGGGAATACTTAAGCTTTAATCGTACAAATGATCCTTCGCAGCAAGCAGAATACGAAGACTTCCTAAATGATGTTTGTGCCAGTGGATTACCCCCGCATTTACTAAAGCTGAAGTACAATTCTCCTATAATGTTGTTGAGAAATCTTAATCCTATACAGGGTTTGTGTAATGGAACACGTCTGATTTGCAAACAATTAGGCGATAACTTTATTGGTGCAGAAATTGCAACTGGGGATTTTAAAGGGACGTACGTGTTTATCCCACGAATACCTGTTGAACTCTCGGATAAGCTTAATTGTCCAGTAGCATTTAAGAGGATGCAATTTCCAATACGTCCGTGTTTTGCTATGACAGTGAATAAATCCCAAGGCCAAACTTTAGAGTTTGTTGGAATCTATTTGAAGGAACCTGTATTCTCGCATGGACAACTTTATGTTGCTTTGTCTCGAGCAAAGTCAGGGAGTGGTGTTAAGATACTTATACATCCTGATTCAAAAATTAGCTTGTATAGTAATTACACAAAAAATATAGTATATGGAGAGGTTTTCTTGTTAGCAGAAGGTCCCTTTTTTTTTCTCTTTTTATGTCACTAAATATATGGTATTATAGTTTATATATAAGTTAATATATGCTTTATTTGCTTGTGTATATTTGAGTTTGTATAAGATACTCTAATAGAATAGAAATTACACTGATTTTTTATAAACTTACTTATGTATTGGTATAAAATGTTATTTTTATGTACAGTGAAATGAGTCCTCAAGTCATGCATATCAAGGAAGTGAAAAAAGGAACTAAATCATGGGCTGTACGGGTTATGGTTGAAGCGAAAACACAGCCACGTTTGCCTGCAAGAGGTGTGAAGCGTTATCAGCGGATTCTCTTAGTAGATGAAACGGTATGTTATTTATGTTAAAGTCGATATTTATATATTTTATACATATTTTATTTATTAATATTGTCATAATAATATTTACATTTCATATGTTTTCAACAGGGACAGAAAATATCTGCAACTATATTTGATCCTGATATTGAACTTTTTAAGGACATGTTCACCATGTATAAAACTTACACCGTCTCTAATGCATCTGTTTCAAAGATTGAGGACAAGTACGACAAGTTTGGATATCCATATCAATGGATAATCAATTCAAAAACTGCTTGTAATCCAGATCCTGAAACTGGAATATCACGCTCTATTATAAAATCTAAATATGGCTCGATTGGGAATTTGAATACTCTTGTTCATCAGAATACTTTCCTAGGTACGTTGTTTAAGTTTTTTTCTTTAATTATACTCTTATAAAACTATATGACATGTTTTACAATTTTTTTTAATATAGATATCGTTGCAATGGTAATCCAGAAAGGGGAATTGCGATCGTTTATTCGAAATAATAGAGACACGAAACTTCGTGAATTTGCTATTATGGATCATGAGTAAGTTTTCCCTGTGTATGGTTTAGTTTTCTTTTAAGTATTTTTTATTTGCTGTGTGTTTTTATTTTCTATTTAACATGTAAATGATAATACTTATAAATTATTTAGGAATAAGGTTGTTGTGCTTACGTTATGGAACGCAGTTGCTGTGGCAGAAGGTGATCTTATTGATAAAGCCACAGATACTTTCCCAATTATTAGAGCAACACAGCTTCTGATATCCACACATCGTGGTATAAATACTTACATGCAGTAAATTCTTTAAGGAAAATAGTTTTTTGCTTTAATACATAATCTTACAGGTCATGTATGATTTATGCAGATGGAACTCTTGGCTCTACTACAGGCACTGTAATTGAGCTTGAACCAGATATTCCTGAAGTTATTGCTTTGAAAAATTGGTATTAGTATACCTAAAGTATTTTTAAGTGTATTCATTCAATTTCGTTCTTTAATACTATTTACTTTCAATATCTATAAAGGCGTTCCAGCAATCTTAAGTGTATTGTTGATGCAATAACTGGAAAAGATTATCTTCAACGAGTTGACTCTTCTGCTGTTTTCCCAACAAACCAAATTTCCTTGATTAGTGAAGTTCTTTCTGACCCAAAGGTACGAGTTTAATCTTAGGTGCTTTATGTGTATTGTGCATTGTTCTTAAGTTTCATATAGTTTATCTGCTTCCACATAAATTCTTAGAACATAAACTTTGGTTATTTAAATTACAGATCGAGAGCTTTACTGTTGAAGTGGCAGCCATGGTAATAAACACTGAACAAAAATATTATTACATGGCTTGCAAGAAATGTTTTTCTGCTGTAGATGCTGATCATAATTATGAATATTGAAAACAGAATAAAGGATTCATTTGGCTGAATACTTTTCTTGTATTTCTGTACATGTATTTATAGGTCTATTCTAGGAGATAAAAAAGATACATAATCTTCTTATTAAAAGATAAAATATAAACTGATTTCTAAGATCTCTATCCTAGCCCAAGAATCACTCTATAGTCCTAAAATAGGACCTAATCAAATATTTACATTATCACAAATATTCTAGGAAATATTTCATCACTCCCCCTCAAGCTGGCATGTAAATATCACTCATGGCAAGCTTGCTAACCAAATTCTCATGCTGTGTCTTAGGAAGTCCTTTGGTGAGTATGTCAGCTGTTTGACTTGTTGTAGGTATGTAAGACATGCATATCACACCACTATCTATTTTCTCCTTGATGAAATGCTTGTCTACCTCTACATGTTTTGTTCTATCGTGTAGGACTGGATTGTGAGCTATAGAAATTGCGGCCTTGTTGTCGCAATAAACTTTAATAGGTGTTGGTATAGGAACCTTTAACTCTTCCAGGAGTCTCTTGATCCATAACACTTCACAAAATCCATGTGCCACGGAGCGGAATTCTGCCTCAGCGCTGCTTCTTGCTACAACACTTTGTTTTTTGCTTCTCCACGTAACCAGATTTCCCCCTACGAATGTGCAATAACCCGATGTAGATTTTCTATCAGTTACATTACCTGCCCAATCTGCATCCGTATAGGCCTCTACCTGAAGATGACCTCTGTTTTTGAACAAAAGTCCTTTTCCCGGAGTCCCCTTGAGATATCTCAAGATTCTGAACACAGCTTCAAAGTGAGTAGGTCCAGGTGAATGCATGAACTGGCTAACAACACTTACTGCAAAGGCTATGTCAGGTCTAGTGTGTGCCAAATAGATTAACTTCCCAACCAATCTTTGATAACGTTCTTGGTCCATCACTTCATTGGCTGCCGCTGCTTTTAGTTTCACATTAGGCTCGATAGGAGTATCTGCTGCTTTACAACCTGTCATTCCGGTTTCTTTGAGTAAATCAAGGATGTATTTGCGTTGGTTGATGAAAATCCCTTCCTTGGATCTTGCGAACTCCATTCCAAGAAAATACTTCAACTTTCCTAGATCCTTAATATCAAATTCAGCTTCAAGCTTTCTTTTCAAATTGTTGATCCCAATAGAATCATCCCCTGTCATGATTATATCATCAACATATACTATTAGAATAGCCACTTTACCTTCTGAGGAATGTTTGAAAAATAAGGTGTGATCAGCTTGGCTTTGTGAGAAACCATGTCTCCGAATAACATTTCCAAAACGCTCAAACCAGGCTCTAGGGGACTGTTTCAACCCATATAGAGCTTTCTTCAACTTGCACACTTTACCTCTTCCAAATCTATCTTCAAATCCGGGGGGCAGGTCCATAAACACTTCTTCTTGTAAGTCCCCATTCAAAAAGGCATTTTTAACATCAAATTGATGAAGTGGCCAATTTGAGATAACTGCAAGAGAAAGTAGTATTCTAATAGAGTTAATCTTAGCAACAGGAGCGAAAGTCTCTTGGTAATCAATACCAGGAGTTTGAGTAAACCCTTTCGCTACGAGCCTTGCTTTGTATCTCTCCACACTTCCGTCAGCTTTACATTTCACTGTGAACACCCACTTGCACCCGACTGTTTTCTTGTTTTTGGGTAGATCAATGACACTCCAAGTGTTATTTTTTCTAAGAGCATTCATCTCTTCCATCACGGCTAATCTCCAATTCAAATCACCTAATGCTTCCTGAACATTTCTTGGAACAAACAGATTAGAAATCCTAGACACAAATGCTCTATGAGTGTTTGACAATTTTTCATATGACAAATATTTCGCAATAGGGTGTTTAGTACATGTCCGAGTTTCTTTTCTTAATGCAATAGGAAGATCAAGATCAGAATTAGAAGACAAGTTCGGTAAATCAAGAGATAAAGAAGGAAAAGGGGTGGAAGGATGATTACCTTGAGTGTTAGGACCATCACTCGGGACATTGGATTGAATATCTGTTGGAGGAATAACTGGGGCAGTTCTATGTTTGTGAAACCTTTTTCTTGAATAAACCCGAGGCTCAGATTGAGGGTGGTTATCTTTTTGAAATATTTCTCCCTCTGTATCTAATAAAGTAATGTTTGGCAAAGTAGGATCGCAAGTATTATCACTAGTTTTCGTACTCCCAAAAAACTCATTAGAATTAATTAAAGGCATAGACACATCCGAAATAGGTAAAGTTTCCCAAAACATATTTTCTTCTACTACCTTCTCCCCCTGAAGAAAAGTTTTTTGAAAGAAAGGTTTGTCCTCAACAAAGCTTACATCCATACTCTCAAAAAATTTCTTTGTGGCTGGATTAAAACATTTGTATCCACTTTTATTAGATGCATAGCCAATAAAGACACATTTTTCAGCCTTTGGGTCTAGTTTTGATCGAAAATTATTTGGTACGTATACATAACAAATACAACCAAATACCTTTAGAGGAAGATCTGCAGTCAATCGAGTTGTAGGAAAGAAATCTTTTAAAATCTTTAACGGTGTTTCAAATTTCAAAGCTCGAGAAGGCATTCTGTTTATTAAATAGCAAGCAGTCAAGAGCGCATTTCCCCAAAGATATTTAGGAACATTCATTGAAAACATAATGGCCCGAGTAACTTCAAGTAAATGTCTGTTTTTTCTTTCGGCAATACCATTTTGTTGTGGTGTATTACGACAAGTAGATTGATGGATAACACCTTTTTCCAAAAGAAATGTTCCTAGATATTTATTGAAATATTCAGTCCCATTATCCGTTCTTAAAATGCCAATTTTTGTTTGAAACTGATTTTCAATCATAAGAAAAAATTCTTTAAACCGTTCTGCAACGTCTGACTTTTTTTCCAACAAATAGACCCAACATACTCTTGTGTGATCATCTATAAAAGTTACAAACCATTTTTTGCCAGAAAGTGTATTAACTTTGGATGGGCCCCAAACATCACTATGAAACAAATAAAATGGTTTTGAAGTAGAATAGGGTTTTATTGAAAAAGACACACGATGTTCTTTAGCCAAATGACAAGCTTCACAATGAAATTTTGAGCAATCAATTCCTTTAAACAATTCAGGAAATAAGTGTTTAAGATATGGAAAACTAGGATGACCTAATCTCTTATGCCATAACATAACTTGATCATAGACAGAGTTTGAACTAGTGCTACCTAATCCATGAGCAATTTTATTCTCGAAAGCAATTTCATCAAAATAGTACAACCCATTTATTTCCCTAGCAGTTCCAATCGTCTTCCCCGAGTTCCGGTCCTGAAAAACACAAGAGGAAGAAGAGAAGATAATTGAACAGTTAGAATCTTTTGACAATTTGCTGACGGAAAGGAGATTACAAGCAAGTTTTGGAACATGTAAAACGGATTTAAGAGTAATTTTTTCTGAGATTTTAATATGCCCTTTTCCTGCAATAGGTGAAAAACTACCATCAGCTATTCTAACTTTTTCGACGCCAGAACACGGATAATAAGAAGCAAACAATTGTGAACAACTAGTCATATGATCGGAAGCTCCTGAATCTATGATCCAAGGGCTAGTTCTTCCAAGAACAGAAAGGGCTAAAGAATTGCTACCTGTTTGTGCCATAGAACCGAGAGGAGCATTAGGTGACGAATGGGATTTTAGTAGTTTAAGAAGATGATCAATTTGCTCTTTACTGAACGGAGATGACTGAGCCTCATTTGCTGCAGATGTGTTAGGTTCAGTGTATTTGTTTGCCCTACCATTAGATGGTCTACCGTGCAACTTGTAGCAGTTCTCCCGAGTATGTCGCGGTTTACCACAATAATCGCACCGCAGGTTGTTCTTGTCTCCTGAACGTTGGTTTTGGAACATTTTGCGGCTGATTTGAGCTTCAGAAATGGCTAAGGCTGACCCTTCTACAGATTCAATTGTACCGGCAACCTTCTTTCCCAACATCACATGCCTCCGGCTTTCTTCTCTCCGTACTTCAGCAAATACTTCCCCAATTGAAGGTAGGGGATTCCTTCCAACTATTCGGCCACGGACCTCATCATATTCAACATTCAAACCTGCAAGAAATTTGAAGATTCTGCCAATATCCACCATCTTCTTATATTGATTGCAGTCCTCGGATGATTTCCACTCGTAATCGTTGAATAAGTCCAGATCCTGCCAAATCATTTTAAGAGAATTGAAATACTTTGTCACAGAGTCCTCACCTTGGCTAACTTCCGCAAGTCGTAAGGTTAACTCGTACACTTGGGATTGATTCCCTAGGTCGGAATACATTTGTGAAACATTGTCCCACAATTCCTTGGCTGTAGAGTAACATAGATAGTTCACACTTATCTCTTCGGCCATGGAATTGACCAACCATGTCATCACCATTGAGTTTTCAGCATCCCAAATGGCATAGGTTGGATCCTTCTGGTCGGGTTTCTCTATATCTCCTGTGAGATATCCGATCTTGCCTCTCCCCCTTATGTACATACGAACAGATTGTGACCAGCGAAGGAAATTGTCACCATTTAGTCGAATTGTTGTAATCTGAATGGGGTGATTTTCAGATAAATTTCTGACTGTTTGATGAGTGGGCTGGCTTGTCTTAGACATTTTTTTGGGGAAGGAAAAAAAAAAAAGAAGGATTCAGACCCTAGGATTTTTAATTATGCTTTGATACCATGAAAACAGAATAAAGGATTCATTTGGCTGAATACTTTTCTTGTATTTCTGTACATGTATTTATAGGTCTATTCTAGGAGATAAAAAAGATACATAATCTTCTTATTAAAAGATAAAATATAAACTGATTTCTAAGATCTCTATCCTAGCCCAAGAATCACTCTATAGTCCTAAAATAGGACCTAATCAAATATTTACATTATCACAAATATTCTAGGAAATATTTCATCAAATATACTTGTGCATTGTGTGGAGAAAAAACACAGAGTAAACCAAGGTTTGTTGAGTTTATCTATATCACATTTTCTGTAACTTGTACTGTTTGTTTGTATTTTCAGAGCTCATGCATATATATTATTGTACTGAACTATGTAGAGAACGCATCCATCTTTGTGTATTCGATTCAACAGGATCGCTCAGTGTAACTGCGTTTGGCACACCAGTAATCTGTCTTATGCAAATGGATTCTGAAATGTGTATGAGTTTATCTAATAAGGTAAACTTTTTTGTTATATCTTCTGCTCTTTTGAAATTATTGACTTTTCTTGAATCTAAAATAATTGTTTTGTACAGGGTGAACCGGTTACAGGTGAATGGGTAAACAAGAAGTTAGCAGGGAAAATCTTTTATATGAAAATAAAGAGAAAGGAAAACACTGTTGGTCTACATACTCTGCAACAGTACACTGTCACGAATTTGCGCTTAAAAGAAACTCCTGAGGTTATTCAGGACAATAAGATGACATCAGTTCTAAAGGATGTGGATCCTGTTGATGAGAGTTATTTGAAGCATACTGTTGTTACAAATCTCTTCCCAGGTAATATGTTTTTACTTCTAATGTAATGAAAACAATATCATTTTTCCTTCTTTGGCTTATTTTAAATATTTCTGTTTACAGCAGACGTAGGTATTTCGAAAGACCATGGAGATTCTGGTGTTTATGATACTGTTGTTTAAATATGTTTAACAGTTATACTGTTTTGTAATATCATATGCAACTATGTTAGCATATGAGATACAACTCTGTTGCATCTTCTTTACTACAGTTTCTGTTGTATTTCTGTATGGTGTCATACAGAAAAACAAATGTCTTTTCTCTTGGCCTGTTTTGTTACTTTTGAAGTAAATAAATTTTGTGTATAGAGATGTCCTTACTTTTCTATGATTTTTTAGGTAAATATATATTCCTATAACTGAAGTTATACTAAAACTAAAATGCTTTTATTTCTTTTGTGATTATGATAGATCTCTGTTCCAATATAAGTTCTTCATTTTTTGCTTAATCTTGCGTTGCATTGTGTTTGCACATTCGTTTACAGGCTCTCTAATTCATTTACGTTATGAGTCAGGTATTTTCTTTTCCAAGAGAAAGTGTAAACTTTTTAGTATCTTATATTAGCTCAATGTATATATTTTGTCCTGAGTGTGAAAAAAAATCATGATACTAATAACTTCCTCAAGTAGGATTCGAACCTACGACCAATCGGGTGATAACCGACTGCTCTACCACTGAGCTATTGAGGGACGATAGGAGATTAAATCTTCTAAATTTAAATTCCTGCTCTCAATTCATGATCAATACAAGCTTCAATGCACTTTCGTAACTCTGAAAGTTTCTAATGGGCTTATTTACAGCTGCCCTAAAATTGACAATACTGTCAATATTCCAAATATAGAGTCCCTTGTTGATTTAAGAGTTCAGTCAAGTGATTGTTTTCTATATGCAATTTCAAAAACTTTTAACATTAACTTGGATAATAAGCTTCGTACACATCAGTCAATATTTATAAATGAGTCTGAAGTAACATTAAGAACTAATTCACATCTTTCCAGAACTTTGTAAATTGAATGAAAAGAAATAGTAGAAGGCATCTAAAATAAAATCATACTGTCTAAATCATAATGTTTTGTCAAATTTCATATGTTTTTGCTCAGGTGTTAGTTTTCCAATATTAATGAAATAAAAGTAAACTAACCGAAAATTGATTTCACCAACGAATGAGGAGAAAACCGAACATACATCTTCATAAACAATGGACCTGAAAATTGGACAAGAATATTGAATCAAATATATATTTCTGACTTTTAAACTGAACTTAAACTAATAACCAATTTTTTGTTTCTTATCTCAAATCAGTTACTAACTATTAACTCTTGTACTGATACATGTTCAAATTTTCTTATGAGGACAACAACCTTAGGATTTCTACACCGTATTCTAAAAATATTCAATGATTTTTCGTATAGTTCCTCTCCTACTTTCATAGAATCAATTAGCTATGCAAAACTTTATGGAATTAGACAATTGTAAAAAACCACGAAACTTGATGACGTTAGCAAACAAACGTTTGTACTTTGAAAATTTGAGGGTTTTATACATTAATTATGTGTTTCGGGGTGCAAAGTGTCCATTAACTATATTTTGGGGGTGCAAGTTGCTGATTTGTTCTTAATTCGAGGGTCATAAGTACTAACTTTATTTTGAGGGTGCAAAGTGGCAATTTCTCAGGTTTTGGGGGTGCAAAGTACCAAATATTTATAATTAAGTTACCTATTTTGTCATTGAATTTTTTGTATGAAAATAAAACAGTGTGCAAAGTGCTGCATTTTTCATATTTTGAAAGTACAAAGTGCTAAATCTAAGTTTCAAGGGTGCAATGTGCCAATTTTCCATATTTTAGGGGTGCAAAGTGCAAAAAACCCCACCTTTCACCTACTTAATTCATTTGTTTAATTTATTTTTCACCGGTTTAAACTTATTTTTAGCCGCTTTTATTTATTTTTACCATTTTAATATTTTTTTAACCGTTTTACCCATTTTTTTATCGGTTATAACTTAATCTCACTATTTTTACAATTTTGTCCTTTTATTTTTGTTCGTTTTAACAATTTTTCTACTGATTTCATCTTATTTTACGGTTAAACTCTTTTTTTTACTGATTTCACATTTTCTTATCATATTAATTCATTTTTAAACGTTTTTATCAAATTAACTCATTTTCACCTATTTCACACATTTTTTTCACTAATTTCACATGTTTTCTTCACTAATTTCACCTGAATATTTATTTGATTTGAAATGTTTTGGCCGATTTTATTCATTTATTCACATATTTCACATGTTTTTTTATGTTGTTATTTCACTGGTTTCATCATTTTTCATGAATTACACCCTAATTTTTTTCGATCTCACATGTATTTATCGATTTCAGGGACACTTTATTACCGTTCTTACCCAAATTTTCATCAGTTTCGTCAATGTTTACCAATTTGACCCGAATTTTCACCAGTTTCGTCAATGTTTACCAATTTTACCCGAATTTTCATTAATTTCATTAATTTGCATTTTTTTAAATCGATTGCACAAGACTTCATCGATTTTTCACCATTTTCCACCTACTTCACCCGTTTACCACGATAATAATTTCATGAAATTTTGAGGGGGGGTTTTGCACATTGCACACCCAAAACATGGAAAACAGGCACTTTGCACCCCCAAAAATTAGATTAGGGCAAAATAGACAACTTAATAATGCAATTATCAAAATGGTTAGATTATATGGAAAAAAAAATATATAAACTTGGACTAAGATAAAATTATCACAATTTTTTATATACGCTTTCTGTGATATGATATTATTGCCTTATATAAACTAATATCTTTTTTTGTTGCCTTATAAAATTATTTTTATTTTTAAATACTTACTTTGTTTAATGCTTATACGTGTTATAAATTACCAAATAACATATTGTATTTTCCTCATTATGATGTTCACATACATAATTTATTTTAATTATTAAATGTCAAATTTATTACATATAAAATAATAATACATATTTACATGCTCAATAAAATATAAATATTATGTGAATTCTATTACATTTTACATTATAATTCCTATTATATAAAATGTTTCGTTAAATGAGTTACACTCTCTGATTAAAGTAGATAAATCAATTTTTTACTATATTAACAATATGATAACACATTATTTTTTCAAATTGTGGAGAATAGATTAAACATTATATATTTGACGACAAAATATAATTAGCTTTTTTAATTTGTCACAAATTATTTTCGTGTCTACCCATTCATCGATTAATTGAGGATATATTTCTTTTATGTAAATGAACATCAGTGCATCGCTAATGAATAGAATCCAGATATAAAGTTCATTCAAGTGAGGTATTATATAATGTTTATTAGGCCAAGTTTGCTTCATTAAAATTTTACAGAGGATAAATTGTTTTTTTTTTTTCAAATTATAGAGTGATAAATTGAACATGAAGCATTTCATATAGGGTAAATTGCCATTACCTTTGTAGGAAAATTAGATTTGGTACAAAAATTATAATGAAAGCATATACTATAATACAAATTCTGCATCTTCGTATACAATGGTACAAAAAATGCAATTTAGCCTATCCTATGGTAAAAAAAATTTGTTTTCCATCGCTACCTTATAATGAAGAAAAATCAAATTACCCACACTGACTATTCTTTTCATGTAAATCATGACACTATTGACAATGTATTTTACTATATAAATACTTTATTTATTTACGTTTATACTCCCTCAAGTTCCACATATTACAAGTAACTTCTTAGTGTTTAAAAAATATCGTTCACCACCCTTTAAGCTTCAAGATATTATAAAATACTCTTTACGCCAGTAATAACACACGAATTTTTCTTACATCATATTATCAAATTTCTTTGACTATATGCAAATATATGAATATAAATTTGGACTGTTATAAAGTAATTACAATATTTCATATACGCTCCCTGTGATACAATATTGTTGCATTTACACATTCAATGACATTATATATTTACATAAATAACCCTGATTATTATGTTAAAGTTAGGGTAAATATTTAAAACAAATTCTTTTTTTCATTACGTAATTTTTTTTTTTTTTTGTACATGGTATACTCAATCTCCTATGTATATATACACAATATTTGATATTATAAAAAATTTCATGAACAAGTGAGCTACACTCTTTGATTGAAGCAGGTAAAATAATTTTTTTAAATATTAACAATGAGATAATATGCTCTTTTTCCAAATTATGAAGGCTAAATTCAATATTATGCATTTGACGGAAAAATATAATTAACTCTTTGAATTTGTTACGAATTATTTCGACGTCTACCCATGGATCGTTTAATTGAGAACATTTTTATTTTATGCAAATTGTTGGTATAAATTGGAGAAGGTTTTGAAGATGACAAAAAGGCCATAATGGTTTTGAAGATCAAAAGGATTAGTCATCAACTAAGAACAGCTTAGTGAAACCTATCTCAAGGTCTGGAAGCTATGTGACCGAATCAGCCGAGTGGGATATCAGATCAGTGAAGATAAGATTGGTGATCATCAGCCGAGTCAAGATAGATATGTTCATTCTTGAATCAGCAGAGTAGCCATCAGCTTAGTACTCCCATCAGCCAAGTGAAGACGGTCAGCAAGCTGTCCAACGGTAACCTGCTGAGTGCATTAAATGCGACTGACAAAAAGTACAGCAGACTGTACTGTAGCAGTTGCAGGGAGCCGTTCCAGAAAATGGGGACCAGAACTCGAGGACTGCAGATTTCTGTCTCATCTTCAACGAGCAGAAATTCAAATTCGAGAGTATAAATAGAAGACTAACTGAAGATCTAAACGAGACTTGCACAATTCAAGATCACATCTTAAGAGCGAGATCCATCAGTTGAGTCGTCTGATCACAAGCCCAGTCATTTGTTGACGAAGCTTTTCGTTGAAGAACAGAGAACATGCGTTGTCTGTCTGAGTGACTTTCAACTGAGAAAATAAAGGAGTGTATATCCATCTGTGTGAAGTGATATAGCTTCTTAGTGTAGGTTTTCTTTGTGAGCTCCTATACTGAAAATAGCGTGAGGAGTGTAGATCCATCTATGTGAGTGATCTAGCTTCGGAGAGTAGGATATCTGTGTGATTTCTTACTGCGCACTTGTGGCCTGTTCATTTGTTGTTCGGCGCAAGCAGAGTATATTGTAAACTGTGTGTTTATAGTATAACCCAAGATCTATGTGACTTGGAAGAGTGGACTAAAGGACTTTGATCCATATAACCACTATAAAAATTGATTGTGTTTTTACATTGCTTTTCAAACTTGCATATTTCCTGATTGCATAAAAACACATTAAGTTAACTGTTTGAAAAGAAGTTAAAAGGAGTTTATAAAACTGGGGAATTATTTTTCAAACTACTAAGTTTACTTGTGAAAAACACTTTGAAAATCCGCTGCAAGTACTCTAAGTATTAAAACTGATTTCTGCAAAATCAGCTAAGTAACTATCAGACGAGTGGTCAACAAGACTGTTCAAAGATTTGTTCGCGAACAGAATTGTAACTTACTAATCTGATCAGCTTAGTCTGTTCAGTAAGAGTAAAGTTTTAAAGTTAAATTTGAAGAAAATTTTTAAAGAGGTTTATTCACCCCCCCCCCCTCTAAACCTCTTCTGGCCACTTGGGACCAACAAGTGGTATCAGTCAAGTGAATGATATCAGACAAGTGGTGTCAGACAATTGGTATAAACCAACGAGTAGTATAAATTAACGAGTGGTAGACGCTACATTTGGAGATTTCAAGGAAGCAAGATTGTTGGAAAGCTGAAGCCTATCAAAGGATTACAAGTGGTATAAAGACCATCAGAAACCAACAAGTCAACCATGTGACAAAGAAAAATGGTTTGTTGATTTTGGATTCATAAGTTGAGGGGGAACTTATCAGAAGACTAACCCAGAACAGCTTACTGAAATTCAACGGCTGAGTGTCTTGAAGAGAAACTCTTATCAGACTACTTGACCCCGGATTCTTGAACTTAGGGGGAACGTGTACGACTAGCGGTACTCCTAAATAAAGATGAAATTGTCAATAAGTCAAAATGAAGCTATCAGAAGACTGCTTCTTATCAGCCGACTGGAACTCAACAGCCAAGTGTTATTCAAGAATGTACTACATCAAGTGGTATCAGCAAGTGTTATCACATCAACAAGTGATATTAGCTGACTAATCTGAATTACATTTATACAAGTAGTATCAGACTACAAGTAGCATCAGACTACAAGTGGAATCAGACCACAAATACCAACAAGTGGTATCAATTCTTGAAGTTAGGGGAAATTTTCTAGCTGGAGTGCTAAACAGCAACGAAGACTACCTAAATCAGCCTAGTACTCATCTAATTGTCTTCAGCATACTAAGTTTGCAATCATATAAAAAGAAAAAGGGGAAGAAGAGATGCAACTCAAGTATTTTTGTTGATGACAAAAAGGGGGAAGATAAAGGATGCAACTAAGGACCAACAAGATTTGAACAGAAGATCAGAAAAGGGAAAAGAACCAACTATTGGTAATTTTTTAAAGTTGTATCAGATCAATAAATTTCCATCTCAAAGTATGAAGACCAAATCTGAAGACTTAGAAGACGTTCTTAGTTGAAGGTTTTGTCATCATCAAAAGGGGGAAATTGTTGGTATAAATTGGAGAAGGTTTTGAAGATGACAAAAAGGCCATAATGGTTTTGAAGATCAAAAGGATTAGTCATCAACTAAGAACAGCTTAGTGAAACCTATCTCAAGGTCTGGAAGCTATGTGACCGAATCAGCCGAGTGGGATATCAGATCAGTGAAGATCAGATTGGTGATCATCAGCCGAGTCAAGATAGATATGTTCATTCTTGAATCAGCAGAGTAGCCATCAGCTTAGTACTCCCATCAGCCAAGTGAAGACGGTCAGCAAGCTGTCCAACGGTAACCTGCTGAGTGCATTAAATGCGACTGACAAAAAGTACAGCAGACTGTACTGTAGCAGTTGCAGGGAGCCGTTCCAGAAAATGGGGACCAGAACTCGAGGACTGCAGATTTCTATCTCATCTTCAACGGGCAGAAATTCAAATTCGAGAGTATAAATAGAAGACTAACTGAAGATCTAAACGAGACTTGCACAATTCAAGATCACATCTTAAGAGCGAGATCCATCAGTTGAGTCGTCTGATCACAAGCCCAGTCATTTGTTGACGAAGCTTTTCGTTGAAGAACAGAGAACATGCGTTGTCTGTCTGAGTGACTTTCAACTGAGAAAAGAAAGGAGTGTATATCCATCTGTGTGAAGTGATATAGCTTCTTAGTGTAGGTTTTCTTTGTGAGCTCCTATACTGAAAATAGCGTGAGGAGTGTAGATCCATCTATGTGAGTGATCTAGCTTCGGAGAGTAGGATTTCTGTGTGATTTCTTACTGCGCACTTGTGGCCTGTTCATTTGTTGTTCGGCGCAAGCAGAGTATATTGTAAACTGTGTGTTTATAGTATAACCCAAGATCTATGTGACTTGGAAGAGTGGACTAAAGGACTTTGATCCATATAACCACTATAAAAATTGATTGTGTTTTTACATTGCTTTTCAAACTTGCATATTTCCTGATTGCATAAAAACACATTAAGTTAACTGTTTGAAAAGAAGTTAAAAGTAGTTTATAAAACTGGGGAATTATTTTTCAAACTACTAAGTTTACTTGTGAAAAACACTTTGAAAATCCGCTGCAAGTACTCTAAGTATTAAAACTGATTTCTGCAAAATCAGCTAAGTAACTATCAGACGAGTGGTCAACAAGACTGTTCAAAGATTTGTTCGCGAACAGAATTGTAACTTACTAATCTGATCAGCTTAGTCTGTTCAGTAAGAGTAAAGTTTTAAAGTTAAATTTGAAGAAAATTTTTAAAGAGGTTTATTCACCCCCCCCCCCTCTAAACCTCTTCTGACCACTTGGGACCAACAAGTGGTATCAGTCAAGTGAATGATATCAGACAAGTGGTGTCAGACAATTGGTATAAACCAACGAGTAGTATAAATTAACGAGTGGTAGACGCTACATTTGGAGATTTCAAGGAAGCAAGATTGTTGGAAAGCTGAAGCCTATCAAAGGATTACAAGTGGTATAAAGACCATCAGAAACCAACAAGTCAACCATGTGACAAAGAAAAATGGTTTGTTGATTTTGGATTCATAAGTTGAGGGGGAACTTATCAGAAGACTAACCCAGAACAGCTTACTGAAATTCAACGGCTGAGTGTCTTGAAGAGAAACTCTTATCAGAGTACTTGACCACGGATTCTTGAACTTAGGGGGAACGTGTACGACTAGCGGTACTCCTAAATAAAGATGAAATTGTCAATAAGTCAAAATGAAGCTATCAGAAGACTGCTTCTTATCAGCCGACTGGAACTCAACAGCCAAGTGTTATTCAAGAATGTACTACATCAAGTGGTATCAGCAAGTGTTATCACATCAACAAGTGATATTAGCTGACTAATCTGAATTACATTTATACAAGTAGTATCAGACTACAAGTAGCATCAGACTACAAGTGGAATCAGACCACAAATACCAACAAGTGGTATCAATTCTTGAAGTTAGGGGAAATTTTCTAGCTGGAGTGATAAACAGCAACGAAGACTACCTAAATCAGCCTAGTACTCATCTAATTGTCTTCAGCATACTAAGTTTGCAATCATATAAAGAGAAAAAGGGGAAGAAGAGATGCAACTCAAGTATTTTTGTTGATGACAAAAAGGGGGAAGATAAAGGATGCAACTAAGGACCAACAAGATTTGAACAGAAGATCAGAAAAGGGAAAAGAACCAACTATTGGTAATTTTTTAAAGTTGTATCAGATCAATAAATTTCCATCTCAAAGTATGAAGACCAAATCTGAAGACTTAGAAGACGTTCTTAGTTGAAGGTTTTGTCATCATCAAAAGGGGGAAATTGTTGGTATAAATTGGAGAATGTTTTGAAGATGACAAAAAGGCCATAATGGTTTTGAAGATCAAAAGGATTAGTCATCAACTAAGAACAGCTTAGTGAAACCTATCTCAAGGTCTGGAAGCTATGTGACCGAATCAGCCGAGTGGGATATCAGATCAGTGAAGATCAGATTGGTGATCATCAGCCGAGTCAAGATAGATATGTTCATTCTTGAATCAGCAGAGTAGCCATCAGCTTAGTACTCCCATCAGCCAAGTGAAGACGGTCAGCAAGCTGTCCAACGGTAACCTGCTGAGTGCATTAAATGCGACTGACAAAAAGTACAGCAGACTGTACTGTAGCAGTTGCAGGGAGCCGTTCCAGAAAATGGGGACCAGAACTCGAGGACTGCAGATTTCTGTCTCATCTTCAACGGGCAGAAATTCAAATTCGAGAGTATAAATAGAAGACTAACTGAAGATCTAAACGAGACTTGCACAATTCAAGATCACATCTTAAGAGCGAGATCCATCAGTTGAGTCGTCTGATCACAAGCCCAGTCATTTGTTGACGAAGCTTTTCGTTGAAGAACAGAGAACATGCGTTGTCTGTCTGAGTGACTTTCAACTGAGAAAATAAAGGAGTGTATATCCATCTGTGTGAAGTGATATAGCTTCTTAGTGTAGGTTTTCTTTGTGAGCTCCTATACTGAAAATAGCGTGAGGAGTGTAGATCCATCTATGTGAGTGATCTAGCTTCGGAGAGTAGGATTTCTGTGTGATTTCTTACTGCGCACTTGTGGCCTGTTCATTTGTTGTTCGGCGCAAGCAGAGTATATTGTAAACTGTGTGTTTATAGTATAACCCAAGATCTATGTGACTTGGAAGAGTGGACTAAAGGACTTTGATCCATATAACCACTATAAAAATTGATTGTGTTTTTACATTGCTTTTCAAACTTGCATATTTCCTGATTGCATAAAAACACATTAAGTTAACTGTTTGAAAAGAAGTTAAAAGTAGTTTATAAAACTGGGGAATTATTTTTCAAACTACTAAGTTTACTTGTGAAAAACACTTTGAAAATCCGCTGCAAGTACTCTAAGTATTAAAAATGATTTCTGCAAAATCAGCTAAGTAACTATCAGACGAGTGGTCAACAAGACTGTTCAAAGATTTTTTCGCGAACAGAATTGTAACTTACTAATCTGATCAGCTTAGTCTGTTCAGTAAGAGTAAAGTTTTAAAGTTAAATTTGAAGAAAATTTTTAAAGAGGTTTATTCACCCCCCCTCTAAACCTCTTCTGACCACTTGGGACCAACAAGTGGTATCAGTCAAGTGAATGATATCAGACAAGTGGTGTCAGACAATTGGTATAAACCAACGAGTAGTATAAATCAACGAGTGGTAGACGTTACATTTGGAGATTTCAAGGAAGCAAGATTGTTGGAAAGCTGAAGCCTATCAAAGGATTACAAGTGGTATAAAGACCATCAGAAACCAACAAGTCAACCATGTGACAAAGAAAAATGGTTTGTTGATTTTGGATTCATAAGTTGAGGGGGAACTTATCAGAAGACTAACCCAGAACAGCTTACTGAAATTCAACGGCTGAGTGTCTTGAAGAGAAACTCTTATCAGACTACTTGACCACGGATTCTTGAACTTAGGGGGAACGTGTACGACTAGCGGTACTCCTAAATAAAGATGAAATTGTCAATAAGTCAAAATGAAGCTATCAGAAGACTGCTTCTTATCAGCCGACTGGAACTCAACAGCCAAGTGTTATTCAAGAATGTACTACATCAAGTGGTATCAGCAAGTGTTATCACATCAACAAGTGATATTAGCTGACTAATCTGAATTACATTTATACAAGTAGTATCAGACTACAAGTAGCATCAGACTACAAGTGGAATCAGACCACAAATACCAAGAAGTGGTATCAATTCTTGAAGTTAGGGGAAATTTTCTAGCTGGAGTGATAAACAGCAACGAAGACTACCTAAATCAGCCTAGTACTCATCTAATTGTCTTCAGCATACTAAGTTTGCAATCATATAAAGAGAAAAAGGGGAAGAAGAGATGCAACTCAAGTATTTTTGTTGATGACAAAAAGGGGGAAGATAGGATGCAACTAAGGACCAACAAGATTTGAACAGAAGATCAGAAAAGGGAAAAGAACCAACTATTGGTAATTTTTGAAAGTTGTATCAGATCAATAAATTTCCATCTCAAAGTATGAAGACCAAATCTGAAGACTTAGAAGACGTTCTTAGTTGAAGGTTTTGTCATCATCAAAAGGGGGAAATTGTTGGTATAAATTGGAGAAGGTTTTGAAGATGACAAAAAGGCCATATAACCACTATAAAAATTGATTGTGTTTTTACATTGCTTTTCAAACTTGCATATTTCCTGATTGCATAAAAACACATTAAGTTAACTGTTTGAAAAGAAGTTAAAAGGAGTTTATAAAACTGGGGAATTATTTTTCAAACTACTAACATGCGTTGTCTGTCTGAGTGACTTTCAACTGAGAAAAGAAAGGAGTGTATATCCATCTGTGTGAAGTGATATAGCTTCTTAGTGTAGGTTTTCTTTGTGAGCTCCTATACTGAAAATAGCGTGAGGAGTGTAGATCCATCTATGTGAGTGATCTAGCTTCGGAGAGTAGGATTTCTGTGTGATTTCTTACTGCGCACTTGTGGCCTGTTCATTTGTTGTTCGGCGCAAGCAGAGTATATTGTAAACTGTGTGTTTATAGTATAACCCAAGATCTATGTGACTTGGAAGAGTGGACTAAAGGACTTTGATCCATATAACCACTATAAAAATTATGTGTGTTTGATTCATTGTTTCTTTACCTTGCTTATTTTCAAAAGAACTCAAACATACGAACTAAACCAAAAGATTTTAAAAGGAGTTGAAAAACTGGGGATAAAATCTTTTGAGTGAGAAAACTTAAAGAGGAACAGATTGGTTGAAAAACACTTGATAAATCCGCTGCCAACTAGTTTCTAAAACTCTGATATTTCATCTGAATCAGCTGAGTGAAATCAGATGAGTGGTCAACTTTGCTGCTCAAAGTTTTGTGCGCGAACAGCTTAGTAGTCTTACGAACTCCTGATCAGCTTAGTCTGCTGATAGAAAAAGTTAGAGAAAAAGTTTTAAAAGTTTATGAGATCTATTCACCCCCCCTCTAGATCTCATCTGACCACTTTTGGGACCAACACAAATGACCAACAGTGCATTGCTCATGAGCTGAGTCGAGGTAGAGAATAGGAATTATGCGTGGATTGGGCCTGTGGTATATGAGGTGTTAACTGTAGGAAAATTCAACTGACCCAAGCCTGCTTTATGCAAAATACAATTAAAGCCCATACATAGCTAAAATATTTTAGAGACAATCACTTATTTCTAAGAAGGCGATAAAGTTAGGAAAATTTTAGTAATATCCAATACATTAAAGGTATTTTTGCAATTAACCTTACTAGAGGGTATCTGTAATTTACACAATAATTTTTTTTAATTTCGATATATATAATATAATATAACAGTTTTGCAACGCTTTTAATAAAATTTATACTGTACTAATTAGTACCATTTTCCAAAACTCATAACAAAACAAAATTTTTATGAACTATACCAACAAAATCGATTTTCTGCGGTTCCGGTATAGTATGGTACAATATGACACGGTCTGCGATATTTTCTAACAAATTTTTCCGTGCAATTTCCCATATATAATTGATTACATAGTTGACAATTATATAATGAATTATTAATTCAATATCTTATAAACTATTTTTTTACATTAAATAAAAGTTTACGAAATAAACTTTTCTCAAATTTGACACTATAGTTCAACCTAATTGAATAAAAATAATTGATTATTTATTTGATCATTTTTTTATTATGTAAAAAAACTTATTATTCGATCTTTGTTTCTTTGTTTACTGAGTTTAAGAATTCTTCATTCTCCCATGATTGTACCGAAATAAGCCATAGATTTTCAAGAAACAGGTTCCAAACACGAAAGAAAACAAATGAGACCATCTAATGCGCGTAAATGTGAATTCAAAATAAAGTTGTATCCTTATATCATAGGTAATTAAAAAACTAATTTATATGATAGGAATTTTTTTTTTTTTCCACATGAAATATATTTGAACTTGCAATATCAGTTTGCAAAATTGTTACATGGATTTGTACAAAAAACAGATAAACTAAATACAAGTTTAAATCATAAAGTCAGCAATTTAAAAAAACACACACATGAAAAAAATCATTTTAACTACACCAAAGAATAACATTTACACGGGGCACAACTCACCGCGCCTTGCGAGGTGCACCCCCGCCTAGTATATATATATATATATATTTTATGGCTCTAGCTTATTTTGATTTTGATTTTGATTGTTTTTCTTCTCCGTCGCCCCTTTGTTTGGCAGGCAGTTATGTCCAAATAGACGATAGGTATGAATATGTGAGTTAGTGGGCCGGATCGGATACTATATTTCTAATCCTCCTACCCATTAAGTGGCTTAATTCAATTTTTCACCTTCAACTTCATAATTCGTAATAATGCAACTTAACTTATTTCGGCGACAATTTCAATTCGGAAGTTTATTTGATTAAAAAATCAGGGGCAAATTTCATCTTTACTTGCTTTTCTTCTAATAAATTTAATCGTGTGGGTGACAAAATAAGACAAGGTTGACCATTGTGCCTAATATGTAAAATTAATGTGACTAATAACCTTATTTCAACAAATGAAGTGGGAAAATTAAGTCATGATAGATAGACTGATTAAAAAGTAATTTATTTTCTCTCACTAATTTCAGGTAATTTTTTATTTTCTAAAATGTAGAAATATTTTGTTATTATTCTTTATATGAACTCTTATTTATCATTTAATAGGATTGATTATATAATTGAATTGAAATAATGATCGTGAAGTACTTAACATCTTAAGACAAGTCATATGCTTATTGATGAAGATGATTAGATATTTTAGTCTTACCTTAAAAAACTCTATGGAATTTATTTTTTATTTTTGAGACATTGTTATTTATTTATATGGTACTTTATTCTATGTTTTGAACATTGAATTGTTGTCCAAGAAAATGGGTCTTCTGTAACACAATTTTTTGTTGGTAAAGCCTCGATTTCCGTTGGTATTCAAGAGTAGCGACGGATTTTTTCCGTTGAATATTCCGTGTGTGAAGGCCCCATCGGTAAATGGAGTGACGGATTCATTTCCGTTTGTAAATATAGCGACAACAATTTGTTTGTTGGTAATGCCGTTGAAAAGTACTCCGCTTCAAATAACTTTGCAAATGGAAAAAACTGTAGGTAATTCTGTTAGAATATTACTAACAGACTTCCTTCGGCTTAATTCAGTTATTGTTTCGTTACTAATCGGTTGGAAACATATCAACGGATCTAACATCCAAATTATTTTGTTGCCTGTACTATGTTGGTAATTTGTTGCCAATTTTGTTGGAAGCATTCCGACAGCTTTAGCATCAGAACTATTCCGTCGGCTTAGATTTGTTGGTATTCTGTCACTGATCGGTTGAAAAAATACCGACGATATTAGAATCAAAATATTTTTCGTTGTGCTCACATAGCCCATTTAATCGGGCTTTGCCTAGGCTCCTAGGCGGTCGGGCTTCGCCTGGCAGTTGGTCCTCGACTAGTCGTTTGAGCGGTCAGGCATTGCCCTGCGCCCAGGCAATCATGCTTAGCCTAAGCTCCAGTGAGTTTAGCTTTGCCTGGGCTTCCAGGAGATGGGGATATGCCTGACTGGTCAAGCAGTCAGGCTTGGACTGGGCATTCGAGTGATCAGTCTATGCCTGGGCGCCTGACTGGTCTTAGCCCAGGCTTATGTGCCACTCACGGGGCTACCCTGAGCGCCTCTGTATCGCCTGGGCTTGACCTAGGCGCTAATGCCATTCCTAGTTCTGGCCCGGGCACCCGGGTCACTTAAGGGGCTTGCCTGGGCAATGTGCCCCGGGCGATGCTTGGTGACTAGGCAATATGTTTTTAATTAACTTGTTGGATATGGGATTTGAACCCTTGACCTCATATATACATATTAAAGGATCAAACCATTTGAGCTGGACTACTTTATTGTAATTTCATTAGACAATTATATATATGAGCCACCTAATAGTTTATTTCATCATTCTCATAAGTTTTTTTTATTTTTCCAAATTTATCAATTGAACCCATTTTTTATTGATTTCACCCTTTTTTCCCTCAATTAATTGATTTAATTTTTTTTATCGATATAACTAGTTTTCCCCTTAATTTCATCAATTTAAATCGACCAATTTAACTAGTTTTTCCACCATTTTCATCCTCTTTACCCATTTTCATCGATTTTCGCTATACATTTTATCAACTTGATTTGTTTGATTGATTTAACCATTCACCATTCACCATTTTTCATCGACATCACTTAGTTCTAACTAAGTTAGGTTATTCAACATGTTTCAATTTTTTTTTACCGATTTCAAATGTTTTTACGAATTTCATCAAATTTACATGTTCCTGATAGGTTGAACTCATTTTAAATCGAATTTACCAATTTTTTTCTTCAATTTAACTGATATCATTCATTTTCAATACCCCGTTTTCAACATTATTTCACCAATTTACAGATTTACACGTTTTTTCGTCAAATAATTTATTTGTTTGATTGATTTAACTAGTTTTTCCACCATTTTCATCCTCTTTTACCCATTTTCATCGATTTTCGCCACACATTTTATCAACTTGATTTGTTTGATTGATTTAACCATTCACCATTTTTCATCGACATCACTTAGTTCTAACTAAGTTAGCTTGTTCAACATGTTTCAATTTTTTTTTACCGATTTCAATTGTTTTTACGAATTTCATCAAATTTACATGTTCATGATAGGTTAAACTCATTTTAAATCGAATTTACCAATTTTTTTCTTCAATTTAACTGATATCATTCGTTTTCAATACCCCGTTTTCAACATTTTTTCACCAATTTACAGATTTACATGTTTTTTCGTTGAATAATTTATTTTTCCACTAATTTTATAGAAGTGTAAAATCAGTGAAAACATATGAAATTTATGAATTATTAAAAAAATTGGTTAATCCATTGAAAAATGAATTTAATCAATGTAAAATCTGGTTAAAACGATCGAAAATGAGTTTTATAGGTGAACGAGTGAAAACATCGATGTTATAAAATTGGTTAAATGTGCTATAAAATGATGAAATTAGTTGGAAAATTAAAAAGTTCGGCGAATTATGAAAAAATGGTGAATCCGATTACAAGAACAAGTTAAATTCATCAAAAATTGATTAAGTCAATAAAATTGGTGAAAAATATGTAAAACTGGTTAAAAACGAGTATACCTGGTAAAATTAGTGAAGTCGGTAAAAATAGTTAAATTGGTTAAAAAATTCGATGAAAAACGTGTTAAATCGTTAAAAATGGTTAGACTAGTGAAATTGATGAAATAATTGACGAAATCGTAAAAACGGGTTAAACTGTTAAAAAATGAGGAAATCAATGATATCGGTTAAAATGGGATATACCGGTGAAATTGGTAAGAAAAAGTTAAAATGACGAAAAAATGGGTCAAAATTCATGAAAAAGAAGTAGTCACGTATTTTGTTCACCTGAATGATTTCTCTACTATGGATCACCTTTCCCGACAACTTAATAACAAATGTCATACATAGAATATTTTTTATTTCAAATTCTTTTGTAATTTGTTGTTATTATTCATAAAACGTAATTTATTGTTATTATTCGTGAAACATATTTCTTCAATGGTAATTTGGTAATTTTTCCGTTGGAATAATTTCATCACCTTTCCCAATTTTTCCTTGGTAATTTATCATTTTTATTGGTGGAATATATTTTTGTTGATGGTTCCGTCGCTGTTTAGTTACTAAATCTAAATAGCAATGGATAATTTTTCGTTGGAATGATTTCGTCTCTATGGATAATATTTTCCTACAACTTAACAACCGAATTCCTATAAAAAATATATTATTTTCTAATATTTCGTGGGTAATTTGTTGCTATTATCGAAGAAACACTTTTAATTTGAAATTTTGTTGGTATTCTGTTACTAATCCATTACTAATAACGACAAATTTGTTTTTGTTGGAATCAGGTCGTCACTGATGCTACTGAGGTAGTTGAAGGCATGGAACATTAATTTAATACTTGATTGATATATATCCAAACACTCAACTGGGTTGTACATCTTCTAAATTGACATTAAAGCTCCAAGTTTTGAGGAAAATCTCAAAGTTTTGAGTGGCTAAGTTTTCTTCTTGGGCTGGATGACACTTTATATTGGCTCAACAAGCTCACCAGGTTTACTACACAGGTTACCCAAAACGCCCGCAACACAAAGATAGAGGTGATTGGGTGGCAGTATGCAAAATCAAAGCTAGGAGTAGGACCGCTGTTTTACTACTAGATGATGCTGAAGAAGTTGGGTCTATGGTTGAAGGTCCTTTCCAGGAAGGGTATCATTTGCTCCATCTGCTCCAGGAAACATCTTGTCACAAACATCCTTTATTGATGGATAAATTCTTTTGGATACCGATGGTGGTTTAGAAGAGATGGATCCTTCAGAATTTGGTCGAACTGTTGCGGTAGATGAGAATGAAGAGGATATAGAGCATGAAAAAGAATTTGACGATATTTTATTAGAAGAAGAACATGAACATATACATGAAAGTGGAGAAAATGAGCATAGTAGTGGTGATGATTTTATGGACTATGATGATTGATCGGTTGAGGAGGAGGACGTAGCAATCTTTGATGTATTTTTTATTCAATGCTCTTAAAATTTCCGACAGTTTATGACACTTAATATAAATTGATTCTTGAATATTTTTTTCCCTTTAGTACTTTTGTGGCTTCTTTAGCAGTGAAGCCGACATTTGTTTTGAGTTTCTGTGTTTGGACTGATGCAAAATCTATGAAAAATTTCTTGAATATTTGTGTTGAGAGAAAATGAGATTTTAGGACTGTGTTAGTAATCATTATAAATTCGTCACTAATAGCGACAATTTTTTTCCCGTTAGAATCAAGTCGTTTCTGAAGACAACTATTTTTGTAGTGACAATTTTTCGTTACAAATTCCATTGATAATTGGTCAATATTTTTGAAAAACATAGTCTTCTTAGATTTTCGTCGCTGTTCAGTTGTACATTTGTTATTGACAAAAAAATTGTAACAAATTATTTTCCGTTGGAACAATTCTGTTGCTATCTGCCATCTTTACCGACAACTAAACAACAAAGTTCCAACCAAAAAACTTTTCTTTCGAAATTTTATTGGTAATTTGTTGCTATTTTGAAAGAACATCGACTCCATTAGTAATCAGTTATAAATTCGTCACTAATAGCGACAACTTTTTTTTCCGTTGGAATCAAACCGTTTCTGAAGACATCTTTTTTTGTAGTGTTTTAATCATGTTGTCTTGTTTTGGATGTATGAATCCTTGAGAGTTTTGACATTTCTTATTTTTGATACACTTTAATTATTTGCATGAAACAATTTGAATTTATATTGACAAAGAATGACAATTTTTTTTTAATTATAATTGTATTTTAGATATATATATATATATATATATATATATAATTATTAAATAATAATTACGTCATAACGGTTATTCCGATCGAACTAGTGGTCGAACCGATCTAATCGATTGAACCAGTAATCAGTAGAACTTTCGATTTTATGGCCGGTCCGCTTTTGAAAACACTGCTTACAAAGTAAACAATAGTAAGTAGCTCCATATACCAACCCAATTGCCAAACCTTTGGTCTTCTGTCTATACATAAACCAATTATGGCTCCTTGCATTGATGCTATGATGCAGCTCATCATTGTTGCCCAATATTTATAGGGGAATACTTTGAATAATTCACCTACAATTAAATAAAAATTAAATAATTAAATAAAACTTAGTTTCACCAAATAAAAATAAAAATTTATAAGTTCAATTAAAAATATAATTAATTACCTGTAAAATGAACCACATTCCATAAGACAAACAACTTCCTACTAAAAATAGTGTTCCTCGAGCCTTATTTTGTAGTGTTTGTCAATTTTATTGACTTCGTTTTTGCCATGATGTATGATATGGAAAGATTGGCCTTTGTAGAGACCACTTGTTAATGCTCCGGCAAGGCATAATATTGCTCCAAGAGTTCTTGTCTTACCAGCCCTTGTGTGCAATCCATGTTTTTCAATTCTTCACAAATTATAATAAACACAATTAAATTAAAATAATAAAATATAAATGTATATTCTCAATTCTTTAAAAAATCCTTAATTAAATAGTGTTGTAATTAAATTAATTTGTGTACCTTAGAATAATTTGAAAAGAGAAAAGTGACAATTGGAATAAGGTTGAGAAAGTTGGTTGCATATGTAGCTGAGGTCTCCTTTACACCATAGTAGAACAGTCCCATGGCCACTGATATCCTGCAACATGCATGTAAATCATATACATAAATATATGAGGAATAATTTTACAAATTTAATTAACAAGAAATTGAAGTTAATATATATGCGGCAGGTGTTTTCGTAATCAAATTGGACATAAAATCAATAGTTTTTAATTAGAAAGAAAAAACTCTTTGTTATTTTACAACTCAGAAGTCTTTTTGCTAATAAAAATAATATAGAGAATTTTCAGTCAATTAAAATAACATATGGGGAGTTTTTGCAAATTACTTAGAATAATATAGAGGTCATGACCTAACAAGCAAAACAAAAGAATCTATAAGGATGGTTGGTGAAACTATTAAATGTCATCACCAATATTTAGGACAGTTTTTTTTTTTTTTGGACCACATGATAGACATATATTTTTAGTGTCATTAGACAAAAAAAATGTAAATTTGATGATAAGTTTTCATTGCAAATACAAAGCCCAATTAATATGGTTATGCTTATATATCACTAACATTATTTGAACAACTTTTTATTAGCAAATGTAGGTTAATAATGTACATGAAATTTAAATGAAATTAGAAATATAAAATGAAATGAATAGAGAGTTTATTTTGTAGAAAGTTCTATGTTTTTTGTAAAGGATTATATATATATATATATATATATATATATATATATATATATATATATATATATATATATATAATGGGAGAAGTGAAGGAGTTAAAAACGTACATAATTAAATAATTTTAAATGTAAAGTAAAATAGGAAAACCAAAAAATTTATGTAACATGACATGACTTTTTTATATATATAGTAAGAATTATGGATAAAAAATTTCATATTTTTCGCCAAAAACATCGAAAAGTTTTTTGTTTTTTAATAAATGAAAACGAAAATAATGTGTATTTCGAAGCTTTGTATTTGCCTTAGAACTTTCTTCTAGTTTTTCCGAAATGTTTCTGGAAACTTTTCGAAAAGTTTTCAATATTAATCTGATCGAAACATACATAAAAAACAAAACTTTGAAGCATGATAAGAATATAAGACGTCACAATCGATAGTGAATCGCCTTTTGCTTAGATAAGCAAGATAAGGTAGATCTTCAAATAGCTCGGAAATTAAAGTAGTCACTTCCTTCGTTAGGAAGAAAGGCTTCGACTAATTCTTTTAAATTCGGCCAATTTTTCCCCGCTAACTAATTAGCTTAAGTGTTGGATAAAGATGAAGATGAAGGCACTGAAGACAATTTTATAAGGGAGGTTTTGATGCATTCCAAAACTTCAAAATCTGCTAAGTATGGAGTAACTTAGCTGATGATCCCTTTGGAAGGAATTTTGACTAAGTAAAAGAAGACATCAGAAGAGTCAAAATTTTCAAGGTCCAAGACTTCTGATCTGCTGAAGGAAAGTTATCAGACTGATGAAGATCAGCCGACTCAAATCAGATTTGTTCAAGTTTGGGATCAGCTTAGTTCGCCATCAGACTTGCACTTTCGTCAACCAAGTGGAAAGGATCATAAAGTCTTCCCAACGGTAATAAATGCCCCTTGGAGTAATAAATGCTGAAGTACAAGGTTATTAAAGACAAATGATTGAAGAAATGCTTCGCATCAGCTGGGTGCATTTAATGCTGCATTTAATGCTGCCTGCAGAATAGTACTGTTGACAGTACGGACAGACTGAAAAAGAGCCGTTCGCGGATTTTAAGGACCAGTACTCGAGGAGTTTGAATCTTGTCTTTCTTCAACGGACATTTTTCAAACCTCAAGTATAAATAGCTGAAAGAGACGAAGAGAAGATAAGCAACACAATCTCTGAGAGAATTTTCGAAGCAGAACTCTTTAAGTCTCAAGAACAGCTCACTCATTTGTTGACGAAAAGCGAAGTTGAAGAACAAAGCTAAATACATCTTCTGAGTGATTTTGTAAAATAGAGTGTTGTGAGAAGTAGATATCCATCTAAGTGAGTGATACTACTTCAGAGAGTAGGATTTCTTTGTGATTTCTTACTGCGCACTTACGGCCTGTTCATTTGTTGATCGGCGTAAGCAGAGTGTACTGGTTACTTTGTGCTTCTAGTATAACCCAAGATCTTTGTGACTTGGACGAGTGGATTAAAGGATATTTACATCCATATAAAATCACTTTGAAAAATCCGCTGCAAGTACTCTAAGTATTAAAACTGATTTTGATAAAATCAGCTAAGTAACTATCAGTTTAGTGCTCAACAAAGCTGTTCAAAAATTTGTTCGCGATCAGCCGAGGAACCTACTGTTGATAACAACTTAGCTGTTTAAGTTTACAAAAAGGTTTTAAAGTTAAAAATTGTAAAAAGTTAAGAGGTCTATTCACCCCCCCCTCTAGACCTCATCTGACCACTTGGGACCAACAAGTGGTATCAGAGCAGGTGGTTCATTAGAATCAGCTGCCTGATCAACGAGCTTGATCCGAGTGTTTTTCAAAGGTTTTCAAAACTTTTAAAAAGAGCATCTTTTTGAAAAATGGACCGTATCAGCCATGTTCCCCACATTGCTGGTATGTCTTTGGAAGACTGGAATATTAGAATGGAGATTTTCCTTGCTGCCTACAATGACAACATGTATACATGTATCATCAAAGGTCCATTCAAATTCACCAAGACCATCATCGTAGATGAAGCTGAACTGGTGGTGGAAAAAGACTTAACAGAAATGACAGCCGAAGAGATAAAGCTGTTCAACCTGGACAAAGTCGGAAGATTCATCATGACCAAAGCCCTGGACAATGATCGGTTTGACAAAGTCAAACATTGCAAAACTGCAAAGGAGATGTGGGATAAGGTTCGTGACATGAGCGAAGGAAACGACGCCATCAAAGAGCGTCAGCTGAGTGTTGCTCTAGAAAAGCTGGACAACTTCAAGATGAAGTCTGCGAAAACCATTGATCAGCTGGATACAAGGTTTACAAGGACGTTGAATGAAGTGCTAAATCTTGGAAAAACCTTTACGGACAAGGAGATAACCGTCAGAGTTCTGAAGGCCCTACCTCCAAAGTTCAACATGAAGGTGACAGCCATGGAAGAGTCAAGAGATCTGGGCAAGATTTCTCTCACCGAGCTGTTCTCAGTACTCAAGGCATACGAGTATAAACTGCCAAGAATGGGTGTTGAAGAAACTAGGGGTGCACATGGTTTTTAAAACCGTACCGGACCGTCCCGTACCGTACCGAACCGTACCGAATATTAGGTTTTTTTTCTCAAAACCGAAGGTCTTGGTATGGATGAAAACCGTACCGAGTATTTTTGTATGGTTTTGGTTTTAGACTTCTCATACCGTAAAAAATCGTACCGTACTGAAATTGAGAAGAAACATAAATTAACTATTCATTTTTTTATATTTACAACTAAATTTTTAAATTTATAATTCAAATATTTTCGAATACTATATTATTTATAATTTATATTATAGTCCAGTTTATTATTACTACATTGCTTGCGTTCAATTAAAAAAAGATATGCTCGAATTTAGCACAAACAAACTTGTTATATGTTGAAACCTTAAAATTCAAAAATTCTAGACAACAAATACCAAGTAGTAAGTTTCTTCACATGATAAAAACAAGGATCAAATTACTAACCAATTAATTTTATTTAATTAGGTCGAATTATAGCGTCAAATTTGTGAACGTTTTCTTTTCCAATGCTTTATTTAATGTAAAAAAATAGTTTGTAAGATATTATATTTTTAACTTTTATATAATTGCCAATCATGTAATCGACCATATAAGAAAAAATGCATGAAAAAAGTTTGTTTGAAAAAACCGCAAAACCGTACCGTACCGTACCGGAACCGCACAAAACCGAGTTTGTTGGTATGGTTCATAAAACTCTAGTTTGATTTTGAGTTTTTGAAAACCGCACTAATTGGTACGGTACAATTTTTTTTGAAATTACCGTAAAACCGTACCATGTGCACCCCTAGAAGAAACCTCAACTTCAAGTCCCACAGCTGCACTGGTTGCTGCTGAAAATCCAAGAAGGCCAGCTCACAAAAGCAAAGATGTGGACTAATCTGATGAAGCCACAATACTCAACAAAAAGGAGTACACTGCTGGAGACGTTGCATTGCTGATGAACAACTTCAAAAAGTTCTACAGACGAAAAATGAAGAACAAATATAACAATGCTTCTACTTCTAACCCTACTTCTTCTTCTTCTCAGGATAAGGACTCTTATAAATCTAAGATGATGTGCTATAATTGCAGGAAATTGGGTCATTTCATCAGAGACTGCCCATATCCTAAAGCTGAGAAGTATACTGAAGAAGAAAAGAGAATCAGAAAAGAAAGAAAGCATCAGAAAGCTAAGGCAATGGTAGCAGAAGCGGAAAAGCCAGCTGCCATCTACTCATCTGATTCAGATTCTGACACTTCTGATGAAGAGAGCCCTGCCATTCTCTGCCTGATGGCTAAGGAATCTGATGACTATGAGGATAGTAAGGTAACTCCTCTTGACAATGAATTATTTAATTCATTTGAACAGATGATGCTTAACAATACTACTATTGCTGAAGCATATAAAAAGCTTAAGGAAGAGATGATATTGCTAAAAGAGCAAAATAGTTCACTGAAACTCTCAACTGAAAAGCCAAGAGAATCAGCTGAATACAAACAGCTTGAGCAAGAACATGAATCTCTGAAAGCTGAATGTGAAGTCTATAAAGGAAAAATCATGGAACTTGAAAAAGTCATCGAGTCTCATGACAAGTTAACTGTTGCATCCACGCATACATATAGTAAACAGAAGACACCTTTAGAACAGGATAAGCAAGAATTGAATCATACTGAGAAATTTATATCAGCTGACAATAGTAAGGTCATCCTGTATGTTCAAACTGCTAGACCTGCTTCACCTGAGAAAGTGTTAAATGAGAAGAAATCTCCTAAGGCTAAAAAGAGAAAAGAGCCTAGTGTAGGAAAACAGACTAGTAAACCTAAACAGAAGAGTCCTAGGAAGTCCTCTGATAAGGCTAAAACTAATCAGACTAGTAATAAAACTAAGTCGTCTGTTAATGAGCAAGCAAATGGTAAACCAAAGAAGCATAAGAATAAGAAAAATCAAAATGCTTGGTATGGAAATGAGTCGTATTATGTGCAACCTACTGCATATCATCCTATGTATCATGCACCTCAATTTCCAACTTACTATGCACCATATCCTGCTCATCCAATGCATACATATCCTCCTTATCATGCATCTTCCTCTGCATTTGAACATTATCCTTATCATGATGATCATCAACAATATGACAAATCTGATGAACGTGGTAAAGGCAAAGCTGTTCATACTCCTGTTGAAACTCAGAAACCTAAGAAGCCTAAGACTTCATCATCTTGGGTTGTCAAAGGTGGAACTAATCCTTCAGGACCCTCTCAATAAGGGTACCTAAAACAATTTTATTTTGTTTTGTAGGTTAGGATTAGGAGTAGGAGTAAAGTAGAGAAGATTTGGTATTTGGACAGTGGTTGTTCAAGGCACATGTGTGCAAATATACATGAACTAACTGATGCTGTTGCTGTGGATGGTCCAAAAGTCACTTTTGGACACAGTAAGTAAGGCAAGATTGTAGCAAAATGAAGCTTAATCAAGGGAAACATAGAGATATCTGACGTCTCATATGTTAAAGGCCTAAAGTACAACCTGCTGAGCATAAGTCAATTTTGTGACAAAGGATATTCAGTCATCTTCTCAACAGATAAGTGCTACGTTGAAGAGATTGGTACAAAGAAGGTAATTTTATCTGGAAGACGACAAGGGAATGTCTACATAGTCGACTGGAATTCTGCTGACAAGAATTCAAGTATTTGTTTGGTGGCATCAACACCAAGTGAAGTTAGTTGGCTGTGGCACAAAAGAATGAATCCTGTGAATTTCAAGACAATCAACAGACTTATCAAGAATAATCTGGTAGAAGGAATTCCAAAGACAGTCATGAGCAAAGATAAGCTTTGTGACGCATGTCAGAAGGGTAAACAAATCAAGTCATCGTTCAAAAGTAAGAAGCATCAATCTTCTGGAAGAATATTGGAGCTGCTACACATGGACTTATTTGGACCCATTGATCCAGTCAGCAATGGTGGAAAGAAATACTGCCTAGCTGTTGTGGATGACTATTCAAGATATACTTGGGTGATTTTCATGAAAAAAGAAAAGTGAAACCAAGGAACATCTTACTAATCTGATGGAACTGATCCAGAATGAGAAGAGCATAAAAATATTGAAGATCAGATCAGATAGAGGGACAGAGTTTACAAACTCTACTGTTGAAGAGTATTGTAATATCAAAGGAATACATCATGAGTATTCAGCTGCTAGAACCCCTCAACAGAATGGTGTTGCTGAAAAGAGAAACATAACACTTAAGGAAGCTGTCAGGACCATGATAGCTGAAGCTAAGCTGCCTCAAAGATTTTGGGCAGAAGCAACAAACACAGCGTGTTTTACCCAAAACAGATGCATGATCAACAAGCACCAAAACAAGACTCCATATGAAGTTTGGAACAACAGGAAGCCAAACATTCATTACTTTAAGATATTTGGTTGTAAATGCTATGTTTTAAATAATGGTAAAAATCACCTCACTGCATTTGCAGAAAAGGCTGATGAAGCTGTTTTTGTAGGATACTCAACTGTTAGTAAAGCCTATAGAGTTTTTAACAAAAGAACATTACTAATAGAAGAATCCATTCATGTAGTATTTGATGAGCCAAGTCAATCTTCTGAAAAGAATCAAATTATTAATCAAGATCTGTCTACTGATTTACAGAAGTTGAATGTTGGAAAGAATGAAGAATATGTTCCCATCATACTACCTGCTCTCAACCCAGCTGATAACTCAAGTGTTGTTCAAAATCACAGTGCTGATTGTCTAACAAACGAGTTGCAAACAGCTGATAGACCAGAGACTGTTCAACAGACAACAAATGTTCAACAGACTACTACTGGATCTCCAACAGTAGTGTTGCAAGATCAAAACAAAGGACAACATTATGATTTGCAACATGATCTCAGATGGCTCAAGAATCACCCACCTGAAATGGTGATTGGTGATCCTTTGGACAAAGTAAAGACAAGGAGAGCTGTTGCAAATGAAGCAATGTTTGTCAGCTTCCTATCTCAAATTGAGCCCAAACAGATTGAAGAAGCTCTTAGTGATTCTAACTGGATTGAAGCTATGCAAGAAGAGCTAAATCAATTTGAAAGGAATGAAGTCTGGTACTTAGTTCCTAGACCAAGTCATCAAAGAGTCATTGGCACTAAGTGGGTATTCAGAAATAAGATGAATGAAGATGGTGAAGTCACCAGAAATAAAGCAAGACTAGTGGCCAAGGGTTACTGCCAAGAAGAAGGCATTGACTTTGATGAAACATTTGCACCAGTAGCAAGATTAGAGGTGATCAGACTCTTTCTCGCTTATGCTGCTTACAAGAACTTCACTGTCTATCAGATGGATGTGAAGTCAGCATTTCTCAATGGAGAATTGCAAGAAGAAGTATATGTTGAACAACCACCTGGATTTGAAGTCTATCAACAAGAAGACAAGGTATATCGTCTGAAGAAAGCCCTCTATGGACTGAAACAGGCTCCAAGAGCATGGTATGATACCCTATCTGATTTTCTTTTAATTAAAGGATTTCTTAAAGGTAAGGTAGATAAAACCTTGTTTACAATTGAATGGGAAAATCATATATTACTTGTGCAAATATATATGAACGATATTATTTTTGGTTCAACTAACCAACAGATGTGTGACAAGTTCTCCAAGCTGATGCAGAATAAATTTGAAATGAGCATGATGGGTGAACTTAATTATTTTCTTGGTTTGCAAGTAAGACAGTTGTCTGATGGAATTTTCATCAGCCAAGCAAAATACACAAAGGATCTGTTCAAGAAATTTGGTATGGAGACTAGCTCTACTGCTACTATTCCAATGTCTACAAGTCTTCGCTTGGATAAAGATGAAGATGGCAAATCAGTGGACATAACCAAATAGAGAGGCATTATTGGGTCATTGTTGTATCTAACAGCAAGCAGACTTGATATTATGTACTCAGTTGGGGTCTGTGCAAGATTCCAATCAAATCCCAAAGAATCTCATCTCTTAGCTGCCAAGAGAATACTGAAATATATTAAGGGCACTCAAGATTTGGGGTTGTGGTACCCTAGAGAGTCTTGATTTGAGCTTATTGGATATTCAGATTCTGACCTTGCTGGCTGCAAGATTGATAGAAAAAGCACAACAGGTGTCTGTCAATTCTTAGGTAGTCGTCTGATCTCATGGATGAGTAAGAAACAGACTTCAGTATCCATATCTACTGCTGAAGCTGAATACATAGCTGCTGGAGCTTGCTGTGCACAAATCTTATGGTTGAAGCATTAACTAGAAGACTACAATATCAAGATCAGTGGAATACCAATCTACTGTGACAATACTAGTGCAATCAGCCTTACTCAGAATACTACAAGTCATTCAAGGACTAAGCATATTGAGATCAAGCATCACTTTATCAGAGATCATGTGGAGAAAGGAAATGTCATGATAGAATATGTGTTTACTGAAAATCAATTGCTGACATCTTCACAAAACCTTTAAGTGAGACAAGGTTTTCTACTCTAAGAGCTGAACTAGGTTTATTAAAATTGGATACATAAGCTGAGGGGGAACTTATCAGAAGACTAAAGTTCAACAGCTTACTCATCTTATTTATCTTCAAGGATTAACTCTCAACAGACTAGTTAACTTATGAATTCTTAAAGTCAGGGGGAACATGTAAGACTAGCGGTACTTCTGATTAAAAGATGAAATCTGTTAATGTCAGTTAGTTGAAGTTATGTTTTCAACAGAAGATCAAAGTCTTGAAGAATGAAGATTTATTATCTAGCTGGATTGACAAACAGCTGAGGAAGGTTATCAGCTATTGGCTTTCACTGATAACAACTGTGTCATCAAGACACTAGTCCATCAGATAAGTATTTATTTTACTCATCTGATCGCTTATGTAAAAGCTGACTGTTTAAAACGTTTTATTTTAAAATACACTTTTACAAGTGACAGAAGGGCGGTACAAATTCCCGCTCCTCACTTAATGTCTTTTGAATTTGAAAGGTCGTAACTGACGCCACACGATCAGCACTGACAAGAAACGGATCTAACGGTTAGCTGGTATCACGGAAACCAAGATACCCTAACTCTATAAATCCAGATATGATCAGCCGTGTAGTTCTTTACGCACCCTAAATATTCAAAAGTACTTGTGAAAAATTTTCTGCAATTTTCTGCAAAGCAAAACCTCTTCTTTTGCTCTCTAATTTCAACAGATCTGCAATGGCTGCTGAAGGAATGTACTTCATTTATGATTCCTATTACCAGTCTGGTACGAAGTTGATGAAGGAACTACTTGAGAAGTTCAAGTCTGCATCTCTGGTAAACTTCATGGAATATAATGAAGGAGTAATCTGGATTGACCAGGTTCTGGAATACTATGAGACCGCGACTGTTGACTACAACAAAAGGGAGATTAAAGCTAAAGTGGGAGAAAAATCCATAACCATCACTCCTGCCGTTCTTCACGAACAGTTTGGGCTTACCAACATTGGACGTCATGACGTCACTGTGCTGACGGAGAGCAAGCACCAAAAATTTTGGGCGATCTGCGCCAAGGAAGGAGAGATACTTTCTGGAAATATCAAGAAGAGACAGCTGAAGGACGAGTATCAGCGGATGGTTGATATGGTGTCGAAGCTGATAGAAAACTGCACCTTTTCCCTTGATGCTGTTACCATGAAAAGGTTCAGCATAATGGCTGCTATTTACTATGGACTGGAAGTAAATTGGTCCATTATCATATGGTACATCTTCGCTGATTTCCTTGAAGTGAAGAAAGGAAAAGGCCCTCACACAAACCACAGGATTACTCTCAGTTACCTGTTGTTCAAAATGGGGTGCCCTATGCTGAATGGAAAAGAAATTCACAAATCTAAGGCAATGAACAAGTACTTGCCTGTTCAGAAAAGGAATGCTGATGAGCCTGAAAAAGAGGAAGATGAGGAACCAAAGGAGGTTCCTGCCAAAAGGCAAAGGAGACTAGTCAAAACAGCTACCTTAGCTGTTGAGACTAAGAAGAAAAAGGTTGCTGATCAACCAAAGGAGAAGAGTTCAAAGAAAGCAAAGCCTGTGGCTGACGTTGCTGTTGATCAAATCATAAGTTAGACCATTGCTGATGTAAGGGGAATGTCTCATGCATCACCTTCAAGGACTCCTTCTGCTGAAATGCCTGCTGAGAATGTCTCTCACAGGACAAGGAGCCAACAAAAGGATACTGCTGCTTCAAGACCCATTCAGGGTCTGTCTAAGAAGTCTGCAAGGAAGCAGATGACTTTCATCGAAGAGCCTACTGAGTTGAAGAACTTAGTAAGAGAAACTCCATAATCTGCTGAAAGGCCATCTGTAACAGTTGAAGCTTCTGTTGCTGACAAAGCTGATGCGCAACAGTTGACTCAAACTGAACCAACAGTTGAGGCTTCTCAACCTCAAGATGATCCGGATGTCATGATCATCCATCCAATTGCTGCCAATCCCATTTCATCTGCTGGCCCTGCTGATAAAGGGAAAAGAAAAATTGTGATTAAAGGAAGAAAATCTCTAAGGCTGACAAAAAGGCAAGAGAAGAAGCTGAACAGAGGAAGCAAGATGAATTGGAAGAGAAAAAGGCCCTTGAATTGAGCAAGGTCCAGGAAGCAAAAGATGCAGCAAAGAGAAAATTAACAGAGGTTGAAATCAAAGCTGCTGAGAATGCTGAAATGGCTATGGTCATTGAACTAAGCAAAGTTGATGCCTATGGTCCTGTTCATGGCGGATGAATCAAAATAAAAGAGGCTACTGATGATAAGGACAAGCCTGAAGTTCCCAAGATGCCTGCAGGAGAAGCTAAGCCTAAGGACAAGTATGAAGTGAGAAAAGCCTTCAAAATTGTCTATGCTGACAAGGAGGTTTTCAAAAGATTTGAAAAATCCTTAGCTTACTATGATCAGAAGCTCATGCTGAAGACACTGTTCAATCAGGAGAAGCCAAGATACATCAAATGGAGAGATAACAGATTGAACAAGTCAATGGCAGAACTTCAAAACTTTAAGGAGTTAGCTGATGAAGAACAATGGGTTCTTACTTGGCTCAGAACAGACTCCATTCAAAAGGCCCTGGATCCCAGTTATGTCAGAGACGTAATGCACCATTATGCAAGGGAGTTTGCACTGGATGAGGCCAAAATCATAAGGAGTAACTTACCTGCCAAGAGAAAGAAGACTGATGATGTTGAAGAAAGGGCTATCAAGATTGCTGTTATGGTCGCCCTGGAAAGATGGGCAGAAAGATCAAGATATCAGCAGGGACACTCAAGTGAATTACCTCAGATGCCTAGTATTCAACAAATAATTTTTGGCAAGGAAGTGAAGGAGTATAGTGAAGTGCCAAAGGGTAATAATGCATTTGTCAACCCTTGGATCATTGTAAGGCAGATAAGACAAACAACCTGCTTCAATGATGATGGCACCGTCACTGATCTGTTCTATGATGATGTCACTGATGAACATAAGAAAGCTGATAAGCCTTTAGCAATTGAATGGGATGCTAAGGCTTCTGAAGATCATCAGGAGACCAAAATGGAAGACGTTCCTGTCCACCAGGAAAGTGAAGAAAAGGAAGCTGCAGCTTCTGCTTCATCAGGTGATGAACACTCATCACTGATGGAAGCTTTCCAGATGCTGATGGAGAATTCAGTAAAGGAACTGGAAGAGAAGCATAATAAGCAGCTGATGAAGTTGAAAGAGGAGCTGAAGAGTGAACTTAAAGCAGAATTGGCAGAGTCCAATAAACTTCAGCTGGAAACTATGCAACAGTCAACAAAGAAGATCATCAAGAAAGAAATTGATAGTTTTCCTATTCCTCAAGATCACTCTTTGCAGTTAGTGCACAGCTTAAATGACATGAACAGAAATGTGGAAGATGTGAAGGCTGATGTAAATCACCTTCATACCGCCTTACAAAGAGCTGAGCACAAGATAGCTGATTTAACTGCAACCTTCATCAAAGTCAGTGAAGAAGAGAAGTTTATCAATGTTGGTTTGTTGCAGGAACTTCAGAAAGCTGGAGATGTTATTCACGAAGAACTTTCAACCATGCAACTCAACATTGACTACTTCAATGATTAGACTGACAACATTAGTACAACTCTTCATCACCTAACAGCAAGTCATGATATAGTGAATCAGAATCTGAAGACTTTAGGTGTTGCACTAAAAGTTCCAACAGTTGCACTCAACCCTGCTGCTAAACCTGAAGAAGTCATCAAGTCTGATGATGACAAAAAGGGGGAAGATAAAGGGAAAGAATCAACCAAGGAAACTTCTGCTACTAATGACAAGAAGACTGATGAAGCTACTGAACTGACCAAGCCTGCTGAAGAAGAACTTGGAAAGGTAGAAGAAAAAGAAAAGACTGAAGAAATTGTACAAGAACCTACCAAGTATAAGATTACAGAATCAGCCAGGAGGGCAATGGAGCTAATCAAAGAACAACAACTGAAAGAAAAAATGGATGCTGCTAAAGCAAACATTCTCCTGGACGATAAATCTGATGAAGAAGAAGATGATGAAGAGTCATCTTATGAATACGAAGAAGTGCTTGAAGAATCTGATGAAGAAGTTGATAGTTAGAAATTATAAAATCATTGTAATCAGTTTACTTTATCTATTCTTCAGACATCTCATCTGATGAACTTGCTTTGTAATATTTTCAATATCAATAAAAAGACAAGTTCAATCCAATATACTTTTTCTATCTCAGAAAATTTTGAGGATTACATTCTTTAGTTTAGGTATTAAACAGGTACTTAGCTGAAGTTTTGTCATCATCAAAAAGGGGGAAATTGTTGGATAAAGATGAAGATGAAGGCACTGAAGACAATTATATAAGGGAGGTTTTGATGCATTCCAAAACTTCAAAATCTGCTAAGTATGGAGTAACTTAGCTGATGATCCCTTTGGAAGGAATTTTGACTAAGTAAAAGAAGACATCAGAAGAGTCAAAATTTTCAAGGTCCAAGACTTCTGATCTTCTGAAGGAAAGTTATCAGACTGATGAAGATCAGCCGACTCAAATCATATTTGTTCAAGTTTGGGATCAGCTTAGTTCGCCATTAGACTTGCACTTTCGTCAGCCAAGTGGAAAGGATCATAAAGTCTTCCCAACGGTAATAAATGCCCCTTGGAGTAATCAATGCTAAAGTACAAGGTTATTAAAGACAAATGATTGAAGAAATGCTTCGCATCAGCTGGGTGCATTTAATGCTGCATGCAGAATAGTACTGTTGACAGTACGGACAGACTGCAAAAGAGCCGTTCGCGGATTTTAAGGACCAGTACTCGAGGAATTTGAATCTTGTCTTTCTTCAACGGACATTTTTCAAACCTCAAGTATAAATAGCTGAAAGAGACGAAGAGAAGATAAGCAACACAATCTCTGAGAGAATTTTCGAAGCAGAACTCTTTAAGTCTCAAGAACAGCTCACTCATCAGCTTAGTCATTTGTTGACGAAAAGCGAAGTTGAAGAACAAAGCTAAATACATCTTCTGAGTGATTTTGTAAAATAGAGTGTTGTGAGAAGTAGATATCCATCTAAGTGAGTGATACTACTTCAGAGAGTAGGATTTCTTTGTGATTTCTTACTGCGCACTTACGGCCTGTTCATTTGTTGATCGGCGTAAGCAGAGTGTACTGGTTACTTTGTGTTTCTAGTATAACCCAAGATCTTTGTGACTTGGACGAGTGGATTAAAGGATATTTACATCCATATAACCACTATAAAAATTACCTGTGTTTTTATCTGCATTTTTACTTGCATATTTTCAAGTTTGCATAAAACACTTTACTTAACTATTTGAAGAAAATTTGAAGGAGTTTATAAAACTGGGGAAACATTTTTCAAACTGCTGAGAATACTTGCGAAAAACACTTTGAAAAATCCGCTGCAAGTACTCTAAGTATTAAAACTGATTTTGATAAAATCAGCTAAGTAACTATCAGTTTAGTGGTCAACAAAGCTGTTCAAAGATTTGTTCGCGATCAGCCGAGGAACCCACTGTTGATAACAGCTTAGTCTGTTTAAGTTTACAAAAAGGTTTTAAAGTTAAAAATTGTAAAAAGTTAAGAGGTCTATTCACCCCCCCCTCCTCTAGACCTCATCTGACCACTTGGGACCAACATTAAGACCACTCAACAAACATGGTTGATGAAACATAGTTTATCACAGTTAATGTAGCAAGTTGTTTGTTTGATGAGAGAGATTTGAATTGTGGATTTTATCAATATGGAGGAAATAATAAAAGTTTTGAAAATGGTGTTTTAGACTTTAGAGTTTACTCCCTCCGTTTCATAATATCTGTCGCTTTGGAAAGATTTTCTTGTGCCATATTATCTGTCATTTTGGATTTTCAATAAAGCATGAATTGCTCTTTTTCTATTTTTGCCCTTTATGCTCATAAATTTTCTCAAACATTAGTGGAGGATAATTAATTAAAAGGGTATTTTAGTCTTTTTCAATTTTTTTTCAATAGAATTCAACCATATTCAATGATTTTCTTAATTTGTGTGCATACATGTGAAAAGATAGATATTTTGAAACGGAGGGAATAGTAAAAATCCTTAAATGATGGGATGAAATCATGTATGAAATTCCAATTTTCATTTATTGAAAGTTGAAACTTTAATAGTATTCATAACTGCATGCATGTCATCAATGCCGGTCTTCAATATCACCTAGAATATAAAATTGGTAGTACTTGCTAGCCTCACAGCCCACAATCCACAACCCAAAATCGGATGTACATATATACAGCCGGTTGTGGCTTTTTTTTTTTTTTTTGTCATTCATATAATTTTTTTTTAATTATATGGCCCATTTATAATTACCATATTTTTCTAAAGGATAAAACATAAACCCTATAATTCTAAACCCTAAATTAAATCATAAATTAAACATTATGCATATAATAGAGGGATAAATTGGCATCATCCATGCATTAATACTAGATAACACAATTAACTTTAGAAACATACTTCCTCTGTCTCACTTTTCTTGCTCTCATTTCTATTTTGGGACTTCCCAAACTATGACTCCCTTTCTCTCTCAATGAATAACAAAAGTTTACTTTTTTAACAAATTGTCTAAAACTCCGTGCCAAAACTAAAGAGATTAAAATTTTTGGGACGGAAACAGTAATATATATGAATTATACAAAAGACTGTCAATTTTGGGTTGTGATATTTAGTGTAAAATTATAGTATGTGAAAATGTGGTTTAGTTAATCTTACTTCACACATGCGCATGTCATAATCCTTTAAATTTTCATTCTTAATGAAAAGAGGAAAAGGTTGTTTAACATGTTGGATGAAGATGAAGATGAAAGAAGTCAGAATTTAAGGGAAGGTTTTGATGATTTCCAAAACATCAGAATCAGCTAAGTATGGAAAGCTTAGTTCCCTTGGTAGAATTTTGAACAAGTAAAAGAAGACGTAAGAAGAGTTCAAAGTTCAAAGCTCAGAAGACTAGTGATCTCTTGCTGAAACAGCGAACAGAAGGGTAGATCATCAGCCGAGTCAAATCAGATTAGTTCAGTATTTGATCAGCAGAGTATCTATCAGCAGAGTCGTTTTGATCAGCAGAGTGGAAGAGATCAAGAGATTAGTCCAACGGTAATAAATGCACTTGGTGTAATAAATGCTGGAAGAGAAGGGTAGTAATGGCAAATGATTGAAGATATCCTCGGATCAGCAGAGTGCATTAAATGCAGCATTAAATGCAATGGACAGAAAAGTACTGTACACTGTACGGTTTGCTGCAGAGAGCCGTTTCAAAAGAGCTGAAGAATGGATTTGATTTGTGACTTGCCTTCAACGGTCATATTTTCATCTCCATGTATAAATAGAGCTGAATTTCAATCGAGCAAAGAGACACAACAACAATCAGAGATCGAAATTTTGAAGCAGAATTTCTCTAAGTCTCAAAAGCTCGAACAACTCACTCGTCTGGTGGAAGTCATCTGTTGACAGAAACCCAGTTGAAGAAATCAGAAAAACATTATCTGAGTGATTTTGTAATAGCTGAGTGTTGTGCGAAGTGAGAATCCATCTTTGTGAGTGATTCTACTTTAGAGGATAGGTTTTCTTTGTGATCTCCTATTGTGAGCTTACAGCCTTCTCATTAGTTGTTTAGGTGTAAGTGGAGAAATATTGTAATCTAAGTGATTATAGTATAACCCAGAATCTGTGTGATCTGGAAGAGTGGACTAAAGGATTTTCATCCATATAACCACTATAAAAATTCTTTGTGTTATCTTGCATTTAAAGTTTTCTTGCATATTTTAAAGTTTGCATTTTAAACACTTTGAATCAATCAAAAGATTTTATAAGGAGTTTTAAACTGGGGATAAAATCTTTTTAGAACTTAGTTTACTTGTGAAAAACACTTTCAAACAATCCGCTGCAAGTATACTCTTGGAAAACTATTTTGCTGAAAAACAGCTAAGTCACTGTAAGAAGAGTGGTCAGTCGTCTGTTCAAGATTTGTTCACGATCAGACTAGTCTGCTTACTGTTCTTCATCAGCTTAGTCTGCTGACAGAAGACTGAAAAGTTTTTAAGTTCAAAAATTTTCAGAGGTCTATTCACCCCCCCCCCCCCCTCTAGACCTCATCTGACCACTTGGGACCAACAAGTGGTATCAGAGCAGGTGGTTCATTAGAATCAGCTGCCTGATCAACGAGCTTGATCCAAGTGTTTTTCAAAGGTGTTTAAAACTTTTCAAAAGAGCATCTTTTTGAAAAACCAAAACTTTTTGAAAAATGGATTGTATCAGCCATGTTCCCCACATTGCTGGTATGTCTTTTGAAGACTGGAAGATTAGAATGGAAATCTTTCTAGCAGCCTACAACGACAACATGTACACATGTATCATTAAAGGTCCATTCAGATTCACAAAGACCATAAAAATCAATGAAGTAGATACGGTTGTGGAAAAAGACCTTCATGAGATGACTCCAGAGGAAATCAAGCTTTACAATCTAGATAAAGTTGGGAGATTCATCATGACTAAAGCCCTGGATAATGATCGGTTTGACAAGGTCAAACATTGCAAAACTGCAAAGGAAATGTGGGACAAAGTCAGAGATATGAGCGAAGGCAATGATGCTATTAAAGAGCATCAGCTCACTGTTGCATTGGAGAAACTTGACAACTTCAAGATGAAGTCTGGAGAAACCATTGATCAGATGGATACCAGATTCACCAGGACTCTGAATGAAGTTTTAAAGTTGGGAAAGACTTTCACTGACAAAGAAATCACTGTCAGAGTACTAAAGGCTCTACCTCCAAAGTTCAACATGAAAGTAACAGCAATGGAAGAATCAAGGGATTTGGGAAAAATCTCTCTTACTGAGCTGTTTTCTGTACTCAAGGCATTCGAGTATAAACTGCCTAGAATGGGAATTGAAGAAACCTCAACTTCAGGACCCACAGCTGCACTAGTTGCTGCTGAAAACCAAAGAAGACCAGCTCAAAGAAATGCTGAAGTGGACTCATCTGATGAAGCCACTCTACTCAACAAGAAGGAGTACACTGCTGGAGATGTTGCACTGTTGATGAACAACTTCAAGAAGTTCTACAAGAGAAAGATGAAGAACAAATACAACAATGCTTCTTCTTCTAAACCTAACTTTTCTTCTCAAGATAAAGATGATTATAAATCAAAACTAATGTGTTACAACTGCAGGAAATTGGGACACTTCATCAAAGACTGCCCATATCCAAAAGCAGAAAAGTACACTGAGGAGGAGAAGAAAGTAAGAAAAGAAAGAAAGCATCAGAGAGGAAAAGCAATGATGGCTGAAGCAGAAAAGCTGACTGCTGTCTACTCATCTGATTCAGATTCAGACTCGTCTGATGAAGAATCTTCTGATGAAGAAAAACCTGCTCTTCTGTGCCTGATGGCAAAGGACTCTGATGACTCTGAGGATGAGGTAACTCCTCTTAATGATGAATTATTTAATTCATTTGAACAAATGATGCTTAACAATACTGGTATTTCTGAAGCATATAAAAAGCTTAAGGAAGAGATGATCCTGCTAAAAGAGCAAAATAGTTCACTGAAACTTTTAGCTGAAAAGCCAAAAGAATCAGCTGAATATAAACAGCTTGAGCAAGAACATGAATCTCTGAAAGCTTAATGTGAGGTCTATAAAGGAAAAATCATGGAACTTGAGAAAATCATTGAGTCTCATGACAAGTCTACTGTTGCATCCATGCATACATCTAGTAAACAGGAGACACCTTTAGAAAAGGATAAATTAGAATTGAATCATACTGAAAAATTTATATCAGCTGACAATAGTAAGGTCATTCTGTATGTTCAAACTTCTAAACCTGCCTCATCTGAGAAAGTGGTAAAGGAGAAGAAATCTCCTAAGGCTAAAAAGAGCAAAGAGCCTAGTGTAGGAAATCAGACTAGTAAGACCAAACAGCAGAGCCCTAAGAAGTCTGCTGATAAAGCTAAAGTCAATCAGACTAGTGGTAAAACTAAGTCAAAATCAAATGAGCAAGCATCTAGTAAACCAAAGAAGCATAAAAACAAGAAAAATCAGAATGCTTGGTATGGAAATGAGTCATATTATGTGCAGCCTGCTGCATATCATCCTATGTATCATGCACCTCAATTTCCTAGTTACTATGCACCTTACCCTGCTCATCCAATGCATGCATACCCTGCTTATCATGCACCTTACCCTGCTTATGAACATTATTCATATCATACTGATCATCAACATGACTTATCTGATAACTATGATAAAAATGAAACTGTTCATGCTCCTAAAACTCAGAAACCTAAGAAGCCTAAGACATCAAAATCTTGGGTTGTCAAAGGTGAAACTAATCCTTCAGGACCCTCTCAATAAGGGTACCTAAAACAATTTTATTTTTGTTTTGTAGGTTAGGATTAGGAGTAGGAGTAAAGTAGAGAAGATTTGGTACTTGGACAGTGGATGTTCAAGGCACATGTGTGGAAACATACATGAGTTGACTGATGCAGTTGCTGTGGATGGTCCAAAAGTCACTTTTGGAGACAGCAAAGAAGGCAAGATTAAAGCTAAAGGAAGACTAATCAAGGGAAACATAGAGATATCTGACGTCTCATATGTTAAAGGCCTAAAGTATAATCTGCTGAGCATAAGTCAATTTTGTGATAAGGGATATTCGGTCATCTTCTCAACAGATAAGTGCTACGTTGAACAGATTGGTACAAAGAAGGTAATTTTATCTGGAAGACGACAGGGAAATATCTACATAGTTGACTGGAATTCTGTTGACAAGAATTCAAATGTTTGTTTGGTGGCATCTGCACCAAGTGAAGTCAGTTGGCTATGGCACAAGAGGATGAATCATTTAAACTTCAAGACCATAAACAGATTAATCAAGAATGATTTGGTAGAAGGGATTCCAAAAGCAGTCATGAGCAAAGACAAGCTTTGTGATGCATGTCAGAAGGGTAAACAAATCAAGTCATCTTTTAAAGAAAAGAAGCACCAATCTTCTGGAAGAATATTGGAGCTGTTGCATATGGACTTATTTGGACCCATTGATCCAGTCAGCAATGGTGGAAAGAAATACTGCCTAGCTGTTGTGGATGACTATTCAAGATATACTTGGGTGATTTTCATGAAAAAGAAGAGTGAAACCAAGGAACATCTTACCAATCTGATGGAACTGATCCAGAATGAAAAGAGTATCAAAATATTGAAGATCAGATCAGATAGAGGGACAGAGTTTACAAACTCTACTGTTGAAGAGTATTGTAATATCAAAGGAATACATCATGAGTATTCTGCTGCAAGAACCCCTCAACAGAATGGTGTTGCTGAAAGGAGAAACAGAACACTAAAAGAAGCTGTCAGAACCATGATAGCTGAAGCTAAATTGCCTCAAAGATTTTGGGCAGAAGCAACAAACACAGCATGCTTTACCCAAAACAGATGTATGATCAACAAAAATCAGAACAAGACTCCATATGAAGTTTGGAACAACAGAAAACCAAACATTCATTACTTTAAGATTTTTGGTTGTAAATGTTTTGTATTGAATAATGGGAAAAATCACCTTGCTGCATTTGCAGAAAAGGCTGATGAAGCTGTTTTTGTAGGATACTCTACTGTTAGTAAAGCTTACAGAGTTTTTAACAAAAGAATATTACTAATAGAAGAATCCATCCATGTAGTATTTGATGAGCCAAGTCAATCTTCTGAAAAGAATCAAAGTGTTAATCAAGATCTGTCTGCTGATTTACAGAAGTTAGACATTGGAAGAAATGAAGAATATGTTCCCATCATACTACCTAATCTAAGTTCAGCTGCTAACTCAAGTGCTGTTCAAAATCACAGTGCTGATTGTCTAACAGACGAGTTGCAAACAGCTGACAGACCAGAGACTGTTCAACAGACTACAAATGTTCAACAGACTACTACTGGAACTCCAACAGTAGTGTTGCAAGATCAAGACAGAGGACAACATCCTGATCTACAACCTGATCTCAGATGGCTCAAGAATCACCCTCCTGAATTAGTTATTGGTGATCCTTTAGATAGAGTGAAAACAAGAAGAGCTGCTGCACAAGATGCTATGTTTGTCACATTTCTATCTCAAATAGAGCCTAAACAAATTGAAGAAGCTCTCAATGATTCCTTCTGGATAGAAGCTATGCAAGAAGAGTTGAATCAATTTGAAAGGAATGAAGTCTGGTACTTAGTTCCTAGACCAAGTCATCAAAGAGTAATTGACACTAAGTGGGTATTCAGAAATAAGATGAATGAAGATGGTGTTGTCACCAGAAACAAAGCAAGACTAGTGGCCAAGGGTTATTGTCAAGAAGAAGGAATTGACTTTGATGAAACTTTTGCACCAGTAGCAAGACTTGAAGCAATCAGACTGTTTCTAGCCTATGCTGCTTACAAGAACTTCACTGTCTATCAGATGGATGTGAAGTCTGCTTTTCTCAATGGAGAATTGCAAGAAGAAGTGTACGTTGAACAACCTCCTGGATTTGAAGTCTATCAAGAAGAGGACAAAGTATATCGTCTGAAGAAAGCTCTCTATGGACTAAAACAGGCTCCAAGAGCATGGTATGATACCCTATCTGATTTTCTTTTAATCAAAGGATTTCATAAAGGTAAGGTAGATAAAACCTTATTTACAATTGAATGGGAAAACCATATATTACTTGTGCAAATATATGTGGACGATATTATTTTTGGTTCAACTAACCAACAGATGTGTGATAAGTTCTCCAAGCTGATGCAGAATAAGTTTGAAATGAGCATGATGGGTGAACTTAATTACTTTCTTGGATTGCAAGTTAGACAGTTGCCTGATGGGATATTCATCAGCCAAGCAAAGTACACAAGAGATCTGTTCAAGAAATTTGGTATGGAAACTAGCTCAACAGCTACCATTCCTATGTCTACAAGTCTTCGTTTGGATAAAGATGAAGATGGCAAATCAGTAGACATTACCAAATATAGAGGCATTATTGGTTCATTGTTGTATTTAACAGCAAGCAGACCTGATATAATGTACTCAGTTGGAGTCTGTGCAAGATTTCAATCAAACCCCAAAGAATCTCATCTCTTAGCTGCCAAGAGGATATTGAAGTATGTTAAAGGCACTCAAGAATTGGGATTGTGGTATCCTAGAGAATCTGGATTTGAACTCATTGGTTATTCAGATTCAGACCTTGCTGGCTGCAAGATTGACAGAAAGAGCACAACAGGTGCCTGTCAGTTCTTAGGTAGTCGTCTGATCTCATGGATGAGTAAGAAGCAAACCTCAGTCTCTATATCTACTGCTGAAGCTGAATATATAGCTCCTGGAGCTTGCTGTGCACAGATACTCTGGTTGAATCATCAACTAGAAGACTACAACATCAAGATCAGTGGAATTCCAATCTACTGTGACAATACAAGTGCTATCTCACTTACTCAGAACACTACAAGCCATTCAAGGACTAAGCATATTGAGATCAAACATCATTTCATTAGAGATCATGTGGAAAAAGGCAATGTTTTGATTGAGTATGTTCATACTGATAATCAGATTGCTGATATCTTCACCAAACCTCTAAGTGAAGCAAGGTTTTCAACTCTAAGAGCTGAGTTAGGATTACTCAATTTGGATGCATAAGCTGAGGGGGAACTCATCAGAAGACTGGAGTTCAACAGCTTAGTCATCAGTTACTTATTTCAAGAATTAAATTTCAACAGACTAGTTAACTTATGAATTCTTAAAGACAGGGGGAACGTGTAAGACTAGCGGTACTTCTGCTCTAAAAGATGAAATCTGTTAATGTCAGTTAGTTGAAGTTAAGATTATCAAGAAGACGTGTTCTTAATTCTTGAAGATTGAAGATTATTTTATCTTGCTGGATTGACAAACAGCAGAGGAAGATTACTAGCTATTGGCATTCTCTAGTAATATCAGATAACAGATCACTCGTCTGTCAGATAAGTTAAACTCTACTCATCTGATACCTTATATAAGCATGGTCATAAAACGTATCTTTAGAAACGCGCTTTTATAAGTAACAGATTAGTGTCGATAGAGTTTCCCGCCCATCTGACAATAAAATAATAAAATTGAAATCCGTTTCTCCTGTCCACACGATTAAAAACTGTCAGATTAGATCAACGGTTCTGATAAATCACGGAAACCTAATCAAAAGGAAACCTATAAAATCCGATCTAAACAGTACAGTCGTCTTACGCACCCAAATATTCTCAAAACTCTCTAACTCTCAAACCCTTCTGTTGCGAAAAAGTTAACTGCATCTTTGTAGATTTCTACTCTCAATATTTCAGAAATGGAGAAGATTATCGAAGGAAGGTACTTCAACTACAGCAAATTCCACTTTTCGGGCACTGATCTGATGCGCTCGTTGCTGGAAAAGATTAAGGAAGCTTCGTTAGTTCCTGTTTTGGAGGCTCACGAAGAAAGAGTCTACTTAGAAGATGTTGAGCACTTCTACATAACCAGGAAATTCTCTAAGAATGACACGATCATGTCTGCTGAAATAGGTGGAAAGAAGATTGCGATCTCGGCTGCTGTTCTCAGTGAGATCTATAAACTATCAGACAAGGGAGGAGATGTGACCTCGTTAGGGTCAGAAAAGGAAGAGGAGTTCTGGGCAATTTGTGCTAAGAAAGGAGAACAGATGACTGGGACTTTAATGAAGACCCAGCTGAAGGATGAGTACCAGAGATTTGCTGACATCATAGCAAAGGTTCTGGATTGTGCTACGGGTTCTTTGGATGGGTTGCCAAGGAAAAGATACTACACAATGGTGTGTATCTATTATGGATTTAAGGTTAACTGGGCTGATCATGTGTATGAGCTGCTGAGTGACAAAAGGCCTTCACATGCCATTTTATTGAGCAATCTGTTTGCATCCCTACAATGCCCTATGGGAGGTGGAAAGCAAACCCATGGTAGCAAAGAGTTCAAACTCTATGAACCGGTGAGACAGTTAGTAGCTGCTCCAAAGAGGAAGGCTGCTGCAAAATCGAAAAAGACTCCTTCTAAGAAGAGCAAGAAGGAAGGTCAGACTAGTCAGTCTGCTGAGCCAACAGCACAGTCTGCTGATGAGACTGTTTCAGCACCTCTTGAAGATGAAGTTCCTGAGAAGGAAATTGAAGATTTTACAAAGGAGATTGAGCAGATGAGTACTACTTCCTCTCCTGAGAGAACAGAATCTGAGGAAGAAATTCCTCTTCAAAGATTGAAGAGGATGAGAACAAAAAGTGAGGCAAGGGGACCTCCTACTGCCAACCCTGTTGTCAAAAAGATTGCAAAGTCCAAGGTTAAGAGAAAAGTCACTTTCTCTGAAGAACCTGTTGCAACTGTTAGAGAGACAACATCAGAAGCAGAGAGACCATTGAAAATTAAAGAGCCTGCTGCTGAAGTTAAAGTTGTTTCTGAAGCTGGAGGGTCAACAGAAGACTCATCTGCTGTACCATCTGCTGAAGTTAAAGGAGCACAGCAGAGAAGTACAACACATGAAGGAGATGCACCTCTGTTGCATCCTACCCCAGTTGCTGCAATCCCTCTTCAAGCAATTGAGAGTCCTGAAACAAGGAGAAGAAGGACTGGTAAGATTGCTACCTATCTGACTGCTGAAGAAAAGAAAAGACAAGATGATGCTGAAAAGCTAAGGAAGGCTGCAGAGAAGGCAGAAGAGGATAGGCTGAAAAGCCTAGAATTGAAAAGGCTGGAAGAAGAAGCCAGCAAAATGACCCAAGAGCAAAGGGATGCTCTTGAGGCAGCAGAGTTGGCTGCTGCTATTGAAGCAAGCACCAAGGATGCTCACGGACCTCAGCATACTGGTGGGATAGTCATTGGTGAGCAAAGAGATCCAAATAAACCAATACCAGCTATGCCTGCACCCAAGATAAAGCCAAAGAAGAGAGAAGAGATTAGACTGTCTTTAGAGATTGTCAGGGAAGACCCTGCTATCTTTGAAGAATTCCTAAAAAGGCTTGATGCTGAAAATGAAAGGGGAAACCGCCTGACACAGTTCACAAATCAGAAGATCAGATACAACAGGTGGAGGGAATTCAGACTGACAAAGAGTCCAGCTGAAATGACCAAATGGAAAGCCTTTGCTGCTGAAGAAGCATGGGTATTGAAGTGGCTTGAGACAGATTCTCTCATTCAAGCAATTGATTCAGAATTCTTTCTGGATAGGTTAAGAATGAGAATAAGTCACATAGTCAAAGAGGAAGCCAAGAAGATCTTTGCGTCCATTTCTGAAGATTATGATGAATCAGTGGACCTCAAAGAAAGATCAATTAAGTTGGCAATTGCTCAAGCAATGGAGCTTTGGGCAAAGAAGTCAAGGAAGTTAAGGGGACAACCAAGCTCACTGGTCCCACTTCCTAACATCAAACACATTGTCTATGGACCAAACATCAAACCCTATGAAGAGCTGCCAGAGGAACCATCAACTACTTTCATTCCTCTTGACAACTTTACTTGGATTTGTAACAGGTCAGCAGTGGACAATGAAGGACTGATGAAGACAGTTGAAACTGTCAAGAAGATAATATCACCTGCTGATGAAGAGAAAGATAAGTCTTCTGATCAACCAGAGCAAAAAGAGGGTACCTCAGACCCATCTGATCAGAACACTGCACAGGGTGATAAGTCTGATGCTGCTGATGATTCAAAGAAGGAAGAAGAAATTCCAGCAGATCGGAACAAAGATAAAGAAGTTGCTGATGAGGGAGATGATCAAGCTAAGGAGAAGGAAAGCACTCCAAGCTTTGCTGATAGATCAGCAGATCAGTCTCTTGCATTGATAACTCAACCAACAGAGCAACTTATCAAAGAATCACCTGCTGCTACAACAGATATGCCTTCAACTTCCCAAAGTACTCAAACAAATCTGTTGGACTCCATTCATCAAATGTTTACAACATCTTTGAAGGAAATGAAAGAGGAGTTAAAAGCAGAAGTGTTAGCTGCTGTTAAACAACCAGTTCAGAAAGCTGCTGCAGTCCCATCTGATATAATAGAAGACACTGCTCACAATGTTAGATCCATCTGCCAAGATATGGATATACTTAGGAGAAGGACTCAGAGTACTGCTGAAGGTTGGAAGCAGATAGAACAAACTGTTGAATTGGCTCTCCAAGCAGAAGATGAAGTCATGGGCAATATGATGAAAGACTTCACTGCTTCATCTAATTGGATTTTGGGAACTCAAATCCAGTTGGGTGATCAAGGAGAAGATTTGCTCAAAGAAGTCAAAAATGTTAAGGCCAATCAACTCAAACAACAAGCTCAGATCAATGCTATGGAAGAGAACATCAAGCTTCTCTGTGATTCACTTCTAATCACACCAGTTGTGCCACAATATCCGCCTGTCCCTGCTGATGATGACAAAAAGGGGGAAGAAAGGATATTTGGACAGCAAAGGGTTGATTTCCAAAGGGAAGAAGGAAATCAAGATGCTGAAGAAACTGAAGTATTAGAAGAATCTGCTGGTGAGACTGAAAGAGACATGGGAGAATCAAGCAGACCAACAGATGAGAAAATTACAGAAGAAGAGCAAGCTGAAATTGAAGAATCTGAAGCAAAAGCCAAGTCTGACAAGGAATTAGCTGCTGCCAAAGATTCAGCTGAAGAACAGCTTGACCCTGATGTAAAATATAAAAAGATAGAGCTGTTAAGAAAAAGATTCTTTGAAAATTTGGAAGCTGAGTCTTCCAAATCATCTGATGAAGAGTCTGAAAAAGAAGACAAGGAAGCAGAAAAAGAGAAGAAGGAAGAAGACTAGTCTAGGCTAGATTTCCTTTTATGTTAAAATCCTTGTAATCTTCTAAAGTATTTTGTACTTTTCATCTTTCAAAACTTGTAATATGCAATCAGTTAAATATCTATAAAATTGCAAGTTTGACTCCAACATATTATTTCTATCTCAGAAATTTTTGAGGATCAAAACTTTAGTTTAGGTACAGGTACTTAGCTGGAGTTTTGTCATCATCAAAAAGGGGGAAATTGTTGGATGAAGATGAAGATGAAAGAAGTCAGAATTTAAGGGAAGGTTTTGATGATTTCCAAAACATCAGAATCAGCTAAGTATGGAAAGCTTAGTTCCCTTGGTAGAATTTTGAACAAGTAAAAGAAGACGTAAGAAGAGTTCAAAGTTCAAAGCTCAGAAGACTAGTGATCTCTTGCTGAAACAGCGAACAGAAGGGTAGATCATCAGCCGAGTCAAATCAGATTAGTTCAGTATTTGATCAGCAGAGTATCTATCAGCAGAGTCGTTTTGATCAGCAGAGTGGAAGAGATCAAGAGATTAGTCCAACGGTAATAAATGCACTTGGTGTAATAAATGCTGGAAGAGAAGGGTAGTAATGGCAAATGATTGAAGATATCCTCGGATCAGCAGAGTGCATTAAATGCAGCATTAAATGCAATGGACAGAAAAGTACTGTACACTGTACGGTTTGCTACAGAGAGCCGTTTCAAAAGAGCTGAAGAATGGATTTGATTTGTGACTTGCCTTCAACGGTCATATTTTCATCTCCATGTATAAATAGAGCTGAATTTCAATCGAGCAAAGAGACACAACAACAATCAGAGATCGAAATTTTGAAGCAGAATTTCTCTAAGTCTCAAAAGCTCGAACAGCTCACTCGTCTGGTGGAAGTCATCTGTTGACAGAAACCCAGTTGAAGAAATCAGAAAAACATTATCTGAGTGATTTTGTAATCGCTGAGTGTTGTGCGAAGTGAGAATCCATCTTTGTGAGTGATTCTACTTTAGAGGATAGGTTTTCTTTGTGATCTCCTATTGTGAGCTTACAGCCTTCTCATTAGTTGTTTAGGTGTAAGTGGAGAAATATTGTAATCTAAGTGATTATAGTATAACCCAGAATCTGTGTGATCTGGAAGAGTGGACTAAAGGATTTTCATCCATATAACCACTATAAAAATTCTTTGTGTTATCTTGCATTTAAAGTTTTCTTGCATATTTTAAAGTTTGCATTTTAAACACTTTGAATCAATCAAAAGATTTTATAAGGAGTTTTAAACTGGGGATAAAATCTTTTTAGAACTTAGTTTACTTGTGAAAAACACTTTCAAACAATCCGCTGCAAGTATACTCTTGGAAAACTGTTTTGCTGAAAAACAGCTAAGTCACTGTAAGAAGAGTGGTCAGTCGTCTGTTCAAGATTTGTTCACGATCAGACTAGTCTGCTTACTGTTCTTCATCAGCTTAGTCTGCTGACAGAAGACTGAAAAGTTTTTAAGTTCAAAAATTTTCAGAGGTCTATTCACCCCCCCCTCTAGACCTCATCTGACCACTTGGGACCAACATAACCAATTTTCCTTTTCCGAATTAAAATTTTTTTTGCATGCAAAATTTCTAGATCCAAAAAGAAAAGAAATAATAAAAGAAATTAAAGAAAAATGATTTATTTTCATAATTACCCAGTTAAGGCTACCATGAAGAGCCAGAAGAAAACTGCAAAATTCAGCTTCTTTTAAGAAAAAAAAATAAATATTTGCACCCAAACGAAAAAGAGACTACTATGAAACTATGAATAATAGGCTTCGACTTTTCGCCATCCTATTAGGGTTTCATTGGCTATTTTAGATATTTAAAACTTAGTTTACTTAATCGTTCAAAACATAAATAGAAATAAATTAGGTGGAAAACTGATATTTTTGTGAAGCAAGAAAGTGACCATGAGACCATCTGTATATACGAACATGCCAAATAAGTCGTCCCTTTTTTTTTTCTTTTATGTAGTCCGATTTATTTCAAGCTTCTTCATCCGAAATTTTAAGAATTATGTACCATATATAATTTTTGGCATATGTACGTTAGTAGACCACGTCACCTAATATAAGATAAGATATAACAAGATCCTAAATTTAGGAAAACGTAATGGTGGTGACTACTAAAATTCTAGCATATTGTTTCCATTTTATTAATAATTAATGATAAATTTATGATCAGTTTGGCCTAGCGATTCGAAAAGCAATTATAGGAGAATTAATTTTACTAAAATTGATTATGGTAATAATTGATTATGATAGATTGAAGCTCTTAAAATCAGTTTTATATCTCTATTGTGATTTTGGAAGTGTTTGGCCCTGATTATAAAAATTATTTATGTTCAATCGTGATTTTCATAGTGTTTGGTCCCCCAAGATCATAATCACTTTTGGGATCTCGAGAAACAAAAAATAAACTTATTTTGGAAGCAACTAAAATGTTACTTTTACAAAAGCAATTATTCTATAATTAATTTCTATTATAATCAATTATTACAATAATCAATTTTAGTAAAATTAAGGGTGAGTTTGGCCCAGCGATTGGAGCTCTTAAAATCACTTTTACATCTCTATTGTGATTTTTGAAGTGTTTGGCCCTGATTATAAAAGTTACTTATGTTCAATCGTGATTTTCATGGTATTTGGCCCCCAAGATCATAATCACTTTTGGGATCTTGAGAAGCAAAAACTCAACTTATTTTAGAAGCAGCTAAAGTGTTACTTTTACAAAAGCTATTATACAAAAGCAATTATTCTATAATTGATTTTTATCATAATCAATTATTACCATAATCAATTTTAGTAAAATCAATTCTCCTATAATTGATTTTCGAATCGCTAGGCCAAACTCACCCTAATTCTCCTATAATTGCTTTTCGAATCGCTAGGCCAAACTCACCCTTAATAACAATTAATGGGTGGTTGTCTAATGACATATTATTTAGTGCAACTACTGCACCACGTCTTCAAGTATATGTGGTGCAGCCCACCAATACATTTGAGACATGTGAAGTGATAATCCACATCATCCCATATTCTGGCTATTTTTCCAGAAAATAGGGTTTAAAAAAATTGTGTTCACATTGTCAGAACATGGGTGATGTGAATTATTACTTCACATGTCCAAAGTGTAGTGGTGGATTGCACCACTTGTACTTGATGACGTGGTGCAGCAGTTACAGTACATAATTTCTCGTTGTCTAGTAGAATTGAATGACTAGCCTCATGTCGAATTCAATTTTGATTTTCATTGGGAGATGTTCCGATATTCTTTTTAGAAATAAAGAGGGGATTTGCACTTTTCATACTAAATTTTTTAATATATATTTCATATCGTACCTTTTAAAATGACATATTTGATATCAAAACTAATCAATTCTTTTTACATTTACTTTGATTGCTAATTTATGGACAAAAAATATCATGCACACATAAAACACAGAAATCCATTTTTGTGTAGCACAATTATGTCCACGTATACTGATTCCATATGCACCCAGATCAAATAATCTGCAATTATAGGCATTAAGTCCTGAAGTTGCAAATCATCGCTCATGTCCGTTAAGTTAAAAAACAAGGGGAGGAATGCAATTATCTAAAAATTGAATAGGGCTATTTGCAATTAACTTCAAGGCTTATCATCCTCCCCGCCACAACCACCGCCTCCACCTTTGCTAGTTTTGACTTGAATATGTGTCATACAAGTGACATTTTTTGTCAATTGATGGACAAACAAAATGTGAAAAATATTGCTCAAAGTTCGGTATTAAATGTGTCATTTAAATAGTTACAATATGAAATATATTATGGTATCAAAATTGATATAAAAAGTATAATTTTTCCTTTAATATTTAAATTAAAATTAATTAAGTTTAGGGTCTAGTATAAAATATTGAATTAATATTTCTAGGAAAAATTGACCTCAAATGTTAATAATTCTAAATAATCGAGCACATGGCCCACATTTGAGATTAATTTTTTCAAATTCGTATGATTGAAAATCAAACAAAGCTACTTAACACTCAATTCGAACTTAGTCAAATTGGTAAAGGATCATGCTCCAAGACTAAAAGGTACGAATGTGGAGTTTCCTCTAACTTAATATTAGTATTTGATGGTGGTTTATTATTTGTTATTTTTTGTATTTTGGACAATTATTGAAATGATTGCCAATGTAATGATAATTAATGTATTTTTAAGAAGAAAATAAAGGTAGTAGAAAGACTATTTATATCTAGAATCTAGACCGAGAAAAAATTGATACTGAATGTGATAATTTTTAACTTTTCTTCAATTAAATCAGTACTTGATATATAACTACTTTTTTTTTCCAGATTTTAAATCTGACTTAATCATATTTAAAGGGTGTCAGATATATTATATGTGAACCTCTTTTTAGCAGGATTTCGAACTAGGATTTATCGCTATTTATTTGTAACTATAGATATATATTGCTCTAAATTGATGTGGATGTATAGTAAAAAAGGAAAAATTGCATTTTGGTACCATATAAAAAGGTATTTTGCAACATTGATACCACTAGATACGTAAAATGGCACATTTAATATCACAATTTAAATATTGATTACAGTATCCATATCACTGTCAAATAATTGTACGAAAATAGATGAAATGGCCATGTGCACCCCATGTGATTGATCCCGCCGTTTGGAAGGAAAATAATCATGTTCCTCTCACTTTTAGAGGTAAAATTATCACGTTATCTCGTGTTTTGAAGGAAAAATGATAACATTTCCCTTACTTTATTACATTATCACTTGATAATTTTTCCTTCAAAAGATGAGAGAACGGCCATATCCGGTGCATGTAGCCGATTCCATCAATTTACATCCAATATTAATTTAATGGCGGTATGAACATCGCAACCAAAATTCAAATTATAGTACCTAATATGTATTTAGGTAACTAGTAGTACCAATGTTGCAAAGTATCCTATTATATGATATGTAAATTTCCCCTATAAAAGATGCTAACATTAATTGCTTTGATTGATAGAATGATGAAAAAATCTGAGCTACTAAAGAAAAGAAAAAGCTATGAAGGGAACTATGAAGAAAACTTATGAAGGGCAAAGAAGGAAAAATATAATTGAATGAAGTACATACATTTTGAAGCTTTTGTAGTTAAAATGAATTAGATTCCTGTAGTTAGAATTTAAAATTCCAATAGTTTTAAATTCGAAATCATTGTAATCTCTTAGATTAATTAGCTAATTTTATCTATAGTTTTAATTGAAGTCGTTGTAATTAAAAAAATTCCAAAATGGAAGAACAAATGAAACACTGTATTTGAAAGTTTGAGTAATAAAAGGATTTTATTTGCATTAAAAAAATATTTGGATAAAACTACTCTATATATATTTTTGTTTAATGGATTAAAAAAATAAAAAAATTCAATATTTACGTGGAAACTTAACGAAAACTGATCCTTAAGTTTATGGATGAAGAAGTAATAATAACTAATGCTAGCTGGAATATAAATTATGTTCAACAATTGAAATTTGTCATGATTTCTTTTTTTTTTTTTTTTTTTGGCATTGGGTTGTTTGATTTGTTTAGTTTCTTTCGTACTAGCTATTATATAATAAAAGTGGGAATTGTATTTTTTTTATCAAAATTTGACCTACTTTATATATTTGAAATTATGCTTTATGAAAAAATACATATAATTGCATGATTTTACCCTCCTCGACATATTTCCTTTCTCCGTCAAATTTTGAACATAAACAACCATTAAGGCACCAAAATGGCGTGCTATGTGCCCTATATCATACCTCAAAATTATTGTGGCATGATTCCTTGTAGATTATGAGATATGATTTAATTTGATTAATATTCTAGAAATTTGTTACTTTTATGTGGATTGTTTATTGCGTGCCAAGAACTGAAACTTGTACCGTTAGAGATTCCTTGTCAAGAGATTTTCACTATATAAAGAACAAGAAATTTAACCTTGTAACGAAGATGAAAAAATAAAATGTGTCGAGGAGAGTGAAATCATAGTATTAAATATAATTTTCAAAAAGTTTGGTACCAAACATAATATAAAGTAAGTGAAAAATTAAGTGCAATATCATTTTAATTTCTCCTTATTATTTCGACTATAGCTAGAACAAACACAATTGTTGCTGCCATAGACACAACTTTGTATGTATGTATTTCCAAACCGAAAAATAGACATTAAATTTAATTTCCTTAACAATTTAAGTCTGCAATAATATTGTTTTTGATTAGTGTAAAATAGGGCTGTCAATGGGTCGGATTCTGGTCGGATCAGGCTCGTCCAAATCCGGCTCCATTTATATCGGATCGAATCCTGTCGGAATCGGATCTTATTCGGATTGTGCTCGGATCTAGATTTTTTGAATCCAACGGATCTTGATCGGATTTGACCGGATATCGAATATTTTTCGTATCCAATAAATTTGTATTTAAAAAGTTAAATTAATATTTTTTCCTAGAACAAGTTTATTATCTTTTAAATTCTATTTAATTTTAGCTCACATTTTCAAAGTTTCTTTATTATATTCATATTTGCAGAATGAATATATTGGTTTAAATAAATTTATAAACAAATTACAAATTACTATCTTTTTAAATTGACGTTGAAATATTATTAATGATATTTATTTTTATAAATCATTTTATATATACATCTTTCTTTTTATTTGTTGTCGGATACGGATCTTTAATAGATCGGATTGACCAAAATTCATATTCGCTCCATAAGTTTCGAATTTCGGATCGGACCAGGTATCGGACTGAATTCGAACGGATCCGAATTGAAATCCGCCCCATTGACAGGCCTAGTGTAAAATATCAATTCATAATTAGATGAAACAAGCAATGCTCAGATTGCACGGATCAAAATTTCGTTTCAAGTGTAGATTTTTTGAAATTATTTTGGGAATATTAAGGGAAAATTTAATTATTTTAGAGTCTCTGACAAACAAATAGTTTCGAAATTATATCTCATTTTTGTTTCACTTGATTCAAAAACGTAAAGTTTTCGATATTTTCGACTCAAATGATGAAAATTTTGATCCATGCTCATAAGTTTATCATATACTTAGTCCAAAAATGGTTATTGGTTCAAGAATATAATGCGCATCTGCTTTTTCAGAGTAAGAAAGGGTAGAGAAAATGTTTCGACAACGTTCGAGCACTGGGAGCTGAAGTAAACCACGCCATATTTCCAGCACGCCAACTGGGACCATCCCTAAAAGTCTGCACCAAACACGGCCCATCTCTTATTATGTATCATCTACAATCTCTCCCACATTTCCTAGCAATTTTTTCGTCATAAAAAACTCCATAATTATTAGATCCATATTTGGTCTTAAAGGAGCAACAACATTTTTTTCAATGTTTTCAGAACCGGACCGGACAGTGAACCGGTGAGCCGATTGATTACTAGTTTTACTGGTCGAATCTGTCGGAACACTGATCGGACCGGATGACGTCATAATAATATAATAAATATATTTAATTTTAAACTATATTTAATGTGCGTAAAATTTAAACATTATCCTACAATTGATTAAAAATATAAAATTTGTTATATTATACTAAAATTAAATCATTTAATATTTATCTAACTTAATTACATCATAACGGTAATATGGTACTAATTTGTATGCTCATATAAATGATTATATTTCTTTATAAAAATTTAAAAGTTTAAGTGAAAAATACAACAAACTAAGAAATTCATAAATTTTAAAATATGGTTATGTATAAAAGTCTAATATTCAAAGTCAATCTTGCATATTATATCGATTTGACTCTTTATCCTAAAAATAATATTGAAAATAAATATTTTATAGAATAAATTATTAAAATTTATTATTTGAGTATTAATTTTCATTCATAATGTGTAAAATATTTATTTGAGATAATTATCTAATTTATAAATAAATTTGGCTATAAATTTCTATAATTTATAAATTTTAATTTGTACGAAAAGTTCAACAAAAGTGATGTATCTCAAATGGTAAGGAAGTCATGTTCTCTCTAAAGGTTAGGTGTTCAAATACTAACTTTTACAAGAATTTTTAGTTTATTTTTAACATAAAAAAAAAAAAAAAATAGAAATTCAAAACCGGGTTGAATCGGTCCATATCGGTTCGGCGATTTCGGACCGGTTCAACTCGGTTCAAACTGAATTTTAAAGTAGGTGGTTTAGGGGGTAAATCGGATCGGACCAACCTCCGGTTTGCGATTCAACCGATCGGACCGACCGGTCCAATCCGATTTTAATAACATTGACTTTTTCTTGACTATAAATGCGGGATTGAAGTCCACTTTGAAAGAATGGTTTTATGAAAACAAAAAATAAAAAAATTAAGATTAATTATATATGGTGGGGCCACCTATGCACACTTATGTACTGTTTGGTTGTCGGGAAAGTGAGGGAAAGAAAGTTTTTTTTCTTTCATTGTTATTTGAATTGCAGGAAATGAAGTTTTTATTTTCCTTCAACTTTCCTCCAGGAAAATTTTGTGAAGAAAAAATTTCCCCACCAATTTGAAGGGGAAATCCTGGGAAAATCCTGAGAATATTTTTTAGTAAATTACAAAACTCCCCTTGTACTTTGTCTAATTATCATAATTCTCCATTTGTGATTTTTTTATATCAAAAGCCCCTTTGTGCTTATTTATTATTAGCAAAAAAGTATTCTCTCAAGTCATTATAACAATTATACCCCCCACAAAATGACCCAAAAGCACCCCTTTTACCTAAAATATTATCAGTAACCCCCTGTTAACTTTAAAAATTGATGATAAGCCCTTGTTAATTTTGAAAATTGATATAAATCCGGTGGCTAAAAAATATACAAAATATGCAATAGCGTCAAATTTATCAATATATTATAGTTAATATAATGAAAACATTATTATTCATACAATATTTTATCAACAAAGAAAACATAAATCCTTTCTTGAAATAAAAAAATACAAATAACAAAAGACAATATCAACTAATTTTTACATAAATCTTAGCCAAAGAAAAATTAAAATTTATATATATATATATATATATATATATATAAACATGTAACGTAGATATATGAAGATATATCATATATCTACATGGATAGATAAATATTCCCGAGTAGAATATATTATGTTATTCTAACTTATTTTATTTGATTCAATTACTCAATTTGTACTTTTTATTTTCTAGGAATTAATTTAATAACTTTTATTTTGTAATAACTTTTAATATATTCTATAATTTTGAAAGTATTCATAATCAAACAAAAATATTTATCAAAAATATTATATTTCAAAAATATTCTTGACAACCAAACTTCTGCAAGAAAGACGCCTAATAACAAAACTAAAAAAGGAAAATAGCAAATATAATCCCGAACTAACGACAAATACAAAAGGGTCCAAACAAACAACCTATATTAATTATCTAGTAATGGAGAAATGCCCCAAATGATGAAAAATGCAACATGGCATGAAATTTGTGAAAAGTGGCATTCCTTAATTTTTGCTGAATAATTTGCACAAAACGTCACAACATTCTTCCAAAATTGCGGTGGCTAACGATTTTTACCTACTAGCTTGGCTTAATAAATTCAGAATTATTCACAAGCTAATTGTAAGTGTGAGAATGTGAATTTTGTTTTAACTAATTTAAGATATAGTATATTTCATATTTTGATAATATTCATTAATTATTAATACTTCCTCCGTCCTATTTATTTTGCTCCATTTGTTACAGTACTCGATCAAACTTTTCAATCTTTTAAGTGACTTGTCATATTAAGTTATTCATATTTGTGGTATATTAAACCTTTTAAATATTAATATATATGTTGTTATGAGATATTATCAACTTATTATTGAAATATATATATATTAATTAAATTATTTATTATAATTTTTACAAATTTAGTTAAGTTGACTGATCAATTATACCAGGAGAGCAAAATAAATAGGATAGAGGGAGTATATAATAATTCGAGAGCGAGAGCCGGTGCACGCTTTTTTCTATGAATAGGTGGCACTTTTTCTAAATCTGTATATTAGTATTTATTTTGATCATATTGATGAAATCAAAATTAAGAAAGAGAAATGAATTTCATAATTATCCTTTTTCGTAAATATTAGATGACTTTGGATTAGTGGATTTGAAGTTCCAACGAGTTAGTTTGGATTCTAATGAATTTGCAATATTTTCTGAAATTGATGTGCTGGTTTATTGGAAGGGCTGATTTTTAATTTATTTTTATTGAAACAAAAAAAAAATGATGTCAATTATATTGGATGATGTCATGATGCCACTTATTCATGTTTACGGTTATAATAAAAAGTTACTCATTATGACTATCATTGGAGGAGATGATTATTGTCGACATCAAAAGATTGGCGATTGTTTTCGAAATAGCTTAATTATCTTCTACTGAGTTGTGTTGATTTCTTCACCACTTTCAATTCTTAATATTGTAAACTCTGAATTACATCATTAATGTAATTTCAAGTTAAAAAAAAAAAGTTACTGCATATAGGCTTGAGGGAGTGAGAAAATTATTGGTTAAAACATGCATATCCAATTTCATTTTATTGTGGTCTAGTAAATTAGTTTTTAACTTGTGCTATTGATGGAGGAAGATTTTGGAACAAAATCAAGGTGAAGTAAATTATTTCAATGTCATCGAATTCAGCCCAATAAGAAGAAAAATTAATTTCCGTGTTAGTCTAAATTGGCAATTTTACTCCTGTGATAAATAAAATGATAAAATATCTCCCTCTTGATTTTTATATCTTTACAAACGTATATGTTCATTTTGCAATATCACAGAAATTAAAGTGTCTGTTTACGCATATCACAAGAAGGTCAATTGGTTATTTAAGCACGTCACATAGGGTAAAGTGAGGTGATCTATATTATCAATGATAAGGTTAAATTGATCATTTTTTACATGAAAATGAAATGGCATTAAAGTGTGTATGTGAGTGTGCGTGTGTGCTGCCTTCACTAGCAAGGAGGTAAACTGTTCAATCTTTCGTATCATTCGAAGGTAAACTGCTCATTATTATAAAGGAATGTAAATTATCCATTAAACATATCAAAGAGAGTTAATTTACGTGTCGGTGGCACTTATTTTTGTAATTAGAGAAGATTTTTTTCTTAGTGAAATATAGGCAAAATTGCAAAAATCATCCCAAACTAATCACTGATTTTGGATTTTCGTCCCAAACTATTTAGTTTGGTGAATTCGTCCCGTAATTTAATATTTTCCGGAATATCGTCCCACCATATTTATAAGACGGAATTGCACGTTTGCCGATGAATTATCACATGGCTGCTTAAGTGTCATGACATGGTAAATTTTAACATGAATAATTATATAATATTGCAGAGTTCGTCCCAAATTAATTACAAGATTGAACGTCATTTTCATTAAATTAGAAATTTAGTATTAGGACTAAATTCATACAAAATGGTAAATTATGGGACGAAATTTGACGAGTTGATATAGTTTGGGACGAAAAATCAAAATTAGTAATTAGTTTGGGACGATATTCCAAAAAAAATATTAAATTACGGGACAAAATTCGCCAAGTTAAATAGTTCGGGACGAAAATCCAAAATCAATAATTAGTTTGGGACGTTTTTTGCAATTTTACCTGAAATATATATAAATTATTATACTCGCGCGAAACTGAATGTAGAGTTGAAAAGAGTTGCGTAAAAATAAGAGGATGAACAAATACACATGTAAAATAATAGCGAGATAAACATGTCCAAATAAAATCATACATTAGATCAATAAGTTGATCCACGTAAAATAATATAGGGGCAGTAGCGGAGCTACCCTTTCTATTATCTTAGATTTGTATATATAATTTAGGTTTGCCGGACTCCTTAATTATTAATACTAAAAAGTCACACTGATCGGGCCCACTTTTAATGATTTTGCTTAAATATGATACTAATATTTATTCTCATTCACTTGTAAAATATTATAAAAAATATATTATCAAATGTAATATATCACATTCGTCGCTCTTATAACATATTTTTCCCTCTTAAATTTTTTGTAGAAAATTCGTCCCTCTTATATCAATGTAGTGTAACACATTAGTCCCTCTTACAAAGTGCATCAACTTTTGTCCACTTAAGTATTTTGAATTTAAGTGATGTATTTTGTATTTAAGAAGGACTAATGTGCTGCACTACATTGATTAAATGGACGAATTTGCTAAAAAAAATTTAAGATGTTTAAATGCGATATACTACATTAATAATAGGGTCAAATCTACTACAAAAAATTTAAAAGGAACAAAAGTGCAAATAGAGTTAATCCATAAGGAGGACCAAAAGCGCGATTTACTCTTATTATATATATCAAATATGAAATCTAATAAAGCAAAATATATGAACTACTTAAATTTCAACATATTCTTTATATTCTACAATTCGAATCTACCATGACAAATTCAATTTTCTTTGACTTGGAAACATTTTTTCAATAGCAAAACCACTTCAAATCTTTTCATTAAAGTTTTTTAATAAGGAAGTATTAACATTTGTTATCTAATTTGAAAAATACATTGTTGACATGAGGTTGAGCAAAGAGTTCTCAAAATTGGAAGTATGTGATGATATTGTTAGGAAATTTTATTTCCTAATTCTAATTGGACTATTTAATCAATTATGATAGCTATTACAAAGTTATTGGATTAACATTAAGTGGTCTAATTAGTTACCAACTCCAATATGAATGTGGACTAAAATAATGGGTGGATGCCTATTTAGGAGAGTTCTAGGAAATTATGGGAACTCTATTTCTCTTCCTATATAAAGAGCACAAGGGTCATGGTTTCCAACACACCAAATCAATATACCATTATATTCTCCCCATCAAGAAGACGATCTAAAGAAAAAAAGGCTATTTGGTTGAGGAAGGCCTCGTACCCGATCGATCCAATACATACTAGTGATCGATTCCAATATTCCACATCAGACCAATCGCTCACTATGGATACTGATACGTATTTAATTTATTACAGATTACTTTTAATGATTTAGTATGAGATAAATCTATGGGGATATATTCCAACAATTGCTATCAGAGCCACTCTCATGCTGTATCATTAGGGTTATTCAATTTTCAATAAATGCGTAGATTTATTAATTTTCTCCACTAAAGTTTGTTGGGGGCTTCTACCAGCAGTTCAACTTGTGGAAACAGTTTTCCTTAAAATTGAACTGCTGGAATTTTTTAATATTAAAAAAGTCACATGTTGTTCAGGTCACTTATAGCAGTTAACATTTATTTCATTTACACATTTGCCCCTCCTTATTAATAATATATATTAAAAACATAAAATTCCATATATTAAAAAGGGTTGACCCGATTTATATACATCATTTGCTGACCCGATTTACTCTTTTCAATATTAAACAAGTATTTTACATACATCCCTTGCTCCTTTTACAGCAATTAAACAACAATACCGTAGGAAATTTTGCTGGTTCCTTTTACACTACCAGCAGCCCTTTTACATTCCATGAATATTAAAAGAACATTTTGCTGGTAATGTAAAAGGAACATTGCTGGTAATGAATTCCTCCTCCGGCTACAAGTATTGCTAGTAATGTAAATCATGAAGAAAGATGTAAAGGGCTGACCGATTCATGGTAGTATATCCATTTGTCATAAAATCTAATCTAATCAATTAAAATCCTTTTATAATATCAACCTGCTGCTATATTCTTCCGAAAGTGAAATTAAAAAAATATAAAATTATCTCTACAGATTGCAATTAAAATCATATAAAATCTTTTGACAATTAAAATTCTTCACACAGAGACAATTGCCGCTCGTTTACTCTTCTATAGGGCCTGGGTGGAGTGTTTCCGAAGTTAATTTCGCATTACAAACACTAATTGAGCTGGAATTTAATTCGTGCCGTGAAGAACTTGAACTTGAACGGGCCATGAGATTTCTGTTCGATTTTGATTGAAAAATACTACTGACGTGTTTAATCGTTGTTTGCCTTTGATATGTGAAATAGGATTAAGTATCAAGGAACCATGAGAATCTATAGTATGTAAATTTTTAAGAACATTAGAAGCGAGTTAAAGAAATTCTATATAAAAAAAAAAAGAAAAAAATTAAATTATTTGAATCATCTAAGCCTCTCACTCTACAGACAAGGGAGCTACTTCGTGGTCTAGTCGACCAAGTGGACTACTATGTACGAACATTTGGCAGAAGGGATAGATACATACTTCATCAGGTTGTGTCTGTCATATCATATTTGGTATTCGGCATGTTGCCGCTTGTAGCATATTGCTTCATTTTGCCAACTAAGAAAGTATAGGAGAAGGCTCTGATGGCAGCCGCGACGACTTATCCATGGATTCTACTCATATGGATTGTAAAGACGATTATGGAAAAGCCCGCCAAGCCTTATTTGCCGGTCATATTCGTCATCGTACTAAGTGTGTAGTCTCTGGATGTATATATCTAGTTGAAGCGTTTCAACCACTACTACATGATTGATTAGTATTTCTTGTTTGATGGCATTCTAATGTTGATTAAGATGATTAGTTGTTAGATATGTTGCATGCATTTGTGTTGTGTTAATCTCACATAAGTACAAGTTCAAATGATATGTGCAATTGTGCAATGTTATATGCCTATGTTTGCCTTTTATATCTTTTGAGCTAAATAATCTCTTAAATCTCCAATATTATCAAATGATTATCTTAATTGTGACAAGTTGAAAGTTGAACTTTGCAAATTATCATGCAAAAGGTCAAATTGCCTTTAGAATATCAAAGTCTTGGCAATTCTGTGGCAATTTCACAAAACTTATCAAAATATCAAATAAAATCATTTATTGTATAAAATTTATATATAAAATTTAGAAAACTCAAATTGTTTTAGAAAATAAATGTTAGAAATTGAATTTTTCATCGGTTTGTCTATAAATTTTTCAAGTTGGTATTGTTTGATAAATAATTTTCTTATCAAATATGGAGAATGCATGAAAGATAAATGTTTTTACACGTTTTTACACAATTACATGAATTGTTTGTTCATTTAGTTGATGAGAAAAAAATATTGTTAAATTATAATAGTTGTTGGTACGTACAAATGAATAATCCGATCCAATAAATTTGATATGTGAAATAGAATTAAGTATCAAAGAACCATGATAATCTATAGTATGCATATTTTTAAGAACATTAGAAGCGAGTTAAAGACATTCTATGTGAAAAAAAAGAGAGAAAAAACATATAATTATTTGCTCTTATATATTAGAAAAGTGCAGGAAAAGTGCACGTATTTCTCACATGGCTGCTAATTTCATGTGTTAATTGCATCATAGCTAATTTCTTGTATTAGTTGCATCATATGATATAAAACTAAGAATTATCCTTAACAACTTTTTCACAAAGAAACCACAATTCTTCAATTTTAAAGTTTTTACAGAAGTGAACAAGTTTTTTCCATTCTTGAAATAAAACCCATAAAAAACCCACATCAATACTGAAAATACAACTTACTTTATACTAAGTAACATAATAAAAATCCACACTTCACAAATTTTAAGAAAATTTAAACTTTGAAATATTGTTCTCTCTCTCAAAATAAAATTTGATGCAGATATTACAATTGAAATACCTAAACATGGACATACGAACACAACATTGGTATTCTCACCTAGTTAATCTCATTCAAGGGATGACTAATCTTCGAGGTCATTAGATGCATCATACACGACGGGAATGATACGGTTATTCAAAGCTTGGCGATTGTGGGAGCTGCAGCCGCCTCTGGTTCATCCACAAAAGATATAATGACTTTGTTAAGCGCATCTGTCGTTGTTCCAGCGTCTTTACTCTGTTTCAATATAAGTAATCTTTTAGCTAGCAAAGCAAACGTATTTCATGAGCTCAATCGTTATATGCATCTTCTAAGCATCTCACTCTACAAACAAGGGAGCTACATCGTGGTCTAGTCGACCAAGTGGACTACTATGTACGAACCTTTGGCAGAAGGGATAGATACATACTTCATCAGGTTGTGTCTGTCATATCATATTTGGTATTCGGCATGTTGCCGCTTGTAGCTTATTGTTTCATTTTGCCAATTAAGAAAGTATGGGAGAAGGCTCTGATGGCAACCGCAACGACTTATCCATGGATTCTACTCAGATGGATTAGAAAGACAATTATGGAAAAGCCAGCCAAGCCATATTTGCCGGTCATATTCGTCATTGTACTAAGTGTGTACTCTCTGGATGTATATATCTAGTTGAAGCGTTTCAACCACTACTACATGATTGATTAGTATTTCTTGTTTGATGGCATTCTAATGTTGATTAAGATGATTAGTTTATGTTAGATATATTGAATGCATTTGTGTTGTGTTAATCTCACAGAAGTACAAGTTCAAATGATATGTGCAATTGTGCAATGTTATATGCCTATGTTTGCCTTTTATATCTTTTGAGCTAAATAATCTCTTACATCTCCAATATTATCAAATGATTATCTTAATTGTGACAAGTTGTGTTGGATGAAGATGAAGATGAAAGAAGACAAGTAATTAAGGGAAGGTTTTGATGATTTCCAAAACATCATAATCAGCTAAGTATGGAAAGCTTAGTTCCCTTAGAAGAATTTTGAACTGGTAAAAGAAGACATCAGAAGAGTTCAAAGTTCAAAGCTCAGAAGACTAGTGATCTCTTGCTGGATCAGCAAACAGAAGGGTAGATCATCAGCCGAGTCAAATCAGATTAGTTCAGTATTTGATCAGCAGAGTATCTATCAGCAGAGTCGTTTTGATCAGCAGAGTAGAAGAGGTCAAGAGATTAGTCCAACGGTAATAAATGCACTTGGTGTAATAAATGCTGTAAGAGAAGGGTAGTAATGGCAAATGATTGAAGATATCCTCGGATCAGTAGAGTGCATTAAATGCAGCATTAAATGCGATGGACAGAAAGGTACTGTACACAGTACGGAATGCTGCAGGGAGCCGTTTCAAAAAGAGCTGAAGGATGGATTTGAATTGTGACTTGCCTTCAACGGTCATAATTTCATCTCCATGTATAAATAGAGCTGAATTTCAAATCGAGCAAACACAACAACAATCAGAGATCGAAATTTTGAAGCAGAATTTCTCTAAGTCTCAAAAGCTCGAACAGCTCACTCGTCTGGTGGAAGTCATCTGTTGACAGAAACCCAGTTGAAGAAATCAGAAAAACATTATCTGAGTGATTTTGTAATAGCTGAGTGTTGTGCGAAGTGAGAATCCATCTGTGTGAGTGATTCTACTTTAGAGGATAGGTTTTCTTTGTGAATCCCTATTGCGAGCTTACAGCCTTCTCATTAGTTGTTTAGGTGTAAGTGGAGAAATATTGTAATCTTTGTGATTATAGTATAACCCAGAATCTGTGTGATCTGGAAGAGTGGACTAAAGGATTTCTATCCATATAACCACTATAAAAATTCTTTGTGTTATCTTGCATTTAAAGTTTTCTTGCATATTTTAAAAGTTTGCATTTTAAACACTTTGAATCAATCAAAAAGGATTTTATAAGGAGTTTTAAACTGGGGATAAAATCTTTTTAGAACTTAGTTTACTTGTGAAAAACACTTTCAAACAATCCGCTGCAAGTATACTCTTGAAAAACTGTTTGCTGAAAAACAGCTAAGTCTTTGTAAGAAGAGTGGTCAGTCGTCTGTTCAAGATTTGTTCACGATCAGACTAGTCTGCTTACTGTTCTTCATCAGCTTAGTCTGCTGACAGAAGACTGAAAAGTTTTTAAGTTCAAAAATTTTCAGAGGTCTATTCACCCCCCCCCCCCCTCTAGACCTCATCTGACCACTTGGGACCAACAAGTGGTATCAGAGCAGGTGGTTCATTAGAATCAGCTGCCTGATCAACGAGCTTGATCCGAGTGTTTTTCAAAGGTTTTCAAAACTTTTCAAAAGAGCATCTTTTTGAAAAACAAAAACTTTTTGAAAAATGGATTGTATCAGCCATGTTCCCCACATTGCTGGTATGTCCTTTGAGGACTGGAAAATCAGAATGGAGATTTTCCTTGCTGCCTATAATGACAACATGCATACATGTATCATTAAAGGTCCATTCAGATTCACAAAGACCATAAAGATAAATGAAGTAGATACGGTTGTGGAGAAAGACCTTCATGAGATGACTCCAGAAGAGATAAAGCTTTACAATCTAGATAAAGTTGGGAGATTCATCATGACCAAAGCCCTGGATAATGATCGGTTTGACAAGGTCAAACATTGCAAAACTGCAAAGGAGATGTGGGACAAGGTCAGAGACATGAGTGAAGGAAATGATGCTATTAAGGAGCATCAGCTCAGTGTTGCATTGGAGAAGCTGGACAACTTCAAGATGAAGTCTGGAGAAACCATTGATCAGATGGATACCAGATTCACCAGAACTCTGAACGAAGTTTTGAAGCTGGGAAAGACTTTCACTGACAAAGAGATTTCTGTCAGAGTACTGAAGGCTCTACCTCCCAAGTTCAACATGAAGGTGACAGCAATGGAAGAATCAAGAGATCTGGGCAAGATTTCTCTAACAGAGCTGTTCTCCGCACTCAAGGCTTATGAGTATAAACTGCCAAGGATGGGAATTGAAGAAACCTCAACTTCAGGACCCACAGCTGCACTTGTTGCTGCTGAAAACACCAGAAGACCAGCACAGAAAAGCAAAGAAGTGGACTCATCTGATGAAGCCACTTTACTCAACAAAAAGGAGTACACTGCTGGAGATGTAGCATTATTGATGAACAACTTCAAGAAATTCTATAAGAGAAAAATGAAAAACAAATACAATCATGCTGCTTCTACTTCTAAACCTAACTTTTCTTCTCAGGATAAAGAGGATTATAAATCAAAACTGATGTGTTACAACTGCAGGAAATTGGGACACTTCATAAGAGACTGCCCATATCCAAAAGCAGAGAAGTACACTGAGGAAGAGAAGAAAATGAGAAAAGAAAGAAAGCATCAGAGAGGCAAGGCAATGATGGCTGAAGCAGAAAAGCCAGCTGCTGTCTACTCATCTGATTCAGACTCAGACTCGTCTGATGAAGAATCGTCTGATGAAGAAAAACCTGCTCTCCTGTGCCTGATGGCAAAGGAATCTGATGACTCTGAGGATGAGGTAACTCCTCAAGAAAATGAACTGTTTAATTCTCTAGAGCAAATGATGTTGAATAATACTACTATTGCTGGAGAGTTTGTTAAGCTTAAGGAAGAGATGAACTTGCTAAAAGAGCAAAATAGTTCACTGAAACTTTTAGCTGAAAAGCCAAAAGAATCAGCTGAATATAAACAGCTTGAGCAAGAGCATGAATCTCTGAAAGCTGAATGTGAGGTATATAAAGGAAAAATCATGGAACTTGAGAAAATCATTGAGTCTCATGATAAGTCTACTGTTGCATCCATGCATACATCTAAGAAACAGGAGACACCTTTGGAAAAGGATAAACTAGAGTTGAACCATACTGAAAAATTCATATCAGCTGACAATAGTAAGGTCATTCTGTATGTTCAAACCTCTAGACCTACCTCAACTGAGAAAGTGGTAAAGGAGAAGAAATCTCCTAAGGATAAAAAGAGCAAAGAGCCTAGTGTAGGAAATCAGACTAGTAAGACCAAACAGCAGAGTCCTAAGAAGTCTGCTGATAAAGCTAAAGTCAATCAGACTAGTGGTAAAGCTAAGTCTAAACAAGTTGAGCAAGCACCTAGTAAACCAAAGAAGCATAAGAATAAGAAAAATCAAAATGCTTGGTATGGAAATGAGTCATATTATGTGCAACCTGCTGCATATCATCCTATGTATCATGCACCTCAGTTTCCTAATTACTATGCACCTTACCCTGCTCATCCAATGCATGCATATCCTGCATATCATGCACCTTACCCTGCTTATGAACATTATTCATATCATACTGATCATCAACATGACTTATCTGATAACTATGATAAAAATGAAACTGTTCATGCTCCTAAAACTCAGAAACCTAAGAAGCCTAAGACTTCAACATCTTGGGTTGTCAAGGGTGGAACTAATCCTTCAGGACCCTCTCAATAAGGGTACCTAAAACAATTTTATTTTTGTTTTGTAGGTTAGGATTAGGAGTAGGAGTAAAGTAGAGAAGATTTGGTACTTGGACAGTGGTTGTTCAAGGCACATGTGTGGAAACATACATGAGTTGACTGATGCAGTTGCTGTGGATGGTCCAAAGGTCACTTTTGGAGACAGCAAAGAAGGCAAGATTAAAGCTAAAGGAAGATTAATCAAGGGAAACATAGAGATATCTGACGTCTCCTATGTTAAAGGACTAAAATATAATCTGCTGAGCATAAGTCAATTTTGTGACAAGGGATATTCAGTCATCTTCTCAACAGATAAGTGCTACGTTGAACAAATTGGTACAAAGAAGGTAATCCTATCTGGAAGACGACAAGGGAATGTCTACATAGTTGACTGGAATTCTGTTGACAAGAATTCAAGTGTTTGTTTGGTGGCATCTGCACCAAGTGAAGTCAGTTGGCTATGGCACAAAAGGATGAATCATTTAAACTTCAAGACCATAAATAGATTAATCAAGAATGATTTGGTAGAAGGGATTCCAAAAGCAGTTTTGAGCAAAGACAAGCTCTGTGACGCCTGTCAGAAGGGTAAACAAATCAAGTCATCTTTTAAAGAAAAGAAGCACCAATCGTCTGGAAGGATATTGGAGCTGTTGCATATGGACTTATTTGGACCCATTGATCCAGTCAGCAATGGTGGAAAGAAATACTGCCTAGCTGTTGTGGATGATTATTCAAGATATACTTGGGTGATTTTCATGAAGAAGAAAAGTGAAACCAAGGAACATCTTACCAATCTGATGGAACTGATCCAGAATGAAAAGAGTATTAAGATATTGAAGATCAGATCAGATAGAGGGACAGAGTTTACAAACTCTACTGTTGAAGAGTATTGTAACATGAAGGGAATACATCATGAGTACTCTGCTGCCAGAACCCCTCAACAGAATGGTGTTGCTGAAAGGAGAAACAGAACACTAAAAGAAGCTGTCAGAACCATGATAGCTGAAGCTAAACTGCCTCAAAGATTTTGGGCAGAAGCAACAAATACAGCATGCTTTACCCAGAACAGATGTATGATCAACAAAAATCAGAATAAGACTCCATATGAAGTTTGGAACAACAGAAAGCCAAACATTCATTACTTTAAGATTTTTGGTTGTAAATGTTTTGTATTGAATAATGGGAAAAATCACCTTACTGCATTTGCAGAAAAGGCTGATGAAGCTGTCTTTGTAGGATACTCATCTGTTAGTAAGGCTTATAGAGTTTTTAACAAAAGAACATTACTAATAGAAGAATCCATCCATGTAGTATTTGATGAGCCAAGTCAATCTTCTGAAAAGAATCAAAGTGTAAATCAAGATCTGTCTGCTGATTTACAGAAGTTAGACGTTGGAAGAAATGAAGAATATGTTCCCATCATACTACCTAATCTAAGTTCAGCTGCTAACTCAAGTGCTGTTCAAAATCACAGTGCTGATTGTCTAACAGACGAGTTGCAAACAGCTGACAGACCAGAGACTGTTCAACAGACGGCAAATGTTCAACAGACTACTACTGGAACTCCAACAGTAGTGTTGCAAGATCATAACAGAGGACAACATCCTGATTTGCAACCTGATCTCAGATGGCTCAAGAATCACCCTCCTGAATTAGTCATTGGTGATCCTTTAGATAGAGTGAAAACAAGAAGAGCTGCTGCACAAGATGCTATGTTTGTCACATTTCTATCTCAAATAGAGCCTAAACAAATTGAAGAAGCTCTAAATGACTCCTTCTGGATAGAAGCTATGCAAGAAGAGTTGAATCAATTTGAAAGGAATGAAGTCTGGTACTTAGTTCCCAGACCAAGTCATCAAAGAGTAATTGGCACTAAGTGGGTATTCAGAAATAAAATGAATGAAGATGGTGTTGTCACCAGAAACAAAGCAAGACTAGTGGCCAAGGGTTATTGTCAAGAAGAAGGAATTGACTTTGATGAAACTTTTGCACCAGTAGCAAGACTTGAAGCAATCAGACTGTTTCTTGCCTATGCTGCTCACAAGAACTTCACTGTCTATCAGATGGATGTGAAGTCTGCTTTTCTCAATGGAGAATTGCAAGAAGAAGTGTATGTTGAACAACCTCCAGGATTTGAAGTCTATCAAGAAGAGGACAAAGTATATCGTCTGAAGAAAGCCCTTTATGGACTGAAACAAGCTCCAAGAGCATGGTATGATACCCTATCTGATTTTCTTTTAATTAAAGGATTTCGAAAAGGTAAGGTAGATAAAACCTTGTTCACAATTGAATGGGAAAATCATATATTACTTGTGCAAATATATGTGGACGACATTATTTTTGGTTCAACTAACCAACAGATGTGTGATAAGTTCTCCAAGCTGATGCAGAATAAGTTTGAAATGAGCATGATGGGTGAACTTAATTACTTTCTTGGATTGCAAGTTAGACAGTTGCCTGATGGAATATTCATCAGCCAAGCAAAGTACACAAGAGATCTGTTCAAGAAATTTGGTATGGAAACTAGCTCAACAGCTACCATTCCTATGTCTACAAGTCTTCGTTTGGATAAAGATGAAGATGGCAAATCAGTGGACATAACCAAATATAGAGGCATTATAGGTTCATTGTTGTATCTAACAGCAAGCAGACCTGATATAATGTACTCAGTTGGAGTCTGTGCAAGATTTCAATCAAACCCCAAAGAATCTCATCTCTTAGCTGCCAAGAGGATATTGAAGTATGTTAAAGGCACTCAAGAATTGGGATTGTGGTATCCTAGAGAATCTGGATTTGAACTCATTGGTTATTCAGATTCAGACCTTGCAGGCTGCAAGATTGACAGAAAGAGCACAACAGGTGCCTGTCAGTTCTTAGGCAGTCGCCTGATCTCATGGATGAGTAAGAAGCAAACCTCAGTTTCTATATCTACTGCTGAAGCTGAATATATAGCTGCTGGAGCCTGCTGTGCACAGATACTTTGGTTGAAACATCAACTAGAAGACTACAACATCAAGATCAGTGGAATACCAATCTACTGTGACAATACAAGTGCAATCTCACTTACTCAGAATACTACAAGTCATTCAAGGACTAAACATATTGAGATTAAACATCATTTCATTAGAGATCATGTGGAAAAAGGCAATGTTTTGATTGAGTATGTTCATACTGATAATCAGATTGCTGACATCTTCACCAAACCTCTAAGTGAAGCAAGGTTCTCAACTCTAAGAGCTGAGTTAGGTTTACTTAACCTGGATGCATAAGCTGAGGGGGAACTCATCAGAAGACTGGAGTTCAACAGCTTAGTCATCAGTTATTTCATTCAAGAATTAACTCTCAACAGACTAGTTAACTTATGAATTCTTAAAGACAGGGGGAACGTGTAAGACTAGCGGTACTTCTGTTCTAAAGATGAAATCTGTTAATGACAGTTAGTTGAAGTTATGTTACCAAGAAGATGTGTTCTTAATTCTTGAAGATTGAAGATTATTTTATCTTGCTGGATTGACAAACAGCAGAGGAAGATTACTAGCTATTGGCATTCTCTAGTAATATCAGATAACAGATCACTCGTCTGTCAGATAAGTTAAACTCTACTCATCTGATACCTTATATAAGCATGGTCATAAAACGCATTATCAGTAACACGCTTTTATAAGTAAACAGATTAGTGTCGATAGAGTTTCCCGCCCATCTGACATTAAAATAATAAAATTGAAATCCGCGACTCTCATCCGCTCGATTAAAAACTGTCAGATTAGATCAACGGTTTAGATAAATCACGAAAACCAAATCAAAAGGAAACCTATAAAATCCGATCTGAACAGCATAGTCGTCTTACGCACTCAAAAATTCTCAAACTTTCTATCTCTCAAACCCTCTTGTTGCGAAAGTTCACTATTTTGCAGAATTTACTCACAAATCTCAGAAATGGACAAAGTTATTGAAGGAAGATACTTCAACTACAGCAAATTCCATTTCTCTGGCACCGATTTGATGCGCGCTTTACTGGAAAAGATCAAGGAAGCATCTTTGGTCCCAGTCTTGGAAGCACACGAAGATAGGGTTTATCTTGAAGATGTATACCACTTCTACACTTCCAGGGAGTTCAACGATGATGACACCGTTATGACTGCTGTCATAGGTGGTAAGAAAATCGCTGTATCTGCTGCTGTTCTTCATGAAATTTATAAGCTGACAGACAAGGGAGGAGATGTGACCTCGTTAGGGTCAGAAAAAGAAGAGGAATTTTGGAAAATTTGTGCTAAGAAGGGAGAGGAGATGACTGGGACTTTGATGAAGACCCAGCTGAAGGATGAATACCAAAGATTTGCTGATATCATAGCAAAGGTTATGGATTGTGCTACGGGTTCTCTGGATGGCCTACCTAGGAGAAGGCTTCACACTATGATTTGCATTTACTATGGGATGAAAGTGAACTGGGCTGCTCATGTTTATGAGCTGTTAAGTGACAAAAGGCATTCTCATGCCATTCTGCTGAGTAACTTGTTTGCTTCTCTGCATTGCCCTATGGGTGGAGGAAAACAAACCCATGGAAGCAAAGAATTCAAACTCTACGAACCAGTAAGGCAACTGGTGGAAAAACCAAAGAGAAAAGCCTCCAAACAATCCAAGAAGACCCCTTCTAAGAAGAGCAAGAAGGAAGGTCAGACTAGCCAGTCTGCTGAGCCAACAGCACAGTCAGCTGTTGTGGCTGAATCAGCACAGCCCGAAATTGAAGTCTCTAAGAAGGTGGTAGATGACTTCACTGTTGAAATTGAAAACATGAAGACAGGGTCATCCTCTGAAGGAACTGAATCTGAAGAGGAAATCCCACTTCAAAGACTGAAGAGACTAAGGACTAGGAGTGAAGCAAGGGGACCTCCTACTGCCAACCCCCCCTGCTATCAAGAAGATTCCTAAGTCAAAGGCCAAGAGAAAGGTCACTTTCCCTGAAGAGCCTGCTGTAACTGTGAGGAAAACAACAACTGAAGCAGAAAGGCCATTGAATGTTGAAGAACCAGTTGTTGAAGCTACTAAGGCTGCTACTGCTGAGCCTGAAAGTGGTCCTACAGTTGAAATGACAACAGAAGACTCAACTGCTACACTATCTGCTGATGTAGAAAAGGAACAGCAGACTAGTACACCACTAGAGGGAGAAATTCTGTTGATACATCCTACTCCAGTTGCTGCAACACCTATCCAAGCAGTTGAAAGCCCTGAATCAAGAAGAAAGAGGTTAGGCAAAACCTCAACCTATGTAACTGCTGCAGAGAAGATGAAACTGGATGCTGCTGAAAAGCAAAGGATTGCTGCTGAGAAGGCAGAAGAAGATAGGCTGAAAAGCCTAGAGTTAAAAAGGCTGGAAGAAGAAGCCAGCAAAATGACTCAAGAGCAGAGAGATGCTTTTGAGGCAGCAGAGTTGGCTGCTGTCATTGAAGCTAGCATCAAGGATGCTCATGGTCCTCAGCGTACTGGTGGGATAGTTATTGGTGAGCAAAGAGATCCAAACAAACCAATCCCAGCTATGCCTGCACCCAAGATTAAGGAAAAGAGAAGAGAAGAAATAAGACTATCTCTTGAAATTGTCAGGGAAGACCCTGCAATTTTTGAAGAATTCCTTAGAAGACTGGATGCTGAAAATGAAAGAGTCAACCGTCTGACACTCTTCCATTCTGAAAAGATCAAATACAATAGATGGAGAGAATACAGATTAACAAAGAGTCCTGCTGAAATGGCCAAGTGGAAAGAATTCAAGGCTACAGAAGATTGGGTATTGAAGTGGCTTGAGACAAATTCACTCATTCAAGCACTTGATTCAGAGTTCTTTCTGGACAGGTTGAGGATGAGAATATGTCATGTAGTCAAGGAAGAGGCCAAGAAGATCTTTGCATCCATTCCTGAGGATTTTGATGACTCAGTAGATCTCAAAGAAAGATCTATCAAGTTGGCTATTGCTCAAGCAATGGAGCTTTGGGCCAAGAAAGCAAGGAAGTTAAGGGGACAACCAAGCTCACTGGTTCCACTTCCTAACATCAAGCATATTGTCTATGGACCAAACATCAGACCCTATGAAGAGCTGCCAGAGGAACCAACAACTACTTTTATTCCTCTTGACAACTTTACTTGGATTTGTAACAGGTCTGCAGTGGACAATGAAGGTTTGATGAAGACAGTTGACACTGTCAAGAAGATTATATCACCTGCTGATAAAGAAGGAGCAGAGTCCTCTGATCAACCAAAGCAAATTGAGGGTACTTCAGACCCATCTGATCAAGACAAAGTGCAGGATGATAAGTCTGATGCTGCTGATGAATCAAAGAAGGAAGAAGAAATTCCAGCAGATCAGTTAAAGGAGAAAGAAGTTGCTGCTGAAGAAGATGATCAGGCTGAGGAGAAGGAAAGCACTCCAAGCCTTGCTGGTGAACCAGCAGATCAGTCCCTTGCAATGATAACTCAACCATCAGAGCAACATCTCAAGGAAACCGTCTCTGCTACTCCATCAGAAGATCCTTCAATATCTCAGAGTTCTCAAACCAATCTGTTGGATTCCATCCAACAATTGATTATCAAATCAATGAAGGAAATGAAGGAGGAGATAAAAGCAGAAGTGATAGCTGCTGTTCATCAACCTATTCAGAAGGTTGCTGCTGCTGTTCCTACTGACTTAATGAAAGATACTGCTCAGAATGTACAATCTATATGTCAGGATATGGATATACTCAGGAGAAGGACACAAAGCACCACTGAAGGTTGGAAGCAAATTGAACAGACTGTTGAATTGGCTCTCCAAGCAGAAGATGAAGTCATGGGCAACATGATGAAAGACTTCAATGCTTCATCAAATTGGATTTTAGGAACTCAAATCCAGTTGGGTGATCAAGGAGAAGACTTGCTCAAGGAAGTCAAGACTGTTAAAGCCAATCAACTTAACCAGCAAGCTCAGATCAATGCTATGGAAGAAAACATCAAGCTTCTATGTGATTCACTTCTAATCACACCAGTTGTGCCACAATATCCATCTGTCCCTGCTGATGATGACAAAAAGGGGGAAGAAAGGATATTTGGACAGCAAAGGGTTGATTTCCAAAGGGTAGGAAATCAAAATGCTGAAGAAACAGAAGTGTTAGAAGAATCTGAAGAGTCTGCTAATAATAGGAATGAAGCAGCAAATGAAGGCACAAGCAGATTAGCAGATGAGAAGATCACAGAAGAAGAAGACCAAGCTGATGAGGAAGAATCTGAAGCAAAAGCCAAGTCAGACAAAGAACTAGCTGCTGCCAAAGATTCAGTTGAAGAACAGCTTGATCCTGATGTTAAAAAGAAGAAGCTAGAGCTGTTGATGCAGAAATTGGAAGTTGGAACCTCCAAGTCTGCTGAAAAAGAAAAGAAGACAGAAGACTAGCTTGGCTAGATTTTCTTTAAAAAATTCTTGTAATCTTTTAGAGTATTTTGTACTTTTCATCTTTCAACTTGTAAAATGTAATCAGTTCTATATCTATAAAATTGCAAGTTTGACTCCAACATATCATTTCTATCTCAGAAATTTTTGAGGATCAAAACTTTAGTTTAGGTACAGGTACTTAGCTGGAGTTTTGTCATCATCAAAAAGGGGGAAATTGTTGGATGAAGATGAAGATGAAAGAAGACAAGTAATTAAGGGAAGGTTTTGATGATTTCCAAAACATCATAATCAGCTAAGTATGGAAAGCTTAGTTCCCTTAGAAGAATTTTGAACTGGTAAAAGAAGACATCAGAAGAGTTCAAAGTTCAAAGCTCAGAAGACTAGTGATCTCTTGCTGGATCAGCAAACAGAAGGGTAGATCATCAGCCGAGTCAAATCAGATTAGTTCAGTATTTGATCAGCAGAGTATCTATCAGCAGAGTCGTTTTGATCAGCAGAGTAGAAGAGGTCAAGAGATTAGTCCAACGGTAATAAATGCACTTGGTGTAATAAATGCTGTAAGAGAAGGGTAGTAATGGCAAATGATTGAAGATATCCTCGGATCAGCAGAGTGCATTAAATGCAGCATTAAATGCGATGGACAGAAAGGTACTGTACACAGTACGGAATGCTGCAGGGAGCCGTTTCAAAAAGAGCTGAAGGATGGATTTGAATTGTGACTTGCCTTCAACGGTCATAATTTCATCTCCATGTATAAATAGAGCTGAATTTCAAATCGAGCAAACACAACAACAATCAGAGATCGAAATTTTGAAGCAGAATTTCTCTAAGTCTCAAAAGCTCGAACAGCTCACTCGTCTGGTGGAAGTCATCTGTTGACAGAAACCCAGTTGAAGAAATCAGAAAAACATTATCTGAGTGATTTTGTAATAGCTGAGTGTTGTGCGAAGTGAGAATCCATCTGTGTGAGTGATTCTACTTTAGAGGATAGGTTTTCTTTGTGAATCCCTATTGCGAGCTTACAGCCTTCTCATTAGTTGTTTAGGTGTAAGTGGAGAAATATTGTAATCTTTGTGATTATAGTATAACCCAGAATCTGTGTGATCTGGAAGAGTGGACTAAAGGATTTCTATCCATATAACCACTATAAAAATTCTTTGTGTTATCTTGCATTTAAAGTTTTCTTGCATATTTTAAAAGTTTGCATTTTAAACACTTTGAATCAATCAAAAAGGATTTTATAAGGAGTTTTAAACTGGGGATAAAATCTTTTTAGAACTTAGTTTACTTGTGAAAAACACTTTCAAACAATCCGCTGCAAGTATACTCTTGAAAAACTGTTTGCTGAAAAACAGCTAAGTCTTTGTAAGAAGAGTGGTCAGTCGTCTGTTCAAGATTTGTTCACGATCAGACTAGTCTGCTTACTGTTCTTCATCAGCTTAGTCTGCTGACAGAAGACTGAAAAGTTTTTAAGTTCAAAAATTTTCAGAGGTCTATTCACCCCCCCCCTCTAGACCTCATCTGACCACTTGGGACCAACAAGTTGAAAGTTGAACTTTGCAAATTATCATGCAAATAACACAGGTCAAATTGCCTTTAGAATATCAATGACTTGGCAATTCTGTGGCAATTTCACAAAATTTATAAAAATATCAAATAAAATCATTTATTGTATAAAATTTAGAAAACTCAAATTGTTTTAGAAAATAAATGTTAGAAATTGAGTTTTTAATAGGTTTGTCTATAAATTTTCTATTTGGTATTGCTTGATCTTTAATTTTCTTATCAGATATGGAGAATGCATGAAAGATAGATTATTTTGTACGTTTTTACACAATTACATGAATTGTTTGTTCATTTAGTTAATGAGAAAATAATATTGTTAAATTATAATAGTTGTTGGTACGTACAAATGAATAATCCGATCCAATAAATTTGACATGTGAAACAGAATTAAGTATCAATAAACCATGAGAATCTATGGTATGTATATTTTTAAAAACATTAGAAGCGAGTTAAAGACATTCTATGTAAAAAAAAAAAAAAATAAGAGAAATAACATATAATTATTTGCTCTTATATATTAGAAAAGTGCAGGAAAAGAGCACGCATTTCTCACATTGCTGCTAATTTCATGTGTTAGTTGCATCATAGCTAATTTCTTGTGTTAGTTGCATCATATGATATAAAACTAAGAATAATCCTTAACAATTTTTTACAAATAAACCACAATTCTTCAATTTTAAAGTTTTTACAGAAGTGAACAAGTTTTTTATATTCTTGAAATAAAACCCATAAAAAACCCACATCAATACTGAAAATACAACTTACGTTATACTAAGTAACATAATAAAAATCCACGCTTCAAAAATTTTAAGAAAATCTACAGTTTGAAATATTGTTCTCTCTCTCAAAATAAAATTTGATGCAGATATTACAATTGAAATATCTAGACATGGATATACGAACACAACATTGGTATTCTCACCTAGTTAATCTCATTCAAGGGATGAACTAATCTTCGAGATCATTAGATGTATCATACACGACGGGAATGATAGGGTTATTCAAAGCTCGGCGATTGTGGGAGATGCAGCCGCCTCTGATTTATCCACAAAAGAAATAATGACTTTGTTAAGCGCATCTGTCGTTGTAGCAGCGTCTCTACTCTGTTTCAATATAAGTAATCTTTTAGCTAGCAAAGCAAACGTATTTCATGCGCTCAATCGTTATATGCATCTTCTAAGCATCTCACTCTACAAACAAGGGAGCTACATCGTGGTCCAGTCGACCAAGTGGAAATGTACGAACCTTTGGCAGAAGGGATAGATACATACTTCATCAGGTTATGTCTGTCATATCATATTTGGTATTCGGCATATTGCAGCTTGTAGCTTATTGCTTCATTTTGCCAACTAAGAAAGTACGGGAGAAGGCTCTGATTGCAGCCGCAACGACTTATCCATGGATTCTACTCAGATGGAGTGGAAAGACGATTATGGAAAAGCCCGCCAAGCCATATTTGCCGGTCATATTCGTCATCGTACTAAGTGTGTACTCTCTGGATGTATATATCTAGTTGAAGCATTTCGACCACTACTACATGAGTGATTAGTATTTCTTGTTTGATGACATTCTAATGTTGATTAAGATGATTAGTTTATGTTAGGTATGTTGTATGCATTTGTGTTTTGTTAATCTCACAGAGATACAATTTCAAATGATATGTGCAATTATGCAATGTTTATGCCTATGTTTGCCTTTTATGTCTTTTAGAGCTAAATAATTTCTTAAATGTTGGATAAGGATGAAGATGAAGGCACCAAAAGAAATTTGATAAGGGAGGTTTTGATGCTTTCCAAAACTTCAGATTTGGATAAGTATGGAGTAACTTAGCCGATAAACTTATCAAGGAATCTTGACTAAGTACAAGAAGACATCAGAAGAGTCAAAGTTTCAAGGTCCAAGACTTCTGATCTGCTGAAGTAAGGTTATCAGACTGATGAAGATCAGCCGACTCAAATCAGATTTGTTCAAGTTTGAGATCAGCCGAGTTCGCCATCAGACTTGTTGACTTGTACTCTCGTCAGCTAAGTGAAGAAGATCATGAAGTATTTCCAACGGTAATAAATGCCCCTTGGAGTAATAAATGCTGAAGTACGAGGTTATTTAAGACAAATGATTGAAGACTTGCTTCGTATCAGCTGGGTGCATTTAATGCTGCATTTATTGCTGCCTGCAGAATAGTACTGTTCATAGTACGGACAGTCTGCAAAAGAGCCGTTCGCGGATTTCAAGGACCAGTACTCGAGGAATTTGAATCCTGTCTTTCTTCAACGGACACTTTTCAATCCTCAAGTATAAATAGCTGAATGAGACGAAGAAGAAAGATGCAACACAACTCTGAGAAGAATTTCCGAAGCAAAATCTCTTAAGTCTCAAGAACAGCTCACTCATCATCTTAGTCATTTGTTGACGAAAGCAGAGTTGAAGAATCAAGAAAAATACATCTTCTGAGTGATTTTGTAATCAAGAGTGTTGTGAGAAGTAGATATCCATCTTAGTGAGTGATATTACTTCAGAGAGTAGGAGTTTCTTAGTGATTTCCTACTGCGCACTTGTGGCCGTTTCATTTGTTGATTGGCGCAAGCAGAGTATACTGTAAACTTTGTGATTATAGTATAACCCAAGATCTGTGTGACTTGGAAGAGTGGACTAAAGGATATTCAAATCCATATAACCACTATAAAAATTACTTGTGTTTTTACATCGCTTTTAAACCTGCATATTTTCTGATTGCATAAAAACACGCTGAGTTAACTGTTTGAGAAAGAGTTAAAAGGAGTTTATAAAACTGGGGAAACATTTTTCAAACTGCTAAGATTACTTGTGAAAAACACTTTGAAAATCCGCTGCAAGTACTCTAAGTATTAAAACTGATTTTAACAAAATCAGCTAAGTAATCATCAGACGAGTGGTCAACAAAGCTGTTCAAAGATTTGTTCGCGAACAGAATTGTAACTAATTAATCTGATCAGCTTAGTCTGTTCAGTTAGAGTAAAAGTTTTAAAGTTAAATTTGAAGAAAATTTTTAAAGAGGTTTATTCACCCCCCCTCTAAACCTCTTCTGACCACTTGGGACCAACAAGTGGTATCAGAGCAGGTGGTTCATTAGAATCAGCTGCCTGATCAACGAGCTTGATCCAAGTGTTTTTCAAAGGTTTTCAAAACTTTTCAAAAGAGCATCTTTTTGAAAAATTAAAACTTTTTGAAAAATGGACTGTATCAGCCATGTTTCCCACATTGCCGGTATGTCGTTTGAAGATTGGAAAATCAGAATGGAGATTTTCCTTGCTGCTTATAATGATAACATGTACACATGTATCATTAAAGGTCCATTCAGATTCACCAAGACCGTTATAGTTGACGAAGCTGAAATGGTGGTGGAGAAAGACCTTCATGAGATGACTCCAGAAGAAATAAAGCTTTACAACCTAGATAAAGTTGGGAGATTCATCATGACTAAAGCCCTGGATAATGATCGGTTTGACAAGGTCAAACATTGCAAGACTGCAAAGGAAATGTGGGATAAAGTCAGAGACATGAGCGAAGGCAATGATGCAATAAAAGAGCATCAGCTCACTGTTGCTTTGGAGAAACTTGACAACTTCAAGATGAAATATGGAGAGACCATTGATCAGATGGATACCAGGTTCACCAGAACACTCAACGAAGTTCTAAAGCTGGGAAAGACCTTCACTGACAAAGAGATCACTGTCAGAGTACTAAAGGCCTTACCCCCAAAGTTCAACATGAAAGTGACAGCGATGGAAGAATCAAGGGATCTTGGAAATATCTCTCTTACAGAGCTGTTTTCTGTACTCAAGGCATTCGAGTATAAACTGCCTAGAATGGGAATTGAAGAAACCTCAACTTCAGGACCCACAGCTGCCCTGGTTGCTGCTGAAAATCAAAGAAGACCAGCTCAGAAAAGCAAAGAAGTGGATTCATCTGATGAAGCCACTCTACTCAACAAAAAGGAGTACACTGCTGGAGATGTTGCACTGTTGATGAACAATTTCAAGAAGTTCTACAAAAGAATCTGAAAAACAAATACAACAATGCTTCTACTTCTAAACCTAACTTTTCTTCTCAAGACAAAGATGATTATAAAGCAAAATTAATGTGTTACAACTGCAGGAAATTGGGACACTTCATCAAAGACTGCCCATATCCAAAAGCAGAAAAGTACACTGAAGAGGAGAAGAAAATTAGAAAAGAAAGAAAACATCAGAGAGGCAAGGCAATGATGGCTGAAGCAGAAAAGCTGGCTGCTGTCTACTCATCTGATTCAGATTCAGACACGTCTGATGAAGAATCGTCTGATGAAGAAAAACCTGCTCTCCTCTGCCTGATGGCAAAGGAATCTGATGACTCTGAGGATGAGGTAACTCCTCTTGACAATGAATTATTTAATTCATTTGAACAAATGATGCTTAACAATACTGGTATTGCTGAAGCATACAAAAAGCTTAAGGAAGAGATGATATTGCTAAAAGAGCAAAATAGTTCACTGAAACTCACAGCTGAAAAGCCAAGAGAATCAGCTGAATATAAACAGCTTGAGCAAGAACATGAGTCTCTGAAAGCTGAGTGTGAAGTCTGTAAAGGAAAAATCATGGAACTTGAAAAGGTTATTGAGTCTCATGAAAAGTCAACTGTTGCATCCACGCATACATCTAGTAAACAGAAGACACCTTTAGAAAAGGATAAGCAAGAATTGAACCATACTGAAAAATTTATATCAGCTGACAATAATAAGGTCATTCTGTATGTTCAAACTGCTAGACCTACTTCACCTGAGAATGTGTTAAGGAGAAGAAATCTCCTAAGGCTAAAAAGAGCAAAGAGCCTAATGTAGGAAAACAGACTAGTAAGCCTAAACAGAAAAGTCCTAAGAAGTCATCTGATAAGGCTAAAACCTATCAGACTAGTGATAAATCTAAGTCGTCTGTTAAAGAGCAAGCCTCTAGTAAACCAAAGAAGCATAAGAACAAGAAAAATCAAAATGCTTGGTATGGAAATGAGTCATACTATGTGCAACCTGCTGCATATCATCCTATGTATCATGCATCTCAATTTCCAAATTACTATGCACCTTACCCTGCTCATCCAATGCATGCATATCCTGCTTATCATGCACCTTACCCTGCTTATGAACATTTTCCTTATCATACTGATCATCAACGTGACTTATCTGATAACTATGATAATAAAGCTGTTCATGCTCCTGTTAAATCTCAGAAGCCTAAGAAGCCTAAGACATCAACATCTTGGGTTGTCAAAGGTGAAACTAATCCTTCAGGACCCTCTCAATAAGGGTACCTAAAATAATTTTATTTTTGTTTTGTAGGTTAGGATTAGGAGTAGGAGTAAAGTAGAGAAGATCTGGTACTTGGACAGTGGATGTTCAAGGCACATGTGTGGAAACATACATGAGCTGACTGATGCAGTTGCTGTGGATGGTCCAAAAGTTACTTTTGGGGACTGCAAAGAAGGCAAGATTAAAGCTAAAGGAAGACTGATCAAAGGAAACATAGAGATATCTGACGTCTCATATGTTAAAGGCCTCAAATATAATCTGCTGAGCATAAGTCAATTTTGTGACAAAGGATATTCAGTCATCTTCTCAACAGATAAGTGCTATGTTGAACAGATTGGTACAAAGAAGGTAATTTTATCTGGAAGGAGACAAGGAAATATCTATGTAGTTGACTGGAATTCTGCTGACAAGAATTCAAGTGTTTGTTTGGTGGCATCTGCACCAAGTGAAGTCAGTTGGCTGTGGCACAAAAGGATGAATCATTTAAACTTCAAGACCATCAACAGATTAATTAAGAATGATTTGGTAGAAGGGATTCCAAAAACAGTCATGAGCAAAGACAAGCTCTGTGACGCATGTCAGAAGGGTAAACAAATCAAGTCATCTTTCAAAAGCAAGAAGCACCAATCTTCTGGAAGAATATTGGAGCTGCTACATATGGACTTATTTGGACCCATTGATCCAGTCAGCAATGGTGGAAAGAAATACTGCCTAGCTGTTGTGGATGATTATTCAAGATATACTTGGGTGATTTTCATGAAGAAGAAAAGTGAAACCAAGGAACATCTTACCAATCTGATGGAACTTATCCAGAATGAGAAGAGTATCAAAATATTGAAGATCAGATCAGATAGAGGGACAGAGTTTACAAACTCTACTGTTGAAGAGTATTGTAATATCAAAGGAATACATCATGAGTATTCAGCTGCTAGAACCCCTCAACAGAATGGTGTTGCTGAAAGGAGAAACAGAACACTAAAAGAAGCTGTCAGAACCATGATAGCTGAAGCTAAGCTGCCACAAAGATTTTGGGCAGAAGCAACAAATACAGCATGCTTTACCCAGAACAGATGTATGATCAACAAAAATCAGAACAAGACTCCATATGAAGTTTGGAACAACAGAAAACCAAACATTCATTACTTTAAGATTTTTGGTTGTAAATGTTTTGTATTGAATAATGGGAAAAATCACCTTACTGCATTTGCAGAAAAGGCTGATGAAGCTGTTTTTGTAGGATACTCAACTGTTAGTAAAGCTTACAGAGTTTTTAACAAAAGAACATTACTAATAGAAGAATCTATCCATGTAGTATTTGATGAGCCAAGTCAATCTTCTGTAAAGAATCAAAGTGTTAATCAAGATCTGTCTACTGATTTACAGAAGTTAGATATTGGAAGAAATGAAGAATATGTTCCCATCATACTACCTAATCTCAATTCAGCTGCTAACTCAAGTGCTGTTCAAAATCACAATGCTAATTGTCTAACAGACGAGTTGCAAACAGCTGACAGACCAGAGACTGTTCAACAGACTACTACTGGAACTCCAACAGTAGTGTTGCAAGATCAAGACAGAGGACAACATTCAGATTTGCAACCTGATCTTAGATGGCTCAAAGATCACCCACCTGAATTAGTGATTGGTGATCCTTTAGACAAAGTGAAAACAAGAAGAGCTGCTGCACAAGATGCTATGTTTGTCACATTTTTATCTCAAATAGAGCCTAAACAAATTGAAGAAGCTCTTGAAGATTCCTTCTGGATTGAAGCTATGCAAGAAGAGTTGAATCAATTTGAAAGAAATGAAGTATGGTATTTAGTACCAAGACCAAGTCATCAAAGAGTAATTGGCACTAAATGGGTATTCAGAAATAAGATGAATGAAGATGGTATTGTTACCCGAAACAAAGCAAGATTAGTGGCCAAAGGTTATTGTCAAGAACAAGGAATTGACTTTGATGAAACATTTGCACCAGTAGCAAGACTTGAAGCAATCAGACTGTTTCTTGCCTATGCTGCTTACAAGAACTTCACTGTTTATCAGATGGATGTGAAGTCTGCTTTTCTCAATGGAGAATTGCAAGAAGAAGTGTATGTTGAGCAACCTCCTGGATTTGAAGTCTATCAAGAAGAGGACAAAGTATATCGTCTGAAGAAAGCCCTCTATGGACTGAAACAGGCTCCAAGAGCATGGTATGATACCCTATCTGATTTTCTTTTAATTAAAGGATTTCGAAAAGGTAAGGTAGATAAAACCTTGTTTACAATTGAATGGGAAAACCATATATTACTTGTGCAAATATATGTGGACGATATTATTTTTGGTTCAACTAACCAACAGATGTGTGATAAGTTCTCCAAGCTGATGCAGAATAAGTTTGAAATGAGCATGATGGGTGAACTTAATTACTTTCTTGGATTGCAAGTTAGACAGTTGCCTGATGGAATTTTCATCAACCAAGCAAAGTACACAAAAGAACTGTTCAAGAAATTTGGTATGGAAACTAGTTCTACAACTACTATTCCTATGTCTACAAGTCTTCGTTTGGATAAAGATGAAGATGGCAAATCAGTGGACATAACCAAATATGGAGGCATTATTGGTTCATTGCTGTATCTAACAGCAAGTAGACCTGATATAATGTACTCAGTTGGGGTCTGTGCAAGATTCCAATCAAACCCCAAGGAATCTCATCTTTTAGCTGCCAAGAGGATATTGAAATACATTAAAGGCACTCAAGAATTGGGATTGTGGTATCCTAAAGAATCTGGATTTGAGCTTATTGGTTATTCAGATTCAGACCTTGCTGGCTACAAGATTGACCGAAAGAGCACAACAGGTGCCTGTCAGTTCTTAGGTAGTCGTCTGATCTCATGGATGAGTAAGAAACAGACTTCAGTTTCTATATCGACTGCTGAAGCTGAATATATAGCTGCTGGAGCTTGCTGTGCACAGATACTTTGGTTGAAGCATCAACTAGAAGACTACAACATCAAGATCAGTGGAATTCCAATCTACTGTGATAATACAAGTGCAATCTCTCTCACTCAGAACACTACAAGTCATTCAAGGACAAAACATATTGAGATCAAGCACCACTTCATTAGAGATCATGTGGAAAAAGGCAATGTTATAATTGAGTATGTTCATACTGATAATCAGATTGCTGACATTTTCACAAAACCTTTAAGTGAAGCAAGGTTCTCAACTCTAAGAGCTTAGTTAGGACTACTTAATTTGGATGTATAAGCTGAGGGGGAACCTGTCAGAAGACTGAGGTTCATCAGCAAAGTCATCTATTATTTTCTTCAAGGATTAACTCTCAACAGACTAGTTAACTTATGAATTCTTAAACTCAGGGGGAACGTGTAAGACTAGCGGTACTTCTGAATTAAAGATGAAATCTGTTAATGACAGTTAGTTGAAGTTATGTTTTCAACAGAAGACTCAAGTTTGAAGAATAAAGTTATATTATCTAGCTGGATTGACAAACAGCCGAGGAAGGTTATCAGCTATTGGCTTTCACTGATAACAGCATTGTCAACAGGACAATAGTCCATCAGATAAGTATTTATTTTACTCATCTGATTACTTAAGTAAAAGGGAAACTATTTAAAAACATTTTATTCAAATACGCTTTTACAAGTAACTGAAGGGCGGTATATATTCCCGCTCCTTATTAAATATCTTTTGAATTTGAAAGGTCGTAACTGACGCCGCACGATCGGCACTGACAGGATAACGGATCTAACGGTTGGCGGATATCACGGAATTTAAGATACCCTAACTCTATAAATCCAGATCTGATCAGTCGTGTAGTTCTTTACGCACCCAAAATATTCAAAAGCACTTGTGATTTTTTTAACTGCAAATTCTCTGCAAAAATTCTTCCTGTTTTCTCTAACATTCAACAGATCGAAATGGCTGCTGAAGGTATGTTCTTAGTCTATGAATCCTACTATCAATCTGGTACAGATTTGATGAAGGAGCTGTTGGAGAAATTTAAATCTGCTCAGTTGGTAAATTTCATGGAATATAACGAAGGCATACTCTGGAACGACCAAGTTATGGAGTATTACAAGACAGCAAAGGCTGACTTTAACAAAAGAGAAATTAAGGCTACAGTGGGTGACAAATCTGTTGTCATCACTCCAGAAGTTCTTCATGAACAGTTTGGTCTCTGCAAGTCTGGAAGACACGATGTTATCGTGTTGACTGAAGAAAAACACCAACAGTTTTGGGCGATCTGCGCCAAGGAAGGAGAAATGTTGACTGGCAACATTAGAAAGAAACAGCTAAAGGACGAATATCAGAGGATGGCTGATATGGTCTCTAAGCTGATAGAGAATTGCACCTTTTCACTGGATGCTGTTACCATGAAGAGGTTCAGCATCATGGCTGCCATATACTATGGGATGGAAGTCAACTGGTCCCTTATAATATGGTACATCTTCGCTGATTTCTTGGAGGTAAAGAAAGGAAAAGGCCCCTCTACAAACCATAGGATTACACTCAGTTATCTTCTGTCAAAACTGGGGTGTATTATGTCAAATGGAAAGGTGATTCACAAATCAAAGGCAATGAACAAGTATGTGCCTGTATTGAAGAGGAAGGCTGATGAGCCTGAAGAGGTTGAAGAAGAGGAGCCAAAGGAGGTTCCTGCCAAACGGCAAAGGAAATTGGTTAAAACAGCTGACTTAGCTGTTGAAACTAAGAAGAGAAAGGCTGCTGTTGAGCCTAAAAAGACAGAAAACAAAAAGATGGAGAAAGTGACTTCTGCTGATGAAGCCACTAAAGCTATTGAATCAGTAGTGGCTGATGTAAGGACTGAATCCCCTGCATCACCATCAAGAACTCCATCAGCCGAGAGACCTGCTGAAGGTGTCCCTCAGAGAACAAGGAGCCAACAAAGAGATACAGCTACAACCGTTTACCGTGAAGGTAGGACTAAGAAATCTGCTAGAAAGCAGATGACCTTCATAGAGGAACCTACGGAGCTGGAAAATATAGCTAGGGAAGACCCTGCAAATACTGAAAAGGCTGCTGAAATTGTTGAGCCTGCCAAGGCTGTTGAGACTGCTGCAACAGCTGAGAATGCTGCACTTGACAAAGCTGATGAGCAACAGCCAAGTCAAGTACCTCAACCAGCTGAGACATCCAAGTCTCAAGAAGATCCAGATGTCCAAATCATACATCCTATTGCTGCAAATCCTATTTCATCTGCTGGACCAGCTCCCAATGATAAAGGAAAGAGGAAGATAGTGCTTAAGAGAAAGAAAATCTCTAAAGCAGACAAGAAAGCAAGGGAAGAAGCTGAACAGAGAAAGAGGGATGAAGCTGAGGAAAAGAAGGCACTTGAGCTAAGCAAAGCTCAAGCAGCTAAGGATGAAGCCAGGAGGCACATGTCTGAGGCAGAAAGGAAAGCTGCTGAGGATGCTGAACTGGAAATGGTGTTGGAAATGAGCAAAGTTGATGCCTATGGACTTGTCCATGGAGGTGGCATCAAGATTGGAAAAGGCAAAGATGAAGAAGAAAAGAAAAAGATACTACTGCCTGCCCCCAAAGTTAAGTCGAAGGACAAGTTTGAAGTTAGAAGAGCCTTTGAAATAGTATATGCTGATAAGGAACTCTTCAAGAGATTTGAGAAGTCCTTAGCATACTATGATCAGAAGCTTATGTTGAGGACTCTGTTCAACCAGGAAAAGCCAAGGTATATCAGTTGGAGGGACAACAGGCTGAACAAGTCAATCACAGAACTTCAAAATATGAAGGAGTTGGCTGATGAAAAACGATGGGTTCTGACCTGGCTGAAAACAAACTCCATTCAAAAGGCCCTTGATCCCAGCTATGTAAGAGATGTCATGCATAGTTATGCAAAAGGATTTGCATTGGAGGAGGCCAAGAAGATTCAAAGCACCTTGCCTGATAAGAGGAAAAAGTCTGAAGATGCTGAAGAAAGGGCAATTAAATTTGCTGTTATGACCTCCCTGAAGAGATGGGCAAAAAGGTCAAAATATCAGCAAGGTTGTTGCAAGAAGTATCAAATGCTGCACTAGGACTCCAAAATGAGATTGCAACTATCAACCTTAACATTGACTACTTCAATGATCAGACTGACGTCATCAGCACTGATATTCATCATCTTACAGCAAGTCATGATGTTGTCAATCAGAATCTGAAGGCTTTGTGTGCTGAAATGAAGATTCCAACAGTTGCACTCAACCCTACTGCTAAACCTGATAAAGTCATCAAAGCTGATGATGACAAAAAGGGGGAAGAAAAAGGGGAAGAATCAACCAAGGAAATCTCTGCTGAAGTCAACAAAACTGAAACTACAACCAAGACTGCTGTAGAAGAACCTGGAAAGGTAGATGAAAAAGAAAAGATTGAAGAGCCTACCAAGTACAAGAACACTGAATCAGCCAGGAAAGCAATGGAGCTTATCAAAGAACAGCAACTCAAAGAGAAGATGGAAGCTGCCAAAGCAATCTTGGAAGAATAAGCTGATGATGAAGAAGATGACGAAGAGTCATCTTATGAATATGAAGAAATGCTTGAAGGATCAGATGAAGAAGCTGATAGTTAGAAATTATAAATTCATTGTAATCAGTTCACTTTATCTATTTCTTCAGAAATCTCATCTGATGAACTTGCATTGTAATATCTTTTCAAATATCAATATAAAGACAAGTTCACTCCAACATATTATTTTCTATCTCAGAAAATTTTTGAGGATTACATTCTTTAGTTTAGGTATTTAACAGGTACTTAGCTGAAGTTTTGTCATCATCAAAAAGGGGGAAAATGTTGGATAAGGATGAAGATGAAGGCACCAAAGGAAATTTGATAAGGGAGGTTTTGATGCTTTCCAAAACTTCAGATTTGGATAAGTATGGAGTAACTTAGCCGATAAACTTATCAAGGAATCTTGACTAAGTACAAGAAGACATCAGAAGAGTCAAAGTTTCAAGGTCCAAGACTTCTGATCTGCTGAAGTAAGGTTATCAGACTGATGAAGATCAGCCGACTCAAATCAGATTTGTTCAAGTTTGAGATCAGCCGAGTTCGCCATCAGACTTGTACTCTCGTCAGCTAAGTGAAGAAGATCATGAAGTATTCCCAACGGTAATAAATGCCCCTTGGAGTAATAAATGCTGAAGTACGAGGTTATTTAAGACAAATGATTGAAGACTTGCTTCGTATCAGCTGGGTGCATTTAATGCTGCATTTATTGCTGCCTGCAGAATAGTACTGTTCATAATACGGACAGTCTGCAAAAGAGCCGTTCGCGGATTTCAAGGACCAGTATTCGAGGAATTTGAATCCTGTCTTTCTTCAACGGACACTTTTCAATCCTCAAGTATAAATAGCTGAATGAGACGAAGAAGAAAGATGCAACACAACTCTGAGAAGAATTTCCGAAGCAAAATCTCTTAAGTCTCAAGAACAACTCACTCATCAGCTTAGTCATTTGTTGACGAAAGCAGAGTTGAAGAATCAAGAAAAATACATCTTCTGAGTGATTTTGTAATCAAGAGTGTTGTGAGAAGTAGATATCCATCTTAGTGAGTGATATTACTTCAGAGAGTAGGAGTTTCTTAGTGATTTCCTACTGCGCACTTGTGGCCGTTTCATTTGTTGATTGGCGCAAGCAGAGTATACTGTAAACTTTGTGATTATAGTATAACCCAAGATCTGTGTGACTTGGAAGAGTGGACTAAAGGATATTCAAATCCATATAACCACTATAAAAATTACTTGTGTTTTTACATCGCTTTTAAACCTGCATATTTTCTGATTGCATAAAAACACGCTGAGTTAACTGTTTGAGAAAGAGTTAAAAGGAGTTTATAAAACTGGGGAAACATTTTTCAAACTGCTAAGATTACTTGTGAAAAACACTTTGAAAATCCGCTGCAAGTACTCTAAGTATTAAAACTGATTTTAACAAAATCAGCTAAGTAATCATCAGACGAGTGGTCAACAAAGCTGTTCAAAGATTTGTTCGCGAACAGAATTGTAACTAATTAATCTGATCAGCTTAGTCTGTTCAGTTAGAGTAAAAGTTTTAAAGTTAAATTTGAAGAAATTTTTTAAAGAGGTTTATTCACCCCCCCTCTAAACCTCTTCTGACCACTTGGGACCAACATTAAATTTCCAATATTATGAAATGTTTATTTTAATTGTGACAAGTTGAAAGTTGAACTTTGCAAATTATCATGCAAATAACACAGGTCAAATTGCCTTTAGAATATCAATGTCTTGGCAATTATGTGCCAATTTCACAAAATTTATAAAAATATCAAATAAAATCATTTATTGTATAAAATTTAGAAAACTCAAATTGTTTTAGAAAATAAATGTTAGAAATTGAGTTTTTAATAGGTTTGTCTATAAATTTTCTATTTGGTATTGCTTGATCTTTAATTTTCTTATCAAATATGGAGAATGCATGAAAGATTGATTATTTTGTACGCTTTTACACAATTACATGAATTGTTTGTTCATTTAGTTAATGAGAAAATAATATTGTTAAATTATAATATTTGTTGGTACGTACAAATGAATAATCCGATCCAATAAATTTGACATGTGAAACATAATTAAGTATCAATGAACCATGAGAATCTATGGTATGTATATTTTTAAAAACATTATAAGCGAGTTAAAGATATTCTATGTAAAAAAAAAGAGAAAAAACATATAATTATTTGCTCTTATATATTAGATAAGTGCAGGAAAAGAGCACGCATTTCTCACATTGCTGCTAATTTCATGTGTTAGTTGCATCATAGCTAATTTCTTGTGTTAGTTGCATCATATGATATAAAACTAAGAATAATTCTTAACAATTTTTTCACTAATAAACCACAATTCTTCAATTTTAAAGTTTTTACAGAAGTGAACAAGTTTTTTATATTCTTGAAATAAAACCCATAAAAAACCTACATCAATACTGAAAATACAACTTACGTTATACTAAGTAACATAATAAAAATCCACGCTTCAAAAATTTTAAGAAAATCTACAGTTTGAAATATTGTTCTCTCTCTCAAAATAAAATTTGATGCATATATTACAATTGAAATATCTAGACATGGATATACGAACACAACATTGGTATTCTCACCTAGTTAATCTCATTCAAGGGATGAACTAATCTTCGAGGTCATTAGATGCATCAAACACGACGGGAATGATAGGGTTATTCGAAGCTCGGCGATTGTGGGAGATGCAGCCGCCTCTGGTTTATCCACAAAAGAAATAACGACTTTGTTAAGCGCATATGTCGTTGTTGCAGCGTCTCTACTCTGTTTCAATATAAGTAATCTTTTAGCTAGCAAAGCAAACGTATTTCATGCGCTCAATCGTTATATGCATCTTCTAAGCATCTCACTCTACAAACAAGGGAGCTACATCGTGGTCCAGTCGACCAAGTGGACTACTATGTACGAACCTTTGGCAGAAGGGATAGATACATACATCATCAGGTTATGTCTGTCATATCATATTTGGTATTCGGCATGTTGCCGCTTGTAGCTTATTGCTTCATTTTGCCAACTAAGAAAGTATGGGAGAAGGCTCTGATGGCAGCCGCAACCACTTATCCATGGATTTTACTCAAATGGATTGGAAAGAATATTATGGAGAAGCCCGCCAAGCCATATTTGCCGGTCATATTCGTCATCGTACTAAGTGTGTACTCTCTGGATGTATATATCTAGTTGAAGCGTTTCAACCACTACTACATGATTGATTAGTATTTCTTGTTTGATAACATTCTAATGTTGATTAAGATGATTAGTTTATGTTAGATATGTTGCATGCATTTGTGTTGTGTTAATCTCACATAAATACTAGTTCAAATGATATGAGCAATTTTGCAATGTTATATGCCTATGTTTGCCTTTTATGTCTTTTAGATCTTAAATTTCCAATATTATGAAATGTTTATTTTAATTGTGACAAGTTGTAAGTTGAACTTTGCAAATTATCATGCAAATAACACAGGTCAAATTGCCTTTAGAATATCAATGCCTTGGTAATTCTGTGGCAATTTCACAAAATTTATAAAAATATCAAATAAAATCATTTATTGTATAAAATTTAGAAAACTCAAATTGTTTTAGAAAATAAATTTTAGATATTGAGTTTTTCATAGGATTGTCTATAAATTTTTCTATTTGGTATTGTTTGATCTTTAATTTTCTAATCAGATATGGTGAATGCATGAAAAATAGATTATTTTGTACGTTTTTACACAATTACATGAATTGTTTGTTCATTTAGTTAATGAGAAAATAATATTGTTAAATTATAATAGTTGTTGGTACGTACAAATGAATAATCCGATTCAATAAATTTGACATGTGAAATAGAATTAAGTATCAAGGAACCATGAGAATCTATAGTATGTATATTTTTAAGAACATTAGAAGCGAGTTAAAAACATTCTATGTAAAAAAAAGAGAAAAAACATAAAACTAGTTGCATCATGTCTAATTTCTTGTATTAGTTTCATCATATATATGATATAAAACTAAGAATAATCCATAACAACTTTTTCACAAAGAAACCACAATTCTTCAATTTTAAAGTTTTTACAGAAGTGAACAAGTTTTTTCCATTCTTGAAATAAAACCCATAAAAAACCCACATCAATATTGAAAATACAACTTACTTTATACTAAGTAACATAAAAAAAATCCACACATCAAAAATTTTATGAAAATCTACACTTTGAAATATTGTTCTCTCTCTCAAAATAAAATTTGATGCAGATCTTACAATTAAAATATCTAGACATGGATATACGAACACCACATTGGTATTCTCACCTAGTTCATCTCATTCAAGGGATGAACTAATCTTTGAGGTCATTAGATGCATCATACACGACGGGAAAGATACGGGTATTCAAAGCTTGGGGATTGTGGGAGCTGCAGCCGCCTCTGGTTCGTCCACAAAAGAAATAATGACTTTGTGAAGTGCATATGTCGTTGTTGCAGCTTCTCTACTCAGTTTCAATATAAGTAATCTTTTAGCTAGCAAAGCATGCGTATGTTACTTTTCATGCGCTCAATCGTTATATGCATCTTCTAATCCTCTCACTTTACAGGCAAGGGAGCTAAATCGTGGTCCAAACGACCAAGTGGACTACAATGTACGAACCTTTGGCAGAAGGGATATATACATACTTCATCAGGTTGTGTTTGTCATATCATATTTGGTATTCGGCATGTTGCCGCTTGTAGCTTATTACTTCATTTTGCCAACTAAGAAAGTATGGGCGAAAAATCTGATGGCAGCCACGACGACTTATCCATGGATTCTACTCAGATGGATTGGAAAGACGATTATGGAAAAGCCCGCCAAGCGATATTTGCCGGTCATATTCGTCATCGTACTAAGTGTGTACTCTCTGAATGTATATATATCTAGTTGAAGCGTTTCAACCACTACTACATGATTGATTAGTATTTCTTGTTTGATGGCATTCTAATGTTGATTAAGATGATTAGTTTATGTTAGATATATTGCATGCATTTGTGTTGTGTTAATCTCACAGAATTACAAGTTCAAATGATATGTGCAATTGTGCAATGTTTTATGCCTATATTTACCTTTTATGTCTTTTAGAGCTAAATAATCTCTTAAATTTCCAATATTATGAAATGATTATTTTAATTGTGACAAGTTGAAAGTTGAATTTTGCAAATTATCGTGCAAATAACACATGTCAAATTGCCTTTAGAATATCAAAGTCTTGGCAATTCTTTGGCAATTACACAAAATTTATAAAAATATCAAATAAAATCATTTATTGTATAAAATTTATGTATAAAATTTAGAAAACTCAAATTGTTTTAGGAAATAACTGTTAGAAATTGAGTTTTTCATAGGTTTGTCTATAAATTTTTCTATTTGGTATTGTTTGATCTTTAATTTTCTTATCAGATATGGAGAATGCACGAAAGATAGATTATTTTGTACGTTTTTACACAATTACATGAATTGTTTGTTCATTTAGTTGATGAGAAAAAAATATAGTTAAATTATAATAGTTTTTGGTATGTACAAATGAATAATCCGATCCAATAAATTTGATATGCGAAATAGAATTAAGTATCAAGTAACCATGAGAATCTATAGTATGTATATCTTTAAGAACATAAGAAGCGAGTTAAAGACATTCTATGTATAAAAAAGAGAAAAAAATAAAATTATTTACTCTTATATATTAGAAAAGTGCACGCATTTCTCACATGTCTGCTAATTTCATGTGTTAGTTGCATCATAGCTAATTTCTTGTGTTAGTCGCATCATATCATATAAAACTAAGAATAATTCTTAACAACTTTTTCACAAGAAACTACAATTCTTCAACAGAAGTGAACATGTTTTTTCATTCTTGAAATAAAACCCATGAAAAACCACAACAATACTGAAAATACAACTTACTTTATACTAAGTAACATAATAAAAAGCCACACTTCAAAAATATTAAGAAAATCTACACTTTGAAATATTGTTCTCTCTCTCAAAATGAAATTTGATGCAGATATTAAAATTGAAATACCTAAACATGGACATTCGAACACCACATTGGTATTCTCACCTAGTTCATCTCATTCAAGGGATGAACTAATCTTCGAGGTCATTAGATGCATCATACACAACGGGAAAGATACGGGTATTCAAACCTTGGCGATTGTGGGAGCTGCAGCCACCTCTGGTTCGTCCACAAAAGAAATAATGACTTTGTAAAGCGCATATGTCGTTGTTGCAACTTCTCTACTCTGTTTCAATATAAGTAATCTTTTAACTAGCAAAGCAAGCGTATGTTACTTTTCATGCGCTCAATTGTTATATGCAATTTCTAAGCCTCTCATTTTACAGACAAGGGAGCTACATTGTGGTCCGGTCGACCAAGTGGACTACTATGTATGAACCTTTGGCAGAAGGGATAGATACATACTTCATCAGGTTGTGTCTGTCATATCATATTTGGTATTCGGCATGTTGCCGCTTGTAGCTTATTGCTTCATTTTGCCTACTAAGAAAGTATGGGCGAAGGCTCTGATGGCAGCTGCGACGACTTATCCATGGATTCTACTCATATGGATTGGAAAGACGATTATGGAAAAGCCCGCCAAGCCTTATTTGCCGGTCATATTCGTCATCGTACTGAGTGTGTACTCTCTAGATGTATATATTTAGTTGAAGTGTTTCAACCACTACTACATGATTGATTAGTATTTCTTGTTTGATGGTATTCTAATGTTGAATAAGATGATTAGTTTATGTTTGATATGTTGCATGCCTTTGTGTTGGGTTAATCTCACAGAAATACAAGTTCAAATGATATGCAACTGTGCAATTTACAATTCGTTGAGATGGTTTACAAATGAAATGTAAAGTCATATTTATGCTACTCCTACTTGGGATGGATGGCTAGAAATGATTTGATCAAAGGGTGAAACATGAGTTTCTAGGGTGTTTTAGGCTACTAGAACATTCTATTGAATTCCTACTACAGTCTATATTATATCTATAAGCTTCAATATTATTCCAAAGTCTTCCACAAGTCTTTAAATTATTTCGTCATGTTCTCCCATTGTTAGGAGTGAGAACGGGGCGAATTTGGGTACGTGTATAATAAATTTTGGGATTGACACTTCTTATCCCAAATTCGCCCCGTAATAATTCGGGTACCCGGAAGGTATCCGAATTATTGTGGGACGGGACGGGATAGAATTACGGGTCCCATATTATTTTTATTAATCATTTTTCGTCCACCTAACAAAATAATATTACAATATTACATAATTATATTTCGTCATTCTTTTTTTGCTAAATCTTGTATCTTATAACCTTATCACATTAAACATATCATCGATTTATCATAATGACTATTTCAAATATATCCAAATACGATCACAAAGTGAAATCATGTAATGAGACAATGATAAAATACAATCAACATCGAGTCTCAATAAGAGAAATTCAATCCAGATACTATATCTATAGTTGATACTAAAATAATTTATCCAAGCTCACACTTAAATTACGCAAGAGTTATAAAATTTTAAAATTAACTAAAAGTTTTAAGTCATATAATGACCCATAATATTGATTACTAATAACTAATGAAATATTTAAAAGGAATATTAGGATAAAGTAAAAAAGTTCATTTATTAGATAATGTTAATTAATTATATAACTAAAGCATATAAATTAGATAATAATAATAATATTATATAGACCGGTATTCGGGGTTGGAGAGACCAATCTCAAACCCGTCCTGTATTCCCGTAATAAAATACAGGTATTCAAGTTCCGGTACCCAAACCCAAAAAATACTCGTCCTGTTCGGGTATTTTAAAAAATGGACGGGTCGGGTTTGGATTACCCGAACCCAACACCCACCCCTACCAATTGTGTAGACATTTTCGGATGCTTTAGAATGCTCCGGACATGTACGGAACCTTCCGAAATTCTTTGGAAACCTCCAGTGCCTTGTTTGTTATCTCATATGTTGTTAGCCATGGCACTTGGTTGGGACGCCCTTGGGCCCCCCTGGGGGTGCTCTTTGATCAAATGTTGTCCCGCAACTCAGTTGATTTTCTGTCTCTCCTAGGCCATTCCCAAGGTCATGTCCTGCACGCTCAGCTAGCCCGCCTGCATAGCCGAATGTCCTGTGATGTCCCTTGAGCTCTTGTCTCGACCATAAGCCTTGTTTGCTCGGCAACCTTGTTCGGGTGAACTATTGGGGCGGGAGTCAGTGACATAGTGCTAGAATGTATTTTTATTTGAGTTTATCGTTTGGAATCTTGTAATATCCCTAACATATTTGTACAAAATATTTGAATAACTATTTTACGTGAGATGTTTTGGATGCTAAGAATATTAATTGGAGCTAAAATTATTTATGTGTATTCTAAATTATGTTTCTGGACCACTTGTGAAGCGATGACATATTATCATAGCTGAGGATAATTTATAGTTAAAAAGTTACTGTATTTAATTTAGAATATATATGAATTTTTTATTTTATTATTTAAACAGATAAAAGATGAGACATATAATTGTTTAATTATTTAAACAAAGATCATTCTTACTAAAGTTAGCTTCGTCAAACTCGTATAATCACAAATCAAAATGTATTTCACTCGTCATATAATTATTTACTTTCTTATAAATAAATTTTATCAACTACAAGGCTGATGTATTTGCGTTTACCATGCAAATGTTTTTGGTCAATCAAATCTTTATTTCCTAGAATAACACATAAAACATAATATAAAGGGATAAATGTATGATACTATCCTGTGCTTTGCGAAATCTACATAAAACTATCCTGTAAATTTTTTTTGCACTAAATTCCCTTGTACTTTCAAAATTCTTGTATAAAACATCCAATCTCGGTTAGTCACTAAAACCGTTAGTTTTAGAATAATTTTGTTTGCGTAAAACCCCTTTTTACTTTTGAATGTTCGTGTAGAATCCCCTTGTAATTTCGAATGTTTACCTATAACTCCCTTGTACTTTTGAACATTCGAATAAAACTCCTTGGTAGTTTTAAATATATTCAAGAGTAATTTTGAAAATTCAATTAAAAATTAACGATGTTATTAAATATTAACTAACGGAGATTGGGTATTTCATGTAGTGTTTTTTTAAGTACAAGGGAGTTTGGTGCCAAAAAAAATCCACAAGTTAATTTGATGCAAATTTCGCAAAACACAGAATAATATCTTGAACTTTCCCCTAATATATAAGATATTTCGATCTTGGAGATGAACCAAATACTAAGCCAAAACCCAAAACATAACCAAACGATACTCAAATTCATAATTTCTATACACCATATCGCAATATTTTCAAAAATTAATTACAAAATATGTAAATCAAACAACTAATTCAATTTCCTTATCTTGCCTACAACTCTCATTCCTCAAATATATCCCAAGGGGCATTTTATCTCTATAATTTTTATGATATTCAATAAAAAGTAATCAAAACACACATATACACCTAGTGACAAAATCAAATTAAGAATGGTCCCACATGAACGTGACCACCACTCCCCCCCCCCCCCCTCATGATCTAATACCCAAACACCCAGTGCCGGCCCAAGTGCTAGGCAACTTGGGCCGGCACCTAGGACCCCTGGTTCGGAGGGCCCCAAAATTTATATATAGGTCTTAGGAAAATTAAAAAATTAAATATTTTAAATTTTATTAATTTTATGTACATAGGATGTGTCTTGGCTCACTTGGTAAGACTTTCTCTTGATGAGTGGTATGTCTGGGTTAAAATCTCAATATTGAGTTTTTTTTCTTATATTTTGATTGTTTTATGTTAGTTAACTTTTTTTTTGTGATAATGTTCGTCTTTTTTATTTCACATTAGTAGTAATTATTCTTTTAATCATTTTTCTTATATAATGATTTCTTTTCAATTTTTTCCTTAATAAGTGCTTTAAAAAAATTCTTTCTTAATTATTATAAAAAGAATACAATTTGTTCTTTATGAAATGATTTTTCTTCTTATTACTTTCTCACTTAGTACAATGTAAAAAAAAATTTCACCCACAATAAAATTGGTCTAGTCCCGTTCATATTTTTATATGTATGTGTATCTTTTTATAAATGATGTATAACTTTTCCTTTACATGATAATATATAATTAATATAGTTAATAATGTCACGAAATGAAATAAAGTCAAGCAATCAATCATGATATTTGTAAAAGAATGAAATAGAGTTACGGATATACATATACTTGCAATTTGCTTCGGGTAAAATAATATTTTTAATATTAAAAATTATACAAAAAAGTACACTGTTGAATCTTTTAAAAGTTAAATAAGTTTGTTATTTAATTATATATGTAAAAATTAATATGTTAACTTAACTATCTATCTAAAAAACAATATGTTAGAGAATATAATATGTCAATATTTAATTAATATTTTTGCCTTTAAATTAAAAATTAAATTGATTATATATTTTTTTTATAACAAAGATCCCCAAATTTATAATTTGCCTAAGGCCCCCGAATGTCTAGGGTCGGCCCTGCAAACACCCCCTATTACATGTTCTCATTTAAGGACATGGCCGCGCCCATACCATATGCACATTTCAAACCATAATTAAATTTGTCTTCAATTTGCACCATATCTCATCATATATAATGTGTGAATTCTCAAAAATATTACATCATATCCCAACCTAAAGAAAAAATGGATTTTCAAAATCAAGAAACAAAAACCATTGATAAGATTATCAAAAAGATGTATTTGAAGAATAGAAGTTCAAGAGTTGTAAGCTTTTCGGCCAAGTTGCCCGATGATGTGTGCAAAGGCGCATTTCAAGATTGTATATGTGCTGTTAAATATTCCTCGGATCCATATTTCGATATACGAGAGTCGATACTTGAAATGATCGAGAATGTCGGTGTACGAGATTGGAATGAAATGGAGGAGTTGATTTATTGTTACATTGCTCTTAACTCAACGGATGTGCACAATTTTATTGAAGATGCTTTCCTTAGTATATGCTTCTATGATGATGAAAAAGATCAAGAAAGTATTCAGTAATAAATTTAAGAAGCAAAATGATTCAATTCGTAAAATCGAAAAATATAGGGGTCAATTTGCAAAATTCTCAAAGTCAATTATTATCAAAATTTGGGGTAAATCGGCCTTTTTTATATGATAGGAGGTTTTTTTTTTGTTTTTGTTTTTTAGAGGCAAAATAAATCAATTCGTAAAATCGCAAAACATATGGGTCAATTTGCAAAATTGTCAAAGTAAATTATTATCAAAATTGAGGGTAAATCGGTCTTTTTATATTAGAGGTGTTTTTATTTTTATTTTTTCGAAGCAAAATAATTCAATTCGTAAAATAAGAAAACATAAGGGTCAATTTACAAAATTGTCAAAGTCAATTATTATCAAAATTGGGGGTAAAGCAGTCATTTTTATATGACAGACGATTTTTTTGTTTTTTTAGAAGCAAAATAATTCAATTCATAAAATCATAAAATATAGGGGTCAATTTACAAAAGTGTCAAAGTCAATGATTATAAAAATTGGGGGAAGAGGTGTTTATTTTTATTTTTTTAGAAAAAATAATTGAGTTCGTAAAATCGAAAAATATAGGGGTCAATTTGGAAAATTGTCAAAGTCAATAATTATCGAAATTGGGGGTAAAACGGTCTTTTTATATGACAGTCGGTTTTTTTATATTTTTTTAGAAGCAAAATAATTCAATTTATCAAATTGCAGAATATTAGGGTCAATTTGCAAAATTGTCAAACTCAATTATTATCAAATTTGGGGGTAACGAGGTCTTTTTATATCAAACGAGGTGGCCTTTATATTTTGTAGAAGCAAAATAATTCAATCCGTAAAATCGCGGAACATAGGGGTCAATTTGCAAAATTGTCAAACTCAATTATTATCAAATTTGGGGTTAACGAGGTCTTTTTATTTGAAACGAGGTGGCCATTATATTTTTAGAAGCAAAATAATTCAAGCCGTAAAAACGCGGAACATAGGGGTCAATTTGCAAAATTGTCAAACTCAATTATTATCAAATTTGGGGGTAATGAGGTCTTTTTATATGAAATGAGGTTTTTTTATATTTTTTTAGAAGCTAAATAATTAAATTCGTAAAATCATGAAATATTAGGGTCAATTTACAAAATTGTCAAACTCAATTAATAAGATGTGGTAAAGTAGTAATTTCATTTACTGGCCTACTTTTTTTTTTAAAAAAATTAATTAAAATGGTAAATTAGGTATATTTTTAAATTAATTAAAGTCGATAGTTACCAATTGACTTAGACCAAATTACCTAATCAACGGTCCAGATTAATCTGAGCCAAATAAACGGTCTGATTAATCTTCCTGCATGTGAGAGCGTAACTCGGGTGCCCGCACCCTAGAAAAATCTGACATTATTCAAGATACTGAAATTTAAAATTGGAAATTTCATTTTTAGTTGTACAAGATTGAATTATCAACGTTGTAATTCATCACGTAATTTTCAAAACTTTTGGTTCCAATTTTCTAAAGTAGTTTGCACATAGTATTTTTTCTGACCTAACTGCACAATTTAAACAATATTATAGCAGCCAAAAAGCTTAAAAAAAATAAAAAAATAAATAAAATTCTAGGGGATTAGAAAAGCAAAATATTTTAAAGAATTTTGAAAAGTTCAATTTTCGTAAAAGGTAAGACCAAAAGAGCGCAGTATTTTGCAAGATTAGGGATCAAAGTGCAAAAATGTTGACCCAGTTTAACATGCATGTACACAAAAAGCGTGAAAGAAGAGATTATTTTTCCATTCATGTTAAAACTTCGTCATAATGAAAATAGAATTTTGTCTATCTAAAACTATTACCATCACATGTGAGTTGTGACTCTTTCCGAGAAATTATAACCCAAAACAATTTTGGTTGTCCATACTCCATAGGGATAGACACGGGTCAAGTATTTCAGGTTGGTTATCCGATTCGGTGGGTGTTGATTTTTCATACTGAAATCCGTTTCGTTTATTTCGGGTACCCATGAAAATCAAATAATTTAATATAGTAACACATTTAATAATGAAAGTATGAAACGGGAGAATAATATGGGCTAAGAGCACTCATAGTTTTTGTCATTTTAATTGGTAATTGGGTAAAAAAAAATATTCAACACCCGGCTAGTTCCGAAATACCCTGTTCGGATGTAAAATTAATATCCAAGATTCAACCCGAATAAATATTTCGAAAATCGAGTACGCAATCCTAAATATCAAAAATTCCATTTTTATTCCAAACGGAAAATATCCGATCAGGTCGAAACAGATCCGGAAATACCCCACCAAAGTTGCACTCGTTGAATTACAATGCAGAAGTAATTTCAGATTAAGAAAGTAATGATTTGACTAATTTGTCTTAACAAAATCTAGGTTTGGGCTAGGACACCTAAAGATCCAGTGGGCTGGATGGATTCTTAAGATAATTCCTCAGTAGGCCCATAAGAACCCAACATTGAAATGCATTGGGCCTTAAAAAATGTGGGAATTACAATTTTCATACCAATTAATCTATTTTGAATATTTGATACAAAACCTTAAAAAAAATACATTTAATATTAAATTTTAAAAACTTTTTTCACATTTTTTCTCCAAAAAATTTTTGGGATCAAATTTTGTGTTATTTATATGATTGGAAAGCTCTTGACGAGAGTTTTCTAATGGTACAAGTTTCAGTCCATGAAATGCAATAAATAATCCACAGAAAATTAACACAGTTTCGGATGAGTAATCAAAATTAAATCATATCTCATAATCTAAAAGGAATCATGCCACAATAATTTTCTGATATGATATGATAAAAGTTTTGGAGCATAATTTTAAGCATAGTCAAAGTCCCCGTTAAAGATCAAACAAATGTGAAAAAGTCCTTCAATTTTGTTATTAAATATGTCATTTTTGAAGGTTTGGTACCAAGTATCTAATGTAGGTTAAAATTTGGTATGAAAAATACAATTCCCTCGTAAAAAATAGACTTAAAACCTATTTCTCCACAAAAATATTGACATTTATCGTTTTCTAAAAAAGAAAATTGGCATTGATATCATTGTTATGTATTATTCTAAACTAAGCAACTTGAAAAGAGGAAAAAACAATTAGTATATATTAAGATGCTAATGGTATTAAAAATTTCAAAGGATGGATATAAACTTATTCCACATCTTCATCCTAATTCGACTAAAATAAATAAATATGGTACAATATGAATAGACCCATTAATGATAGGGCTGAAAATAAAAATTAAACTATTCGATACTCAGCTCGAGTTTATCGATAAAAGTTCGTGAGCTCGGTTTGTCAAACAAATCAAGAAAGCTTCTCATTTGATAACTTTTGAAGCTCGACTCGATAAGCTAAAATTTAAAAAATACATGTAAAATACCAAGTTGCTCGACACTCGGCTCGAGCTCGGTTCATTAAAAAATCAAATCAAGCTCAAGCACAAAACTTGAAGCTCGATAAATTTCAAATCAAGCTTGAACAATGTATCGTTCGATACTACTCGGCTCGTTTACACCCCTACCCATCGATGATCTAAGTTTATTTATGAAATTTAATAACAAGTCTTAAAGCTACAATTTTATCAAAAACATTAAAGTTCTTTGCATTCCTCCCAAAATTTTACTAAAATTAACTACTATGCTATAACTAATCATATGTCCAAATAATCCCTTAAAGGAGAAGCAGCTGGTATCACTGTAGCTGAGGAGGATTGCAACACTTCTCCGTCGCTTGCGGCAGCGAAGCAGTGGGGCAGTGGCGGCGACAGCGTTTCTTTGTTATTTCCCCACAAGAATGAATATAGTCCCACTAGAATCAAGACCATGCCTATCAAGCTGCATTAATTTATACACATATCCAATTCAAATTAACTAAAATTAGTACTATAATTAAGTTGTTGAAAAATATTTGAGAAAATTGTACTTTTGGTACCGAACTTTATGTCAATTTCTACTTTTGTATCAAACAGACGCAAGTCAACACATTTGGTACTATAACTTAACAAATTATTTCATATTTGGTCTCGTGGTTAATTAAATTTAAAAATCGCCGTCAAATTGGTGACGGAGTCGTTAAGTCAATTTTAATTATAACAAAATTAGTGATGTAATTGTCGGCTAGTATAAGACAGTAATTTTGCAGTAATTGTAACTGACTTAACGACCATGTCACAAATTTGACGATGATTTTCAAATTCAATTAACAGCAGCATCAAGCGTGGAACGATTTGTTACCAAAAGGAGAAATTGAATAAAACTTGGTACCAAAAATGCAATTCTGTCAAAAATATTCGTATATATTTTCACCTTCCAACAAGGATGGATTGACCGAGGAAGAGAGCTTCTGCAATGGCGACTAAAATAAGTGATAGTGGATTGAACATGGACGGATATGTTGGTCCTCTTTGTGTAATTGCCATTGAAATCAAGTAAAACGATAGAGCTGTGGCCAAAACCCCCTGTTTTTTTTTTTTAATAAGAAAAACTGAGTTTCAATTCGTATATACAAGGAGGTTCATTTTTTAATTAATGTACTTATTATGTAACATAATGGGGTAAAATTGAAAAAAAATATATCCGTTATTTTTCACAGTAATACAATTTTAAATGTGTGAGTTAGGGACTTAAGCTATGAAGCACAAATACTTCAAAAAATTTAAGTATGCAGAGTCGGACTCTTTACGGACTCGAACACGCATGCTACTCGGATCGGACTCACCACGTGGCGAGTATGAGAAAATACAATTTTGGACTCGGCAGGGATATGGTCAAGGACTCGGTCAAATGCTCGGTCAAGGATTCGGTAAATGCTCGGTCAATGACTCGGACTCGGTAAAGGACTCGGTCTTGGACACCGCGGGTGTCTTTTTGCAATTTTTTTCAAAATTGTGGTTTTAAATTAAAAATTTGGAACTTAATTAATAAAAATCAGAAAATACTTTTGTAAACTAGCTAGTCGATTAAACTTCTACATAGTACTCTTCCTCTTCATTTCAAACGCAAATTAAACAACTCTTAAACTCCTCAATTTCATTCATTTTATAAACCTTAGTTTAAGAATTCTCTTCCAATTTATTCAAATTTACAGGTATTATTTTTTGCATGTAAAACATGTTTTGAATCATTTACGATGTGATTAGCGTGAATTTCGATATCTTTTGTGATCTTTTATTTTGATGTTGTGTTTGAAATTTTAGAAAGAATGTTAATTCGTTGACTATGATGCTAATTTATTTTATTTTTATATAAACTATATAGTTTTTTTTTTAATATGCGTATCCATACCGTGTCGTATCTTGAAAGTTTTTTAGAAAACGAGTCGCCGAATCCGAATCGTGTTGAATCCAAGTCGCCGAATCAGTGTATGTGCAACATAGGACTTAGGGGAATAAATTTCTATCCATCTTTCAAGTATATATTATTTGGGCAATTCTTATTTAGATCCAACTTGATAAAAACCGAAGTAGTTACTTCCTTCATTCAATTTTTTTTTATCTATTAGACTGTGTGTTTACAGTTCAGACCGAAGAGTGCAAAGAGTATAGGTCATCCCCAGTGTGGTGTCTCCGGTAGGATTCGAACTTGAATATCGCCTCTAAGGTTTCACAAGTCACTACCACTTGGCGCAACCACCTTGGGTACTTTCACCATTCATAAATATATGTCGTTTTAGTAAAAATAAGATATTCATAAATACATGATAGACTTAAATTCTTTTTGGAAATACATGATAGACTTAAATTCTTTTATGACAGTTTTTGTTCTCAATGAAAGAGAGAGAGAGGGAGATGAATATGGTAAGTTGTAGATTTTGTTGATTTTTTTTCAAGGGTAGTTTTGTACCATAAAACTTTTAATTTCTTATAATTTAGAAAATTAATAGTTTTTTTAATGATTTTGCAACAACCTTTAACGCCATGTATTTAGGAATGAACAATAAACTTGTTTCGGTATTTGATGCGACTCCCATAAGAGTGACTGGATGAGTTCAGTAAATGGTTTTTTGAAAATATTAGGGGAAATAAATTTTTTTTTTGGGAAATTCTTACTCAGACCGAGATTGTCCAACACAAATTAACTAACAACATAATAAATGCAACGTACCTATTTTTATGATTGAATTGGGTAAAATCAAGTTAGGTCTGAACCAGAATTTTCCATATTTTTAATGCTACTTTATTATTCATGATAAAGAAAATAAAAAAAAAAATTTGATTGACTTACAGAGTAAACAATAATAAGTAGTTCCATATTCCAACCCAATTGCCAGACCTTTGGTCTTCTGTCTATACATAAACCAATTATAGTTCCTTGCATTGATGCTATGATGCAGCTCATCATTGTTGCCCAATATTTATAAGGGAATACTTTGAATAATTTCACCTACATTTCAATAAAAATTAATTTAATCAAATATAAATAACTATAGTCAAAATTGAAATTTATAAGTTCAATTAAAAATATAATTAATTACCTATAAAATGAACCACATTCCATAAGACAAACAACTTCCTACTAAAAATAGGGGAAATTCTTACCCAGACCGGGTTTGGCCGAACCCAAAACAATTACATGGTAAGTGTAATACACTTGCTTTGAGATTGGATGTAACTCCCAAGAAAGTGACCAATCACAAAACAAGTGCAATACACTTGCTTGGTGGTTGGATGGGTTTGGCCAAGCCAGGCTTGGATAAGAATTTTCCCTAAAAATAGTGTTCCTCTAGCCTTATTTTGCCGTGTTTGGTCAAACTCGTTATTTTTAAGCTATTGTTAATGGGAGCATAAACATCAAAGTCATTAACATATGGACCTTTGTCTGGACTTAGCATGTCATATTTTGAATAAAATGTAGGAGATCAAGGTTAGGGGTGGGCGTTTGGGTCGGGTATTTTGGGACCGTCCCGACCCGTTTGGGTATTTCCCGTTTGGGACAAAAAGACGGGTATTTTGACATTCGGGTTCGGGTACCCGAACCCGAAATATATTTTCGGGTAGGGTATTGGGTATTAATTTCACACCCGAACGGGTATTCGGGTACCCGTTCGGGTATTTAAAAAAAAATTCGAGTAATTTAGTTGGATTTTCAAGCTTGTAGGTGGATATGATTGGTGAAGATTCGAATGATGAGTTAAAATGTGAAATATTATTGAATGTGATTTGTGATTTTATGTCTATTGTAAGTTGTAACTTTCATGCCATGCGATTGTGATATTTAATATTTTGATGCTTTGAGACTTCGAGTTTGATTTGATTGTAATTTATTGAATACTTGAATCTTGAAGGCTTGAGACATTTGTATTGTTTTGTTTTGAAGTTATTGTGTACAATTAATGTTTGAATTCATTTATTTACAATTTTACGTATATATATGTTGAAAAAAAATTCTTGAGTGAAATTTCGGGTACCCAATACCCAATACCCGAAATACCCGAAAATTTCGGGTACCCGAACTTCGGGTACCCGCCAAATCGGGTAGGGTTTCGGGTATGAAAATTCACTACCCGCCAAGTCGGGTACCCGACCCGAAATACCCAATACCCGAAATACCCTACCCGCGCCCACCCCTAATCAAGGTGTATACGCGGATGCAATTCCTTAAGACAATATTTAAATGAAGGTTTTGTAATGGTATCTCCTTCGTATTTTTGCTAAACTTCTTAATTCCGTGAAAAGTAAAATAAGATAGAATTTAACTTTTTAACCTTTAATTTTAAGAGATAAAAAAAGTCTTCGAAAACTTGGGTTTTTGTTCGGCATAGGCCATAGTTTTTTCTTTTTTAAAAGAATTTGCTTCATCCAGTGAATACATTTGAAAATGCAAAACAACCTATAATAATTAAATATCATATGATGCAGCTAAACTGGCTTTCAAAACCAAAACTTTCTTCATAATCTCGCTTAAATCCTCAATATTTACAAATTAAGACTCATATCCCGAAATAGCAAAACTCATACTTATACTTAAGACCTTTCTTATAATTATAATCATAACTTTGCGTATTTTGCTAAAAATACGCAAAGGGCCTTTTCATTTTTGCTATGATGTATGATATGGAAAGATTGGCCTTTGTAGAGACCATTTGTTAATGCTCCAGCAAGGCATAATATTGCTCCAAGAGTTCTTGTCTTACCAGCCCTTGTGTGCAATCCAAGTTTTTCAATTCTTCACAAATTATAAACACAATTAAAATATCTATGTGTGTCTATATTAATAATTTATGACATTTTCTTTAAAATGTTATCAAGTATGGTGCCACTATAGATCATATTTGTTGTAGTGTGGCAATTAATATATATATATATATATATATATATATATATATATATATATATTAAATGCGGCCAATTCTCTAAAAATCAACTAGGAAAATAAATAAAACATCCTTAATTAAATAGTGTTTTATTAAATTAAATTTTTGTACCTAAGAATAATTGAAAAGAGAAAAGTGACAATTGGAATAAGGTTGAGAAAGTTGGTTGCATATGTAGCTGAGGTCTCCTTTAGACCATAGTAGAACAGTCCCATGGCCACTGATATCCTACAACATGCATGTAAATCAAATACATAAATATATGAGGAATAATTTTACAAATTTAATTAATTAGTAAGAAATTGAAGTTACAATCGATTGCGAAAACACCTGTCATATTGGACACATTAAGTGGATACTCCTAACAGGGATGCGAATCTGAGTCCTCTACTTTGTAATTACTAGTCTATTCCACTAGACCAATCACGTGCTGGTACTACCATATATATATATATATATATATATATATACCACTTCTCCTTAGACTGACACTCTTGCTACTTTTGCTATTCTCCCCTTATACTCTTTCTTTTCCCAACCAAGCATAGGTAGAACCCCTCTTTCCCATACACAACGACGGTTCCAAGCAAGATGAGTAGTTTATAGTCGACTCAATATCGACGAAAGCACCCATTTGATCCCTATAGTAGTTGCGGATGTCCGGGGCGGACACGACTTCTTCTATTCTAAGGCTAGAAGACCACTGAAAGACATCCAGGACTAGAGCATGTCGTGAAAGAAGCACACTGGGCGGGCGTGCTTCGACCGTGTCTCCGGGGCACAGTTGAATGTAGATATCATGAACGCGAGGTGCTGGATACCAGGCCGAGAAACCCGGGCAACCACTCCCCTATGTGCCAATCGCTATATATATATATATATATATATATATATATATATATATATATATATATATATATATATATATATATGGTAGTACTAGCACGTGATTGGTCTAGTGGAATAGACTAGTAATTACAAAGTAGAGGACTCAGATTCGCATCCCTGTTAGGAGTATCCACTTAATGTGTCCAATATGACAGGTGTTTTCGCAATCGATTGGACATAAAATCAATAGTTTTTTATTAGAAAGAAAAAAATCTTTGTTAGTTTACAACCCAGAAGTCTTTTTGCTAATAAAAATAATATAAAGAATTTTCCATCAATTAAAAATAACATATGGAGAGTTTTTGCAATTTACTTAGGATCTACGCCTCCCAAAAGGTAACGGAGGCGTGCAAAGGTTTCCTCGGGCCGGATGGAGATTGGCCCACGAGTGCAAAGGCAGAAGGGAGCTTGACTGCAAGACCCACCCATAGTTTTGAATTTGGGGATTTATTCGAAATATTCAATAACTTGATTTATAATAATGAAGTTAATTCTCCATTTGTTATTTTCTGTGCTGCTCCATTATTTGGCGGTGCAGTTGCTAAATCTGCTCAATTTCCCTTTCATGTATAGTTACCTGATGCTATGGAGGTCATGATCTAACAAGCAAAACAAAAGAATCTATAAGCATGGTTGGTGTAACTATTAAATGTCATCACCATATATTTAGGATAGGCTTTTTTTTTTCTTTTTTACCATGTACATGATAGACATATAATTTTGGTGTCATTAAAGATTAGACACAAAAATTTAAATTTGATACCAAATGATAAGTTTTCATTGCAAATACAAAGCCATGTGGTTATGCTTATATATCACTAACATTATTTGAACAACTTTTTATTAGAAAATGTAGGTTAATAATCTAAATAATTAGATAATTTTAAATGTAAAGTAAAATAGGTAAGCCAAAAATTTATGTAACATGTACATGACTCTTTTATATATATATAGAGTAAGAATTATGGATAAAAATCTCCATATTTTCCGTCAAAACATTGAAAAGTTTCTATTTTTAAATAAATGGAAACGAAAATAAGATGTATTTCGAAGCTTTGTATTTGTCTTAGAACATTCTTTTAATTTTTTCGAAACGTTTCGGGAAACTTTTCGAAAAAATTTCAATATTAATCAGACCGAAACGTATATACAAAACACATATTTGAAGCATGATAAGAATATAAGACGTCACAACAGACAGTAAATCGCCTTTTACTTAGATAAGCAAGATAAGGTAGATCTTCAAATAGCTAGGAAAGTCAAGTAGTCACTTCCTTCGTTAGGAAGAAAGGCTTCTACTAATTCTTTTGAATTCACGGCTCAATTTTTCGCGCTAACGAATTAGCTTAAGACCACTCAACAAACTTGGTTGACTAAACATAGTTTATGCACAGCTAATGAAGCAAGTTGTTTGTTTGATGAGAGAGATTTGAATTGTGAATTTTATTAAGATGGAGGAAATAATAAAAGTTTTGAAAATGGGGTTTTTGAGTTTAGTAAATCCTTAAATAATGGGATGTAGTCATGTATGAAATTCCAATTTTCATTAATTGAAAGTTGAAACTTTAATAGTATTCATGACTGCATGCATGCCATCAATGCGGGTCTTCATATCACCTAGAAAATAAAATTGGTAGTGCTAGCCTCACGGCCCACAACCCACAACCCACAATCGGTTGTACACACTACACATATATAGATTTTTATATATTAATTTAAATCATATAATTATTAATAGGGCTGTCAATGGGCCGGATTCGGAGCAGATCTGGGTGACTCCAAATATGAAAATCAAAAGTTGTATCCGGATTCGATCCAAGATCCTATCGAATGTTCAAAAGAGCTACCGAATCCGAATCCGAAAAATATCCGATATTCGACTCAAAAATCCGAATCTGAACAAAAAAAAGTTAATTTATATTTTAACTTTAAAAGATAAAAAAAAAATTATGAATTATCTAATCCAAAATATATACAAGCTAAAGAGAAATGAAAATAATTGCAGGTAATTTGTAGGAACAAAATACAAAGTTTACCAATTCTACAATAAACGGTAAAATTCTACACCTACTTATAATCGAAGGAAGTAGATTGTTGGTAATACCAATTATACATGTTTAATTGAAAACATTAATGCAACATAATTATACCATAACTACAATATCCAAGTAGAAGTTGAACGAAGGGGTCACATCCCATAAGACTTTGTTTGTTTCATGGAATTATTAAAATTGTATCTTGATCGGTGGATACTTATAATCAACATTAATGAATTATGTACTTAACGATAATTCTAATTGCACGTGAAAGGTGAAACGTGAAAATTAAATGTATATACTATTATATCAAATATTATCCACATGCGGATCTTTAACGGATCGGATCAGCCTAGATCCATATTCGCTCCATATAATTCGAATTACGGATCTTCTTAATCGGATCAGCTCCATCGAATCTCTAATCGGACAATTATCCTAATAAATCTGATCGGATTCGGATCGGATCCGGATTGAAATCCGCCCTATTGACAGCCCTAATTATTAATAAACAAATTGTGGTGCTAAATCCAGATCTCTAAGTTGGTCAACATATTCTATCGTAATGCAGAATATAACTTAATTGGTAGTGCTATTAATACGGGTGTACAGCCAATCCTTGTTGTACACAATAACGTAACGTATTATTACAGAAAGAAAATTGTATTATTGTGTTTCTTTTTTTCCATTTTTTTATTTAGCAAAGAGTACATATATGCATTAGGATTTAGGAATTGTGTTAACACGTAACGTATAAGGGGATCATCAACCTCATTCTGAAAATTGTATTATTGTGTTTCTTTTTTTCCAATTTTTTTTTATTTAGCCAAGAGTACATATATGCATTAGGATTTAGGAATGACAAAATTGCCTAAGGTAAATGTGTGGAAATAATATATTTTGCTAATTATTTGGGATTGTTGTGTCGCTTTTTATAGAGTATTTCGATTTGTACTTTAGAAAAATCAAACAAGCAAATTTTTTATTACTTTATAAAAATAAAATTATTCTCTCTCAATTTCAAAAAATAATCCCATCTTAAAATAAAAATCTTATATTTCTATTGCATATTGCCAATCCAAAGAATCCCAATTATATTGTTTTATTAAATAACTATCAAATTTTATTTATTATTTGTCCTTCCCAAACACAACCCAAAAAAGTCAATAACATATATACCTAGCTAGAGTTGTTAATTAATAGAATATTGAGAAAATTATTTTGGGTAAAGGTGACAATCTTGAAATCCCAATGGTAGTTAAGTTAACAATAGAATGGATATGAAGGAAATTCTATTGATAAAGTTGTGAATCTTCCGGACCACCCAATGTAGAAAATATATAATCCCAATTCAGAAAATGATAGATCTTTTAATTAATTCACTGGGTTCAAATGTTTCACTTTTACCTACCATAATGTCAAACACTTGAATATGTCCCAGATAAGATAAAAGAAAGAAAGAAAGAAAGAAAGAAAGAAAGAAAGAAATGGATTAGGACAGCCAAAAAGCGATTAATATGTGTACAACATATTCTGCATTTGCTTCTAACTTATATTTAGTTTACATGATTTTTCATTTAATTTCTTTTCTTTTATCAAAATGTTCAACTTTTAATGGAATTATGATTCCAAAAACATAACACGAATAGGTACGTACAATAGCATTAAAACGAAACAAGACCCTTTAACACCTCCAACCAAGCAATTCTGATTAATTATTTTCTCCAATCCACGTACAATTTATATATCTCCTATTTTTTGTATCTTGTTAAATATTTTATCGTGAATAAATTTAAGTTTAACTGTTTTATTTTTTTTTCCATATAATTTAGCCCCCCCCGCCCCCCCCTCCCCCCCACCCTAAAATTCCTGGGTCCGCCCCTGAGCGTGAAAGAGCTTTTTCAAAGTGCAAGTGCTGGGAATGCGACTTTAGCTCTTCCTGTCAAAAAGGGAGAGGAGGAACTAACCAGTGCAGTACTGAATATTTCCTTCAATTTTGGAGAAAGATTCTCCATTGAGAAACACGCTTTATGGAAGAAAGTTTTGTCCGTTGGAGCCAACATTTTTCTTAAAGTTTTCCTAACAATTAACAAACGTTATAACAAGTTGGTCACACGTAAATATAAGTTATATTAGTTAGTAGTGATATAAATCATATAACAAGGATTTTCCACCATTTCAAAATTTCGTCCCAAATTGGTAGTGCTAGTCATATAATTAATTTTTATTACGGGTGACTAGCCAAAATTAATTATATATGGGTGTAGTTGTACCAATTCTCCCATCATTTCATTATTAATGCCAAACAAACTAAGGGTACTTGAAACTTGTAATATACGAAAAATTCCAAACTAAAGATCTTATTAAAATTTTGAGGAAAAGAAAAGGATTAATTGAGTATTATTCGTGCTCAAGTTAACGAAAATGAAATAGACAAAAAGAAACAGTTTTACTTCTACACAATCGTGCGGTATTGAACAAGTGTACAAGTCCTAGTTTACATTAATGATGAATAAGATATGATTTATGAATGAATATGATATGTAACACATCATATGTTTTTGTACACATTCCCACTCATGCAATATATATATATATATATAACAATACATTTCTTCATTTTATTTTGATTTAGGTGGTCACTAATTGCTGGTAGACTTCCTGGGAGGACAGCTAATGACGTGAAGAACTTTTGGAACACTCATGTCGACAAAAAATTAGCGGCAATTGGACAACAACGGAAAGAGAATGTCCAAAAATCAATAACCATTACAGATACTAAAATTATAAAACCCCGAGCTAGGACCTTCTAACTTAGGCCGGCGCCTAGGGCCCCCGGTTCGGAGGGCCCCAAAATTTATATGTGGGCCTTTAAAAAAAAGTATAAAATTAAATATTATTAATTTTATGTACATAACATTTATCTTGGCTTGCTTGGTAAGGCCTTCTCATGATAAGTAGGAGCTCTAAGGTTCAAATCCTAATATTGAGTTTTTTTTTTTATATTTTTTTTTTTTATGTTATTTAACATTTTTTTGTAATAATGTTCGTCTTTTTTATTTCCGTTTCGTAGTAATTATTCATTTAATTCATTTTCTTATTTAATGATTTCTTGTCAATTTTTACTTCAAAAAAAAATTATTTCTTAATTATTATAAAAAGAGTATGGTTTTTTCTTTGAAATTTAATTTTTCTTCTTATTACTTTCCCACTTAGTACATTGCAAAAAATAAATTCACCCCCTTTAAAATTGGTCTATAGCCCCATCCATACTATTATATGTATTTGCATCTTGTTTTTAGTTTTATATATGATGTATAACCTTTTCTATATAAGATAATATATAATTAATAGAGTTAAGAATGTCACGAAATGAAATAAAGTTAAAAAATCAATTATGATATTTGTAAAATAATGTAATAGAGTTAAGGATGTACATATACTTGTAAAATTTGTTTCGGCTAAAATAATATTTTTAATATTAAAAGTTATACAAAAAAATTTCACGGTTGAATCTTTTAAAAGTTAAATAATTTTGTTTTTTAATTATCTATCTAAAAAATAGTATATTGGAGAAAATAACATGTAAATATTTAATTAATATTTTCGCCTTTGAAAAAATAAATTGATTATAATTTTTTTATAAGAATGGGCCCCAAATTTGAAATTCGCCTAGGGCCCCCAAATGTCTACGGCCGGCCCTGGACCTTCTCTAAATTATACAGAACTTGTCTAAATGAAACAACAAATGCACACAATTTGCCAAACTCATGTGTCGAAATCCCGAAAACAAGCAGCAACCATCTTCTAATGCAACATTAACATGTACCACGTCATCTTCAAAAGAAGAAGCAAACGAATATATCCGTTGGTGGAAGGAGTTGCTTGAAGCTACGGATATTAATGGAGAACTAGGAACGTCGACCTTTGTTTTTGGAGAACCATAAAAAATCGTCATCCGGACTGCATGATGTTGACAATTTGATGTTGTATAAAAATGTTCAGGGCAAAAATGGAATAAGCCCTTCGATCTATAACAACATCACAATAATGAAATAAGGTCTTCACACTTATATCGAGAGAAAAATTGTATTGTAATTGTAATAATAAGTTGAGTTTCGTTTTTTTTTGTTCAAAAATAGGGCGACCTATTTATAGAGGTACGTACAGGGGTATAATAGTCTTTTCAGGAAAGACGTTACAAGTAATAAATACAAAGACGTTACAGACGTTACGAGAGTTTATGATAAAGACGTTATAAATCTCTTATTTATGTAACTTAGTGTAATCTCTTAATTTGTCCTCGGGTACAAAATTTGGACACATCACAATTATATCACACAAAGCGCCCATCAATTTTGTTCTCTTCTTGATGATGCTAATGTTTGGGAAACCGTAAACCTAGAAGGTTAATAATTCATCATACACTATAATAAGTGAGTGTATAGATTTGTAGTTTTATTTTCAGTTTCTGCATTAGATTTATTAGGATTTCAGCCTTGAACTTAATATAATTCACAAGCCTGAATAGATCTTCAATCTTAAGTTGTCACACTCGTGATATTAATGTGTCGAGTGTTGTATTCGGGGTTTGTTCGGGCTCAACCCATATCTAGCTCATTTATGTTGAATAAGATTTTATCCGGATTCGATCATATATTGGATATTTATTGGATCCAATAGAAACTCAACTTTCAATATTTAAACCAATATAGTTTTCTAAAATAAGTTTGTTAACGTATAATTTATATTTAATTCTAGTTCATGTGTTCAAACTTTTTTTTAATGAACTTATATTTAAATTTTTTTATTTACTAAACTATGTACTTACAGAACGGACCAAAAAGTATAATAAGTGTAGATCTTTCCCAGTATGGTGACTCCAATAGGATTCGAACTTGAGTTCGTCTCTGGGGTCGGAAGCCAATGCCACTTGGCTCAACTACCTTCATATTTTTCTAAAACATCATGTATCTATACCCTCTACTAATATTATAGTAATTCTGTAATAAATATACGGATTTTGGTAGAGATACAAATTGTATAACGCATCTTTCAAGAAGGGCCTTAAAGTTATATTTTGAAAATAATACGGATTTTTGCAAATTAAGTAAATTCTTCCATAAAGAAATCGACAGGGCATTTCGAGTACATAATATATGATCTTCTTGTTAGTCGACTTTAGGCTTGAAACTTGGCCAATTAATAACGTAACGTAATAGCTTTTTCCTAAACAGGTACAAGCCCACTTACTAGCCAAGACGATCGAGGCACGCTCCCCATTGCTTCGAATCGAGCTTAGCTGTGCCTACAATGTTTTTAAGAACTTCAATCGTCAACACTTGAATAATAATCATCGTCCCCATGATTCCACACAACATTTTCTTCTCCTTTATCTCCTCGATTTTGTGATTTATGTAATTAAACATGTTTGATGTTTAGATTAAAATTGTTTAATATTTAATTAGAATGTATTTGATATTTAAGAATTTTTTTATTTTGGTTGATGTTGTTCTATGTTTAATAATTTTCGATATTTTAGATTGTGTGAAAATATACATTAGTGTGAACTGTTTGAAAGGAAAAAAATAAAAATTTCGACCCATTTTTTTTTGTTGAAATTTTGAATTATTTTACAAATTTCGACAGGAAAACCCATTTTAAATTTTATTTGTCTGTGAAAGAACACATGATATTCTTTTAAACTTATTGTGCAGGTATTCCAACCTTGGGTCAGAGGAGGCGGCTTGCTTATACAAGCATAGGCATATCATATTTGGAATCTTGAAGCATTTTAAAATGCGTGCTCTGGGAAGCTAACCACTCAAGATGGAAAACCTAACATAGAAGTATAACAATGTAAACTTGGCTGGCTTCCAACTTCCAAGATTATATTTGCTATAACGACATTAATATTATTTGAGGTTCCAAGATTCCAGGTAAAATGGGCTTCAGTTTCTCTGCACACTGTCTCCTCCTTTAATAATAATAATAATTTTATAACAGAAAAATGGAACCTCGCCCTTTCTGTAAGTAATACGCGAAAGGCTTATGCCATTAACTATCTCGACTTTGGTATTAAGGTTAACTTCTTTGCTCATTATTCCACTACTCTTGCTAATTACTCATCACCTACCGTGGTTCCTGGATTTTATCAGATTGGGGAAAACGCAACTAATTTAGTTATATTTTCGTAAATGCGACTCTGCCGTATTATGCAATTCCTACAGTTGAGGATTTGGACTTTGAGGTGATAATTAAAGTCAAGTTCAAGAGTTTTTCCGTAATTTTCAATCTCAAGCTTCTTAACATGGATGTGTTCTGCAAAGATATTATATTGGGATTTTCTCAAACGCGACATATGGGTATTTTCTCTGTTTATATAAAAGCATCGCCAATTTCATCCCTTACTTCTACAATCTGCAAAAAGAGATCAAGAATTCTCTCTTCTCTTGAAAAATATGAAGATACAGTTAGTCTTAGCTTTCATCATCTTCTAACTGGTAGTTCAGATTCAATCACGTCGATCGTGTTCAATCATATAATTAACATTTCATGAAACTAGAAAAGTGCACGTGTTTTGCACGTGATTAACTAATTTCTTTTACTCAAATAGGAAAAGTGCACGTGTTTTGCATGTAATTAACTAATTTTTTATGTTAGTTGAATCATATCATCATTTTTAATCATAATATGGTCTAATCTTACTATCAACATATCATAATATCACACGCTTGTGGAACCAGAAAAACTAGTCTGACAATATAGTGCTAAATTCTCTTTTATTTGTCTGAGAAAGAACATATGACATTCTTTTAAGCTTATTGTGCAGGTATTCCAACCATGGGTTCAGAGGAAGCGGCTTGCTTATGCAAAGCATAAGAATGTCATATCTGGAATCTTGAAGCATTTTAAAATGTGTGCTATGGGGAAGCTAGCCACCGATGGTGGAAAACCTAACATAGAAGCTAGCCAAGTTTTCCATCTTCTATGTCATATTTGTTAATAACCAATAGTAAAATATAAAACCCGTGACTAACATTTTTACGATTGAATAATCTAATACAGATTATCTTATCAACGAATTTTTTTAATCAATCCCAATCACAAGATAGAATTTTGATTTAATTAATTAGGTAGGTTCCTATATTATATACATCCAACTCCAAGCAAACCTCAGAACAAAAAAAAAAAAAAACTTCGTTCCTAGAAAAAAAGTTCCGAGCAAATCAAACCAAAGACGTGTGATCCCCAAAATAATCTTGCAACAGTACAAAAAAATCAAGAAAATGAAGCACATGATTAAGATTTTCGTCGTGCTTACAATTATAAGCTTCTTCCTCACCACCGCAGTTGACCTCGGTGGAGGCAGAGGAGGCGGCGGAGCTAGAGGTGGCGGAGCCAGCGGAAGAGGTCATGTAGGCGGATCAGGTGGCTCTGGTGTCGGCGTGCATTCTAACAGCAGCCCATCTAAGTACTCGATGATCATCTCTTGTATGGTGCTATTTGATTTTGTGTATGCTTTATTTCATCTTCTATGTAACATTTGTTAATACATTTATATCATCGCCCATTTCATCCCTTACTTCTATAATCTGCAAACAGAGATCAAGAATTCTCTATTCTCTTGAAAAATATGAAGATACAGTTAGTCTTAGCTTTCATCATCCTCTATATTGGTAGTTCAGATTCAATCACGTCTCTCATGTTCAATCATGTAATTAACATTTCATGAAACTAGAAAAGAGCACGTGCTTTGCACTTGATTAACTAATTTCTTTTAATCAAATTGGAAAGGTGCACGTGATTTGCATGTCATTAACTAATTTCTTATGTTAGTTGAATCATATCATCATTTTTAGTCATACTATGGTCTAATCATACTATCATCATATCATAATATCACACGCTCCTGGAACCGGAAAAACTCGTCGCTAAATTCTCTTTTATTTGCCTGAGAAAGAACATATGACATTCTTTTAAACTTATTGTGCAGGTATTCTAACCTTGGGTCAGAGGAGGCGGCTTGCTTATGCAAAGCATAGGCATATCATATTTGGAATCTTGAAGCATTTTAAAATGCGTGCTCTGGGGAAGCTAGCCACTCAAGATGGAAAACCTAACATAGAAGTATAACAAAGTAAACTTGGCTAGCTTCCAACTTTCAAGATTATCTATGCTATAACGACATTAATATTATTTGAGGTTCCAAGATTCCAGGTAAAATGGGCTTCAGTTTCTCTGCACACTGTCTCCTCCTTTAATAATAATAATAATTTTATAACATGAAAATGGAACCTCGCTCTTTCTGTAAGAAATACGCAAAAGGCTTATGCCATTAACTATCTCGACCTTGGTATTAAGGTTAACTTCTTTGCTCATTATTCCACTACTCATGCTAATTACTCATCACCTACCGTAGTTCCTGGATTTTATCAGGTTGGGGAAAACACAACTAATTTAGTTATATTTTCGTAAATGCGACTCTGCCGTATTATGCAATTCTTAAAGTTGAAGATTTGGACTTTGAGGTGATAATTAAAGTCAAGTTCAAGTGTTCTTCCTTGATTTTCAATCTCAAGCTTCTTAACATGGATGTTTTCTGCAAAGATATTATATTGGGATTTTCTCAAACGCGACACATGGGTATTTTCTCTGTTTATATAAAAGCATCGCCCATTTCATCCCTTACTTCTACAATCTGCAAACAGAGATCAAGAATTCTCTCTTCTCTTGAAAAATATGAAGATACAGTTAGTCTTAGCTTTCATCATCTTCTAACTGGTAGTTCAGATTCAATCACGTCGATCGTGTTCAATCATATAACTAACATTTAATGAAACTAGAAAACTGCACGTGTTTTGCACGTGATTAACTAATTCTTTTACTCAAATAGGAAAAGTGCACGTGTTTTGCACGTAATTAACTAATTTCTTATGTTAGATGAATCATATCATCATTTTTAATCATACAATGGTCTAATCTTACTATCAACATATCATAATATCACACACTTGTGGAACCAGAAAAACTCGTCTGACAATATAGTGCTAAATTCTCTTTTATTTGTCTGAGAAAGAACATATGATATTCTTTTAAACTTATTGTGCAGGTATTCCAACCTTGGGTCAGAGGAGGCGACTTGCTTATGCAAAGCATAGGCATATCATAGTTGGAATCTTTATGCCTATTAAAAGGCGTGCTCTGGGGAACATAGCCATTCAAGACGGAAAACCTAACATAGAAGTATAAAACTTGGCTAGCTTCCAACTTCCAAGATTATCTTAGCTATAATGGCATTAATATTATTTGAGGTTCCAAGATTCCAGGTAAAATGGGCTTCAGTTTCTCTGCACACTATCTCCTCCTTTAATAATAATAATAATTTTATAACAGGAAAATGAAACCTCGCTCTTTCTGTAAGAAATACGCGAAAGGCTTATGCCATTAACTATCTCAACTTTGGTATTAAGGTTAACTTCTTTGCTCATTATTCCACTACTCTTGCTAATTACTCATCACCTACCGTGGTTCCTGGATTTTATCAGGTTCGGGAAAATACAACTAATTTAGTTATATTTTTGTAAATGCGACTCTGCCGTATTATGCAAATCCTACAGTTGAAGATTTGGACTTTGACGTGATAATTAAAGTCAAGTTCAAAAGTACTTCCGTGATTTTCAATCTCAAGCTTCTTAACATGGATGTGTTCTGCAAAGATATTATATTGGGATTTTCTCAAACGCGACATATGGGTATTTTCTCTGTTTATATAAAAGGATCGCCCATTTCATCCCTTACTTCTACAATCTGCAAACAGAGATCAAGAATTCTCTCTTCTCTTGAAAAATATGAAGATACAATTAGTCTTAGCTTTCATCATCTTCTAACTGGTAGTTCAGATTCAATCACGTCGATCTTGTTCAATCATATAACTAACATTTCATGAAACTAGAAAAATGCACGTGTTCTGCACGTGATTAACTAATTTCTTTTACTCAAATAGGAAAAGTGCACGTGTTTTGCACGTAATTAACTAATTTCTTATGTTAGTTGAATCATATGATCATTTTTAATCAGAAAATGGTATAATCTTACTATCACCATATCATAATATCACACGCTTGTGGAACCAGAAAAACTCGTCTGACAAAATAGTGCGAAATTCTCTTTTATTTGTCTGAGAAAGAACATATGATATTCTTTTAAACTTATTGTGCAGGTATTCCAACCTTGGGTCAGAGGAGGCTACTTGTTTAGGCAAAGCATAGGCATATCATATTTGGAATCTTTTAGCCTTTTAAAATGCGTGCTCCGGGGAAGATAGCCACTCAAGATGGAAAACCTAACATAGAAGTATAAAACTTGGCTAGCTTCCAACTTCCAAGATTATCTTAGCTATAACGACATTAATATTATTTGAGGTTCCAAGATTCCAGGTAAAATGGGCTTCAGTTTCTCTGCAGACTATCTCCTCCTTTAATAATAATAATAATTTTATAAAAGGAAAATGGAACCTCGCCCTTTCTGTAAGAAATACGCGAAAGGCTTATGCCATTAACTATCTCGACTTTGGTATTAAGGTTAACTTCTTTGCTCATTATTCCACTACTCTTGCTAATTACTCATCACCTACTGTGGTTCCTGGATTTTATCAGGACGGGGAAAACACAACTAATTTAGTTATATTTTCGTAAATGCGACTCTGCCGTATTATGCAATTCCTATAGTTGAAGATTTTGGACTTTGAGGTGATTATTAAAGTCAAGTTCAAGAGTTCTTCCCTGATTTTCAATCTCAAGCTTCTTAACATGGATGTGTTCTGCAAAGATATTATATTGGGATTTTCTCAAACGCGATATATGGGTATTTTCTCTGTTTATATAAAAGCATCGCCCATTTCATCCCTTACTTCTACTATCTGCAAAAAGAGATCAAGAATTCTCTCTTCTCTTGAAAAATATGAAGATACAGTTAGTCTTAGCTTTCATCATCTACTAACTGGTAGTTCAGATTCAATCACGTCGATCGTGTTCAATCATTAAATTAACATTTCATGAACCTAGAAAAGTGCACGTATTTTGCACGTGATTAACTAACTTCTGTTACTCAAATAGGAAAAGTGCACGTGTTTTGCACGTAATTAACTAATTTCTTATGTTAGTTGAATCATATCATCATTTTTAATGATACTATGGTCTAATCTTACTATCAACATATCATAATATCACACGCTTGTGGAACTAGAAAAACTCGTCTGACAATATAGTGCTAAATTCTCTTTTATTTGTCTGAGAAATAACAGATGATATTCTTTTAAACTTATTGTGCAGGTACTCCAACCTTGGGTCAGAGGAGGCGGCTTGCTTATGCAAAGCATAGGCATATCATATTTGGAATTTTTAAGCATTTTAAAATGCGTGCTCTGGGGAAGCTAGCCACTCAAGATAGAAAACCTAATATAGGAGTATAAAACTTGGCTAGCTTCCAACTTCCAAGATTATCTTAGCTATAACGACATTAATATTATTTGAGGTTCCATGATTCGAGGTAAAATGGGCTTCAGTTTCTCTGCACACTATCTCCTCCTTTAATAATAATAATAATTTTATAATAGGAAAATGGAACCTCGCTCTTTCTGTAAGAAATACGCGAAAGGCTTATGCCATTAACTATCTCGACTTTGGTATTAAGGTTAACTTCTTTGCTCATTATTCCACTACTCTTGCTAATTACTCATCACCTACCGTGGTTCCTGGATTTTATCAAGTTGGGGAAAACACAACTAATTAAGTTATATTTTCGTAAATGCGACTCTGCCGTATTATGCAATTCCTACTGTTGAAGATTTGGACTTTGAGGTGATAATTAAAGTCAAGTTCAAGAGTTATTCCGTGATTTTCAATCTCAAACTTCTTAACATGGATGTGTTCTGCAAAGATATTATATTGGGATTTTCTCAAACGCGACATATGGGTATTTTCTCTGTTTATATAAAAGCATCGCCCATTTCATCCCTTACTTCTACATTCGTCAAACAGAGATCAAGAATTCTCTCTTCTCTTGAAAAATATGAAGATACAGTTAGTCTTAGCTTTCATCATCTTCTAACTGGTAGTTCAGATTCAATCACGTCGATCGTGTTCAATCATATAACTAACATTTAATGAAACTAGAAAACTGCACGTGTTTTGCACGTGATTAACTAATTCTTTTACTCAAATACGAAAAGTGCACGTGTTTTGCACGTAATTAACTAATTTCTTATGTTAGATGAATCATATCATCATTTTTAATCATACAATGGTCTAATATTACTATCAACATATCATAATATCACACACTTGTGGAACCAGAAAAACTCGTCTGACAATATAGTGCTAAATTCTCTTTTATTTGTCTGAGAAAGAACATATGATATTCTTTTAAACTTATTGTGCAGGTATTCCAACCTTGGGTCAGAGGAGGCGACTTGCTTATGCAAAGCATAGGCATATCATAGTTGGAATCTTTATGCCTATTAAAAGGCGTGCTCTGGGGAACATAGCCATTCAAGACGGAAAACCTAACATAGATGTATAAAACTTGGCTAGCTTCCAACTTCCAAGATTATCTTAGCTATAATGGCATTAATATTATTTGAGGTTCCAAGATTCCAGGTAAAATGGGCTTCAGTTTCTCTGCACACTATCTCCTCCTTTAATAATAATAATAATTTTATAACAGGAAAATGAAACCTCGCTCTTTCTGTAAGAAATACGCGAAAGGCTTATGCCATTAACTATTTCGACTTTGGTATTAAGGTTAACTTCTTTGCTCATTATTCCACTACTCTTGCTAATTACTCATCACCTACCGTGGTTCCTGGATTTTATCAGGTTCGGGAAAATACAACTAATTTAGTTATATTTTCGTAAATGCGACTCTGCCGTATTATGCAAATCCTACAGTTGAAGATTTGGACTTTGAGGTGATAATTAAAGTCAAGTTCAAATGTACTTCCGTGATTTTCAATCTCAAGCTTCTTAACATGGATGTGTTCTGCAAAGATATTATATTGGGATTTTCTCAAACGCGACATATGGGTATTTTCTCTGTTTATATAAAAGCATCGCCCATTTCATCCCTTACTTCTACAATCTGCAAACAGAGATCAAGAATTCTCTCTTCTCTTGAAAAATATGAAGATACAATTAGTCTTAGCTTTCATCATCTTCTAACTGGTAGTTCAGATTCAATCACGTCGATCTTGTTCAATCATATAACTAACATTTCATTAAACTAGAAAAATGCACGTGTTCTGCACGTGATTAACTAATTTCTTTTACTCAAATAGGAAAAGTGCACGTGTTTTGCACGTAATTAACTAATTTCTTATGTTAGTTGAATCATATCATCATTTTTAATCAGAAAATGGTATAATCTTACTATCACCATATCATAATATCACACGCTTGTGGAACCAGAAAAACTCGTCTGACAAAATAGTGCTAAATTCTCTTTTATTTGTCTGAGAAAGAACATATGATATTCTTTTAAACTTATTGTGCAGGTATTCCAACCTTGGGTCAGAGGAGGCTACTTGTTTAGGCAAAGCATAGGCATATCATATTTGGAATCTTTTAGCCTTTTAAAATGCGTGCTCCGGGGAAGATAGCCACTCAAGATTGAAAACCTAACTTAGAAGTATAAAACTTGGCTAGCTTCAAACTTCCAAGATTATCTTAGCTATAACGACATTAATATTATTTGAGGTTCCAAGATTCCAGGTAAAATGGGCTTCAGTTTCTCTGCAGACTATCTCCTCCTTTAATAATAATAATAATTTTATAACAGGAAAATGGAACCTCGCCCTTTCTGTAAGAAATACGCGAAAGGCTTATGCCATTAACTATCTCGACTTTGGTATTAAGGTTAACTTCTTTGCTCATTATTCCACTACTCTTGCTAATTACTCATCACCTACCGTGGTTCCTGGATTTTATCAGGACGGGGAAAACACAACTAATTTAGTTATATTTTCGTAAATGCGACTCTGCCGTATTATGCAATTCCTACAGTTGAAGATTTTGGACTTTGAGGTGATTATTAAAGTCAAGTTCAAGAGTTCTTCCCTGATTTTCAATCTCAAGCTTCTTAACATGGATGTGTTCTGCAAAGATATTATATTGGGATTTTCTCAAACGCGATATATGGGTATTTTCTCTGTTTATATAAAAGCATCGCCCATTTCATCCCTTACTTCTACTATCTGCAAAAAGAGATCAAGAATTCTCTCTTCTCTTGAAAAATATGAAGATACAGTTAGTCTTAGCTTTCATCATCTACTAACTGGTAGTTCAGATTCAATCACGTCGATCGTGTTCAATCATTAAATTAACATTTCATGAACCTAGAAAAGTGCACGTATTTTGCACGTGATTAACTAACTTCTGTTACTCAAATAGGAAAAGTGCACGTGTTTTGCACGTAATTAACTAATTTCTTATGTTAGTTGAATCATATCATCATTTTTAATGATACTATGGTCTAATCTTACTATCAACATATCATAATATCACACGCTTGTGGAACTAGAAAAACTCGTCTGACAATATAGTGCTAAATTCTCTTTTATTTGTCTGAGAAATAACAGATGATATTCTTTTAAACTTATTGTGCAGGTACTCCAACCTTGGGTCAGAGGAGGCGGCTTGCTTATGCAAAGCATAGGCATATCATATTTGGAATTTTTAAGCATTTTAAAATGCGTGCTCTGGGGAAGCTAGCCTCTCAAGATAGAAAACCTAATATAGAAGTATAAAACTTGGCTAGCTTCCAACTTCCAATATTATCTTAGCTATAACGACATTAATATTATTTGAGGTTCCATGATTCGAGGTAAAATGGGCTTCAGTTTCTCTGCACACTATCTCCTCCTTTAATAATAATAATAATTTTATAATAGGAAAATGGAACCTCGCTCTTTCTGTAAGAAATACGCGAAAGGCTTATGCCATTAACTATCTCGACTTTGGTATTAAGGTTAACTTCTTTGCTCATTATTCCACTACTCTTGCTAATTACTCATCACCTACCGTGGTCCCTGGATTTTATCAAGTTGGGGAAAACACAACTAATTAAGTTATATTTTCGTAAATGCGACTCTGCCGTATTATGCAATTCCTACTGTTGAAGATTTGGACTTTGAGGTGATAATTAAAGTCAAGTTCAAGAGTTATTCCGTGATTTTCAATCTCAAGCTTCTTAACATGGATATGTTCTGCAAAGATATTATATTGGGATTTTCTCAAACGCGACATATGGGTATTTTCTCTGTTTATATAAAAGCATCGCCCATTTCATCCCTTACTTCTACAATCTGTAAACAGAGATCAAGAATTCTCTCTTCTCTTGAAAAATATGAAGATACAGTTAGTCTTAGCTTTCATCATCTTCTAACTGGTAGTTCTGATTCAATCACGTTGAACGTGTTCAATCATATAATTAACATTTCATGAAAATAGAAAAGTGCACATGTTTATCACGTGACTAAATAATTTCTTTTACTCAAATAGTAAAAGTGCACGTGTTTTGCACGTAATTAACTAATTTCTTATGTTAGTTGAATCATATTATCATTTTTAATCATACTATGGTCTAATCTTACTATCAACATATCATAATATCACACGCTTGTGGAACCAGAAAAACTCGTCTGACAATATAGTGCTAAATTTTCTTTTATTTATCTGAGAAAGAACACACGATATTCTTTTACACTTATTGTGCAGGTATTCCAACCTTGGGTCAGAGGAGGCGGCTTGCTTATGAAACGCATAGGCATATCATATTTGGAATCTTTAAGCATTTTAAAATGCGTGCTCTGGGGAAGCTAGCCACTCAAGATGGAGAACCTAACATAAAAGTATAAAACTTGGCTAGCTTCCAACTTCCAAGATTATCTTAGCTATAACGACATTAATATTATTTGAGGTTCCAAGATTCCAGGTAAAATTGGCTTCAGTTTCTCTGCACACTCTCTCCTCCTTTAATAATAATAATATATTTATAACAGGAAAATGGAACCTCGCTCTTTCTGTAAGAAATACGTGAAAGGCTTATGCCATTAACTATCTCGACTTTGGTATTAAGGTTAACTTCTTTGCTCATTATTCCACTACTCATGCTAATTACTCATCACCTACCGTAGTTCCTGGATTTTATCAGGTTGGGGAAAACACAACTAATTTAGTTATATTTTCGTAAATGCGACTCTGCCGTATTATGCAATTCCCACAGTTGAAGATTTGGACTTTGAGGTGATAATTAAAGTCAAGTTCAAGAGTTCTTCTGTGATTTTCAATCTCAAGCTTCTTAACATGGATGTGTTCTGCAAAGATATTATATTGGGATTTTCTCAAACGCGACACATGGGTATTTTCTCTGTTTATATAAGAGCATCGCCCATTTCATTCCTTACTTCTACAATCTGCAGACAGAGATCAAGAATTCTCTCTTCTCTTGAAAAATATGAAGATACAGTTGGTCTTAGCTTTCATCATCTTCTAACTGGTAGTTCAGATTCAATCACGTCGATTGTGTTCAATCATATAATTAACATTTCATGAAACTAGAAAAGTGCACGTGTTTTGCACGTGATTAACTAATTTTTTTACTCAAATAGGAAAAGTGCACATGTTTTATACGTAATTAACTAATTTCTTATGTTAGTTGAATCATATTATCATTTTTAATCAAACTATGGTCTAATCTTACTATCAACATATCATAATATGACACGCTTGTGGAACCAGAAAAACTCGTCTGACAATATAGTGCTAAATTCTCTTTTATTTGTTTGAGAATGAACATATGACATTCTCTTAAATTTATTGTGCAGGTATTCCAACCTTGGGTTCAGAGGAGGCGGCTTGCTTATGCAAAGCATAAGCATGTCATATCTGGAATCTTGAAGCATTTTAAAATGCGTGGTATGGGGAAGCTAGCCACTGAAGATGGAAAACCTAACATAGAAGCTAGCCAAGTTTTCCATCTTCTATTTGTTAATAACCACTAGTAAAATATAAAACCCGTGACTAACATTTTTACTATTGAATAATCTAATACAGATTGTCTTACCAACGAATTTTTTTAATCAATCCCAATCACAAAATAGAATTTTGATTTAATTAATTAGGTAGGTTCCTATATTATATACATCCAACTCCTAGCAAACCTCAGTACCAAAAAAAAGAAACTTCGTTCCTAGAAAAAAAAAATCCGAGCAAATCAAACCAAAGACGTGTGATCCCAAAATAATCTTGCAACAGTACAAAAAAATCAAGAAAATGAAGCACATGATTAATATTTTCATCGTGCTTACAATTATAAGCTTCTTCCTCACCACCGCAGTTGCCCTAGGTGGAGGCAGAGGAGGCGGCGGAGCAAGAGGAGGAAGAGGTGGCGGAGCCAGCGGAAGAGGTCGTGTAGGCGGATCAGGTGGATCTGGTGTCGGCGTGCATTCTAACAACAGCCCATCTAAGTACTTGATGATCATCTCTTGTATGGTGCTATTTGATTTTGTGTATGCTTTATTTCATCTTCTATGTCACATTTGTTAATACTTTTATATCATCGCCCATTTCATCCCTTACTTCTATAATCTGCAAACAGAGATCATGAATTCTCTATTCTCTTGAAAAATATGAAGATACAGTTAGTCTTAGCTTTCATCATCCTCTATACTGGTAGTTCAGATTCAATCACATCTATCGTGTTCAATCATGTAATTAACATTTCATGAAACTAGAAAAGTGCACGTGCTTTGTACGTGATTAACTAATTTCTTTTAATCAAATTGGAAAAGTGCACGTGCTTTGCACGTAATTAACTAATTTCTTATATATGTTAGTTGAATCGTATCATCATTTTTAGTCATACTATGGTCTAAATATACTATCATCATATCATAATATCACACGCTCCTGGAACCGCAGCTGACAATATAGTGCTAAATTCTCTTTATTTTGTCTGAGAAAGAACATATGACATTCTTTAAAACTTATTGTGCAGGTATGCCGACCCTGGGTTCAGAGGAGGCAGCTTGCTTATGAAAAGCATATGCAAGTCATCCCATTTATGACAAATAGTTTACGCTTTTAAATAAGGTTAACATTCAATATATTGAACGAGAAAATTCATAGGTAGTCTAGGTAAAAAATTTTGGGCATAGAACGCGATGTAAGCATAAGATGAACTTAGTTCAGGTTTTGAAACTCTAACATTCAATTTGCCTACGAAACAACAGCCACTAAATCATCTGAATGTGCCTTGTGAAGGTTTTATGAACTTACCTGGATGAGCAAGTTTACAAAATAATTGATCAAAGATTTTCTTCTTCAATTATAACGCATTTTGTTTGGTTTTGGTGTAGTTATTTGAAACGGGGAGTTAATGATCATGGAAGGGTAGCAAATGACGTTGAAGAAGCTAGATCGTACAAAGGAAAAATGAGTTCTATAGTACAAATGAGGGTTTCTATTCCTCTTTTCTGGTCTCAAGAAGCTTGAAGATTCAGTCTCAAACTTGATATTATATGTGAGGGAAACTATGTGTTATTTTTTCCTTTTTTTTCTTCCTAGAGTTTTGGGTCTTCACTTTGTTTTATAATTTGCCCTCTAGATAACATTTTTTTTAACTTGGAGTGCAAAGATATGATCCTACATACGAGTCAACAAAACAACATCTTCAAGACCTAGCAAGGAGACTTCGAGATTTGAATATGATTGGCTTTTGTGATGAGGCCTTCTCGGCGAATTCATGTAATTTTTACAGAGAAGTCGAGCACCATTGTGTTATTTAGGTCTGATTATCACATTTTGCTTCTTTTAGATTCTCAATATATTCCCTTAGGATATCATGGTTTCAATAAATTATTTAAAGTAGTCTGGACTTCTTCGACAACTATATAAGAACCATAGGGAACAAGTTAAAGCGCTGGAGAACTTCAAGGAATTCGGAATTGGGGATCACTGACAAAGCGTTTATAACTATTCTTAGAAACACTGAGATAACTTTGATTGAATGGGACTCAAACTCTAATATGCAAATTTCATTTAGACGACTGATAGTATCATTTGCATTATCCGAGGACAGAAAGTTTTTGCTTGTAGTTTGTCAAATCAACAAATTTTTCTTTTTAGTCGAACTAAAGGGGTGTTAGCAACTTATAGAGGTCATAAAATTTTCTCGATTAGTTGTGCGGTCTTGTTTAGGTGGACTGGGACAAGCATTCATTGCTAATGGAAGTGAGGACTTAAATATACACTTTTGTATCTTGGAATTTGAAGGATGACATTTCTACTGTTGTCATTACAAGAAGACAGTAGATGAAACCTTTAAGATTTCTGGTAAACTACCAATTTACACAATTCACAAAAGAAAACACATTTACGGACACTTGTGTCAAACGAACTATACATGAGTTCTGGATCCAAGATAGCATCAAAGGCCGAACGTACTCAGAACTTAGACCATTTCATAAGAGAAGAAACTTCAGAGAAAACACTGTTTTCACATGTTTCTGTCCATGAAGATTCTGAATAAAGCAGTTATTGAAACCAAAAATCAGTGCTCTTGCACCAAGTTTTCAAAGTGCAATACCAACAAATTCTAATCTCGAGTTGAAATCTGATGATGACAGAATAGGCCATATATCTTATGTTGGATAAGGATGAAGATGAAGGCACCAAAGGAAATTTGATAAGGGAGGTTTTGATGCTTTCCAAAACTTCAGATTTGGATAAGTATGGAGTAACTTAGCCAATAAACTTATCAAGGAATCTTGACTAAGTACAAGAAGACATCAGAAGAGTCAAAGTTTCAAGGTCCAAGACTTCTGATCTGCTGAAGTAAGGTTATCAGACTGATGAAGATCAGCCGACTCAAATCAGATTTGTTCAAGTTTGAGATCAGCCGAGTTCGCCATCAGACTTGTACTCTCGTCAGCTAAGTGAAGAAGATCATGAAGTATTCCCAACGGTAATAAATGCCCCTTGGAGTAATAAATGCTGAAGTACGAGGTTATTTAAGACTAATGATTGAAGACTTGCTTCGTATCAGCTGGGTGCATTTAATGCTGCCTGCAGAATAGTACTGTTCATAGTACGGACAGTCTGCAAAAGAGCCGTTCGCGGATTTCAAGGACCAGTACTCGAGGAATTTGAATCCTGTCTTTCTTCAACGGACACTTTTCAATCCTCAAGTATAAATAGCTGAATGAGACGAAGAAGAAACAAGCAACACAACTCTGAGAAGAATTTCCGAAGCAAAATCTCTTAAGTCTCAAGAACAACTCACTCATCAGCTTAGTCATTTGTTGACGAAAGCAGAGTTGAAGAATCAAGAAAAATACATCTTCTGAGTGATTTTGTAATCAAGAGTGTTGTGAGAAGTAGATATCCATCTTAGTGAGTGATATTACTTCAGAGAGTAGGAGTTTCTTAGTGATTTCCTACTGCGCACTTGTGGCCGTTTCATTTGTTGATTGGCGCAAGCAGAGTATACTGTAAACTTTGTGATTATAGTATAACCCAAGATCTGTGTGACTTGGAAGAGTGGACTAAATGATATTCAAATTCATATAACCACTATAAAAATTACTTGTGTTTTTACATCGCTTTTAAACCTGCATATTTTCTGATTGCATAAAAACACGCTGAGTTAACTGTTTGAGAAAGAGTTAAAAGGAGTTTATAAAACTGGGGAAACATTTTTCAAACTGCTAAGATTACTTGTGAAAAACACTTTGAAAATCCGCTGCAAGTACTCTAAGTATTAAAACTGATTTTAACAAAATCAGCTAAGTAATCATCAGACGAGTGGTCAACAAAGCTGTTCAAAGATTTGTTCGCGAACAGAATTGTAACTAACTAATCTGATCAGCTTAGTCTGTTCAGTTAGAGTAAAAGTTTTAAAGTTAAATTAGAAGAAAATTTTTAAAGAGGTTTATTCACCCTCCCTCTAAACCTCTTCTGACCACTTGGGACCAACATCTTATTTCTTCTTTAGTTAGTCTTAAATCTAAAATCAGGTTTTGGCCTATAAGACCAAGTGTTACTCACGAGCTGCTAATTATATTGTCAAACTTCATTTGTTATTCTTCATGGACTAATATTATTGTGCTAATGTTAGAAATAATAATAAATTTATGTTCTTTGAACAGGAAAGTATTAAAAAAACAGCAATAATTAAAATGCCATGTAATTGTTATGCAAAATTAGAAGCACATATACAACCATTAACCTAAAGATGGATAGATTACGATATACTCCAATCATGGACTATATTGCAGGAGTATTAGACATGCATATCAATTAGAATATTAATTCATGATTTCCATATTTTAAAGGATGAAAGAAGAATCTAAGCAAGACTAACCATTCAGTAGGCCAACAGACGCAATAGAACTTTGCCCAAGTTCAAAAGTTGAAGTAGAACTTTGGCCAATTTCTAATGTTGATCCCAAGGAAACAACGGCAGAGGACTCACCAATTTGAGAATCACAATTTAAAGAAAATGATGAAGTCCATGGCAAGTTACTGTGAACTAGAGTACACAAACCCACGAAAAAATAACATATCAGCAATCAAGAACAATTAAAAAAAAAGTAAAGCAAACACCAGAAGAGAAGAAATTGTGTAACAATCTTTAAGTTTGAGGAATTCGTTAGAACTTTCTCCAACTTAAAATATGATTACAAAGAAGCAGAATTGTGTCCTACACTATTGGAAAATTGATTAACATACTAAAGTTAGGCACATGATAAAGTAGCTTAAGCGGAGGCCTTCATTGTCACACTAATCTTATTGTTAATTTCCTTGTGAATATATTTGTTTACTGTGTTGTTTTATGCTAGATCATTTAAAAAAGTATTATTATTAATCGCTGACAGCACAATGAGGGCCACAAAATAGGACTCATAGAACAGATGAACTTCAACACTGAACAATGATTTAAGGAAACAAAACTTGAAATAAATTAGGTAAATATAAACTGAAGCACTAACCATTGAAAGAAATAGACGACGCAGGGAAATTATTAAGAAGGACAGAGCTCAAATTTACATACACAATTCACAAAAGAAAACACATTTACGGACGCTCGTGTCAAACGAACTATACATTAGTTTTGCATCCAATATAGCATCAAAGGCTGATTGTATTCAGAACTTAGACCATTTCATAAGGGAAGAAACTTCAGAGAAAACACTGTTTTCACATGAATTCAGTTAAGGTTTGTCATGAAGATGAGTGTCAAGGCTAGACTTGCTTTTCTATAGTGTATTAACTTTCATACAGAGATAAATCTGCAGATTAAGAATTATATGCAAGCATATAAAGAATCAGTGACTGACGTGAATATTTTGAGAATCATATTCAACTCATTCGTACTTATATCAAACCAAACAATAGCAAACAGTAAAACTGTGTTTTACCAGATGGATCAATTATGATATACTCCAATGGGAGAAATATTATAACGAATCATGGACTATATTGCAAGAGTAGTAGACGTGCAAATCAATTAGAATATTAATTCACGATTTCCATATTTTATTGGATGAAAGAAGAATATAAGCAAGACTAACCATTCAGTAAGCTGACAGACGCAGTAGAACTTTGCCCAAGTTCAAAAGTTGAAGCAGAATTTTGGCCAATTTCTAATGTTGATCCCAATGAAACAGAGGCAGATGACTCATTAACTGAACCAATAGAAGGAACAGCATACCTCTGACGGCGCCTCTCATTTCTCACATCCTTCAACGATAATGGATGATCCATAGAAACCAAAATACGAACTCTCAAAGTATACCCCTAATAGCACGAATCATACCGACAAAAAACCCAAGAATTCCCGGAAGACCGACAAAAGACACTGAAACCTAAGAATTCCCAGAAAACCGATGAAAGGCTCACTAAAGTAAAGCAACAGGGAAGAAAATTTGGCAGGAAAGAAAATTAGAAATCCTAAGCCAATTCCATATTCAGAATTAATACACACAAAGTCTATGTTCTAATACAATAAAATTCACCAAACATTCATAAACAGAACACAAAACAATTAAATGAGAAATCTCACATAATTTTATTACTGTTTTATTTTACGTATGTATAAGAGATAGCATCAAGTTTGAGGTTTGATGAGGTTTAAAGTAATTACCTGTAATAGAAGCACACAAAAGTGAAACTGAAACTGAAATTGGAAGCTGTGAATGCTGACTCCATGTCGATTATAAACAGCAACAATTTCCAAAGCAGGTGAGAAAGCTGTGGTAGGCAAATTAGTCCTTATTTTTTGGTGATACAACAGAGAAATAACATGATTACAACTCACGTGGGAAGAGAAATAATCGTAACGATAGTTGAAGACGGTGGAATGAAATCAACGATCAAAGTCCTTGAGAGAAACTTGGAAAAATAATCAATTGGCCGAAATCAAATAATTTGGAGGAATTGAGGAACCTTCCACACGAGAGAGGGACCCAAATTCGAGCAGGTGAAGAAATTGCGGCAAGCAAGTGGTGGAGAAGAGTTGTGTCTAAACGAAAATGATATAAGAAATTATGATGTCAATTTAAGGTACAAAAGATAAAGTCAAGAGTATAAGTAGTGAAGCACCTGAACAAAACGACGTCGTTTTGTTAAAGAGCGGTTATATATATTATATATATATATATATATATATATATATATATATATATATATACACACACATACGGTTAATTGAGGTTATAGATAATTAATAGTGTTGCAAATTAATTAAGTAGTTTAACTGATAAGAAAGCAAAAAATCTGACAAATATGTATTATATTTAAGTAGTTTTTAACATAATACTATATATAATGATACAATACTTTGTATTCAAAGTAGTATCGTAACTTCATGTTTAAAAAAAATGAAAAGTCATCAGTTCTAATATAATAATTCAATTTTTTTCATTAATTGTTAGGCATTGGAGGATATCTCCGTGAACATATCTTTTTCACCGAACCCACTAACAGCTTAGGAAGTACCACTCAAGGTATGTAAAATTACGAGTACTTTTATAATTAGAGGGAATATAAATATTACAATTACTATTATACTTCACATTAATTAATTATGTGAGATAATATTAAATTAAGAAAAGAATGGTGCCGTTGCACTTAAAAGGTACAATCATTTTACCTTTACCTTTCTCCACCTAGTACACGTCACTCTCTTTTACTTGATAATAAGGTCCCTTGAGTCATCCTTTCTTTCTTCACTGAAAAAGATTTCACAAACTTTTCAATACAATGATGGTTGATCATGTTGGCCTAGGTAATACTTATGTTTTTTCATTTTCATTTTTAATGTATAAATATGTATTGATTACATAATTGTCTTTCTTTATCCACATATGTAGAGGAATCTTTACATGCCGGCAACAATCCTAATTCCACCGCCTCTGACGTAGTCTTAAACACTGGGTATGTATAGAAAATTAATATATTGATAGTATAACATTAAATCATGAACAAACTAAATATATATTTGAGAAAGTTAAGAACATTGTTGATTACTTAGATGAAGAAACTGCATATATCTGTAAATCATGTTTTGAAACTCATCTTTTGGTTCTTAACTAGAGGCTATGTTTTGATCAACATCGGAAATTGTGAAATCCCCGACAACCAAGATGGTCTCGCCCATTTTCACTCGTTTGGGGTTGGTTCTACACAAAGTTGACCAATAAGGGAAAATTCGGACTAATATTTTCTTTCAGTCCCGTACCCGATGTTGAATAAAGGAATGACATGGGATGGGTTTGCGGGTTTCATTTCTCTAAAATTAAGAACACCAAAAACATTTGAAATTAAATTAAAAAAATGATTAATGAGTATTAAGATCGATAGATAGTGTCGCTTTTCATGATGTGTGGAAACTGGATATATATATATATATATATATATATATATATATACACACACACATACACACACATATGGTCAATCGAGGTTATATATAATTAATAGTGTTGCAAATTAATTAAGTAGTTTAACTGATAAGAAAGCAAAAAATCTCACATATAAATATTATATTTAAGTAGTTTTGAACACTATCCTATATATAATGATACAATACTTTGTATTGAAAGTAGTGTCGCAACTTCATGGTTAAAAAAGAAAAGTCATCAGTTCTAATATAGTAATTCATTTTTTTCCCGTTAATTGTTCGGCGTTGGAGGATATCTCCGTGCACATATCTTTTTTGCCGCACCCACTAACGGCTCAGGAGGTGCCACTCAAGGTATGTAAAATTGATTTTTCTACTACTATCATATCCTCAATATTAGAACCGTGTGTGTAAAAATAGCTTTTATTAATTTATTTTTCATTTTATTATTATTTAGCAAAAAAAAATTAGTATATAAGTAAACAACTAGCATATGTTCATACTATGCACAGAATATTACATAAACTTTGTAATTGTAATAAGCCTTGATAAAATATTCAAAATGTGACCTTGCAAACTAAATTCAATGAAAATTTAGACATGTTATCAAGTTAAAAAAATTTAAACAATTGTTACTTTTAGATATGTAGTAAATATGTAATTCCTTAGACATAGTATATGATATGTGCAACTAAAGAATATGATATGGGCTGATGCACCTATAAACCCTACCAAACAGCCCCTTAACAGATTAAGAAATTGAATCGACCTTAATTTCCTTCCTACATATCCCAAATCTAAATCTTATGTTAGGGAAAATTCATAACATCTAAGGCCCATTCGTCACAATTTTTAGAAGGCAGTTCGGTGGTTTTCAAAAAGCTAAAATATAAAAGTTGAGGCCTCAGAACCTAGAAGTTAGGAGTTTAATTCCCACTAGTTTATTTTTAGTGTTGTTGTCATTTATTCTTTGTATTTGATGTTATTGGATATATATCATCTGTCACTTCCAAATAATTTTTCAAAAAAGGTCATATCTAAAAGAACACAATTTATTTTGATTCAACATAATGTAATACATATCTATACAATTCAATTTATCTCACATAATTAACAAACATGAGTTAACATATATTTTCCTTATTTCGATGTGTCAAAAAATCCTATAGTTTAATTTATGGAGCCACTGTTACAAAATCAAGACAAATAATATCACAATAATAGACATTATCAAGCGTATTCGTAATTCATTTCTCAACCTACTATTATTATACAAAATGTGAGAAGGGGCTAAACTTTATTTTTTGGTTAGAATACGGATACATACATAATTTAAAGAGATATTTTATTTTCAAAATGCAATCAAGAAATCATACATGAGGATCGGGCAAATATAATAATTATCCATACATAGGGTAGCCAACATGTATGTACTCATATGTAGCAGTCTTTGGGAGCTGTGCAAAGGAAACAACAATATAATCCTTTTTGTTTTTTCTCACTCTTCATTTATTAAAATTCAAATCACATTTCCTTCACACTCTCTCTTCTCTTTTCACGCAAGTAACATATCCCCAATGGCAACATGAAACAGGCAACAAGCTCTTTTATTTATCTATTAAGAAAAAAGCCCCCCTCCCCCCCTCTCTCTATCTCTCTCCATTTGTAACTTCTTTATTAGTTATGAAGACCATGTGTTTTACTTTTAAGTTTATAAATAAAAGTATGTGAATAATGTTGTGATGGAGAGAATAGTACTCCAAGTAAGTAGTATTTATTATTAAAATATACTACTATACTACTCACATATAGTCAAAATTACCATTCTAGCTTTCATTCCCCGCATCCTTTCCTTTTCTCTTAATTTCTAAGCATTTCCCATAATATCAGATTTTGATATATTCTATCTCTTTCTTTTTCAGATCGACTGAGAATTTGATATGTGTCCATATTATTTTTTGTTTTACTTTCAAATTCAGTTTATGTTCTGTTTCTTTCTCTCTCACTTTTTGTTTTGGTGCTTCTTTCTTGACAGAAATAAATGTCAACATTTTTTCAATAAAATTACATACGTACAGTAGTATAACTTAATCTTCCAACTAGGTGAAGTATTATATCAATTATTTTGGACAAACTAATAGGAAAATGCACATGCATTTAATATAACTATGATACACAAAAATATTAATATAGGTATTAAATTAAATAAAAATTGAATATATTAAAAAATAATAGTAAAAGTAAGAATATTGTAATAACTATAAAGTATAATACTTAGTATAATTTAATTTCTTTATCTAATAATTTTTATGCTTTGTTAAAAACATTACAAAAACACATACATTTTCATTTTCTAAATTTATTCTTTTAGAAACATTCACCAATTACTTGAAGCACATATTAACTTTTTAGAATTTTACGAAAAAAAGGTCAAACACAATTTATAACTTGCACTGTCATGTGTGACCAATGATATTAGTTATTTTAAGCCTATGAATATTTTTATATCTAGTTCTTCTAGTCAACTATAAATTAAAATCACATCACATAAGAATATTATAGTTTGCAACAAAAGAAAAAAAAAATTATTAACATAAACTACCCATACTTTTATAATTAGAGGGAATATAAATATTACAAGTACTATTGTACTTCACATTAACTAATTATGTGAGAGAATATTAGATTAAGAAAGAATGGTGTAACCCATTGAATAAGTTGCTGTGCACTTAAAAAATACAATCATTTTACCTTTACCTTTCTCCACCTAGTACAAGTCACTCTCTTTTACTTGATAACAAGGTCCTGGGAGTCATTCTTTGTCACAGACTTTTCAATATAACAAAGGTTGATCCTGTTAACCTAGGTAATACTTATGTTTTTTCCCTTCCTTTTTCTTGTATAAATATGTATTGATTACATATTTGTCTTACTTTATACACATATGTAGAATAATCTTTACTTGCCGGCAACAATCCTAATTCCACCGCATCTGACGCAGTCTTAAACACTGGGCATGTATAGAAAATTTAATATATTGATAGTATCACATTAAATCACGAACAATTAAATATATATTTGAGAAAGTTAAGAACATTGTTGATTACGGAGATGAATAAATCCATACATGTGTAAATCAGGTTTTGAAACTCATTTTTTGGTTCTTAACTAGAGGCTATGTTTTGATCAACATCAGAAACAGTGAAAATCTCCGACAACCAAGATGGCCTCGCCCATTTTCACTCGTTTGGGGTTGATTCTGCACAAAAGTGACCAATAAGAAAAAATTTGGACTAATATTTTTTTCAGTTCCGTACCCGATTTTGAATAACTGAATGAAATGGGATGGGTTTGAAGGTTTTGTTTCTCTAAAATTAAGAACACCAAAAACATCTTAAAATTATAAAAAATGATCAATGAATATTATGATCGATAGATAGTATCGGTTTTCATAATGTGTGGAAATTGGAAAGAATAAGAAAATAAACTATATATACACACACACACGTATGGTTAATTGAGATTATATATAATTAATAGTGCTGCAAATTAATTAAGTAGTTTAACTGATAAGAAAGCAAAAAATCTGACCTATATATTATATTAAAGTTGTTTTGAATACTATACTATATATAATGATATAATATTTTGTACTGAAAGTAGTGTCGCAACTTCATGGTTAAAAAAATGAAAAGTCATCAGTTCTAATATAGTAATTCAATTTTTTTCGTTAATTGTTAGGCATTGGAGGATATCTCCGTGCAATATCTTTTTCACCGCACTCACTAACAGCTCAGGAGGTGCCACTCAAGGTATGTAAAATTAGAAATACTTTAATAATTAGAGGGAATATAAATATTACAAGTACTATTGTACTTCACATTAATTAATTATGTGGGAGAATATTAGATTAAGAAATGAATGGTGTAACCCATTGAATAAGTTGTCGGTGCACTTAAAAGGTGCAATCATTTTACCTTTACCTTTCTCCACCTAGTACAAGTCACTCTCTTTTACTTGATAACAAGGTCCCTGGAGTCATTTTTTCTTTCTTCACTGAAAAAGCTTTCACAAGCTTTTCAATACAACAATGGTTGATCCTGTTGCCCTAGGTAATACTTATGTTTTTTCCTTTTCATTTTTAATGTATAAATATGTATTGGTTACATTTTTGTCTTTCTTTATCCATATGACTAAACATTGATGGGAAAAATAAGTTATCATCAAGACTTATAAGTTGGATTTGGATGAGAATATTCCAATTAATTTTTAATTATAATCCAATTTAAATCCAAAAAATTACCAAAAGCATTCTCATGAATGAGAACAACCAATGTTTAGTTTCAATCAAAAAAGCCTGCTTGGCAAACGGGTCGATTATTTAGGGCGTTCCGTCATTGTCGTAGGTCCTTCACTTTCATTACATCGATCAATGTGGATTGCTGTGCGAAATAGCAATGGAGCTTTTCCAGACAATTGTAATTTGTGGTCTAATTAGACATCTTGCTTCAAACATAGGAGTTGCTAAGAGTAAAATTCGAGAAAAAGAACCGACTGTGTGGGAAATACATTAGGATGTTATGCAGGGACATCCCGTTTTGCTGAATAGAGCACCCGCTCTGCATAAATTAGGCATTCAGAAATGAGACAAAAAAGACGAAATAGACAGAAAATTTGTGTCTCATAATAGAGGAAATAGGGATGTGGAAAACATGACAGGAATTCTCTACAATGACCCTTACTAAAACATTCCCATCAAAACTCTATATCCAAAAAATTACTACTCTCATACGCATTCAGAATATATGCAATACTATTTACCCCAAATTCAGATTTTATGTACTATCAGTCAAAGTCACAAAATTACATCCCAAAATCGTTGGTGGCTTGAACGGGATTGGGCAAGCCCTGACCCGATTTCAGTTTGTCTTGACAATCCCCTTAACTATGGTACAGAAGGTGCAGGTGGATAAGTAGATGGATGTGGTGTGTTACGGATTATATTTGTTGCCTCCTTTGTAGATGCATCTGCTGTGGCAAGGAGTATCGTAGTCGGTTTTCAAATATAAAATTTATGTTCAGTTTATAATGTCTCACATAGATACTCATCGGGTACCACTTATCAAGGGCTGAATGGAATTAAAAATAGTTTGGTCACATTGAGAAACACTATCAAAGATCAAAGGAGATACCTGAGAGTTTTGCTGTCAAATTGTGAGCAGTTTAGGACCACGTCTACGAGCCCCGCAGCGATATCATAATCTTCATTTTTCAAATAGAGTATAAAGCACAAGATCAACACAGGTTTTTGGTGGCAAACATCCTAGAATTCCTAGAATTTCCAAAGTATAGATATAATACTTTAAGAATAAAGGCAGTTATGCATCGAGAAACGAGTCTAACACAGGATATTAGGTGTGTTTGGAAAAAGGTAGGGTTTGGCCTTGTAAGAGTTTTAATATCTCGTAATAATAGGATTTCACCGATTCACAAAAAGATTAACTGGGTTCGGAAATGTGTAGCAACGACTACAATAGAGTAAAGTATGGTGAAGGAGAATATAATAGGCGTATTTAAAAAAATCAAGGTCCTTAATCATTAGAAAGAATGTTGTTCGTGAGAGGATTGCTAATATGATCCATATTCATTTATTTCATCTCAAAAACCTAAACAACACTTTCTTCGATGATGTTGTACAACACTTGCATAGCAGTAGATGAATTTGATAATGAATGATGTCGAACAAAACTTCCTTCGATGATGTTGAAGAAGGCTTCCAGTGCATTTGATGAATTTGATCTACGATGATGTCGAACAACACCTTCATAGCAGCAGATGAATTTGATCATCAATGATGTCGAACAACACTTTCTTCGATGAAGTCGAAGAAGGCTTTCATTGCATCTGATGAATATGATCATCATCGAAGTTGAACAACGCCTCCATAACATTTGATGAATTTGATCATCAATGATATCGGAGAACACTTCCTTTGACGATGTCGAACAACACCTCCACAGTAGCAGATGAATTTAATCATCATTGATGTCAAACAACACTTCGTTCGACGATGTTGAATATCACCTCATTAGCAGCGAATGAATTTGATCATCAATGATGTCGAACAACACTTTATTCGATTATGTCGAATAAAACCTCCGTAGCAGTGGATGAACTTGATAATCAATGATGTCGAACAACACTTCCTTCGATGATGTCAAAAAAGGCTTCCATTGCATCTAATGAATTTGATCATCAATGATGTCGAACAACACTTTCTTTGATGATGTCGAACAATACCTCCATTCAAGCTCATGAATTTGATCATCTATGATGTCGATGAAGACTTCCATTGGATCTGATGAATTTGATCATCAATGATATCGAACAATATCTTCATGGCATCAGATGAATTTGATCATCAATGATGTCGAACAACACCTTCATAGCAGCAGATGAATTTGATTATTAATGATGTCGAACAACACTTCCTTCAATGATGTTGAAGAAGGTTTCCATTGCATCTGATGAATTTGATCGGACAACATTTTATACGTCAATCAACACATTTATATCGAAGAAGAACTCTTTGGCTTTCCTCGTCAAATTTTCTTGTTCATCGATGTGATAGTTCAAGACCTTTATGGTTGATTCATCAAGTTTCGATTTCATTTTCATCAATTATACATAAGTGTCATCGATGAGTTCCTTTAATTCTGGTCGAGTAAATTGACAAAACCTGGTTTTGGTATTGAAGGTCTTTATATTTGGTTGTTCCTCATCGCATATGCTTATTCGTAGGGGTGGGCGTTTGGGTCGGGTATTTTGGGACCCGTCCCGACCCGTTTGGGTATTTCCCGTTTGGGACAAAAAAACGGGTATTTTGACATTCGGGTTCGGGTACCCGAACCCGAAATATATTTTCGGGTAGGGTATTGGGTATTAATTTCACACCCGAACGGGTATTCGGGTACCCGTTCGGGTATTTAAAAAAAAAAAATTCCGAGTAATTTAGTTGGATTTTCAAGCTTGTAGGTGGATATGATTGGTGAAGATCCGAATGATGAGTTAAAATGTGAAATATTATTGAATGTTATTTGTGATTTTATGTCTATTGTAAGTTGTAACTTTCATGTCATGCGATTGTGATATTTAATATTTTGATGCTTTGAGACTTTGAGTTTGATTTGATTGTAACTTATTGAATACTTGAATCTTGAAGGCTTGAGACATTTGCATTGTTTTGTTTTGAAGTTATTGTGTACAATTAATGTTTGAATTCATTTATTTATAATTTTACGTATATGAATGTTGAAAAAAAATTCTTGAAAAAAAAAGTGTGAAATTTCGGGTACCCAATACCCAATACCCGAAATACCCGAAAATTTTGGGTACCCGAACTTCGGGTACCCGCCAAATCGGGTAGGGTTTCGGGTATGAAAATTCACTACCCGCCAAGTCGGGTACCCGACCCGAAATACCCAATACCCGAAATACCCTACCCGCGCCCACCCCTACTTATTCGATCAATTTATATGTTCTCTCATATCTGATCATACTCTAGCGTTGCTGCTACCATCCTTGATCTGATCATCGTTCTTGTTCGAGCATGGGTTAGAGATTCCCACATTGTACGCCAACTAATGAAGGAAATTTTTGTCAGAGTGACTGATCTGCGCCCAATGTGCCACATTATGGAATACTAAGGCGGTCAGATCGAGCTGGACTTCACTTCAAGATTCCTAATCATGTGGTTAAAGAAACTCGTCCAGTTTTGCCAGTGGTTGATCCGGCGCTGACCTTCTGATGATTACATTAGATAAATTCAAAGTATAGCAAAATAAAGCAGAATACTACTCTATATCATAATAGAGGAAATAGAAATGTGAAAAACAAGACAGAAATTCTCTACAATGACATTTACTGAAACATTCCTATCAAAACTCTATATCAAAAAAAAAAATACTACTCTTAAACGCAGTCAGAATATATGCAATATTATTTACCCCAAATTCAGATTATATATGCAATATCAGTCAAAGTCACAAAATTGCATCCCGAAATTGTTGGTCTTGGCTTGAACCGGTGTGTGTAGGTCCTGATCAAGTTTCAGTTTGTCTTGACAATTTCTTTAACATTGCTGCAGAAGGTGTAGGCGGGTAAGTAGATGAGGTGGTGGGTTACTGATTATATTTGTTGCCTCCTCTGTAGATGCATCTGTTGTGGCAAGGAGTATGGCATTCGGTTTTTCAAATATAAAATTTATTATCGGTTTGTAATTTCCTACATAAACACTCATCAGGTACCACTTATCAAGGACGATTATGAGTGGTATTAACAATATTCTGGCTACAATAAGAAATAAATATATTAATAATTATTATTGTATTAAATATGTATTTGAATGAGGTTTGTTAAAAAATAATTGATTTTTTAGAATTATGTGCAATAATTTATTCAGATTTCCTTTTGATTCAATTTTAAAACATTATGAAAAAGTTTGAAATTAATATCTACACATTAATAAACTAATTTAGATATTTTAAATTTTCAATTATATTTAATTATTTATAACATTTACGCCCATAACAAACCACATCATTGCATTGAAACCCTTTTCAGGCAACAAACATAACAAGAGTATAATTGTCCACAAAAATAGCTACAATATTCTCAAGAGTAAAAAGAGGTTTTCAATAAAATTTCGGTGATGACATCAGCAACAACTAACGGTAGATCGATGGATGTAAGGTTTTGCAAACGTCAAAGGATGTCTCTGATTTTTCGAGGGGATTGGACGCGAAATGCATAATCACAAGAAAGGTCCCCATAATTAACTCCAAAATCAAATGAAATAAATGGTGAAACTTATGTGATTTCAAGAAATTAAAAAAATAAGATGAGTTCTGGATAGATTCAAGTCATTTCAATTAAGAATTAAAAACATCGGCAGACTAGAGATGTTGAAGAAAAATACAACTAATAAACAAGGTAACCAAAATAAAAATATTAATTATGAATGCAAATATATACATTATTTTATGGAGATAAAAACTTGCATCATTACATACTTAAGTCACCTTTTGCAATTACAAAATTACCTAGTTGTTGGATTGGATGACAATTTTGGATAACAATTAAATTTGTTATGGAGTCAATATTTACTATTCTGGCAATACCAAATATTTAATGCCAAATAATTAAATTTCTTATTTTATGTCATTCCTAGCTAAACAAACTTGTAATAAGCCCTATACAAATAGCTTAAGTATATTGCATTCTATCACAAAACAATCAAAAAGCTTTTTCGAAAATGAATACCCATATTATAACTTTTATTTTGTCACTTTTATTGTTCTTTACCTTGTCTCATCAGGCATCAATAAAGAATCAAAATATATAGTTGTCATTACCAATAGAATGCCACATGACAACCTTTCGGCTCATTGTTATTCTACTAATGATGATTTCGGCGATAAAGAACTTCATTTCGGACAGTTTCCGGTGGCAATTCGGGACTATTCGTTTTGGTCCTTGGAGTTTCACAAAGTTTTATTGTATTTTATTTTATAGGTTTGGCGAAAACTCATTTGAAAAGGTTTCGGTTCGGTCTCACAAAACCTGCGAGACCGAGTCAAAACTTATCCACATGCACCCTAAATTATCTCTTAACTTAGCCATGTAATGATAGGATCTTTAACCATGCATTAATTGTTGTAGCTATTCCAAAATATCCCTTATCCATATCTACCTACTTATAACTTTATATATATATATATATATATATATATATATACTATACTATACTAGGGGGTCCCACACCGCGCATAGCGCGGTGCTGCCCCCTGTTCTGATAATGTAAAATTCAGAATGATGATTTGTTTTCACATTAGAAGGTTTAAATATTGATTGAGTCCAAGTTAAAAAATTGGGCTTAAAAATTATCTGATAAATAACAATGGATTCATTTTCCGTGGACTTTCGAATTTACATGATTGAGTTAGCCCGATCTCATATCATCTATTTATTAAAAAAAAATTGTCCTTTTGATACAATGAGTATATAAAAAAAATTATTACATCGGTTCACTCAAATTGCATAGATTAAACATATTTAACAATTACCAATTTAATAAAACATTACAGTTTTTTTATTGTTTAGCTAACAAAACTCACTAATAAGATATTGTTCTATGTTTTGTTGTGTAAACCTATGTATCGGAAACATCAAAGTTTTTTTATTAAATATACGGTACGAAATGAGCTGTAAACTATGTAAATAATGAAATTACGTATAAAAACTCAAAATAATATATGTATATGATATTATTTTTCACCAAATTACGTATTAATTTTTCTAAACAATTTGTAAATTTATTTTTCATATTAATTATTAGTTTAACAATTACAAAACTGGACTTCGAACTCGTCCCAGAGTTGGCATTATGGGCAAAAATAAGAAGGAAAACATTATTATTAATGTTATGTCTTTTTCATGAAACCACCTTTTATTGAGATTTTGGAAAACTGTATGCTAAAAAATAAAAAAACTATCTAGAGAAATGAAGATCTAATTTCGTAGTCCTAGCATTTTTTAAATGTGTTTAATTTAATAATTTGGGATTGTATTTCGATAAGTACAAGCCTTTTTATGTGTAATGTCTCTTTCTTGTAATTGTATGTATTGTGGAATCCAAAAATAACCCAACTTGAATATTATTTTGATTATCAATTCTGTTAATTATATTTCTTGTGAGATTGATTAATTATAAAACATGAATGAACAACTTAAAGTTAAAGAGAAAAGGAACCGATGAATCGATTCGGAATCTTTTGATTGATTGAGATAAGGCAAAAAAAAATCAACTCTTAATCTTGTTTAAAACACGAGGAAAATAAAAGTGATCACAAGAATATTAAATTTTTATGTTTACTGGGAAGTTATCACCGATTTTTTAAGTGAGTAATCAGCTTTTTCCATTTTATTCCAAAAAAAAAAGTAACAAATAGAGATATATGTTTCCCATCCCCTGCCAAAAATGAAATACTTGTACGAGTAAAACACATGAGGTCGTAGGGGGGAATAAATGTCATTGACTTGCTAATTCAGAGGGATTTTGGCTAATAAAAATAATACAGATAGTTTTCTAACCCTATTCCGTTCCCTAAGGAGAATGAATAGAATGGCCCATCAGACTCGACTATTACTGTCAGAAAAGAAAATGCTATTGTAATATTTTAACATAAAAAGATAAATCCGGTTGCAGTTGGGTTAAACTACAGTATACGCCTTTCACAAGTAAAAGGGTGCAGCTTTTATGAGCATAGGATAAAAAGAATTCTCAGAAAATAAAAAAATGTGTTTGATGCCACAAATCAATGTATGATCATTTCCAGATCTTTTCTGCATAGTTTAAAGTAGTAATAAAGAGAGTCGAGGGTATTCCCAACTCTCTAAGATCAAGTTCAGTCATCCTCCTCAAAAGAATACATATCCACCTACAAAATGGATCAAACGTAAGTGCGTAAACGAAGACCTGTGAGTGCTGAAAATATTGGCAATACAAAAGTTTGAAAGACTAAAATTCGATATTAAATGTTCCTCTTTGACAAGGTTAAAATACTCTTTACTACTGTGCAATGATAAGAAAGTGAGTGTTGTGCAATGCATTCAAAGTAGAGTACTCCAGAAGTTACAAAATATCACTTACTTCCTCAACCTTAAAAAGAATAGCATATTTTTCAAGTCCAATTGGATGTAAAAAGCTCTCAACAGTAGGATGATCTTCTACCTGCAAACAATATTCAGTACGCGAATAAATGTAGAGGCCCTTGTAATTAATTCTATATCATTTTCAAGTAAAGCCGCATTTGTTGTATCTGAATCTTTAAGTTTAGAATATTCAAAGAATAAAAATACAAGATACAATCTGAAGACTGGACTTTCTCAACCGGACAGCGTGGCAAGAGCTCTCAACTATTCCATCTTCTTATTTTTTTAAGTACATTTTTGCAATTTGAAAGTTTTAAGTTTTAAGAATATAGGTAGCAGCTCTGAAATATTATGCATCAATTTTTTAAAGATGTTATCAAATCTAAAACTCAAAATGCTTGCTAAGGATATATGATCAAATTTAACTATCAACTACGCATTTAGTATAAATGAGAAACTTCATATGTGAGAAACAATCACAAAATTAAGTATATTGTACCACATATGAACTCTTTTGTGTGAGACTGCTAGTCGGAGGAAGTGGGGCTCGGACCCCAGGGTTCATGGTCTTCATCGGTCCAACTGGAGGAGCCGTTTTAGTCAAGTACGATGAAGAACTTGTGGGTATTGAGAATTCAAAAGCAGCTTATGTGCTAATCTTTGCCTCATCATGTGTCCTAACTGTATATCTTCTCTGTTACTCTTCGTCTCTAATGGCTGATGAGAGACCTGTAGAGGTTGCCAAAGCGTCATTATGTGATCTCCTCCTTAAACAATCCAGGTTCCACGAAGAACAAGAATCTATTGGAGCATATTCCGCAGCAACATGATGTACTCAATTGCATCGATCGTCTTCAGTTTGTTTTCTAATTTAGGTTTTAGGGATTTGATAGTTTAATTTAGGGAAAATTCTTGTCCAAGCCTGGCTTGGCCAAACCCATCCAACCACCAAGCAAGTGTATTGCACTTGCTTTGTGATTGGTCACTCTCCTGGGAGTTACATCCAATCCCAAAGCAAGTGTATTACACTTGCCATGTAGTTGTTTTGGGTTCGGCCAAACCCGGTCTGGGTAAGAATTTCCCTTAATTTAGTTTATTTATTTGTTTTAAGTTTTATTTTTGAAGTTGTATTTTTACTTTCACGCTTTTAGTTTAGTTAGGTTAGTTCAGTTTTTGTTTTGTATTGCACCGCCTTTTCTTTGTATAAATAAGGTTCGAACCCTTCAATGTACATACAAAATTTCTATTTCTGAAATAATAACAGAACATTATTTTTTCCATATTTTCTCCAGGAATTCAAATTCAATCATACAAATTCAATCCAAAATAATGAAAATATATAATTCTAACATGGTATCAATTGTATTCTGATTACGTTTCCGCATCCATTGTTGAGTTTTTGATCCCACATTATTGGGAATTCTCCCCTGTTCTTCATATTTTCTTTCTGCAGTTGAAGTTTTGTCTTCGCTGCCATTGTTGTTATTTCTTGAAGTTTTGTCTTCAAGAATTTGTTCTTCTTCATCTGTTCTTGGAGATCTTGATATTTTTTGGGCATGGAAGACTCTACCCCAGCCACTTCTTCATGTCTCACTGGAAATTCACGTCCCAGACCACCAACAGAGGATCCAAGCAGTCCTTTCTTCATGCACCCTTCGGATGGTCCTGGCCTTCTCTTGATTCAGCACAAATTGACTGCGGATAACTATACTTCATGGGCTCGATCCATGTCCATATCCCTGAGTGTCAAACATAAAATTGGGTTCATTAATGGTACTCTTACTGATCCAGGTATATCTGATCCTATTCTTCAAGATGCATGGCAACGAAATAATGATCTTGTGCTTTCTTGGATTCTCAATTCAGTTTCTTATGAAATTCATTCAAGTATTCGATATACTACTAATTCCAAGGCTATGTGGGATGATCTTAAAACTAGATTCCAACAAGGGAATGAACCAAGGGTTTTTCAGTTAAGGAGAGATATAGCTACTCTTCAACAAGACAATCAGTCTGTGAATGTTTATTTCACCAGACTCAAATCCCTTTGGGATGAACTGCAAATTTATAGGCCAGCCCTTGTTTCATGTCCTTCTAATTGTGGTAATGCAGAAAAGATTTGTGAAAATCATCAAGAAGAATATGTCATGAGTTTTTTAATGGGATTGAACTCCTCATTTGATAACATAAGAGAACAGGTTTTGATCATGGATCCCCTACCTCCTATAAGTAGAGTGTTCTCTCTCGTCACACAGGCTGAGGGACAAAAACTTGTTGGACAAAAATTTACTACTGATCTCTCCAATACTATGGCCTTTACCAAAAAATCCTTTACCTCTCAACCTCAACAAAAACGTCCTTATAATCAGTTCAAACATCCCCCTTTTCCTAACCAAACTACTCCCCCCACTAACCCTGTTTTTAATCCTTCTTTTAAAAAGAAAGAGAAACCTATCTGCAGCCATTGTAATATTCCAGGTCACACCATTGGTAAATGCTACAAATTACATGGATATCCTATTGGTTATCAACCAAAACCAAAACAGAACACATATACATCTCAGAATGCAGTAAATCAGATATTTGATGATTCTTTGGTTAATCCTAACACTGGATCCTATTCTGTCAATGACTCAAATGATAATTCCTCTACGGCTAATCCTATGACATCACTCCTACAAAGTCTTAATGCTGACCAATGTCAACAACTAATGAGTTTATTTTCAAAACAACTGTCCCTCACTTCTCACCAGTCTCAGCCTAATGATCAAGCTCATATTTCATGTGTTTCAGGTATCTGTTCTAACACTAATACTCTGAATTTCCAGTTCTTTTCTAACAATTGGATTTTGGATTCAGGGGTATCCAAACATATTTGCAATAATAAATCTCTTTTTTATTCTCTTACTCCAATTACTAATACTAAAGTTTTTCTTCCTAATAATTCCAGTTATGCTGTTACAGAATTGGGGTCTATTACTCTTAATTCTACCCTCATTTTACATAATGTCCTTTACATACCAGATTTTAAATTTAATATGATTTCAATCAGTGAGCTTTTAAAATCTACTACATTTGTTATTAATTTAACATCCACATCCTTTCTTATTCAGGACAAACAAGAGATGATGATTGGACAGGGTAGAAAACTACAGGGGCTTTACATTTTGGACTTAGATTCTTCTCCTATCAGTAATCATGCTCATTGCAATAAGGTTTCCTCTACTACATGGCATAAAAGACTAGGGCATCTACCTTTTAAGTCTATGGCTTGGATTAAAGAAGACTTAGGTTTACATAGTTCAAGTAGTTGTAATAATTCACCTTGTACTATTTGCCCTATGGCTAAGCATAAAAGATTAGCTTTTCCTACTTCAAATACTACTTCTACTTCTATTTTTTAATTACTTCATTGCGACTTGTGGGGTCCTTTTCATACTGTTTCTCATACTGGTTTTAGTACTTTGCTACCTTAGTGGATGATTTCTCTAGGTTCACATGGATTTGCTTTTTATCTCAAAAGTCTAATATTATTAAAACTTTACCTCCTTTTATTTCTATGGCGAAAACTCAATTTAATTGTAATATTAAAACCTTTCGTAGTAACAATGCACCTGAACTTAAATTTACTGATTTGTTTCAAAAACTTGGTATTATTCATCAATATAGTTGTGTTGAGACCCCTCAACAAAACTCTATTGTTGAAAGAAAGCATCAACACTTGCTCAATGTTGCTAGGGCTCTATTTTTTGAATCTCAAGTTCCTATTAATCTTTGGACTGAATGTATATCTACAACAGCTTATCTTATTAATAGAATCCCTTCTAAAAATTTGGACTTTAAGTCTCCTTATCAAAAACTTTTTCACAAAAATGTAGATTATCACTATTTTAAAACTTTTGGCTGTTTACATTAAAGAAAGGCAGGGATAAATTTGGGCCAAGGGCAAGAGCTTTATTTTTATTGGATATCCTTTTGGAATGAAGGGTTACAAATTACTAGATATACAAACTAATGATATTATCATATCCAGAGATGTTGTCTTTCATAAAGACATTTTTCCCTTTCATACACAACTTTTTAAAATTCCTACATCTACATCTTCAACACCGATAATCTATTTAATATACATGCTATATAATAACATGTTAGATTTTAAACCTGTATTTTAGATATGATATAATGTAAATAATTTAGAGGATATTTGAAAGCAAAATTAAGACAATGTTGTTTTTCAATCTAAATTTTAGTGGGTGTTAAAATAAGTTATTAAAAAGTAAAATAAATTAAGAATAACACGTTTATGATAGTTGAACATAGAAATGATCATTTTATCTCTACAACAATGACATTCATGAGTTTTTTTATTATAAGAAAAACACATTAGGATGCAAAATGATATACAAATTATATTGCTAAAGTGCATAGTGCCAAATCGGAGTGAAAAACGCCAACATTTTATAATTTTATGGTGTAAAATGTCAACATTCTATATTTTCAAGGTGCAAAACTTATATTGCCAGGGTGCAATGTATTATTCTACCCTTTTACCATTGAATTTCTCACCAAAACACACTTTATGGTGCAAAGTACCAAATAAATTATATTTCATGGTGCAAAAAGTCAAAAATGTTAGGTCAGGGTGCAAAGTGCAATGTTCAAATTGCCAAAATCATAAAAGTGTAACGTCTTAACTTTTGTAAATTTATTACTCGTACTGTTTTGTAAATTTATTACTCATACTGCATTCAAATTTGTTTCTCATAACGTCTATTCTGAAAATATCAATATACCACTATTAGTGACTTATGGAAAAGGAGGAAAGCTCAATCCTCGGTATGTCGGACCTTTCAAGATCTTGGAAAGAGTTGGGAGTGTAGCGTACAAGCTGGAGCTCCCAGCAAACCTCGGTGGGATACACGACGTGTTCCATGTTTCACTCCTGAAGAAGTATTTACCGGACCCGTCTCACGTGATAGACTACGAGCCCTTGCAACTACAAGAGAGTCTATCGTACGTTGAGAGGCCTATTCGTATTTTGGATAAGAAGTTCCAAGAATTACGAAAAAGGAAGATTCCAATAGTGAAGGTTCTTTGGCGCAGTCAAAGCATTGAGGAAGCTACTTGGGAGCCGGAAGAGCGGATGCATCAGCAATACCCTGAACTCTTCGAACCTCGAGATTGAATTTGGGGACCAAATTCTTTAAGGGGGAAGGATTGTAATACCCGAGAATTTTTTTGGGTCCTTTAGTTGTAATTTAATTGGATTAATATCCAATTTTATATGCTAATGTGATTTAAAGTTAAATTAATTTTTTTTGGGCTATGTTAAATATATTAATTATTTCTTATGGAATGTTGGACTTAGAAATAATTTAGAAAACATGTTTATTGCCTTTTAAAAACATTGGGGCTCTTTTGTAATAAGTTCGGACTAAAGTGTGCGAATTTTTTTGATTTAGGGGTCATTTTGCAATTTTTGAAAATTTGGGGTCAAAAGTGCAAAAACGCCCCTTCTCCTCCATTGGCTGTGCAGGCCATGATTTGGTCTCCTTGGAAAGCTAAGAATCAGCCATGGCAGGGGGAGCGACCATACCTATTTTCCCATTCAAACACTCCATCTTTCTCCATTCACACACTCATCCACCATTTTATATCTCCCCCCACTCTAAAAATCAGATTTCCTTGTCTCCCCTACACCATTCAATTCCTTGGAGTAAATTGGAGAGAGTTAGAGAGAAAATTAGGGAGAAAGTTAGAGAGAAAAGTGAAGGGTTCTTGAATTTATATAGGAAGTAGAAAGGTATAGGATAAAACACCACCACCTCCCGACGGACCACCACCACCGCTGCCGTCGTGAGCCACCGTAGACAGCAGCTGTTCGCACCCGTGCCGTACCACTCTTGGAAGATAAACTAGTACGGTATTTTTGCTTCTTGTATAAAACCCACCTCCCAAAAGCATGTTAAACTAAATTTTAGATAAATATGTAAATTTATGAGTTAGAATCTAGAAAAATTAGATTATCATGTTTAGAATTTTAGCATTTGAGTGAAATATTATATGTTCATAAATGCATGAGGAAAATAGTTGTTTCATGTTTTCCTTGTTTGAATTTTTTTTGAAAGGGATTGTTGAAATAAAATCTTGAAGATAAATTATGTTTTTACATTTTAAATCCATAAGGAAGATAAATTTTCTTAAAATATTGGATGGTTGAAATTGGGATTATTTTTGTCTTAAAAGATTTATCTTTTATTAGGGAGTGTTATTATTAATTTAGAACGTTGAGTGTTTTGGGCACTTTATGCAAAATCAAAATTTTTTGATCTCTTGTGCATTTTTCGATGGGATTGGCCGGAACCACCCCACCGCCGGCAAGCAACCATCGGCCACTGCCATAGCAGTGGCCGTGGCTGCTTGTTAATGTTGTTTGTTGTCTGTTGCAAATTGCAACAGACCCATTTGGGCTGTTGCAACTTGCAACAGATCAACAAGCCCATTTATGGGCCTGTTGCTATCAGAGCCAGCCCATTGTAATTTAAAAAAAAAAAAAGAGAGAAAAAGAAAAGTAAGAAAGAAAATTAATAATAATAATAATAATAATAATAATAATAATAATAATAATAATAATGATGATAATGTTAATAATGATAAATTTTATAAATAAATTTTCTGAAAATAAGAAAATTCAAAAGAAATGAATTTATAAAGCAATTTTAATTATTAAATTCGAAATTTCTAAATAAAATTCGAAAAAAAAATAATAAAACTGAAAATAATAAAATTTAAAATTTTAATTTTGAAATCTGTAATATTTAATAATTATCCTTGAATATTTGTCTAAATTTAATTTCGAAAGAAAAAAAATTAAAATGTTTAGATAATTTTGAATAACTATTTAAATAAACTTTTAAAAATAATAATTAAAATAATTTTGGATAAATAATTTCCAGAAATAAATAAATTACTTATATAATAAAAAAAGATTAATTAATAATAAATTATTTTCCAAATAATATCATGACTAAATAATTTTTTTTAAATGAAAATAATTTCAAGGATACATATATTATTAATTAAGTAAAATAAAATAATAATATTCTTGGAAAATAAATAATTTGAATATAAAATAATAATATATTAAATATTTTCTGAATATAATAAATTCTAAAACAAAATTATTAATATAATTTTAATTAATCTTGAACATTATTTTTATTTAGAAATTTAGTAAATAAATTGAATAATTATTTTCTGGAAATAATTAAAAAAAAAACCAAATAAAATAATTTTGGATAATAAGTTTTCAAAAAAAAAAGTTTAAAATTTCCAAATAAAATAAAGGGGTTAAATTGTCGAGTAAAGTTTGATTTCGCATTAATAATAATTAATATTTCAATTAGAACTTACAACATAAATTTCTTGAAATAAATAACTTTACTTCAAACTTTGTAATAAATCTTAGAACCCTTGACCGGACTTGAAAGTCCATTTTTCGATCGTAGTTTCAATATCGACCAACTATGATTCAAATGTATGTTGACTAAAGCATTGCTTAGTCATTGACTGAATCCTCGTGCTATAATTGTAATCTAAGATCGTTACATAAACGTGTACAGGAGGAACCGGAGTCGTCACACTTGTCGCACTTTCTTCAGAAAATTTAAGCAGCAAAGGTGAGTGATGTGTGTTACTTGTGTGTAAGTCTAAATGTGCTAGTAGGTCGAGTCAGAACTGTAACTTAGTTCCTAAACGAACATGCATGTGATGTATGATAACATAAAGAACTCGACTGCTAGGATGAGCTACACGTTGAATTATTATTGATGCCTATGTGCTTATGACTAATTGATATTGTATGTTGAACTGTTATTGAATTGTTTACCGAATTCCTATGACTGAATTGTTACTGTAATGTTTACTGTTATATTGTGTGGGCCCTATTTTGGTGTGCGGAATCGTGGATAACCCGAAAGGTAAGGGCCGGAGGGTTACCGCGATCCACCGTAGACCCGCTTCACGAACCAAGTGTGGAGGTTACACTTGGGGAGTGAATGTCAAACTCCTGGCATTTGACGTCAATGCGCACTGTAATGTAAGGTCGCACCTTACTGGAGTGTTTGGTGGTGGTATTCACGAATATGGATTGGAGGGTAAGAGGAGGACGGCATCAGCAACCTTTGGTTATTTGTTTAACTGTTAAATTGATATTATATGTGTTTAATTAATGTATTAAGTATGCACAAAAATATTATGTTATATTCATACACTACACGCGCACATGTGCACTACAGCCTCACTGCGTTGGACGACCAACTTACGCATTTCCGTTTACTTCTTTTCAGATACAGGTATTCCAGGGTCTGATATCTAGAGTTGGTGTTCGTCTCCGAGATCCTGTCTGTCGGTCTTCGTGGGTCACTATGTTATCTTTTGTTTTTATGTTATGTTATGTATTAGTATGTATTAATTATGATCAAGTATGTAAAGACTAAGTAGTGTTTGGATCCTTGTGGTTAATGCGCGGTTGTGCTTATGTTGTATTTTGTGCCCGCTCCTCCATATCGCAGTGTACCGGGTTTTATGTTGTTATTTATGTATTATGATTCGAATTACTGTGTTCTATGTTTAAAAAAAAAAATCTAGTCAATTTTGGTTGTGTTCACCGAATACGAACCCGGACTCGGGGGTGGATCCTCGTAGGACCCGACCCGGGGGCTCGGGCCATCACAACGCGTGGGGATTCCCTCTCATTGGGGCTTACTGAAGTCTCTTTCCCCGAAGAAGAAATAATGGTCCGTCGACCAGACCTCGACCTAGTTCTACCTCCAGAAGAGCCACCGGCTTCAAAGTAAGTGGCCATAACAGTAGTATCGTTAAATAAAAAGTCAGGAAAATCCTGAGTAACAATTTGTGTCAAAGATGGATTCAAGAAGGGACCACCGCCGCCTGCCCCCGCGGCCGCATCCCCTTGGCTTTCGCCAATGAATAGTTCAGTAGAAGCAGAGGAAGGAATGGAATTATCAAGAGCATACTCGTGTAAGCTATGCTTGGAAGAAGGAACACCTAAAGAAACGACTATATTAAAGGTCTGCTCCACATTGGACGCATCTCCGAAGGCAACCCGACCAGAGGAGGGTCTCCTTTCGATCTCACTAGAAATAAGGGAATTCTGTTGTGTAAAAACCGAGCTAACATCAGACAAACGTTCAACAGAGACAACGGGAGTCTGGGTCCCCGACCTCCTGGTTGATTGGGATCGAGGAGGATCCACCGAGGGCCCCTCGGTACGGGACCTTTTAGGTTTTGGGTTTCTACTGCTATCGCGCGAAGAACGCTTTGAAGTATTACCGAATAGGTTTCAAATATTCAGAAATTGAAAAAACGATTTAACTATCGAGAAAGCTTATCGACCTCCCTTGAGAGAATATTCTATCGAAATTGAGTTAGTGCGGTAAATAGCGAGTAAACTTTTTACCATATGTATTTATACTGAATGAAAAGACGCGAAAGACCCTAAGGACGGGCGCGAAACAGAGAACCTGACCTATGAACAATTGCAGGAATTCGAGAAGACGCAAACATAATGATTAAGCATGAGTTAATGACTTGCTTGAATTATTATCATCAGTGAAGAAATTGAAACGTCACATGTATAGAATACAAATCGTCTTATTTAAAAGGGGTAAAAAAGTAATATTACAAATCATGCTATGATAATTATTGTCAAAGTTATTTCTCGCCACTATCCGAAATTTGTTGGTCGCTCCTGGACACGACCTTATCGCCAGTTGGAATATCCTGATCGCCAACGACCTCTCCTTCACCATCTGCATCATTCACTGCCTCTGGATTCTCCTCTTGATCGATAAAGTAGTTGTCGACCTCAGGGTTGATGTCTGAAGAAGGAGTCGGCAAGGACTCTCCAAACTCCTCGACAAGATGAGCCAACGGAAAATGTTGATAATTAACGCTCGGCAGATCGGAAGAAGAATATTCCTCGCCGTAACGATTCAGGCTAACATGTGTGGTCCTGAAATACTCCCTCCGGCGATCTTCAATTAATCCCAGAGCGACCATATGATGAATCGCCTTCTTAAAAGTACTTTCGAGGAGCGGACCAACCTTCTGGTACACCAAAGCAGTATGAACCGGGGAGCTAAGGAACTCTCGGATTACTTTCTCATCAGGATTCCTGCCGTATCGATCAGTGAGACCGGTAAGGGGAAGATCCTTTTCATATTCGTCCAAAGAAGCCTGAAGATGTGCGACCTGCGATTCCAGCTCGCTGACCCGAGTTGTACTTCGAAGTTGATAATCTTCCAACTCCTTAGCTAGCTGATCAACCTGCTCTTGGGCACGAGAATTCTCCAAAAGTTTGTTTATAATTTCCCGGTCGTCAGTTCCCACGGCTCGAGAATCAGTAATTGGAAGTGGAAGAGAAGAGGACGTAGAAGGACCGGCCTCTGAACCAGTTGCCTTATGAAGCAATGCCTTATTCTTTTCGTCTAAAAATTTGCATTGTTACCTCCAAAGAGCAGCTTCATAAGCATACGACATCAGGCAAGTTTTTGTCTGAAGAATAAAAGGAACGAATCAATGAGTTGAAAATTCATTAAAAAAATCAATAAAGAAACATATGTAACAACGAATACCTTCTCGGCATAAAGAGAAGCTTTCTGTAACTTCTCCAAAGGATCCTTCCGGAGCAACTTATTGACATCACGAGTAAAAACGCATGAAAGAAGAATACGGTAGCCTTGTCAACGACATTCTCGTTTTCATCGTGAATAAAAAAATCATTCTCGGAATAACCAGCTGCTCTATTTCCCTGTAAATGATCTTCGATCATCTCAACGTCAGTGGGCTTTAGATGCTCTTCACTCCTTGCCAGAACGACCATAGTACTGCCTTCTTCTCTTAACTGGCTTGTCGATGGGATGGGACATCAACCAACTATGACATCCGCGAATACCAAGGAAAGTTCGGAGCTGGAAGGGACGATAACCCTGTCCCGTCCATTGATGAACTGGAGCCGGTGCATTTGGAGGTGGCTGTGGAGTTTCTTGAGAAGAATCTGGAGATTCCTCTCTGTAATCCTCCGAATCATGGCCCAAATCCAACTTTCTCTTCTTGGACACTCTCTGTTCAATAGGAAGGTTCTCTAATGTTTTAGTAGATTTTGAGAGAACCATCTTCCCTTTTGAAGAATGCCGAGAATTTTCTACCAACGAATTCCGGTTAAACATGCTACTCAAAGAAAATATAAAATAAATGTTATATTGAGATAAAACGCTTACGCAGTGATTGAGAGGGAGAAGTGATAGGAAAGGTGTGAGGACTCAGACCCGCTTTACGGGGAAAAGCCTCACCAATGAGAAGGGCACTCTGATATTTGTCGGCGCGCATCTCCATTATATAGCCAACTAATTGTGGATCGTCGGGAATAAAATGGCCCGTAACGGAGCGACCACCAGAAATCCATTCGGAGTCATGGTCCCACGAGAATGGCTCGGTGGAACCGTCTGATAATACAAGATGATAAGGGGGACGTACAAAGAAAAAATTTGATTTCCAGGCAGGATTGCTGAAAACTGGAGAATAAAAAATAGAGCAACCAGACTTTTGACTGGCGAAAAAGTATCCGTGATTGGAGGAACTAGAAATGTTAAAACGAAATAACTGTGTAAAGTTACGAAGAGAAGGCTGAAACCCTTTTGCTATCATCAAAACCGAAAAGCAAACGACGAACGCCACTGAATTGGGAAGTAGTTATGTCAAGGAAACACTAAATATCTTTAAAATATCGAGGAACAAGGCAGATAAGGGGAGACGTAGACCATAATTGAAATGGGCTGTATAGAAAGCCCTGCAACCTTCCGGCGGAGAAGTGACCCTCTCGAAAGGAGATGGAAGAATGATCTCAGAACCCTCCGAAAAATATTTCGCATAATTATCTAAGACCTCATGAAAGGTCTCATCAGTATATGCGCAACGAAGGTCCTTAATTGGTTCAGATATTTGGGGAGCAGTACCCTTGCCTTTCTTAGCCTTGGCCGCAGCCTCGGCATAAGATATAATTTGCACTTTGAAAGTATCCCTATCAGGAATGGTGAGTTCGGATACTCCGGTCTGTTCTGTTGGAGGACTAGGAGGTGCCCCCTTCTCGATGATAGAGGCAACCCGTTCCACAGAAAAAGAAGAAGGTTTCTTTGATAACGAAGCCATGTTATAGGGATCCTCGAAAAATATTGGTCGATGAAAACAATATAGGGGAGGAGTTATCGAGTAAGAAAGTTACTGCAAGAATATGGGAAGTAGAAAGTAAAAAGTGGTTGAAACAACGATCACCTATTTATATAGGAGGATAAAAAGACGTTTTGAACTTCTCGCGACTAATCATATTCCCGCCAGTCAGCAGAAGAGGAAGCACCTCCTCGAATGAGAAGTAACATTACAGTTCGGGAACGATAAAAACGACTATCTATGAAATGTAGCACTCTTTTCCTTACTTAGAATTTTTCCCCACAGTGTTTTTTCCAAGTAAGGTTTTTACCGAGGCACAATTCATAGAAAAGACAGTCGTAATTGACCATCTACTTCTACGAGCTTCTACTGCATACACGCTCGAAGTAGTGAGGGAGTACTGATGGGGGCTATTTCGCAACCCTTATAATATTCGGAGCGACAAGTCCATACATGATCGGGTCGATCAGGAAGCTGTTTCGCTAACGAGCCACTCGGTCCGATTTGAGCTATCAATACTCGGCGACTAAAGAATGAAGTCCGAGTTCCAGAAGGATTACTATACCTAGTCCTATTAGGATTACGCTTCCTTGTATGACTAGGGTTAATATCATATAAATACCTAGTTAAACATTGTATTACGACAACTACGAATCAAAGCTTATGCCTCCGTACATAGGCAATCTGATATCAAAGTGGTATCAAATCAAAGCTATCCTTCATTATTTTCTATAATTTTAGATTTTGATTTTGTCCGTTTGATGAACTGAGATTTTCTTTGTTTGATGAACTAATTTAAAATTTTGATTTATTCTGCAAAATTATGTCATCATCCTTCAACTCCAATTTTTAAATAATTGGGTGCAATTTGAATTGCCAATTGGGTTCCATCTTTTCTGATTTAATTCAATGTAGTCTCTAATAACTTCAATATTATAACTTTTTAGCTAGAATTATCAAGTAATGACTTTATGTGAACATAATAAAATTCCTTTTGTTATTCTTATCCTAAATTGTAATTTCATGTTTCTTAAAACTAATTAATTGAAAGAGTAATAAATTATATCATTTAAATGCAATTCATATTAAATAGGTGAAATAAAATTTAGTTACAAGATAATACTTTTAAATTTTTATATTTTAATTCATTAATCTAATATTTTACTATTTAGACAAGATATATATATCCATAAAACAAAAACAAAAAATTGGTTCTTGAATTTCTACAAATTTTTAAAGGAAAACAATAGAAATAATTTTACGTCATATATCAAACGACAAAATTTGAGCATTATTTAACTTTCTTACAATTTTACTCACTATAACTCGAGATCTAAACACAAGCAATACGGTTAACATTTATGAATTGGCAATTGATGCAAGACTTCAAGATAAAACTAAAAAGAAGTAATATGATGTTATTTATAATGCACACAAATGCGTTGTTTGACTAAAAAGTGATAAAAATATTGTTGAAATAAGTCAATCCTATTTTTAAGGACCTTGTTAATTTAAATATTTGGGTCAACCAACATATATATTTGCATATATAAACAGTATTTTTTTCCCCTTTAAATTTAGCATTAGATATAATTTCTATTGTCCTTGAAAACCATATACCAAAAAAAAAAAAAAGGTGAACCTGTTTTATATTTCTGGAGGTCTTAATATTTATATATATTTATATATGTATTAGGGATCATATTGAGCTAAATCTTAAATTTCAAGATTCAGTTAGAACTTAAATTGGGCACAATAAACAAACAATTAGAATTTAGGGGTCAATGTATAATTTAGAATACTGAGATGTATAATTTCTTCAATTGGTCTCACTTTTGATCGATCAATGGCGTAATTGGGTACCAATCCAAAACAAAAATACATATAATATTTAATTTATCTTATTTATTCCTATGATCTGATCATCCAAGAGTACCTACTGCCATGCATTTCACATTTTTAGATGATAAAATTGTAGAAAACGTTACAAATTAATCAATGAGTCCCAAATTTTGTTACATCATCGAATTCCGTCCTGTGATTTAATATTTTTTTAAATATTATGTGACATTGTTAAAATTATCACTTTTTGCATATATTTAGTGATAAGAATATTAGTTTTGTCATAATAATAATAGTGACAAGTGCAATAGTGACAAAATATATTTTTAAGGCCATTAGTGACAAAGTTTATGGAACTTAAGTTGTCACTATAATTTAGTGATAACTTTTTAGTTGTCACTTTTGGGGTATCACTAAATGTCAATAGTGATAACTTTTTCACATTTCTTGTCCCTAGTGTATCTATATACATCAGTTTAGTGACAATATTTAAATTGTTGTCACTTTGTTATTTACTATTTTGTCACTAAAATTTAAACTTTTTGTAGTGTCATTAATTATGAGATGAAAAATTGTACATGTGTCCGTTAAATTGCCACATGACTACATACGCGTCATAACGTGTTAATTTTAACATGAACAATTATACAATATTACAGAATTCGTCCCAAACTAATTACAAGGAACAATTATTTTCATTAAATTAGAAATTTAGTATTGGGACTAAATTCATGTCCGTTACCCACACTATTCGATTTTATATTAGTGGAAATATTTGCCTCATCAACTAAAACATATCTACATTGAAATAATCCAAATGACTTATAACGTGCTTATCAAACTTTTTAATATTTGAGAGAAAACCCTAAGCGCCACCGCCTCCTCCTTTCTTCTCTTTGTTTTCTTACGTTTGCCTTCCATCTATTTTCTCTTGCATTGCTTTTTTCCTTTGCCATTTTTTTGGTTTCGATTCAATTCGGTTCATTTCGGTTCGATATGTTATTTGAAGATCCGATGATTGATTAATATTATAATATTAGGCCTGTCAATGATTAATTCTGAAGGAGACCTAATAGGTAGTACAAAATACCTCTTCGGAAAATTCTTGTCCAAGCCTGGCTTGACCACATCCATCCAACCACCAAGTAAGTGTATTGCATTTGTTTTGTAATTGGTCAATTTCCTGGAATTTACATTCAATTCTAAAGCAAGTGTAATATACTTACCATTAATTAATTTGGGTTCGACCAAACCCGGTATGGGTAAAAATTTCCCTAGATCTTAACCACAAAAATCCCCTACAAAGTTGGTCTTCCCAATTAGCAACCAGTCATTGTTGTCTTTTCTTTATAAGGAACAAAGGAAAAAAATATTTCAAATTAATTGACACATTTGATCGTTTCATATGAATTAAAAAACTCAATAACTAGTCACTTTTCTTAGATAAAATATCAAAAGTATTATTCTAATGATCTGTATGCACTCTACTTTATTTTGTAACCTAAAAATAAGAAAGGATAATATTGAATAAAAAATGCATTGAGAAATCAAATATGACAATAATTTAAAACATGAAAATTTGAATATGTGTCAATTAATTTGATACGGAAAGAGTAGCAAAGATGGATGATAGTCAATAAATTTTTCAGAAATAGAAATAAATAGTCAACTATAGAAAAAGGCACAAGCTTCATCTTAATTAATACTTATAAAGGGTGAATATCAACATATCTAGATTAATCATTTTAAAGTAGCGAACTCATGTTCGAATCATTGTTAGGAAATGTTCCCACTTATTTGGTCCGAACCTCTAAATGAACTAAATCCTTCAAAAACCCAATATTTTTTTTTAAAGGTGAATAACACTATTGGTCCTCCTTGTCTAAATCTATACTTTTAGCAACCTCATCTTTCTTAATTTTTTTTTTCAACTGAGTCCCCCTACCATTTATTATTTCAATATGCACTTTTTCAAGCTGTTAACGACAACGCCAAGCTGCACGTGCATATTTTTTTTTTTGGTATTTACGTCCATTCTCTTTTAAGTTTTTAAGATATATTTGAGTGGGAATCCACCTAGTATAGTTTTGCATTTAAGTCCTCATAATATCTGTTTGTACAAATTTACTCTTAGGAACTTATTAGTGATGGTAATAATTTAGAAAATTAATTAGAAAAATTGTCAATCAAATCATCTATATATCTATACATATATTATAGCACGACGGTCTTTGACCAAAATCCAACTATTTTGATTGAACACTTTTTTCTTATGATTTTGAATTAATTTATTAAATAGAAAAATACTTACTGGTTAGAGTTTTGGTTAGAATTAATTCGGTACAATAATTCTTATTATTATAATATTTACCTTTCATAAACTAAAACTGTTACGTAATTAAATAAATTCTTACTGAAATAAGGAGGATTAAAATTTTAGTACCGAAATTTAAGGCTACTTAAATTCGTCACCTAACTGAATTGGTTACATATAAAAGATCTTACTGAAATATCTAAAAGATTTGGGGCCACACATTTTAACTGAATTGGTTACATATAAATTACAGCCAAAAAATACTATTTCTTTTAATAAGTACAACGCTAGCATTTCAATCGAAAATTACCTTCCCATTATAAATTTTAATAATTTCTTAAACTTACCATTATTTTCAGGATCTTTCGAAAATAAGATTTTATTGGACAAATGTATATATGATATATCTAATTTTAACCACTAAAAAAATCAACAAAAAATATAAATACAATTAATAAATTAGGTAAGTAACCCTTTAATAAATATATCTTAAAAATAGAAAAAAAAAATATGCCCCCTTTAATAAATAAATAAGTTAGTAAACCAAGAAAATCGTCCCTTTTTCTAAATCTCTTTAATTGAATGAAAATCGCTTGATCTCAAAAAAAAAAAACAAAAAAAAAACAAAACAAAACAAAACAAAACAAAAAATAATAATATCTACAGAAAACATGGTTATTGGGAGGTTCTTTTAAGCAAAAAGTCCTTGCTATTCAGTTTCGGGTTCAGTAATTTTGAACTATCCTTCATTATTTTCTATAATTTTAGATTTTGATATTGTCTGTTTGATGAACTGAGATTTTCTCTGTTTGATGAACTAATATTGAGATTTTGATTTATTCAACTGGGTGCAATATGAATTGCCAATTGGGTTCCATCTTTCTGATTTAATTCAATGTAGTTTCTAATAACTTCAATATTATAACTTTTTAACTAGAATTATCAAGTAATGACTTTATGTGAACATGGTAAAAAAATCTTTTTGTTATTCTTATCTTAAATTGTAATTTCACGTTTCTTAAAACTACTTTGATGTAAGTGTAAGGGGTTAAACTCAATCCGGCTATAAGTTCAAGGAGAAACTCATAATTTTTTAAATTTGGAAGTATTATTTTGGTTCTTTATTTAACTAGTTGACCACTTTATTTTTCGAAGGTCAATTATCAAATAGAAATGGATTTTTGGCATTTTGCATCCTAAAATTATAGGGTTTTGACACTTTGCACCCTGAAAATATAATGTATTTGGCATTTTGCACCCTAGTGTGTGTTTTAGTGAGAAAATTCAATGATAGAAGGGTAGAATAGTTATTTTTAATTTTTATTTCACTTTGCACCTTGGCAATATAGATTTTGCACCCTTAAAATATAGAATATTGATATTTTGCACCCTAAAATTATAAAAAAATTAGCATTTTTTACCCCGATTTAAATCTTCTTGCACTCTGCACCTTGAAAATATAATTTGTATGATATTTTGCACCCTATTTTTCTAAAAAAAAAATAGACTCATGAATGTCGACGATGTAGAGATAAAATGGTCATTTGTATGCACAACAATCATAAACTTGTTATCCTAAATTTATTTTACTTTATATTAACTTATTTTAATATTATCTCTCTATAAAATTTAAATTAAAAAAAAAAAACATTGTCTTGATTTTATTTTCAATTATCCTCAAAATTATTTACTTTATATAAAAAATAAACATTTATATATCTAACATATTATTATATCTAATATATTAATAATATTGTATGCTAGTTACATAATTTAGATTATCATATTAAGTCAATGTTAAAAATGCCAAAAATTATTTTTTGGGTGTAAAGTGTCAATATCCTATATTTAAGAGTGCAAAGTCTATACTTTTAGGATTTAAAGTGCCAAAAATATTCGAAAATAACTATTATACTCTTCAATCAATTAATTTTTCCTTCAAAACACACACAATGATGCAAAATGCTAACTAAATTGTATTTTCAGAATGCAAAGTGCCAAAACTTTTAAGTTTGGATGCAAAATGCCAAAACCCTATAATTTCAGGGTGCAAAGTGCCAAAAGCCCAATAGAAAATCCACAATTTCATATTATCAAACTATTTTTTCTTTTATAAATTTTAACAACTAGATATCTCATCTGAAGAATGTAATGCAAAAATTGGGTTTAGTCCCCTGTATTAAGGTCTCACGTCTTCGACAATCATTTCACCCTCAGCTTTGAGAGATTCCAGGAATTGATTGGTCTTTTGTGTCTTTCCTAGCTTCATACCAAGACCTTTGGATGGTGCCGAAGCAGATGCTGGTGGACGACCTAATCATTGAGATCCAGAAGCCAACAATATATGTTAATATTGTATCATAGAATAATTCTTTTTTTTTCATCTAATGCATTCACCATTTATCAAACTATAACTATTCACATATGAATAACACATCTGCTTATACAAAAAAATTTCAGTTTTAAGGGAAAAATGCAAATATAAACTAGACTGCAATTGTTCTGAGGGAAAAAAACACAGAAAAAAATAAATTCGAATACAATTTCGAGAATAAATGACAATACCGAGACAGTCGTTATTTCATGCAAAATATTAAGTAGCTACAAGTTTTGTTGAGGTTGAAATAATATAAACCTTTGGACTTCGAGGATAAAGATTCCACTTCAGTGCTTAATCCAAAGCCAGAACTGCTTCCATAACCACCACCACTACTAGATATGCCTGTGTCGCTGCCAAAGCCACTATCAATTCTTCCAGAACCCATGGACTGCAGGGACATAAATCCTCTCTTTTCACCTCTATTCCTCTCAATCTAGGCGAATTTTACACAGTAAATTACTTTATTTATTGAATAGTTGGTAGAAGATTAACATCACAAGTTCCCAAATTGATTTTACCTTGCTTTTGTCAATCTCACTAGCCTTACGCTTCATGATATCCTTGGTATCATTGATCTTACTCTGTAGGACCAATTTGTGCAATTTCTCTTCTTGACTTTCCATCTCGCAGTACTGTTTAACTTGTGCAACTGTGACATTTTCATTGTGCCCAAGTGAGACGGCTTCATCAAACGCATAAAGAATCTCAAAAGCTGCCCTGCCAATGCCCTCTTCATCAAGGGAATAAGAGTATTCAGGCACCTAAAAGGTTAAAGAAGCAATGACTTACATTATAAAAAACACCATTTTTTTCAGAATAATGCTAAGTCAGTCAGATATAAAAAGGATACAAGTTTTGATAGTAGCCTCAATGTCTCCAAATCTTCAAGAATGTTGCTCTGTTTGTTTGTAACGAGAACCAAGTACAGGATCTCTATGGGCTGATACACATAACGAACATTTTCGGTCTCAACATAAGTATGCTGTTTCCCTGTTCCAACCAATTTGGGGAAAGCTGCAAGATATCCCTCAACTCGTATATGAGACATATCAACAAACTGCCTCGAAACAAGTGCTGTAGAAGACATAAATACAGAGTGTTGCACATGTTAGCTACACTAAACGAAAATACAAACCTGAGAAACTGTAATACAAGAAAATAAAAATTTATGGAGTAACTAAAAATAACAGCATATCTTCTACCATGCAAAGCAAGCAAATATAAATACACCTAAGTCAACTGCAAAAGAATTAAAAGAAAAAAACATCATGGAAAACATACACTGATTCATCAGCAAGGAGCACAAAAACCCATAATCCAAAACAGAAAGGGAAAAACAAACCATTAAGTGGATAACAAAAGAATGACGACACTGGCACAGAAAACAACAGACTTTTAAAACACTTGCATAAATCTGGACCAAGAGAAAAATAACAAGAACGATACTGGGACCAACTATTAGCGGCCAAGCAGTACCCGGGAAAAGTTGAGCAGGGTTAAGAGTTATAAGCCCTTAGACATAATCCATCCCAGCACTGAAAATATTATTTTAAATTACTGGTTAACTGGTAAACTTGCACCAACCCAAATTCCACGAGGGGTATTAAGTACCAGCATGGTTAAAGAAAACATAACAAGGATGATTTATATAATAATAATGGAAGAGACCGCCTTGAATTTTTAGGAAAATTATGGGATCCAGCTATTGTTCATGGGAAATCCTTTGACAGAGTTCATCTCAATCATTACAAGTACTTAGTGATAAACCATCAAGCTCTGAAACAGTTATAAACTTATAACACAAATTTATGCTTATACCAAGCCTTACGCAATAACTTGACATAAATTGGTCACGACATTTAAATTATTTTAAAGTGAAATTTCAAAATACACCATTGAACCCGATATCCAGATTGTTTATACATTTTGTCAGAAACTCTTCAAAGATTGCAGATTTCAAATATTTAACCATGTTTAATTTAGAGCAACAGGTATCCAAAAAAGTATCACAAACCAATTTTCAAGATATACTATAACTGCATCTCTTATACATGTCTCTGGGAATATTGCCCCACTTTTGTCAGAATCCCAGATTATATGTTCACATCGAAGCACAACTATTAGGCTTGTAACAATCAGCTAACCTTTAAATGGTTCTCCATGCAAATTATTTTACTCTCGGATTATGTCCATTAAATCCAAAAATGACATGATCGAAACTAGCACCATTTATATTCCGGTCACTTATTAGATTCAAAATTTCAAATAAAATTAAAAAAATAGTCGAGAGCTAACCTTTGCCAGATTTACTTATAATTGAAGCTGCAAGTACAACCTGCATTACAGATTAACAAAGATAGATAGTTAGAAAAAAAGAATAAAAAAAATCACCCAAAAGAATCAAACGCATAAGGCAAGGCCCAACAGCCTAATACATTTACCATTTTGTTCCTCTCAAATCCTACCAACAGAGACTGATTAAGTGAATCAGTAATTTGGGGAAATTTTGCCTCGACAACACTGAAATTAAACAGGAAACCTTCAATTTAGCAATAACAACTAAAATAGGAATATACAACACGATTACACAATAAAATGTTACTATAAGAATATCCAAATCTAAAGCATAGATTATGATTAGATAAAATAAAGCATCGGACATGTAAAAACCCCAAAGCCAGTGGAAGGTAAACGTAATCCGCGCGAATTCTAAACAGATCGCATGGTAGAACCTAAAATCTCATCAGAATACGATGTTTTACCTGTGAATTTCGCCAGATCAAGTAAAGAGGGAGAGACAGGAGTAAATCAAACACCAACTATGGGGGCTGGGGTTTATATATATGGGGCTGGGGTTTATATATATCTTCAAAGACAAAATTGCAAAAATCGTCCCAAACTAATTAGCGATTTTGAATTTTCGTCCCAAACTATTTAACTTGGCGAATTTCATCCCGTAATTTAATATTTTTTTGGAATATCGTCCCACCGTAATTATAAGACGGAAAATGCGCATTTGCCGATGAATTATCACATGTTAGCTTAAGTGTCATGATATGATAAATTTAACATGAATATTTATATAATATTGCAGAGTTCGTCCCAAAATTTTAACATGAATATTTATATAATATTGCAGAGTTCGCCAAGTTAAATAATTTGGGACGAAATTTCAAAATTACTAATTAATTTGGGATATTTTCTGCAATTTTACCATCTTCAAACACCAACTATGGGGGCTGGGGTTTATGTATCTTCTGATGTAAAATAATTTTTATTTAATAAAATGAAAATCCAATCTAACATCACACTTTCCCTAATTACAAAAATCCCCTTTATATATTGGGTATTGCAAAAATTCATCTCAGATTTGCAAATTCTTATAAATAACATCTTGCCCTAAATGTTTCAATTTTGCCCTTGGGGTTATTTGTTATGTTTATAATATCTTATAAATTATAAATTTTGGGCGTTAATTATTATATCTTATATATTATAAAAATCACAATCTTTCAAAATAATTGATATAATTTATAATTGCTTTTAAATGTCAATAAATAGTACATTTTTTAACATATTTATTACTAATTTAATTTTTGTAATAACAAATTAAAATGAAATCTAATAATATAAAATTATATTTACACTAATTAAATAAGTAATATTTTTTTCAAATTAATAAATATTGAATTTATAATACAATATAAACTTTATTAAATTGAAATATTTGATTTATAATATAATATAGATTTTATTAAATCTATTAATATAGAAAATAAAATCATTTAACTAAATTTGTAACCAATTTGTTTCTATTTTTAAAATATTATTATTAAAATTCTATTTAATTTATTGTTATACTATTTAAATTGTAAATAAATATGTAGATAAATTTTTTTTTTTTGGTAATATTTATTACAACTTGTAGCCAATCATAAATTTATCAATTATTTTGACAGAAAATATATAATTATCACTTTTATAATATATAAGATATAACAAGTAGCACTCAAGTTTTAACATTATTTACTCTATAAGATATTAAATATTACAAATAACACTCAAGGGCAAAATTGGAATATTTTAGGGACACGGGGTTAGTTGTAAGAAGGTAACAAACCTGAGGGGGTTTTGTTATACACAATACGTGAATTTTTTTTATAATTAGGTCTTACCTCGGGGTATATGTAATTTACCCTTTTATCTATCTTGTATAAAATTTTGAATGTTTTGAACTTTACACCCCAAAACAGGAGAAATAGACACTTTACACCCTCGAAGCATAGAAATAACACGTAGCACCATCGAAATACAAAAAAACTAAAAGCAACTTGCACCTTATACTCCTAGGTGCAAAATTTTTCATTCATTTTGAAATTTTAGCACTTTGCACCCCAAAAACATAAAATTAGCACTTAATAGTTAATACCCTCAAATTAAGATAAACTCATCAATTTGCACCCCTGAAATACGAGAAATCAGCACTTTCCACCCCCAAAATATAAAAAAAGCAATTAACATCATAGACTTTAGAAAAACTCAAGAACTTGCACCCCCTCATTTTTTTCGACAGAGTTGACCGTCTGGGTAAAAAGAACCAAGGTGAAAAATAGGTAATTTATTTTTCTTCTTCCTTAAAATATCCAGAACACTCATTTTCATATTGTAAACTTTGAGTAAAGTTCCATTTTTGTTATATAATTTGGTCAGTTAAGTGTTGAAATTTTTTGAATTCTTTTGGAAATTTTCGAGAACAAATTTTCCATATATCCGACCACTCTTTCTACTCTTTTATACACGTTGCCGAAAATTTCAAAAGGAACTCGATAAGTTTCTGAGAAGTTTTGATACATAACTAACTGAAACATATTACAAATATGAAACTTTAATCCAAGTTTACAAGTCAAAAAGAAAGATGGAGATTGAAATGAGTATTCTGGTACTAATAATCGTGTTCTGCAAATTAAGGAAGAAGAAAAATAAATTACCTATTTTTGTCCTTGATTTTTTTGACCCAAATGGTCAACTCTATCGGGAAAAATGAGGGGTGCAAGCTCTTGGGTTTTTCTTAAGTTGAGGGTGTTAAGTGCTTAATGCTTATTTTATGTTTATGTTTCAGGGAGTGCATAGTGCCGATTTCTCGTGTTTCATGGGTGCAAATTGATGCATTATTCTTAATTCGAGGGTGCTAAGTGCTAAAAATCCAAAATGAATCACCTATTTTGCCCCTAGAAAAATACTAAAGGATGCAAGTTGTTGAGTTTTTTGTGCTTCGAGGGTGCTAAGTACTATTTTTGGGTTACGAGGTTGCAAAGTGGTTATTTATTTTATTCCGAGGGTGCAAAGTGCAAAATACCTTAAAATTTCGACAAAAGTCGGTTTTTTTTATACAAAATGTATCAAACACGAAGATAAATAGTACATGTAAATTAAGTATAAATAGAAAATTCAAAAAAACCAAACTATTATGATGGTTGCACTTATATGAAAGTCTATACTAACCAAAATAAATATATTGAAAGTCTACTTATAAATTAAATCAATTACAGCACATTTTTTTCATAAGATAATAACCATGGATCAAAATTTTCATCTTTTCCATCGAAAACATCGAAAAGTTTCCGTTTTTGAATCAGACGAAACGAAAACAAGATGTAATTTCGAAATTATTTATTTGCCTAAAACTCTGATATTTTCCTAAATTTAGTAACTTTTTTTACAAATTTTCCTTAGTGTTTCCGAAACATTTTCGAATAGTCACGAAAAATTTCCATTATTTGACTGACCGAAATATACATTTGAACCGAATTTTTGATCCGTGATAATAACAATATTAACAATACAACTGTAGTCATCGGAAAAAAATTAACCACAAAGTCTAGAAAAACATTTCTAGATATTGTGGCTAAAAATGCACCATCATGTTCTAAAAGTGAATGGTGTTGTGCAATTACAACAACAATGTCTACAAAAATTTCTTAGACATGATCTAATTAAAAATGTCATGTAATCATCATTTAAATTATTAAACAATATATAACTCATCATAAATCTTATAAAGTTACTTATTGAACATCAACCACACACTGTATTTCTTTTTATCTCAAATCTCAACAATCAAGAAAACACATACTACTTATCTTTAATTTTTCCTCAAATTCAAATCTTCAAAGTTGATTAACTATTATATCTTTATTTTACAACTTTAATATTTCATTGACAATAAATCTTTGCGGAGTTTCAAGAGTTCACATCAACTCTTAAACTAATGGCTAAATGACACTAATGATCCCTCATGTTTAAAATTTGTTACGTTTTCGTCTCTTATAGACAAAGTGTTACATTTTTGTCTCACTTAGATAATATATGTTACATCAATCACTTTTTCGTCAAAATATATTTTTTTGATAGAAGTTTCTTCAGAATACCATATTATCTAAAATTTTAATGTCACATTAATGATCACTTTGTTAAGAGTTAATTACGCTATTGTCCATCTTAAATAAAATATTACACATTCATACTATTCAGGGGTGGATCTACTAGTGTTGTAGGGGGCCTAGCCCCCCAAATATTTGAGAAAAGTATATGTAGATTAATAATATATGTACCTTATTATGACCCAATTATATTTATACCTTGTTTGGGACTGGGCCCAAGAACTGAAGCCCAAAACTAAGTTAACAAGAAATTGTTCTCTATTTCCGAGATTTAAATGCATGATTGATATGATGATAAAAAAAAAAAAAAATCATAAAATTTACACTTAGATAGTTGATTTGTTTTTAATTTAATTCTTGCAAACACCACACATAAGAGGAAGACTTTCATGTTTTAAGTTTTTCAATATTATTTTATGAGTTTGTGTCAGTTTGACCTGAATTTTGTATAATTGATTGTAGAATAATTCAATTTAATATATATATTTAGAGGACATCACATTGGAAAAAAATATATATATATTCTTCGATTCGAGTCATAAATACAAAATATGGTAAATAAAAAAAAGTATAAATTTTGAAAAATATAATGCACGTATTTATATCCGTAAACAATAACCAAACAAACAAAACAAACTTTCTCATTGTAACTTTATTGGTATGTTGTACGTCAAACATGTGGTACAGTTAGGGCTATCAATGGGTCGGATTCTGATCGGATCATGCTCGTCCAGATTCGGCTCCATTTGTATCGGATCGAATTCTGTCGGATTCGGATCTTGCTTGGATTGGGCTCGGATCTAGATTTTTTGAATCCAACGGATCTTTGTCGGATTTGGCAGGATATCGGATATTTTTCGGATCCAATAAATTTGTATTTAAAATGTTAAATTAATATTTTTTTCCTAAAACAAGTTTATTATCCTTTCAATATTATTTAGTTTTAGCTCACATTTTTAAAGTTTCTTTACTATATTCATATTTGTAGAATGAATATATTGGTTTAAATAAATTTATAAACGAATTATAAATTACTATCTTCTTAAATTGACGTTGAAATATTATTAATGATACTTATTTTTATAAATCATTTTGTATATATATCTTTCTTTTTATTTGTTATCGGATGCGGATCTTTAACGGATCGGATCGACCTAAATCCATATTTGCTCCATGAGTTTCGGATTTCGGATCTTTATAATCGGATCAGATCCATCGAATCTTTAATCGGACAATTATCCTAATAAATCGGACCGAATTCGGATGAATCCGGATTGAAATCCGCCCCATTGACAGCCCTAGGTACAGTACACAAACTAATTCCAACAATTTCCATTCAATTTTGTGAATGACCAGGAACCCACCTTAAATTGCAAATCTAAAAAGATTTGGTATAATGACTTTCTTGAGTCACTCGACCCATTATTATTTATTAGCAAATTTACCTTTTTCATCCATAATATTGCCCTATTCCACATCATATTAGTAGTTTTTAACAATAGTGGAATGTTTCACTTTACGTTATTTTTTTTTTAATGGTGAATAAACCGTTACATCAAATACTATATCGAATCGAAACTATTATAATGTTATCAAAGTAAACTGATTACTAGTATTAAATTAGAGAAATGCTAGTATGAAACTTGAAAAAGTACCCACATTCGTGGGAGCATGGATCAAAAGTTCGGTTCAAATGTATATTTCGGTCAGTCAAATAATGGAAACTTTTCGAGACTATTCGAAAATGTTTCGGAAACACTAAGGAAAATTTGTAAAAAAAGTTACTAAACTTAGGAAAATATCAGAGTTTTAGGCAAATAAATAATTTCGGAATTACATCTTGTTTTCGTTTCGTCTGATTCAAAAACGGAAACTTTTCGATGTTTTCGATGGAAAAGATGAAAATTTTGATCCATGCGTGGGAGTTGAACCCATGACCTCCTGATCATGGAGCATCATCCTTAACCACTTGGCTAAGGCCTCATCGGCTCAATTTACGTTAATCTGACAATGAGAAAAAGTTAGGGTATGTTTGTTCGGTGTTTGAGAAAATAATTTATTAGCAAATTTACCTTTTTCATTCATAATATTGCCCTATTCCACATCATATTAGTAGTTTTTAACAATAGTGGAATGTTTCACTTTACGTTAATTTTTTTTTTTAATGGTGAATAAACCGTTACATCAAATACTATATCGAATCGAAACTATTATAATGTTATCAAAGTGAACTGATTACTAGTATTAAACTAGAGAAAGGCTAGTATGAAACTAAAAAAGTAACCACATTCCTGGGAGTAGAACCCATGACCTCATCATGGAGCATCATCCTTAACCACTTGGCTAAGGCCTCATCGGCTCACTTTACGTTAATCTGACAATGAGAAAAAGTTAGGGTCTGTTTGTTTGGTGTTTGAGAAAATAATTTATTAGCAAATTTACCTTTTTCATCCATAATATTGCCCTATTCCACATCATATTAGTAGTTTTTAACAATAGTGAAATGTTTCACTTTACGTTAAATTTTTTTAATGGTGAATAAACCGATACATCAAATACTATATCGAATCGAAACTATTATAATGTTATTAAAGTAAACTGATTACTAGTATTAAACTAGAGAAAGGCCACATTCGTGGGAGTTGAACCCATGACCTCGTGATCATGGAGCCTCATCCTTAACCACTTGGCTAAGGCCAAATCGGCTCACTTTACGTTAATCTGACAATGAGAAAATGTTAAGGCCTGTTTGTTTGGTGTTTGAGAAAATAATTTGAAAGAGTAGTGAATGTTTGTGAAATAATCTCGATTTACGTAATATTGTTTGTTTGGGTTTTTGAGAGAGTGATTTGAGAAACAAAGTAGGTGTAGGTTATTTTTGGAAGAGTTAGATTGTAGGTATAAGATGCGTAAGACTTTATGTCAAATCATATTTGTTATGTGAGATAAATTGTGTAACAGATATGTTGACTTATATCAAATTAGAGTAGAATATGTATAAATTTTGTATAAATTTTGTTTAGAGATGAGAAAATTATTATTTGTTTGGTTTTTGAGAGAGTAATTTTAGAAAATTAAGAGATGCAAAACTTATTTCAGAGAGTAGAAACCATGATTGTTTGGCATTTACCAAAATTATTTGGAAAATGACAAACAAACAGGCCCTTAAATTTTTGAATTTCTATTTACGTATCGATTATTTAAACGTAACACCACTAAATTTTAATTGTGATTTCCCCTTATCTAATCTAATAGTTTGGGCCTTAAGGAATGCAATCACAAACTCAAGCACTTAGGTTTTCCTTTTTGTAAACCCAAGAACCGCAAACAAGCTTTCAACGATATATTGAAAAAACCAAGTCCAAACTTGCCTGTTGGAAGTCCCATTGCCTCTCCAAAGCGTCTAGGGGTGTTCTCATCAAATCCGTGGCTCAAGCTTTACCCATTTACCGAATGTCCACCTTTCTCCTGCCCAAAACCATATGCTACAAGCTTGACTCTCTCTTACACCGTTTTTGGTGGGGTGAAAATGAAAACAACAACATTCTCCGTCTCAAAAGTTGGAGCACTATTTGTTTACCTAAATCAGTCGGTGGCCTTGGTATTCTTAAAATGGGGGAGTTCAATAAGGCCATCACCTCTAAAATTTCTTGGTAGATTTTATGTAAAGAAGACAAGCTTGGATCAAAATCTTTCAAGCTAAATACATTTGCTATCTCAACCTCTTGACCTCCAAAAACCTCCATCTAACGCCTCTTGGATTTGGCAAGATATCGTTCATTGCATCCCGACTATCGCGACTGGAGCTTGCTACTCCCTTTCCAATAACTCACATGTTTGGATTTGGGAAGAATCTTAAATTAGCACTTTCCACCCCCGAAATATAAAATAAGCAATTAACATCATAGACTTAAGAAAAACTCAAGAACTTGCACCCCCTCATTTTTTTCGACAGAGTTGACCATCTGGGTCAAAAGAACCAACGGGAAAAATATATAGGTAATTTATTTTTTCTTCTTCCTTAAAATATCCAGAACACTCATTTTCATCTCCATTTTTCTTTTCATCTTGTAAACTTTGACTAAAGTTCCATTTTTGTTATATAATTAGGTCAGTTAAGTATTGAAAATTTTTGAATTCTTTTGGAAATTTTCGAGAACAAATTTTCCGTATATCCGACCACTCTTTCTACTCTTTTATACACGTTGCCGAAAATTTCAAAAGGAACTCGATAAGTTTCTGAGAAGTTTTGATACATAACTAACTGAAACATATTACAAATATGAAACTATGATCCAAGTTTACAAGACGAAAAGAAAGATGGAGATTGAAATGAGTATTCTGGTACTAATAATCGTGTTCTGCAAATTAAGGAAGAAGAAAAATAAATTACCATTGTCCTTGATTTTTTTGACCCAAATGGTCAACTCTATCGGAAAAATGAGGGGTGCAAGCTCTTGGGCTTTTCTTAAGTTGAGGGTGTTAAGTGCTTAATACTTATTTTATGTTTATGTTTCAGGGGGTGCATAGTGCCTATTTCTCGTGTTTCATGGGTGCAAATTGATGAATTTTTCTTAATTCTAGGATGCTAAGTGCTAAAAATTCAAAATGAATCACCTATTTTGCCCCTAGAAAAATACTAAAGGATGCAAGTTGTTGAGTTTTTTGTGCTTCGAGGGTGCTAAGTACTATGTTTGGGTTACGAGGATGCAAAGTGGTTATTTATCTTATTCCGAGGGTACAAAGTGCAAAATGCCTTAAAATTTCGACAAAAGTCTGTTTTTTTATACAAAATGTATCAAACACTTTGATAAATAGTACATGTAAATTAAGTATAAATAAAAAAATTCAAAAAAACTAAAAAAACCAAACTATTATGTACATGGTTGCACTTATATGAAAGTCTATACTAACCAAAAAAATATATGAAAGTCTATTTATAAATTAAATTAATTACAGCATATTTTTTTCATAAGATAATAACAATATTAACAATACAACTGTAGTAATCGGAAAAAAATTAACTACAAGGTCTAGGAAAATATTCCTAAATATTGTGGCTAAAAATGCACCACATCATTACTGATGATATCATGTTGTAAAAGTGAACGGTGTTGTGCAATTACAACAATGTCTAAAAAAATTTCTTAGACATGATCTAATTAAAAATGTCATGTAATCATCATTTAAATTACTACACAATATATAACTCATCATAAATCCTATAAAGTTACTTATTGAACATCTACCATATACTGTATTTCTTTTTATCTCAAATCGCAACAATCTAGAAAACACATACTACTTATTTTTAATTTTTCCTCAAATTCAATTTTTCAAAGTTGATTAACTATTATATCTTTATTTTACAACTTTAATATTTCATTGACAATAAATCTTTGCGGAGTTTCAAGAGTTCACATCAACTCTTAAACTAATGGCTAAATGACACTAATGATCCCTCATGTTTAAAATTTGTTACGCTTTCATCTCTTATAGACAAAGTGTTACATTTTTGTCTCATTTAGATAATATGTGTTACATCAATCACTTTTTCGTCAAAATATATATTTTTAACATAAGTTTTTTCTGTAACACAATCACTTTTTCGTCAAAATATATATTTTTGACAGAAGTTTTTTCAGAATACCATATTATCTAAAATTTTAATGTCATATTAATTTCTCAATTTGTTAAGAGTTAATTACGCTATTGTCCATCTTAAATAAAATATTACACATTCATACTATTCAGGGGTGGATCCGTGGATCTACTAGTGTTGTAGGGGGCCTAGCCCCCCAAATATTTGAGAAAAGTATATGTAGCACTACTAAATAAAATTATTAATATTAATAATATATGTACCTTATTATGACCCAATTATATTTATACCTTGTTTGGGACTGGGCCCAAGAACTGAAGCCCAAAACTAAGATAACAAGAAATTGTTCTCTATTTCCGAGATTTAAATGCATGATTGATATGATGATAAAAAAAATCATTAAATTTACACTTAGATAGTTGATTTGTTATTAATTTAATTCTTGCAAACACCACACATTAGAGGAAGACTTTCATGTTTTAAGTTTTTCAATATTATTTTATGAGTTTGTGTCAGTTTGACCTGACTTTTGTATAATTGATTTTAGAATAATTCAATTTATTATATATATTTAGAGGACATCACATTGAAAAAAAAATATATATATTCTTCGATTCGAGTCATAAATACAAAATATGGTAAATAAAAAAAAGTATAAATTTTGAAAAATAGTATGCATGTATTTATATCCGTAAACAATAACCAAACAAACAAAACAAACTTTCTCATTGTAACTTTATTGGTTTGTTGTACGTCAAACAAATTTCCATTCAATTTTGTGAATGACCAGGAACCCACCTTAAATTGCAAATCTAAAAAATTTGGAATGATGAGTTTTTTTAGTCACTCGACCCATTATTATTTATTAGCAAATATACCTTTTTCATCCATAATATTGTCGTATTCCACATCATATTAGTAGTTTTTAACAATAGTGGAATGTTTCACTTTACGTTATGGTGAATAAACTATTATATCAAATACTATATCGAATCGAAACTATTATAATGTTATCAAAGTGAACTGATTACTTGTATTAAACTAGAGAAAAACTAGTATGAAATTAGAGAAAGTACCCACATTCGTGGGAGTTGAACCAATGACCTCCTGATCATGGAGCCTCATCTTTAACCACTTGGCTAAGGCCAAATCGGCTCACTTTACGTTAATCTGACAATGAGAAAAAGTTAGGGTCTGTTTGTTTGGTGTTTGAGAAAATAATTTGAAAGAGTAGTGAATGTTTGTGAAATAATCTCGATTTACGTAATATTGTTTGTTTGGGTTTTGAGAGAGTGATTTGAGAAACAAAGTAGATGTATGTTATTTTTGGAAGAGTTAGATTGTAGGTATAAGATGCGTAAGACTTTATGTCAAATCATATTTGTTATGTGAGATAAATTGTGTAAGAGATATGTTTGACTTATTTCAAATTAGAATAGAATTTGTATAAGTTTTGTTTAGGGATAAGAAAATTATTATTTGTTTGGTTTTTGAGAGAGTAGTTTGAGAAAATTAAGAGATGCAAAATTTATTTTAGAGAGTAGAAACCATGATTGTTTGGCATTTTCCAAAGTTATTTGGAAAATGACAAAAAACAGGCCCTTAGATTTTTGAATTTCTATTACCATATCGATTATTTAAACGTAACACCACTAATTCTAATTGTGATTACCCCTTATCTAATCTAATAGTTTGGGCCTTAAGGAATGCAATCACAAACTCAAGCACTTAGGTTTTCCTTTTTGTAAACCCAAGAACCGCAAACAAGTTTTCAACGATATTATTGAAAAAACCAAGTCCAAACTTGCCTGTTGGAAGTCCCATTGCCTCTCCAAAGCGTCTAGGGGTGTTCTCATCAAATCCGTGGCTCAAGCTTTACCCATTTACCGAATGTCCACCTTTCTCCTGCCCAAAACCATATGCTACAAGCTTGACTCTCTCTTACTCCGTTTTTGGTGGGGTGAAAATGAAAACAACAACATTCTCCGTCTCAAAAGTTGGAGCACTATTTGTTTACCTAAATCAGTCGGTGGCCTTGGTATTCTTAAAATGGGGGAGTTCAATAAGGCCATCACCTCTAAACTTTCTTGGCAGATTTTATGTAAAGAAGACAAGCTTGGATCAAAATCTTTCAAGCTAAATACATTTGCTATCTCAACCTCCTTGACCTCCAAAAACCTCCATCTAACGCCTCTTGGATTTGGCAAGATATCGTTCATTGCATCCCGACTATCGCGGCTGGAGCTTGCTACTCCCTTTCCAATAACTCACATGTTTGGATTTGGGAAGAACCTTAAATTCCATCCTTGCCAGGTTTCATTCCCAAACCTAAATCGGACATCACTCTCATTCCTGGCAACTTCAATTTTATTTATTGGTTCAAGACAACAACATTTGGAACTTGGATACCTTGAACTGTTTATTCGATCTCCAAACCGTTTTGATTATGTTGTACAGTTCTTTTAATTAAATAAAATAAAATGTTAATTATAGCAAAAAAAGAAAAAGGAATAATAGGATTTATGGTTTGAAGGTAATTGGGCCGCCAACATGTCACAATTGAAGTCTTATGAGTTTTAAAATGGATGCAAATAATTTTCACTATTTGGTCAGTTGATGGGTCCTGGGGCTTAAACTCAAGCCCAAAATAATCCAAACTAAGCCCAAGTTAGTTTTGAAAGTACTTATGCTTTGAAATTTCAAATATTATAATGATGAAAATAAAGCTAATTGGTTTTGATTAACAAGAACATATTTTTTCTGGAAGATCACGGATATGGAAAAAGATGACACTTTTTCCATATTTTAAATACAACAACAAAGAAACCACTTCAATTTAGGAAAGATTTCGAATATAAAATTTCTCGTAGTTACCTTCAGTATATTGGGATCAAACTTTGATATTTTAAAATATCTCAAAATATTGTCCATCATTAATCCCTCAATTAGTCATTTGTAAAAAGAAAAATCATATTATTAGAATATAGAGGAATGTGAATTATCATTTTATATATTATCGAAGGTATTATTAATTTATTTTCATTTTGAGTTATATAACAAATTTTGTGATCGATTTGACCCATTTGATATGAATGGAATTGACCTATGTTAAGATTTGACCAATTTTAAAGTCAATTTTTGCGTAGAAAATTATAATTTTTGCATTTGCGTAGAAGAGATGACATAAGATAACACAATAAGTATTTTAAATTCACTAATATTTGATCATGCATAATTGCAATTAATTTCTACAAACAAACTTAATAATGCTTGGTATGGATGAATGAACCTAAACAATAAATAATTAGGTTCATTACGTTTTATAGTTTTGATGTCTGTGCAGGCTTGCTCTAATCCCAAACGATAATGGCAATGTCAACATTACCATGCATTTACAACACGAGTACGATTGGAATAAGTTAGTTGTACATTCCTTATAATACCAATTGTTATGGCAGCATCATCAAAACTCCTAAGTTGATCATTGAAGCAAAGAAATTTTAATCTTCTTGCGCTAGCTCGATCGGGAACATTATAACTTTATAAGTGCACTTGGCGATGAAAAAAAAGTTAAAAGAAGGTCTTCATGTACCATATCGGGACACTAAGAAAATTTTTATTTCGGTAGGAAAATATTTTCTACGCTACGTAAAAGGGAAGAAAGAATTTGTAATTTCCTTTCCTGCTACCCCAAATACTATTTGAAAAATAAAAATTACATTTCCCTTCCTTCAACCAAGATAAATGAAGGAGATATAATTAAATATTGAGTCTTATTATATATATAGCCTATATTAACTCCTAAAATTTATGAATTATCAATTACATCAATTTTTATAATTTCAGTATTTTTTTCCTATAACACAGATCCATAAGAAAAAAAGAAGATTATTATTTATTATTTATATTTTACATGTAAAAATATTACAAAACAATATTTATAATGTCATTATATATAATCTAATATTGGAAGATGAATAAAGTATGATAATTCTAAAAATTTTAGATGATGACTGCTGGATTGGATAGATAAAACTGAGTAACTACAACATTGTTCATATTTAATATATATGACCACTTACATATGACAATGCTGGAGATGTTCTTGCAATATAAGTTACAAACAATCCTCTAACAAAAAATAAAAACAAAAATATATACTTAATTTTCTTAAATATCATCTATGACCCCGGCCTAAGAGTAAAAACAAAACCACATTTTATCTATGAATGAACAAAAAAAAAAAAGCCTACGACTTAGCTCAGTTCCAAATTTTTCTTTCGCCAGAAAAGCAAAATCTAAAGAATATCAAAACATGCATAATTTTGATTTTTTTATGAAATTATTCTCATGAAAAACTAGTAGAATCGATGAAAAACAGTTAATTGATGATAATTGATGAAACCGACAAAATATTAATGAACAAGGTGAAAACACATGAAATCAATGTAGTGAAATTTGTGAACATTGGTGAAAACCGGTGAAATGAGTAAAAAAGTGCACGTAAAATCAATACATAAATGTGAAATTGATGAAAATTTGAGTGAAAAAAGGGATGGAATTAGTGAAATGGATAAATCAATGAAAAATAGGGGAAAATCGATGAAAATAGAATAAAATGGGGAAAAAATGATACTGTCACTAAAAACATATGAAATCAATGAAAATACTCTGACAAGAAAATAAGAAAATAAAACACGAAAAAAAAAGATCTACATGTTTTTAGATTTTGAATGGACAAGTAATTGATTCTTGAAGGGCGACATAACATATGAGGTGTTTATATGTCTTTAATATTATTTCGGATCATTTAAGCATGTAGCGATTTCAATCATGAAAATCAAATGAACACTTGTAAAAAAAGCCTTATCTTTTAGCTAAGTGATACTTACCATAAAAAAAAAATTAAAAAAGGTAATTGATATTTGAGTTTATATAATTTATCTAAAATATAATTGTTTTAGTTGTTTTTTTTTTCATCTATATTTGAATTTTAATGTGGTTTCTAATTTTAAAGTGACACAGGTGAAACTATTTACTGGTTACGTCACTGCACGAACTCCATGTTCCTCCGTTTTTGCCCATCTAACATATATTAATGAGAACGTAGATAAAAGGGAGAATTATTATTCTAGGGTTTATATGGACAAATGGACCAGTACAATCATACATAGATTTAAATTCTCGTCGTTTTCTTCAGAAAAAGTAAAAACGTACCAATCTTTTAATAAACAGGTATGAAGAAAAAGTGTAGCTTTGAAATTCTTTAAATTGATCTCAAACTCTCATTTTTGTTTTAATTTAATAATTTTTTCACAATTTTCCTTGTATTCTTGAAATATACGATATTAAGTTGATCAAAACATACCCTTAACATTAAATATTAAATCATGCATTTTATATTACTTTTTCGTTCTGAGATATAAACCTTGCACTAATTATTTTGTCTAATATTTTATGCACTCTTTAGTAGGAGGATAAATGGTCCGGAGAATGGTCTTATCTTATTCATGATATTTTTAAATTACTAAAGGTTCAATGAATAATCAAATGATGGAATAATTAATCTATCCTAATATAGTAATATGATATGCAAATAACTCAATAACGGTTTTTAAACCAAAATTCATTAAATACATTTTATTCCTTTTTTTCTGATGTGCAACTTATCTCAACAGTTGTCAAAAACAAAACTCACGCCAAAATGGGGAAAAAGCAAAGAAAAAAAACAAAATAATAGAAAAAGCAAAATAGCAGAAAAAGCTTGACTCATATTTTGGACTATATACTACCGATCAACTAAATTGAAAATCCCCCAAATCCTTGACAATGACAATTGAATCCCTAAAGCCCTCCATGTGGATAAAAACAACATCAAAATTAGTCAACTTATTGTGAAATTTAAAATTGTAAATGTAATAACTGAGGAAAATTTTCCATATTAGAATCCAAATTACAATAATAAATGTGGATAATCCATCCTCATCCATATTTGGTACCAACCTTAAAATCTATACTTACAGTAATATATACAACTCATTTTGCGCTCTTCTCAGGACAACTCTTTTTCGCATTGGTAAGACATATCTCAAGAATTCATTTTTTCTGCATTGATTTTGTAATTTTGTTCCAAGATTGAATATTTATTGTTTACTTATCTAATTTAGCAGGATTTAATTTGATAGTGTTCTTCTTCATGTACACCTCTATTTTGTATTGGTAAGACATGTGTCATTCTTCATTTTTTCTGCATTGATTTTCCGATTTTGTTTCAAGATCGAATTTTTATTGTTTACTTATCTAATTTTGCAGGATTTAATTTGTTTGTGTTCTTCTTCGGGTACACCTCGGTTTCGCGTTGGTAAGACATATCTCAATCCTTCATTTTTTCTGCATTGATTTTGTGATATTTTTTCAAGATTGAATTTTTGTTGTTTACTTATCTAATTTGGACAGGATTTTAATTTGTGTGTATCGATTAAGATGAAATTTTGAAAAGAGTTGATTGATCAACAAAAGACAAGTTCAAAGAAAAATAAAAATGGTTGAAAATTCAACTTATGAAACTAAAATGCTCGTAGCTCCTGAAATGAAGCATCTGCCGGGGAGGCCCAAAAAGGCTGACTGTAAACGTGGGGATGAAGAAATCGAAATAAGCAAAAGTGGAATAGTTGAAAATAATGATGGGGATGAAACTGAGGTACTACTACCACATAAAATGAAGCTTAGGCCGATAAGGCCCAAAAAGGCGGAAACTAAACATGGGGATGAAGAAAACCTAATGGAAATTCAAATATATGTTTTTTATTAACAGATTGGATTGAAACAAGGGGTAGAAATGCTAAGCATTTTCAAGAGTTATTATGAAAAGACACATGTTGTAGAGGACTTCAATTTCTATGAAAATCGGGAGAAGTCACTTAGAGCTAAGATGGAGTTGAAAGCGACGAACAAGTCATATGCTTCATCTCTCGTCTCTCTAACAGAAAACCTTTCGCTTGATTCTTAATCATGATGAAGAGTAGTGTATGAGTTAAACTGTACAAGTCGAGGAGCCAGTGCATTTGCCAGAAGAGAATGAAAGGCTTAGCTAGTGTAGTGTCCTCCAATTTTCTTCTGTTTTTTGGTTGAGTAGAGAGTTTTCACTTCAGTTTTTCTTATTCCTAATGAGAAGTGTTCTTTTGTCATTTTCCTTATTAGTAGTAATGTTCTCTATTGAATATTCGAACTTGGATCTTTTTCTATGCTCTGAATCTGTCATTTTTAAAACCTAGTAATCAATAGGGAGATTGTTAAGAATGGTCATGAAGATATTCCGAAATCACAGTACTTGATCGAACAATTATTTTCCATCAACACCTTATGTTCATATCTACTTAAGTATTTCCTTTTAATAGCCATAATTGATTTTATATACATTGTCACAGCTTCTCGATTTGCTTTTAGTAACTTTTGTCATATAACTTGAATTGTTTATAGTCTGTAGTTTCCTCAAAAGTGCTATTTGTTTTAACATTCATGTGACTGTTGAAAATTAAGATGTCACATATGTTTACGTACCGAATTTTCTAAGTCATGATTTAAATGATTCTCATAATACAGGGTTAAAAATGGAAGGACTATATTCTATTAGATTCATATAGAGACTCTTTGTCTTTATTATGAACTTTTAAATACCGTTTTAGAAATATGCATGGACAACTTGATCGTACGTGTGATTTTACGTTTAATGTCCGTCAACACTTTATGTTTCTAACTACTTAAGTATTTCATTATAAGAGCCACGTTCCATGTTATAAATTATGCCTTGTCGTAGCTTCTCGATTTACTTTTCCTAACTTTTGTCGTAACACAGAATACAGAAACCAGTTTTATAACACTGACATGTATTCTTTATAGTCTATAATTTTCCTCAAAAGTTATATTTGTTTTCCATATTCACGTGATATACTGAAATGTTTCTCAGACTACATTGGGTTAAATAAAATGAAATGACTACACTGTTCCATAGATTTATATTGAGATAAAAATACTCTTTCAGATTTTAACTGAACTAAACAATGTACTCATACGCAGATTCCTTCTGGAGATTGTCACTGTGATTATTGTTCATGCAAATTCTGTGGAATGGCTGGTGGAAATTTCTGAATTCTCCATATGTAGTTTGTGTGAAGAAAAATGTGAGCTTAAATTCTCGTTGTTTTCATAAGAAAAAAATAAAAACATAGCAATCTTTTAATAAACATGTATGAAGAAAAATTGTAGCTTTGAAATTCTTTATATTGATTTGAAACTCTCATTTTTGTTTTAATTTAATAATTTTTTCACAATTTTCCTTGTATTTTTTAAATATTTACAATATTAAGTTGACCAAAACATACCCTTAACATGTAATATTAAATCATGCATTTTATATTACTTTTTTTCGTTCTGAGATATAAACCATGCACTAATTACTCAGAAACATTTGTCTAATATTTTATGCACTTCTTTAGTCAGAAGATAAATGGTTGGGAGAATTGTCTTATTTTATTCATGATATTTTTAAATTACTAAAGGTTCAATGAATAATCAAATGATAGAAGAATTAATCCATCCTAATATAGTAATATGATATGCAAATAACTCAAGGAACGAGTTTTTAAACAAAAATTCATTAAATACATTTTATTCCTTTTTTTTTTTTATGTTCAACTTATCTCAACAGTTGTCAAAAACAAAACTAACGCCAAAATGGGGAAAAAGCAAAGCAAAAAAAACAAAATAGCAGAAAAAGCAAAATAGCAGAGAAAGCAAAAAAGCAGAAAAAGCTTGACTCATATTTTGGACTATATACTACCGATCAACTAAATTGAAAATCCCCCAAATCCTTGACAATGACAATTGAATCCCTAAAGCCCTCCATGTGGATAAAGACAACATCAAAATTAGTCAACTTATTGTGAAATTTAAAATTGTAAATGTAATAACTGAGGAAAATTTTTCAAATTAGAATCCAAATTACAGTAATAAATGTGGATAATCCATCATCATCCATATTTGGTACCAACCTTAAAATCTATACTTACAGTAATATATACAACTCATTTTGCGCTCTTCTCAGGCACAACTCTGTTTCGCATTGGTAAGACATTTCTCAAGAATTCATTTTTTTTGCATTGATTTTGTGATTTTGTTCCAAGATTGAATATTTATTGTTTACTTATCTAATTTAGCAGGATTTAATTTGACAGTGTTCTTCTTCAGGTACACCTCTATTTTGTATTGGTAAGACATATCTCAATTCTTCATTTTTTCTGCATTGATTTTGTGATTTTGTTTCAAGATCGAATTTTTATTGTTTACTTATCTAATTTGGCAGGATTTAATTTGTTTGTGTTCTTCTTCGGGTACACCACGGTTTCGCATTGGTAAGACATATCTCAATCCTTCATTTTTTCTGCATTGATTCTGTGATATTTTTTCAAGATTGAATTTTTGTTGTTTACTTATCTAATTTGGACAGGATTTTAATTTGTGTGTATCGATTAAGATGAAATTTTGAAGAGAGTTGATTAATCAACAAAAGACAAGTTCAAAGAAAAATAAAAAGGGTTGAAAATTCAACTTATGAAACTAAGATGCTCGTAGCTCCAGAAATGAAGCATCTGCTGGGGAGGCCCAAAAAGGCTGACTGTAAACGTGGGGATGAAGAAATCGAAATAAGCAAAAGTGGAATAGTTGAAAATAATGATGGGGATGAAACTGAGGTACTACTACCACATAAAATGAAGCTTAGGCCGATAAGGCCCAAAAAGGCGGAAACTAAACATGGGGATGAAGAAAACCTAGTGGAAATTCAAATATATGTTTTTTATTAACAGATTGGATTGAAACAAGGGGTAGAAATGCTAAGCATTTTCAAGAGTTATTATGAAAAGACACATGTTGTAGAGGACTTCAATTTCTATGAAATCGGGAGAAGTCACTTAGAGCTAAGAGGGAGTTGAAAGCGACGAACAAGTCAGATGCTTCATCTCTCGTCTCTCTAACAGAAAACCTTTCGCTTGATTCTTAATCATGATGAAGAGTAGTGTATGAGTTGAACTGTACAAGTCGAGGAGCCAGTGCATTTGCCAGAAGAGAATGAAAGGCTTAGCTAGTGTAGTGTCCTCCAATTTTCTTCTGTTTTTTGGTTGAGTAGAGAGTTTTCACTTCAGTTTTTCTTATTCCTAATGAGAAGTGTTCTTTTGTCATTTTCCTTATTAGTAGTAATGTTCTCTATTGAATATTCGAACTTGGATCTTTTTCTATGCTCTGAATCTGTCATTTTTAAAACCTAGTAATCAATAGGGAGATTGTTAAGAATGGTCATGAAGATATGCCGAAATCACAGTACTTGATCGTACAATTATTTTCCATCAACACCTTATATTTATATCTACTTAAGTATTTCCTTTTAATAGCCATAATTGATTTTATATACATTGTCACAGCTTCTCGATTTGCTTTTAGTAACTTTTGTCATATAACTTGAATTGTTTATAGTCTGTAGTTTCCTCAAAAGTGCTATTTGTTTTAACATTCATGTGGCTGTTGAAAATTAAGATGTCACATATGTTTACGTACCGAAATTTTCTAAGTCATGATTTAAATGATTCTCATAATACAGGGTTAAAAATGGAAGGACTATATTCTATTAGATTCATATAGAGACTCTTTGTCTTTATTATGAACTTTCAAATACCGTTTTAGAAATATGCATGGACAACTTGATCGTACGTGTGATTTTACGTTTAATGTCCGTCAACACTTTATGTTTCTAACTACTTAAGTATTTCATTATAAGAGCCACGTTCCATGTTATAAATTATGCCTTGTCGTAGCTTCTCGATTTACTTTTCCTAACTTTTGTCGTAACACAGAATACAGAAACCAGTTTTATAACACTGACATGTATTCTTTATAGTCTATAATTTTCCTCAAAAGTGCTATTTGTTTTCCATATTCACGTGATATACTGAAATGTTTCTCAGACTACATTGGGTTAAATAAAATGAAATGACTACACTGTTCCATAGATTTATATTGAGATAAAAATACTCTTTCAGATTTTAACTGAACTAAACAATGTGCTCATACGCAGATTCCTTCTGGAGATTGTCACTGTGATTATTGTTCATGCAAATTCTGTGGAATGGCTGGTGGAAGTTCTGAATTCTCCATATGTAGTTTGTGTGAAGAAAAATGAGAGCTTAAATTCTCGTTGTTTTCATCAGAAAAAAAATAAAAACATAGCAATATTTTAATAAACATGTATGAAGAAAAATTGTAGCTTTGAAATTCTTTATATTGATTTCAAACTCTCATTTTTGTTTTAATTTAATAATTTTTTCACAATTTTCCATGTATTTTTTAAATATTTACAATATTAAGTTGACCAAAACATACCCTTAACATGTAATATTAAATCATGCATTTTATATTACTTTTTTTCGTTCTGAGATATAAACCATGCACTAATTACTCAGAAACATTTGTCTAATATTTTATGCACGTCTTTAGTCGGAAGATAAATGGTTTGGAGAATTGTCTTATTTTATTCATGATATTTTTAAATTACTAAAGGTTCAATGAATAATAAATGATAGAAGAATTAATCCATCCTAATATAGTAATATGATATGCAAATAACTCAAGAAACGAGTTTTTAAACAAAAATTCATTAAATACATTTTATTCCTTTTTTGTTTTTTTTTATGTGCAACTTATCCCAACAGTTGTAAAAAACAAAACTCACGCCAAAATGTGGAAAAAGCAAATAAAAAAAAACAAAATAGCGGAAAAAGCAAAATAGCCGAGAAAGTAAAAAAGCAGAAAAAGCTTGACTCATATTTTGGACTATATACTACCGATCAACTAAATTGAAAATCCCCCAAATCCTTGACAATGACAATTGAATCCCTAAAGCCCTCCATGTGGATAAAGACAACATCAAAATTAGTCAACTTATTGTGAAATTTAAAATTGTAAATGTAATAACTGAGTAAAATTTTCCAAATTAGAATCCAAATTACAATAATAAATGTGGATAATCCATCCCCATCCATATTTGGTACCAACCTTAAAATCTGTACTTACAGTAATATATACAACTCATTTTGCGCTCTTCTCAGGCACAACTCTGTTTCGCATTGGTAAAACATATCTCAAGAATTCATTTTTCTGCATTGATTTTGCGATTTTGTTCCAAGATTGAATATTTATTGTTTACTTATCTAATTTAGCAGGATTTAATTTTACAGTGTTCTTCTTCAGGTACACCTGTATTATGTATTGGTAAGACATATCTCAATTCTTCATTTTTTCTGCATTGATTTTGTGATTTTGTTTCAAGATCGAATTTTTATTGTTTACTTATCTAATTTGGCAGGATTTAATTTGTTTGTGTTCTTCTTCAGGTACACCTCTGTTTCGCATTTGTAAGACATATCTAAGTCCCTCATTTTTTCTGCATTGATTTTGCGATTTTTTTTCAAAATTGAATTTTTGATGTTTACTTATCTAATTTGGACAGGATTTTAATTTGTGTGTATCGATTAAGATGAAATTTTGAAGGGAGTTGATTAATCAAAAAAACAAGTTCAAAGAAAAAAAAAAGGGTTGAAAATTCAACTTATGAAACTAAGATGCTCGTAGCTCTAGAAATAAAGCATAGGCCGGGGAGGCCCAAAAAGGCTGACTATAAATGTGGGGATGAAGAAATCCAAATAAGCAAAAGTGGAATAGTTGAAAATAATGATGGGGATGAAATTGAGGTACTACTACCACATAAAATGAAGCTTAGGCCGATAAGGCCCAAAAAAGCGGAAACTAAACATGGGGATGAAGAAAACCTAGTGGAAATTCAAATATATGCTTTTTAGTAACAGATTGGATTGAAACAAGGGGTAGAAATGCTAAGCATTTTCAAGAGTTATTATGAAAATACATCTGTTGTAGAGGACTTCAATTTCTATGAAAATCGGGAGAAGTCACTTAGAGCTAGGAGGGAGTTGAAAGCGACAAACAAGTCATATGCTTCATCTCTCGTCTCTCTAACAGAAAACCTTTCGCTTGATTCTTAATCATGATGAAGAGTAGTGTATGAATTCAACTGTACAAGTCGAGGAGCCAGTGCATTTGCCAGAAGAGAATGAAAGGCTTAGCTAGTGTAGTGTCCTCCAATTTTCTTCTGTTTTTTGGTTGAGTAGAGAGTTTTCACTTCAATTTTTCTTATTCCTAATGAGAAGTGTTCTTTTGTCATTTTCCTTATTAGTAGTAATGTTCTCTATTGAATATTCGAACTTGGATATTTTTCTATGCTCTGAATCTGTCATTTTTAAAACCTAGTAATCAATAGGGAGATTGTTAAGAATGGTCATGAAGATATGCCGAAATCACAGTACTTGATCGTACAATTATTTTCCATCAACACCTTATGTTTATATCTACTTAAGTATTTCATTTTAATAGCCATAATTGATTTTATATACATTGTCACAGCTTCTCGATTTGCTTTTAGTAACTTTTGTCATATAACTTGAATTGTTTATAGTCTGTAGTTTCCTCAAAAGTACTATTTGTTTTAACATTCATGTGGCTGTTGAAAATTAAGATGTCACATATGTTTACGTACCGAAATTTTCTAGGTCATGATTTAAATGATTCTCATAATACAGGGTTAAAAATGGAAGGACTATATTCTATTAGATTCATATAGAGACTCTTTGTCTCTATTATGAACTTTTAAATACCGTTTTAGAAATATGCTTGGACAACTTGATCGTACGTGTGATTTTACCTTTAATGTCCGTCAACACTTTATGTTTCTAACTACTTAAGTATTTCCTTTTAAGAGCCACGTTCGATGTTATAAATTATGCCTTGTCGTAGCTTCTCGATTTACTTTTTCTAACTTTTGTCGTAACCCAGAATACAGAAACCAGTTTTATAACACTCACATGTATTCTTTATAGTCTATAATTTTCCTCAAAAGTGCTATTTGTTTTCCATATTCACGTATACTGAAATGTTTCTCAGACTACATTGGGTTAAATAAATTGAAATGACTACACTGTTCCATAGATTTATATTGAGATAAAAATACTCTTCCAGATTTTAACTAAAGTAAACAGTGTACTCATACGCAGATTCCTTCTGGAGATTGTCAATGTCAATATTGTTCATGCAAATTCTGTGGAATGGCTGGTGGAAGTTCTGAATTCTCCATATGTAGTTTGTGTGAAGAAAAATGTGAGCTTAAATGTTTGCCTTCCTCTTGTTTAGATGATCCCATTTAATGATCTTATATATGCAACATATGTGGTGATGGCGGTGACTTGGTCTTGTGTGATAGTTGTCCCTCAAGCTTCCATCATGGTTGTTTGAACATTGATGTATGTATGCTTTATCCCCTTTTCATACTTAGTTGACTTATTTTTTACATAACGTTTTAAATATCTGCATGGACATCAGTAATTGATCGTACAATTATTTTCCTTCAACACCTTATGTTTATATCTACTTAAATATTTCCTTTTAATAGCCATAATTGATTTTATATACATTGTCACAGCTTCTCGATTTGCTTTTAGTAACTTTTGATTTTAAGAGCCACGTTCGATGTTATAAATTATGCCTTGTCGGAGCTTCTCGATTTACTTTTCCTAACTTTTGCCATAACCTAGAATACAGAAACCAGTTTTATAACACTCACATGTATTCTTTATAGTTTATAATTTTCCTCAAAAGTGCTATTTGTTTTCCATATTCACGTGATGTACTGAAATGTTTCTCAGACTACATCGGGTTAAATAAAATGAAATGACTACACTGTTCCATAGATTTATATTGAGATAAAAGTACTCTTTCAGATTTTAACTGAACTAAACAATGTACTCATATGCAGATTCCTTCTGGAGATTGGCACTGTGATTATTGTTCATGCAAATTCTGTGGAATGGCTGGTGGAAGTGCTGAATTCTCCATATGTTGTTTGTGTGAGGAAAAATGTGAGTTTAAATGTTTGCCTTCCTCTTGTTTAGATGATCCCATTTAATGATCTCGTTTGATATAAATCACATATAATAATTAGTGTTGCACAGATAATTTACAAATATTATTACTTTTTCTGCAGTTCATACGAATTGCGTTAAAGAGAAGGTTGCCGAATATTATTACAATAATCCATCTTTTTGTGGGAATAAATGCCTAAAGGTATTTTGCTAACTATACAATGCATGGAACTATTCGATTAGTGAAGTTTCCTTCAAGAAATATATAGGAGTATCATTTATTTCTTCATGTTCATGTGGGATTTACTATGTAGAATATATGTGCATGGAACATACATATAAAATTTCTTATGGAAGGAACATATGGTATATGACAAATACAGAAAAAATAAAAATATAAAAAATTACTATCTATTTATATGCATTCGAAAAATGCTACTCTATGATTTTCATAAATGAATACCAAGATATTTATAATGTTCAATCTACTCCACTGTGATTTAAAAGAAAAAATTTATCCCCCTGTGAAAATATTAAAAAAACAATTTACCTCCTTGAGCCGATGATTGTAACTTACTTGTCGAAATTGAGAGTGAACATGAAAAGTATATTGTAATATAGGGGTTAAATTGTCACATTTATTAAAACACAGATGGGTAAATTGCCACATTATCATAACATAGGGAGATAAATTGCCATATATAAAAATATCAGGGAGGCAGTGTTAAAATTACATGGGGTAAAGTGATTTTTTTATAATCACAGGGAAATATATCGAAAATTATGAATATCAAAGGTGGGTAAATTGCTATTAACTCTATAAACAACATGTGAACTTGTTTTACCTAGTCGAGTCGAGCTCGGGCCGAACTTCAAAAGTTTCCAAACGAAAAATTTTGTTCAAGCTTGTTTGATTTATTTGACGAACTGAGTTTTTATCGAACGAGCTCGAATGAAGTATTAAATAGTTTAATTTGATTTTCAACCCTCCTCATTCAATGCGTAAAAAAAATGAATGCAATCATGTCCATTGGATCTATACATTTCATGTTTTAGTTAATTAGCAGTAGCACCCTTTTCTTCTGTTTTCCTTTTTTTTTTTTTTTTTTTTTATACTAAAGAAACAAAGGAAACAACTATTCTAAGTCAACACGCAAAAGGTGTACCAACTCAACATGGGCTTCTTTCCAAGTGCCTTGAATGTTATGTCCCAATTTAGCCAATGCATCCGCGCATCCATTAGTGACCCTTTTCGTGCGGGCAATTTTGCTTTTTCACGGTCTATGTAGTAACACTCTACAATCTTCAATAATACGGCCTAAGGGGTGAATCTCAGTGTTAGCTTCACGAATCAATTGAACCATTACCTCAGAGTCGATCTCAAGAATAACTCTTTTTAGTCTTCTTTCCCAAGCCAAATTCAGCCCCTCTCGTGCCGCTAGTAATTACGCAACTGTAAACGAAACATCCCCAAGTCTTCTTGCAAATCCAACAATCCAATCTCCCTTTTCATCACGGATTAATCCCCCTGCAGCCGCACTATTTTTCTCGGAGAACACACTTCCATCCGTATTAATTTTGTGCCAGCCCTTGTCCGTTTCATCCATTTGCTTTGCTTATCTGTTCTTGTTCTCTTAGGTCCAACCTTGCATCTAATTTGCGCAATTTCGCTCGCAAGTTTCTTAGCCGAGAGAATAACCACCCTTAAACGGTTCCTGAATGTCCTGAAAAGTTTCTTTGTTCCTAGCTTTCCAGATCGACCAAGTTAATGTGATAAACATCACACCCCAAGGCACCTCCAGTAACAAGATATGTAAACTTAGCTTTCGCGATTTTAACTTTGATCCATGTTTCGGGCCTAAGTTGACAGAATTCCAAATATTGAGTTGGGGCAATCAAAACTTCCCAAACTCCTTTTGCCACTAAACAATCACGAAGAGCATGGACTATAGATTCAACATCGTTGTTACATCTAAGACAAGAGTTAGATTCAGCGATTTTTCTATCATACCTTAGCTTATTATTAGCAAGGCTATCGTGTAGGCAGGTCCAAAAAAAAATGTATTCTTTTCGGGCATTTAATCCTCCATAGCCATTCTCAACTGTCCAAATTACTTGTTTCGCTTTGTTAGAGGCATATGTACGCTGTTTTGCAAGAATCAGACTCCAAACCCTCTTGTCAAGTTGGTTTAAATTCAGCGGAAGGGGCATGTTGTTAATCTTTTCCCAGATAGATTCAGGTAAGGCAGTCCTCAAAATCCCCCTGTCCCAATTGCCATGTTCATTAATAATGTGTGCCACTTAAGATTCAAATCCTCCTCGTGTATCACTCCTTCCAAAGTAAGAGCTAACGGTTCTTCACCCACCCAATAATCATGACAAATAGAAACTGTTTTACCATCACCAATGCGCCAACGGATACAATCCTCTACCCCTTTAAAGCTCCGTACCACTCCCTTCCAAGTGAAGGAGTCCCATCCCTTAATTTTATATGAAATCAAGTCCTCTTTCTTAAGGTATTTGTTAAGAAATGTGTCCCCCCATAATCTATTTTCACCATTAATTGTTTTCCACCCCACCTTGGCGAGGAGGGCAATGTTTGTTTTTCTAGCTTGTTGAATACCCAGGCCTTCCTCTTTCTTGGCTTTCGTAACCTTATGCCATCCCACGAGATGTATTTTTCTTTGAGATACGTCGGAAGACAAAAGAAAATTTCGGTTCAATTTGTCGAGTTCATCGCAAGTAGAACTTTGGGAGCCAATTAGTTTGAATCACATGATTCGCCGACATTATTGCTTGAATAAGTGTAGCTCGGCCCGCGAGAGACAAAAGTTTGGCCTTCCAAGCCGCCAAATGGATAGCCAAACGGTCTATCATTTCTTGAAAAGTTCTAGTGGAAACCCTCTCATAAATAATTGGGACTCCTAAGTATTTTCCAAGATTGTTTGTGCGACCTACATTAAGAATCGATGTGATTTCTCTTTTGATTCTCCCACCTCTTCCACTAGCAAAAAAATCCTTGGATTTAGGAAAACTAATTTTGAGTCCCGAAGAAGCACAAAAAGAGTATAATACCCTCTTGATGCAACAGGCGTTCTTTTTAGTAGCTTTCGCCATAAGTAGAAGGTCGTCCGCAAAGAACAAATGAGATATATTAGGTCCCCCTCTACATGGACTGAGAGGCTGCCATCTCTTCCGATTCACCTCCTCACTAATCATATACGATAACCTTTCCATGCACATGACAAAGAGATACGGCGATAGGGGGTCCCCTTGCCTAAGACCACATTATGGCTCGATAGCCTCCAAAGGTTCATCATTCCAAATAAGACGGGGCTTGGAACATTTGACACAAAAAAGTATTAGTTTAATCATCTCAATAGGAAAGCCAAAGAAAATCAACGTCTGCTCCAAGAACACCCAGCTAACCCGGTCATACGCCTTCTCTAAATCCAATTTAGTCATCATGCTTCCTATCTTGTTCTTCTTTCTGATAGAAATAGTGTCCTGCAAGCCAGCTGTATGGCTAGTATTTATTGTAATAAATGAGGAACTATTCAATTTCGATTAATAAATGCACTTTATCAAATGGTCATCTTTATCTTATGTAATAATTATCTACGCATAAGGATAGAAGTCCTTAGATCACAGGGCTATGGGACAACCCGTGGACTGATCTCCAAGGCCGTGATCTAGAACATATTCAAGAGTCGTAGAATCCAATCGAGATAGGACATCGTTGGATTCGGTTAGACTCTCACTGTTGTGTGTACTCCGATGAACTGGAGGACGCTGGGGTCCACGAGCGTGACTGGGATAGTCGACACACATAAGTGGGTGGCTTGCTGGGATGGCAAGCGCACTGAATACCCCAACTAGGAAATAACTCACCATGGAAGCGGTAGTCGCATATCGGGGTTGAAGTTATTTCATATTTATAATAGTATACGAGGAACAATCCCTAACTACTTGAGATGATAGGGTTTATCTGGTGCGAGGACGTCTATACTTTGATATGAGTTCCGACGGACTGGGGATCGCCAGAAAGTCTCTGTGGACTCATGTTGGGTATAGAGGAACTCGTATGCAGATTCATATCATCAACAAAGGATCCATTGACCCGACTTGATAGGTTGGGAAATTCTCCTATGAATTTCTGTGAGAAATTAATTCTGGTAAAATCCTTGGCCAAGGTATCTGACGACTTTATGTAAGTAGCTCATAAAGATTAAGTCAAAGAGAATTTATTTCGAGACCAGAGTACATAAGGTCAAGACAAAAGAAAAGGGAATCCGATGAAAGACCATACCCTTAAGTCTCGACTGGGAGATTGATCAATGGAGAGATTATGTCGTATATGGAAATTGTAAATGATAAAAGGTTCACTGAATTAATTCACCAGTGATTGGGCTCCATGGGCTTGTGACTGGACATCGACCGTGGAGTGTGGGAGAATTCCCAAATTAGCAGGGGTGCTAATTTTGGAATGATTAATTGACAGAGTGTTCGATTAATTTAGAGTATTAATTGCTCGAGTAATTAAATAATATTTAATTACAACCCACGGCCAATTATATGGTGAACCTACAGGGGCATACACAATACACATGAAGCGAAAGCGAGGAAGTAAGAACGAACGAGTCGACTAGGTCGACTGAGTCAAAATCGACTGGGTCGATTAAATGGGTGGGTCGACTGGGTCGACCCATGTGGAACGAAATTGGATCCAATTGGAATTGGATCAAGATTATAAATTAAATTGGAATTTAATTTATGAGTAAATTAATTAATTAGGATTTAATTAATTAATGGAATAATTAATTAATTAGACTTGGAGTTTAATTAATTAATTGGGAGATGATTTAATTAATTAGGCTATTTAATTGGGAGATTAAATAAAGCCCTGAAAGATTAATTAATATGGGCCATGAATTAATTAGAAGACTTAGTCTTCTAATTAAAGAGGGCCATGGCCCATGTAGGAGAATTAGTATCCTAATCCTAGTAGGATTAGGTTATGAGAGATATCTATAAATAAGAGACTAGGTCTCATATCTCACAGACAACTCCACAAGAAAATCAAGAAAAGCAAAAATTCTCTCCCTCTCCCTCTTGTGATCGGCCGAACCATACTTCCACTTTGGAAGAATTTTCGTCTTCGATTCTTCGTTCCAAAGCTGTTCTAAAACCTAGACATTAATATACCCTATGTTCCAGTTGATTAGGATATATTAATTTTCGTGATATTGTGGTGTATCAACTCGTAGAGGCGCAACACGTGGGGCGCTAATCAAAGGCGTGGGTCGATCTTACCGGGGCAGAATTCAGAGCTCGTCTTGCTAGCCGAGGATTTGCAAGGAGACAGGTATAAACGAGAAAACTTATACTGTCATTAATTTATATTCATATATATACAACTAGAGAATATCCTGGCAAGATTCTTTAAGAGGCCCTAAATTTTTTTTATATTCCGCTGTGCCTATGGCTGTTTTTCTTACCGAATCCCAACAGTGGTATCAGAGCCAACTCTAGGCTTTGTATATATATGAATTTGCAAATTCTGTGTTTTTATAAATCATACGTTTGATTTATGTGTGGCTAGTTCTTTAACTTTATATGTTTTAGAACATAGATCTGTTAACTTAGAGTTAATGTAAAATTTTAATTCTAAAATTTTATCGTGTTAATTTTTATTTTGGATTAAATTAATTAAAACTGTTGATTTTAATTAATTAAGGAATCAAATACAAATTAAAGCAAAACAAAAGGAAATCAAAGCAATTACATCGACAATTTGTTCTCTTGGTGAAAATTATTGTCGACATAAGTGCTCGGCATAACTTTTGATTTTCTTTTGTAAACGTAATTCACATGACCATGTGTAATTGCATGAATGTTGTTTTAATTTGGAAAAAGTGTTACGTAAGATTTGAAGCCATGTTAAGTAATTGCAATTGAATTTTGTTGATTGCAAAATGTTGGATTCTTGTCAATTTGAAGCCTACGATTTACGGCATGACATGGTGGTTCAAAAATTTTCGTGGCAGAATTTTGGATAATCTTGAACAAAATCTTGGAGATTTGGTTGTTATGGAATCTTGGTGAATCTTGGAAAGATCTTAGAGATCTTGTTAAACAAGGAAACTTAGAGTTTCAATTGTAAGAAGAGATTTAATTAAAATTAATCTCTTCTAGTAAGTTACCAAGATTAAAGATCTTAGAGATCTTATTAAACAAGGAAACTTAGAGTTTCAATTGTAAGAAGAGATTTAATTAATCTCTTCTAGTAAGTTACCAAGATTAAAGATCTTAGAGATCTTATTAAATTAGGAAACTTAGAGTTTTGGATAAGGTAAGAATCTTAGAGATTTAGATTACCTTAATTAACCAATTTAATCAAGATAAGAATTGTAGATTACTTAGAGCTCAAGTAAGAGCTAATTAATCTTAGAGGTTAATTGTTAATTCAAAATTAATTAACTTGGATGAATTTTTGCGAATTAAAATTAATGAAGCCGGTAAATTTACATTTATGCCCTTATGTGAATTTATGCATGTTCTTGAGTGAATATGTGGATTGGTCGATTTTGCCCCTAAGCCCTGTGTAGTTTTGGTTTATTTATTTTATGGGTTCTAATTAAATGGGCCTGATTGGTGCCCTTGCTTGCGCAAACAATTGTAATAGAATAGGGCCTTTATTTTTATAAGCTAGGCTTAGATTAGGCTTGGAGCCAAGAAGACCTCATGAAGACTTGGAGATCCACATGGAGGCCCATTACCTTGGAGGACATGGAGGCCCAATTCATTACATGGAGGCCCAATCAAGGTGGATATTACAAGAAGGCCCATGATGTATGGGTTTGAAAATTGTAATAGTTAGGACATTTAATTTCCACCCTAGACTGACCAATTGGTCCATCATGTGGCTCGTGATGGATCGCATAGGATGGGCAATCGACCAATCATATGTGCAATGCTAGGTGATATATGTTTACTATTATTCTTTGATGTATGTCTTGCATGCTTAGAATAGATCACGTAAACAAGATAAAGCATAATCTGATGAGACCTCGCACGAAGAAAACTTAAAACCTCCAATTGAACTTAAAAACTCAATTAGAATATTAAATCGAATAACGGGCGCATATGAATGGGGTCTATGGTCCGAGTCTATCCAATTACTAGGTCTTAGGCATATTGTACAAATATATCTCGAGGTCTCACGAGTCGTGGGTCGAGCTATAGGAAGATGATATGTCTATTGCCTCGATGCACAGTTTAGTGCCAAGGGAGGGGATAGCAAGGTTCTAGGCGCTGTCTCACGAGTCGTGGGGCGTCTAGGATTGAACTATTTCTCTTCACGAGTATTGGACATGATTTAACGCGAGTAAGTATGGATGTCTCACGAGTCGTGGGTCCATAACGAAAACCGAGGCTGAATGAACTCAAGGGTTAGCTGGGATGGTTAACCGGCGACGTGATCGCCCACCAAGTGGATCAATTGGTATGGCCAACGAGTCGTGGGTACTGAGCGATTGCATTTGGGCCTTGAGCCCATTAGGAAATTTTTATTTCCCGAACCTTATGTGGGGGCATAAGTATTCGACAAAAATAGTGGGAGTAATTTACAAATGAAAACCATGTTTGTAAATTATGCATTGATATTAATCTGCAGCGTACTTATCGTCATGTTTATGATAGTTAATCATAAGTTATGTATCCATGAATATTTACCATCATACTTGAATCAAATAAATTGACTGAACCCAAATGTATTTTGAATGACTTCGAAACTTGAGAAATTATTCTCGAGTCCAAGCAAGGACTAATCTCCTTACAAAGATTTCATTGTTTTTCCTTTCGAAGTTACACTTCGACTGGAATGGTGATAGGTTTCACCAAGCCGCCGTTTTCGAAGTTACTCTTCAAATAAGAAAGGTGATAAGTTTCACCAGAGGGTTGAGGATGGTTCTCAAGCCCAAATTTTCTTAAAGGCAAACATGAAGTCTCCCATGAATGGGAAGTAACATCTTGTGAAAAGGTCTCAAAAGGCTCGAGAGATGGAAGAAGAGGAATGTATCCTCTCTAAAGGGAAGTAACCTTGGAGGTTTTTCTGTAAGGATGATAAGTTGAAAAGTCAATCAAAATGATTCTTCCATGGATTAAGATCAAGGGAAGAGGGAATTGAACCTATTCATCCCATAAGGGATGATTAAATTTTATTGAACTTAACCTTATGGTTAAAGTAATGCATAAGGGTGTTGGATGCCCGATGAAGTACTCATTGATGCATACAATGCATCTAAAGCCATGAATTATTTAGATCATTGGAATTTGCTTATACCATCCCTTGTCTTAAGGGATGTGATAGTTCCATAATGGTTGGAACTGATTGCGCTATAAGATTTATACGCAAAAGGTGTACATAAGCAAATGAGTATGGATACTCATATATCGACTAAATAAAATATGCATAGTCAATAAAATATAAATAATCAAGATTTCACACACTTGAGTCGTTGTAAAAACCGAAAGGCGATACACGAATACTAAAACATATTTCCGAATTAAAAGATTCAAAGACTGAGCTCGACTGGGTCGAGCTTGACTGGGATGCTGTACATAGTAACCGACTTTCGAATCTTGCTTAATGGAAATTAGATTTAGTAATTGGTTGCTAGGCAACCAAGAGGCATAAACAATTGCAATGGATTTAATCCATTTTTAAGTGTGTAGAAACACTAAATCATTAGTGGGAGATAAGGCGTCTCTAGTACCCTCATGGGTAAAAGTACGTTGTGATGTACAAATCCAAATTACTTTTGGAATAAAAGAAGAGAGCCTAATCAATGAAAGCATGTAAGAGATTTGGATCGATTCAAAATCAAACATGCATAGGCAGTAAGCCATTGATTATTTAATAGAGAATTAGATTCTCGAAATGTAAGACCCGCTTGAAACGTTGTATGTTGTCAAGCATTCTGGACATGTAAATGTCCATTAAGAAATCTTACATGAAATTCCTTATTCAAACAAATGAAACTTGATCGAGAAAATCGAAGATACTGAGCTAAGTATCTCAGAAGCCAGATCCAAAACATATCACGTGATATGAGTTTTGGTATTGTACCTTCATATGCATTCATGCGCATATAGGGTCTCCCGCTTATGTGAATAAGCTGGTGGGAGATAAGTTGGACGTAAAGTCCATCTTATGCAATTCGTGGGGTATCCAGGAAACTCTATAGGATACAAGTTCTACGATCCAACAAGATAAACTACGTTTGTCTCAAGGAACGCACACTTCTTGGAGAAGGATTTCTTGCTGGGCAAGAAGGAACACAACGTAGAACTAGATGAGGTCGATCAAGTTGACCCATCACCACAGGCAGTGGGAGAACAAGAGCATGAAAGTACATCAGAGAGTACACCGATACTTCGTAGGTCAAAAAGACAACGTAGAGAACCCGAGAGGTACTACAGTCTGCTGCGTGAGACTAGACAGTCTCTAACCGACCCAAGGACTTACGAAGAGGCTATGCTAGGCATAGACTCGGGAAAGTGGCGTGAAGCCATGGAATTCGAATTGGACTCCATGCACTCGAACAAGGTCTGGGCCTTGGTAGATCCACCAGTGGGAGTAGCTCCCGTGGGTTGCAAGTGGATCTATAAGCGAAAGCTTGGAGTGAACGGAGATGTAATAACCTACAAGGCGCGACTAGTGGCAAAAAGGATACACTCAAAGGCCAAGCATCGACTTTGAGGAGACCTTCTCGCCCGTTGCAATGTCTAAATCCATTCGAATCTTGCTAGCCATAGCTGCGTGGTATATCTACGAGATATGGTAGATGGATGTAAAGACTGCCTTTCTCAATGGGGACATTGACAAGGAGATCTACATGGAGCAACCAAAAGGATATACATCCAAAGGAGATGAACACAAGGTGTGCAAACTCCAGAGGTCCATTTATGGACTGAAGCAAGCTTCCCGAAGTTGGAACATTCGTTTCGATGAGACAATCCAAACTTTTGGATTCATCAAAAACATGTCCGAACCTTGCGTGTACAAGAAGATCAGTGGGAGTACAGTTGAATTTTGGTGCTTTACGTTGATGACATTCTTCACATTGAAAACAATGTGAAAGTGTTGTACGAAACTAAAGCATGGTTATCTACACAATTCTCAATGAAGGAATTGGGAGAAGCATCCTTTGTACTGGGTATAAGGATCTATCGAAATAGATCAAAAGGAATGCTGGGCCTCTCCCAATTGCAGTACATAGATAAAATCATAAAAAGATTTAATATGGAAGAATCCAAGAGAGGATTGCTTCCAATGAGACATGGAATTGCACTCTCTAAGTCTATGGCCCCAAAGACGCCTGAAGAGAGAAGCAATATGTCTCGAGTACCATATGCATCTGCAATAGGAAGCATAATGAATGGTATGTTATGTACGAGACCAGACGTAGCATACGCTTTAAGCGTTACAAGTTGCTACCAGTCTGATCCAGGTGAGCAGCACTGGATAGCTGTAAAGGCAATTCTGAAGTACCTGAGAAGGACTAAGGAATTGTTCTTGGTATACGGTGGAAGAGAATTGAAATTGGAAGGCTATACTGATTCTAGCTTCCAATGTAATGTAGACGACTTCAAGTCGACATCTGGATACGTGTTCTGCCTCAATAGTGGTGCGGTAAGCTGGAAGAGCTCCAAGCAAAACACTACCGCAGATTCAACCACCGAGACATAATACATTGCCGCGAGTGAAGCAGCAAGGGAAGGTGTTTGGATGAAAAACTTCATCCAGGAATTGGATGTGATACCTAGCATTGTCGAGCCATTACTATCTTCTGTGATAATAATGGAGCTATCTCGCAAGCGAAGGAGTCGAGATCTCATCAGAATCCCAGCACGAACTAAGACGATACCATTTGATATTTATATCATTGGTAGAGGAGACATAAAGATGGAACGTGTCACCTCAAGGGATAATACGCCGGACCCGCTATCTAAGCCATTGCCTCAAAAAGGCATTTGAGAAACATCTGCATAAGATGGGACTCAAGAACATAAAAGACTGGCTTTAGGACAAGTGGGAGATTGATAGAAATAGTGTCCTGCAAGCCAGCTGTATGGCTAGTATTTATTGTAATAAATGAGGAACTATTCAATTTCGATTAATAAATGCACTTTATCAAATGGTCATCTTTATCTTATGTAATAATTATCTACGCATAAGGATAGAAGTCCTTAGATCACAGGGCTATGGGACAACCCGTGGACTGATCTCCAAGGCCGTGATCTAGAACATATTCAAGAGTCGTAGAATCCAATCGAGATAGGACATCGTTGGATTCGGTTAGACTCTCACTGTTGTGTGTACTCCGATGAACTGGAGGACGCTGGGGTCCACGAGCGTGACTGGGATAGTCGACACACATAAGTGGGTGGCTTGCTGGGATGGCAAGCGCACTGAATACCCCAACTAGGAAATAACTCACCATGGAAGCGGTAGTCGCATATCGGGGTTGAAGTTATTTCATATTTATAATAGTATACGAGGAACAATCCCTAACTACTTGAGATGATAGGGTTTATCTGGTGCGAGGACGTCTATACATTGATATGAGTTCCGACTGACTGGGGATCGCCAGAAAGTCTCTGTGGACTCATGTTGGGTATAGAGGAACTCGTATGCAGATTCATATCATCAACAAAGGATCCATTGACCCGACTTGATAGGTTGGGAAATTCTCCTATGAATTTCTGTGAGAAATTAATTCTGGTAAAATCCTTGGCCAAGGTATCTGACGACTTTATGTAAGTAGCTCATAAAGATTAAGTCAAAGAGAATTTATTTCGAGACCAGAGTACATAAGGTCAAGACAAAAGAAAAGGGAATTCGATGAAAGACCATACCCTTAAGTCTCGACTGGGAGATTGATCAATGGAGAGATTATGTCGTATATGGAAATTGTAAATGATAAAAGGTTCACTGAATTAATTCACCAGTGATTGGGCTCCATGGGCTTGTGACTGGACATCGACCGTGGAGTGTGGGAGAATTCCCAAATTAGCAGGGGTGCTAATTTTGGAATGATTAATTGACAGAGTGTTCGATTAATTTAGAGTATTAATTGCTCGAGTAATTAAATAATATTTAATTACAACCCACGGCCAATTATATGGTGAACCTACGGGGGCATACACAATACACATGAAGCGAAAGCGAGGAAGTAAGAACGAACGAGTCGACTGGGTCGACTGAGTCAAAATCGACTGGGTCGATTAAATGGGTGGGTCGACTGGGTCGACCCATGTGGAACGAAATTGGATCCAATTGGAATTGGATCAAGATTATAAATTAAATTGGAATTTAATTTATGAGTAAATTAATTAATTAGGATTTAATTAATTAATGGAATAATTAATTAATTAGACTTGGAGTTTAATTAATTAATTGGGAGATGATTTAATTAATTAGGCTATTTAATTGGGAGATTAAATAAAGCCCTGAAAGATTAATTAATATGGGCCATGAATTAATTAGAAGACTTAGTCTTCTAATTAAAGAGGGCCATGGCCCATGTAGGAGAATTAGTATCCTAATCCTAGTAGGATTAGGTTATGAGAGATATCTATAAATAAGAGACTAGGTCTCATATCTCACAGACAACTCCACAAGAAAATCAAGAAAAGCAAAAATTCTCTCCCTCTCCCTCTTGTGATCGGCCGAACCATACTTCCACTTTGGAAGAATTTTCGTCTTCGATTCTTCGTTCCAAAGCTGTTCTAAAACCTAGACATTAATATACCCTATGTTCCAGTTGATTAGGATATATTAATTTTCGTGATATTGTGGTGTATCAACTCGTAGAGGCGCAACACGTGGGGCGCTAATCAAAGGTGTGGGTCGATCTTACCGGGGCAGAATTCAGAGCTCATCTTGCTAGCCGAGGATTTGCAAGGAGACAGGTATAAACGAGAAAACTTATACTGTCATTAATTTATATTCATATATATACAACTAGAGAATATCCTGGCAAGATTCTTTAAGAGGCCCTAAAATTTTTTTATATTCCGCTGTGCCTATGGCTGTTTTTCTTACCGAATCCCAACACTTTCTTCTTCTAAGACTATGCAAAAGTTCTTCGACCATTAAAATGTTGTCGTGAGTGCCACGCCCTGGTATGAAACTACTTTGAAGTGGGCTAACAAGGTCTGGCATAAGAGGCTTTAAACGTTGAGCAATATTTTTTGTAATTACTTTGTAGAATCCATTAAGAAGCGCTATCGGTCTAAATTTTGCAATTTATTCCGGACTCTCTTATTTCGGTATAAGGAAAAGGAATGAATCCCCCAAGGCTTCAGGAAACTGTCCTTGAACAAAGGCTTCATCCACAAGATTAAAAACCGACTCCCCCACCAAGGTCCAATATATTTGATAGAAGAAAGCACGAAGTCCATCTGGTCCAGGGGCTTTGTATGCTCCGAGGCTTTTAACAGTCCATTTATCTGCCGGCCACCTTCGTAACTGGTCTTGAAAGATTAGCCAACTCACTCGTAGGGATGCATTTTTTGAGAGGACTAATAGGCAGGTTTGCATTTTCCACACAGTCTTCCTGCCGATACAACGTAGAGAAAAACCCGAACACATGTTGTTTCAAGATATCACCATCCGTCTGCCATATTCCATCGACTTTGAGGGCAAGAACTTTGTTTTTTCTATGCCGACAAATCGTAGTCATGTGGTTGAATCGCGTTTTTCAATCTCCATATTCCAGCCATTTCACTCTCAATTTTTGGTACCAAAGCAACTCCTCTTGTGTCAACACTTCATTATATTCCGCAATGAGGACCTTTTCCAGCACACTCAAATCAGCGTTTTCCTTAATAATAACGCTTTTTTGAATACCGTTGATTCTAGCAAGAAAATGGCATTTTCGTGCAAATATGTTACCAAATGTTATCCGGTTCCACTCCCTAAGAACTGTAGGTAGTTTACCAATTGCTTCAATGATTGAGTCAGAATTTTGCCAAGTCTCACTCACAATTTTTTTGCACTGTGGACTAGTAGTCCTAGCTAATTCGAAACGGAACGGCTTGGTGGAGGTAGTTTGGTCTAATCCATTACAAAGTGTAAGCAATGGGTGGTGGTCCGAGTGAGTTGGTGGTAAATGAAGTACCAAACCATCCGAAAATAAATTCTGCCAATCCGTATTCACAAGAGACCTATCAATTCGCTCTCTAATTTTTGCAAATCCATCCCTTGAGTTGGACTATGTAAACTTTGGGCCCCTAAACCCTAAGTCCATCAACCCACATTGATCTAACATATGTTTAAAACGGAAGCATCTCCTTAAAGTCGGAGCCCTACCACCTCTCTTTTCATTCGATGAAAGCATTTCATTGAAATCTTCTGTCAAAAGCCACGGTAGATTAACCGCAGTACTCATTTCCTCCAATTTTCTCCACAACCCCTCACATACCGAAGGGTTAGGATTTGCATAAATCCCGGAACAAAGCCGTTCAATTTGATATTTGGGTCTAATAATCGAATGAATAGCTTGTGGACTAACATCAAGAACTTCAACCCGAATTTCTTCAATACGCCACAACATCCAAATTTCACCCCCTCTTCCCATATAGGTACACGACAAACACCAGAGTATCCAAGACTACTCGAAATAGAAATAGCATGATTCACTGATACTTTAGTTTCAAGTAAAATACAACCTCAGGGTTATGTACCTTAATTAATTCCCGAAAGTTTGTCAAGAACTTCTCGTTCTCCGCTCCCTGGCAATTCCATGTTAAGACCTTCAGTAATGACAATTTAAGGTTGTTCATTAAAATGGGGACGCTAATTGCTATCCCTGCCCAATGTTCCAACATCTGTTGTGCGATACTCGCTGCCATCATTTCCTGACGTACGTCCTCCACACGACTTGTTTGTAGCTTCAATTCCGCATATTGCATCTTCCCCCCCCATTCTGTATGAACTTCATCGGTGCTGACATCTGCCAAATTGTAATGTCGATCGCCATCTGGCTCAAGAGGTCGAAATGTGTTAAATGTCCTTGATAACTCTGTGAAAAAAAGTGTTATCAAGTCTATTTCCTTAACTCATTCGATTACTTTTATTAGAGTTTTGGTATAATCTTAGGCAATTTTAGTTAGTTATGTATTTTGTTCGCTCGGGTCATTGGTTTGGTTGTTTTGTGCATAAATTGAGATATTTTCCTATATATTGTGTTAATATTTGTAGGCCTAAGCTATTTTGGATCTAAAGACATGATTGGAAGCGAAGAACAACGAATAAACAACAATTTTCTTTTCTATAAACAGAACCTATACAAACTCTACTCTGATTTGACATGAAGTAACTTATCTCTTAATTACACTATTTATATCATATAACAAACATTATTTGACATAAAAGTCTTACACATCTTACACTTACAACCTCAGTCTTCAAAAAAAAAACATACACCTTACTTTATTTCTCAAACCACTATCTCAAAATCCAAACAAATAACATTACACAAATCTAGATTATTTCACAAACATCCACTACTTTCCAAAACTACTTTCTCGAACACCAAACAAACATGCCCAGAGTTTATTAAAATATCATTTGAATTTGATTTTTCAGGAATGCAACAAATTCATTTAATAATATTTAATAGTAACAATAAGACCATTTGAAGTTCTCTGCTTGTAGCCATGTCTATTTTGGGTATTTACAGAATACAGCATATCCATTAGGGGTGTTCAACGAAACCGCTAGACCGCCCCAACCGATCAACCCAACCCAAACCGACCGCAATTTTACGGGTTGAAGGTTTGATGGGTTGATCTTGGGCATCATGAAAAAAAGACCGCAATTTTCAATCGGGTTTGGTTTTATACTTTTTTAGACCGCATAACCGCATTCGACCGCACTTTATATTAATGATGATGTATACATGTTTTATTTTATTTTATTATTTAATTTAGTCCTAGATTTAAGAAAATGAGAAATATAATATAAGTATATACTTTAACAAATTAGTCGTGTTCCACAACCCAAACCCCAATTATATTAGAATCTTACGTAAATCTCTAATCTGAAGTGCCAAAAAGATAAAAAAAAAAAATAAATCCAAAACTAGAACAAATTAGTTAAAAAATATTCTGCTAAAAACAAAAAGTAAAGCAGAAAAGAAATATCAATCAAACTTTTCATTGGCCATTAACCACCAACACCAAGTTCGAATATAAAGATATTTTTCTCTTTTGTTTATTCTTTGGGAACAATATGATTTTTGTGTAATGAAAACTTGTTAATTTAGTGTTCGGGTTTGTTTTTAGCTTTCATTAAATTATGTAATCATTGAAAATCATATTTTACATTATCTCCATTATATTTTCTATGCAAGTTTACTAAATTTATTAATAAAAACAAAAAATTGTAATTAATTAGTACATTTATATTTAACTTATCAAATAATAAAAATACAAGAAAGTTGATAATTGAGACCGCAAAACCCGCCCCAAACCGCCCCAACCCAAATGAACCGCATAGTGCAATCTCAAGACTTGTTGGGTTGAGTTTGGACCAGAGATTTCAAAACCCGCAAATATTGGGTTGAGTTTGGGCAAGTACAAAACCGCACTAGACCTCACCGCGAACACCCCTAATATCCATATTAAAGCGAAGGCCCATCTGAGCACATGGGAATTCTCTAACATCACAAACGGCTCAAACACTCTACCCCTTGAACTATTTGGGCCCAATTAATACTCTAACATCTGAGCATATGATTTAAATTTAATGACAATCCGATCCAATTGCTACATAACTTATGGGCCTTACTAGTTCATTCCAGCCCATTTAAGTGAACATATCACATAAGAATGAGCAAATTCTAAAACTTTCTCTTGGACGTACTGGAATATGTTAATACTCTTATATAAGTTATTATGTTAAAATTCGATGCAATATTCAAACAAATGTACAAAACCTTTTTTTTTTCCCTTTTACTTTTTACACGGAGTTTTAAGTAAATATTAAAAGATGAAATATTTAAGTATTTTTACATATATACCCTTAAAGTAGTAGTTGAAAGTTAGTAGTACCAAATCACTACTTTATGTGAGAGAGTATTATTTAAAAAAAATTTCATTTATATAAATATAGTGTTATTTAGAAACATCTCATAAATAAAATAATAGCAATTGTTCTACAAACAGAGTCAATCGACTCTCTAAATAAGTAGTCCATCTTTTAATGGGCCCGTAAATGTTCTTCAGCACGGCCCATTCTTAATTGCCCCAACTTAATCTTTATCTTGTGGATCTTCCAATCGTGAGGTCCAGCATATTACTTGGTGGGCCCTTTAAGTCTCCTCCTCCCCATTTGATGAATTATGTAGTAGTATAGCTAGAGTGAAATCCAATAAAACCGCTTATGTTTTGTCTAATTAATAAAAAAATTCTCTGTATTATTTTAATTAATAAAAAACTTTTTAATCAAATCATAAATGTGTGTGATATAGATATTAATTAGACTCATATATTATTCCCTTATTTTAAATTATTCAAACTAATAGTATATATAATGCAAAATTGTATTTTTAATGAAACATATAAAATCAAGCGAAACAAAACCGTACGAATACCAGGATAATACATTTAATTCTTTATCACCCCAATATATAAACAATAAGAGGAATGCTTAACTAATACCAGTTATTTTATTATTTTACCTTATTCTAGCTAGTATAATGTTAATTTAGCCATGTACAAGTATATACAGAGTAGAAACCAAAGCAGATTACGATCGAGTCTTCAATAAAAAAAATTTCAAAGTTAATATATAGAGCCGACCCTGAGACTTCAACTTAAATAATTTTTACATATTATTTAAATAAGAAACAATATTATTTGGTAAAAAACATTAATAATATGTTACACAATTTTATTAAATTAAAAAATAATTACATTAATGAATATATCATAAAAACTTAAACTTTTAATAAAAATACTACTATTACTTAAATATTACTCCTTTAACATTTTTTAAACAAAATTAACAATTCAATTATCATTCCCACCGCTAGTAAATTCGGTGGGATACTAGAAGAGGCGGGAATACCACATTTAATTCCCTATCTACCTAATCTCTCTCCCCCAAATTACAAGCGGCTAAAATCCAACCATGCGCCTATCTACCTAGCCGATCGCGAGACACCACTGTACCAGATCTGGCCCATCGCGCGCGACACCACCCAGCCGAACACTCACCATAGCTTCACCGCTGTACGCCACCAGCCTCCCCTAATAAACAGCCCTATCATATCCCCAATTTCCCAACCTACAAAACCCTAAAACCCAGATCTGCCCGCGCGCGGCCACCCCCTCTCCGATCTGACAGCGGAATTCGTCCACACCAGGTATTTTTCTTATTATGTTTTAAATTTCCAATCACTGTATGTGTAGCTAAATCTTATTACGTGGTGTTTATGGTAAAGAGGGAGAATTGATGTCTATATGATCTGAAGAGAGGGAGTAAGAAACGAGAATTAAAAAGAGATAATCTTAATAATCTGGATGTTTGTGTTTTTTAAGGGAACAATTGAATTTTCAGATTCACTATTGTATTTCTCTTAGTCTTATACTCTAATACGGATTTTTTTTTTGTTTAAATGTGGGCTGTTCTGCTGCAGTTTAACATCATCAGCTGCTGAAATGGTTATAAATCCATAGGTGATTTTGCTTAGGGGTCAGATTTTGATTATTAGAAATTTACCATCCAAATACACACTCACATCTTTACCTAGCAAGAAAACGAGATGCGAGAGCAGTGTTCTAAAATGCATTATGAAAAAATGCATAGGTATTCACCGAATTAATTATAACAAACAGTAATTATTCTCCGATCTGACAGCGGAAAATATGTTTTAATATTATGTTGCAATTCGGAAAAAAATTTATATTAGCCTCTCAATTTGAAGTTGGGGATAAATGTGCAGTTCCTATAAATTAGTTGGGGATAAGTTGGGGATTTATATTATCTTGCCCAAAATGACTATAAATTAGTCTATAAATGTGCAGTTCCTCAAATATCATCACTTGTTCTGGAGTTGAACAAGTTGATTTGCAAATGTGTTTAAAAGTTTAAATTTAATTTTATTAAAAAACTAACTGCTAAAACACAAAGTTGGACTTTTAAAATCTATGCTTCAAATTTTTATATATAGAAATAAAGATTTGTTAAAGCTAAACTATAAAGCACACAGAATGGATATTCGTCTACAACGAAGTTGGATGTACGATAGAGTTGATCCACGCAATAGATCTCTCAAGGATGAGTACGTGAGTAAAGTATGTGAGTTCATCACTTATGTTAAGTCGCATCCTGAATTTGCATCACATAATGAAGTTAAATGCCTGTGTTCGAAGTGTAAAAATAGATACTACAAAAAATATGAGGTCATAGTTGTACATTTATGTCGTTGGGGATTCAAGTACTACTACTGGTACTGGATTTCACACGGTGAAAGTCCGTCCACCACTCCACCTATTGATAATATCAACGCTGGTTAAAGGAGCGGTCAATATTTCCAGGCAACTCGTGGTGAGAGTTACAATCCGTACGAGAATCTTGTACATGATGCTATGAGGGATGTTGTGCAAAATTTCAAAGTAACTCATGATCATCCTAATGCTGAGGCGCAACATTTCTATGACTTGCTTTCAGCTGTTCAATGGCCTTTGTGGGAAGGGTGTGAAACTCAAAGTGACTTGTCCTTAACCTTACAAATGATGACAATTAAAGCGGACTACAACATGTCGCAATCATGCTATGATCGAATGTCGAACCTAATCAAAAATCCGGTTCCGGAAGATAATTGTGTTCCCGAGAGTTTTACAAAGCAAAGAAATTGATCTCAAAGCTTGGATTAAGTTCAATCAAGATAGATTGTTGTATAAATGGGTGTATGTTGTATTATAAAGAAGATGCGGATCGAACTAAGTTTAAATTCTGTGATCAAGATCATTTTAAGAGCGGTAAAAATAAAAAATCCGTTCCAAGGAAAAGAATGCATTATTTGCCGTTGATTCCCCGACTAAAAAGGTTGTATGCTTCACAAAAGTCGGCACCTCATATGCGGTGGCACTCTGAGATTAGAAGAGAAGAAGGTGTTTTATGTCATCCATCCGATGGAAAAGCATGGAAGAATTTTGACCGAGCTCATCCTGATTTCGCAGCAGAACCAAGAAATGTTCGATTAGGGTTGTGTACGGACGGGTTTAATCCGTTTAATTCTCGTGATCCATATTCGTGTTGGCCAGATATTGTAACTCCTTATAATCTGCCACCTGAGTTGTGTATGACAACACCATACATGTTTTTAACTTGTATAATTCCCAGACCCAAAAATCCGAAGGACTGAATAGATGTTTTTTTTGTTATGAGTAGATGGACATTTATGTAAATTTAATATTGTCGGGAATTCATGCATATTACAAATTTAAAAAAAAAATTTATTGTTGAAAATTAAAAAAAAAAAATTTTCAGAAATTAAAAAAAAATTTGAATATATATAAATTCCCACCGAATCGTCATCGGTGGGAAAAAATAAATTCCCACCGAATCGTCATCGGTGGGAAAAAATAAATTCCCACCGATCGCATAATCTTCCCACCGACATATTATATTCCCACCGATTATGCGCTCGGTGGCAATTTATTTTTCCCCCGAATATTTCGATGGAAAAAATGTCCGTCGGAATTTTGGTGGGAATCCGATTCCGACCCGACTTTTTCAGTGGGAATTTCGATGGAATTTTTTTTATTCCCACCGATTTTGATTTTAAATTTTAATTATTTCTAGTAGCGTAGAGTGAAATCCAATAAAACCACTTATGTTTTGTCTAATTAATAAAAAAATTCTCTGTATTATTTTAATTAACAAAAAAACTTTTTAGAAAAAAATTATTTCGATTCAAAATAGCAATTATACTCCCACAAAAAGGATACACAAATATCCCTCCTAACTTTAGAAAAAATTCAACAACTCCCCAATTAAATTTGAAAATTGACTATAATGGATAACCCCTTGTGCACTTAAACAATTAACGAAATTCTCTCTATGATTTATGAAGGAATTTGCTAGTAAAAAATAACACAAGAGAGTTTTGTTAGTTAGACAAAACATAAGGGGTATTTTTACATTTAGCTCATAATGTATATATATATATATATATAGCTTACTTATTTTTTAGCGTAATGTAAATTAATTAGTAAATTAATTAATCATTCTTTCAGATAGCATATCGAACCGAGCCGAACCGAACCAAACATATATACTCAATGCATAGTTGCAATGATAAATGATAATATTAAACATAAGTCCATACCATAATTAAATCCATAACCATTGAATTAGAGTGCAATTAATAAGAAATTAATTGACTAAAGATGAAGGGAATTTTGTGCGTTACCCCCCAAAAAAAATTCATTTTCGCACTTTCCCCCCTATGATTGAAAAAACATGACAGTGCCCCCTAGAAGTTGATAAGTGAGTGCATTTTGCCCCCTGGTCAATAATTTGTGGATTTCAAAGGCTAGAAATGTAAATTTGGTATTTAGTGCAATAATTTTAATCTTTTGGGGGACTAAATGCACAAAATATTATTAATTTAATTTATTAGAATATTAACATTTCAAAGTATATTTTCACAGAATTCTTTACCTTGAAAATCATATCGTAATCTAATTTTAATCTTATAACATATTTTTTATTTTAATTATTTTGCTTTCAAACTTTTTTGATTTGATTAAAATATTTTTAGTATAGAGATGATTTATTAGTAAATAAATAAATAAATAATTAGGACTAACGAAAATTTCGTTAAAAAAACTAAAAAATTTGAATTTTCGTACTAAAATATAACTAAAATTTTTTATTTTTTCACATTTGGATATTTTAAAGTTTTGTGCACTTAACACCCTAAAAGTTTTTTGTTATTGCATAAACCCCTTGAGTGACGTTTTAACCCTTTGAAAATTACATAAAAATGATCATGAGGCAAAGTGCACTCATTTGTCAACTTATAGGGGGCACTGTCATGTTTTTCAATTATAGGGGGAAAAGTGCGAAAATGGAACTTTTCTGGTGGGTGATGTGCAAAAATCCAAAAGATGAATTGAATTAATGCATGCAGAAGGAGAATGAATGCAATCCTGTTCGTTGGATCTATGTATTTCCTGTTTTAGTTAATGTGCGCCCTTTTCTTTTGTTTCCTTTTTCATGCTAGCTAAGCTAGCTGCAGATTTGACAGAGAATTAATTATTTCAACAATGAATAATTCAAATGTTTCTAATTTTAAGTTTATTAATAATTTTCTTTTTATTTTTATTTTTGTTGCAGATTGTTAATTCAGATCAAATACACAGGTGAATATATACAGAGCAATGGGGGTATCAAATAATATGTGGGGTTCAGTATTGGCAGCGTTGTCGAGTTTGTTCATCGGAGCGAGTTTTCTTTTGAAGAAGAAAGCTTTAAAGCGTGCTACTGCTGATGGTATATATGCAGTATTAATGATTTCAATCTCTTCTATGAACTTTGATTTTTCATTTTTAATAAATAAACAGATCTGGGTTTTTTTTAGGTAGTTTTTTATTTTAATTTAATATAGAGATCTGATATTCAATTAATTTGTAGAGTAAACTGCAAAATTGGGGTTTAGAGAAAATGAGTTTAGATTTTAACATACTTAATATTGATTGATATATAGGAGAGCAAAACAAATCTGAGTTGAAATTTTATAATGAGTTAATGACATTTTACCCCATTGCCTCCATGATATTTTTATATGTGGCACTTTTTACCTCCCTGTGTTATGATACTGTGGCTTTTTACCCATGTATTATGATAAATGTGGCAATTTACCCCCCATGTTACAAAACACTTTTCATGCCCACTTTCAATCTCGGCAAGTGAGTTACACTCTCCGTCTCAAGGGAGTAAATTGGTTCTTAGAATTTTTCAAAGGTGGGGGTTTAAATTGCCATTAACCCGTTTTATAATAATACGCGTACATTTACTTAGTTCCATTTATAATGTAAGATCATTTAGTCCAAATTTGACTTGGAATTTGGCGCATAGTTTATCAAGAATTGCATATTAACCTATCATGCTATTTGTATTAATGTAGATGTAATATTTGAACCTGTTTGGTGGGCAGGCATGATTACAAGTAAGTTTTGGAATTATTTATATCTACTTTGTTGAGCTCACTCCAAATCTTTGATTTGTGTCACTAATATAAGGTTGTTTTTTTCTGAAGTGATTTTTGGAGAAGTGGCAAATTTAGTTGCTTTTTTATATGCTCCTGTTGTTCTTGCAACCCTTGTGGGTACATTGAGTATCACTATTAGGTATTTTTCCAACTTTTTTGACCTAGCTTTTAAATTAAAGTTTACTAACCATTTTTTTTTTTTTTACATGAATTTGAAAATTAGTGCGGTTTTGGCACACTTTATGTTGAAGCAGCATCGATTGCGAGTGATGGGCAAACTTGGATGTCTAGCTTGCATCGTAGGGTCGATTATTATCGTTATTTATGCCCCTCGAGACCAACATACTCCAAGTACTTCTGTGCAAGAAATCTGGTATTTGGCTGCTCAACCAGGTACGCTCGATCTAGTCTCAATCTTATTATTACATTATTGTAAGAACTATTTTTGCTAATTTGTTTTTGTGTACAGGGTTTCTGATTGTGTTGACAACTCAAACGGCCTTACTGTTACTGCAGATGCGTTTTGTTCCTCTCCGAAAAGAACTAAAATTCTTGTTCCAAAAGGTGGTTGTTTTCTCAGTGGCTGGACTCGTGGTAAAGTGATTGTAAATATCTTTTAAATTTTGAAAAAATTCTTTTAACATTCTAGCTAGGTGTCTAACTTGTTCTGCATCATATTATCATGTAGTATGTTGTCTCGACTGCGCTTGGAGTTGAAGAGAGGATCGATCAAATTGGATATGTTAGGACTGGGGTCTTTGTTTCAGCTGCTGCAATCACTGCAATCATGCAAAATGCTCCGTCAATGGTATTCATATATTCTCATGTTTTTTAGCTGTAGTTTGTTCTATGGAAAATGATCATGTATTTCTTGTTCTTGCTAAATGTCTTAAGAAAAGGTTCATTCTTTTTATGTTTTACTCATTCAGGAACTTGATAGCTTCAATTCATACATTACGATGAGGTCGCTAGTCATTGGTTGTCTCGCCTCGCTATACTTCAAATAGCACTATGAAAAATCTAGATTTGTTGGCATTTGTACACTGATCAATTTATGTTTCAATTAAAATGATTCATTAAGAACAAGCTCAACTCTTCAGTGTCTCAATTCATGCTTAAAATGATTGGATGTTGTTCAATTTTGCATTGTGCTATGTTTGCCTTTGTCTTGTAAAGCTAAATAATCTCTTAATTTCCAATATTATCAAATGCTGCTTTGAATTGTGACAACTTGAAATTTGAACTGTGCAAATTATCATGCAAACAACAAATGCAAAATTGCCTTTTGTGTATCAAAGTCCTGACAATTTTCTAGCAATTTCAAGAAATGGATGTGAAACACAGGAGGGATTGCCACCAAGAAATTTATAAAAATATCAAATAAAATTATTTATTGTATAAAATTTATGTACTTCCGTTTCCAATTAGACTAATACAAATCAACAAATTCTTCTATTTATTAAGCTACAACTGTAAATCAATAACTTAAAAACTAACCAAAAACTATTCATTATACAACATGATCAGATAGCTTTGCTTCTGAACATTAAATGCAGGGTAAACAACAAACTAATCAGTTGTTGAATATGTCGGCCGTTAACTTGGGACTTAAGAGAGAAATATGTTTTGTTATTCCCGAGGGCGAGCAAGCCAAAGAGAGCTAAGGGCATCTCCACCCGTGGGCTGGGGCGCGCGTGAGGGCCGAGCCGGGGCGGGGAGGTGATCTCCAGCGGTGGGGCGTAGCGGCTCGGGGCGGTGCTGCGGTCTCGGGCGAGAACTCCAGGAGGAACGGGCGCGCGTCAATGATTTTGGGAAGAAGATGGGAGAGTGCTGTGCACTCTCCCCTTTTAAGTCAGGTGGCGCCACTTGGCGCCACCTGACTGGCTCTCTTTTTATTTTTTTAATAGAAAAATACATTTGTGCTTAATTTCTATACCGAAACTATCCTTATAGATTTCGTCCCATTTACGAAATTACCTTTCTATGTACTTACAGTCAAATTTGACGTCTGTGTGAGTAGCAAAATGGATGACTTGTACATATTTATATATTAGAAAATTAGAATGATGTCTTAATTCTAACAAAAAAATAAAGATTTGCTAATTAAATTACTGAACTTTTATAATTGAGTCCAAGAACATAAAATTGATTCTAAAATTATAATTATAATTATAATTTATATTTTTAATGTTTAAATTTTAAAATTAATTATACTATTAAAATAATAATTATTATTATTCTATTGTTATTATTAATATTAATATTAATATTAAAACAATTATAAAAATGGTGAGAGTGGGAAAGAAAAAAATTTGAAAGAAATTGAGTGCTGGAGACCACCACTGGAGATGATCACCCAGAGTGCGGGCTGGCTCGAGGGCTGGCCCGGGAACTAGCCCGGGAATGGCCCCGGGAAACCATTGGAGATGGCCTAAGAGCTCGAAGCCTTGAGAAATAATCACTGATAGCTAGAAGGTCACGAGCTGATTGACGAGTAGTCAAGATATGGTGCATTTGTTGTAGAGTCTGCTGTCGTAGATTATCAGCCTTTAATATACATATAACAGGAGAGAATTGCATTTTTGGTACACAGCTATAGGCCAATTCCCACTTTTGGTACACAGTTTTATGTGTCCAACACATTTGGTACACCTCTTTAACAAAGTTCGACACATTTGGTACAACCGTTAAATAAATTGCAAAATTAATGTTAATTCCGTTAGTTCGACACATTTGGTACACCTCTTTGACAAAATTGACATGTGCGCGGCACATGGCTGCCCAAAAAAAAATTAAACTTGATAAACTTTTATAAAAATTATCATATGTATTTATTATATTTATCATATCATATTTATATAATGATAAAAAAAATATGTATTTATTATTTATATGACATGTAAAATATAATAAACTATATAATGTCATTTATAGTTTAATATTGGAAGAAGAATAAAATATAATAAACAAGTTTATCAAGTTTCAATTTTTAAAAATTATTTATAAAAATAGTTTATTATTTTTATAGTTTATTATTTATAAAAATTATTAAAAAATATGTCTTTATTATTTATATGACATGTAAAATATAATAAACTATATAATGACATTTATAGTTTAATATTGGAAGAAGAATAAAATATAATAAAAAAGTCTATCAAGTTTCAATTTTTAAAAATTATTTATAAAAATAGTTTATTATTTATAAAAATTATTAAAAAATATGTATCTATTATTTATATGACATGTAAAATATAATAAACTATATAATGTCATTTATAGTTTAATATTGCAAGAAGAATAAAATATAATAAACAAGTTACTTTAATTTATCATATTTATAAAAATTATTAAAAAATATGTATTTATTATTTACATGACATGTAAAATATAATAAACTATAATGTCATTTATAGTTTAATATTGGAAGAAGAATAAAATATAATAAAAAAGTTTATGAAGTTTCAATTTTTTTTTTTTTTTTTTTCTGGGCAGCCATGTGCCGCGCGCATGCCAATTTTGTAAAAGAGGTGTACCAAATGTGTCGAACTAACGGAATTAACGGTGATTTTGCAATTTATTTAACGGTTGTACCAAATGTGTCGAACTTTGTTAAAGAGGTGTACCAAATGTGTTTGACACATAAAGTTGTATACCAAAAGTGAAAATTGACCTATAGCTGTATACCAAAAATGCAATTCTCTCCATATAACAGTATTTTTAGGAGCTATAAAATAATGATAAAAATAATAAGATAAGAAAATACGAGGCGTAATTTTTGGACTTGTCTCATAAAAAGCATAAATTAGAGGCAAATTAGTGTATATGATGATTTTAGTTGTATTAGTGCTTAAAATTGGTTGGTTTGTAGGGTGCAAAATGCGACAAATTTTTTAATCGTAGATGACACTTTTCTACTAACTTCATACTAAAACGAGATCAGAGACCAAAATAAGATCATCATACCATTTCCGCCAGTTGACTGAGCTTGATCTCCTGAACTGGAAATAAATATCCCCTTCAGAAAAAGAAAAAAACCACATTTACTAAATCAATAAAAACAATCACGCCTTCTAGAAGAATTGCATAGTTGTTAGAAATGTATAACAAGAACCCGTAATCAGTGGTTGAGCTAGACGTTATTTGTTGGAGGGCGAAATTTTTTTGGGGTAATACACCAAAAATTTATACATATTTTGATATAACGGCATAAAATAAGTTAATTTCAAGTAATACAAAAATCTAAATTATCTCTACTTATTTAATCAAAAAATTTAAATTCAATCATACGAATGAATACCAATACCCAAATTTAGTTGTATTGAAACACAACCTTTTCAATTATTTAAAATATATATAAAATAGTAATATATATACACTACATATGCATGTACTATATTCACGGAGCACATACGAAAAAAAAAGGAGAAGATTGAAAAAGGTGCAAATATATAAAGTTAAGCATAACACAAGTTTCGAACCTAGGACTTAAGACTGAAAAAACATAATGCTACACTTCCACCAGCTAGGTTAACAAGTGATTATTAAATTTTATGCTAATGGTAATATTAATATAGTAAGAAAATATTTTTTTTGGGGGGCGCCCCACCCCCCCACCCACCCAGTCTCAAGGTAGCTCCGCCACTGCCCGTAATCGAACCTGCTGTCTAGCTCGTTGGAGCTCTTGCTCTAGTTGTTGAACATAGGCCTAGATGCCAATATCGAAAAAGAGAGCAAACAAATGAAAGACAATATTGAAGCAAAAACAATGACGAGCAAATTATTCACCTAATGAGATGCCTACTTTTTTTCTCAAGCGACTTTTTCTTGCGGCTTCACGATTTTGAGCAAGCCTACGAAGAGTCTGCAGATAGTTTAGATCATTATAAAAAAGGGGAAAAAAAAAAAAAAAAAAAAGAAAGGAGGAAGGAGTCAATAAAAAATCAAAATATGCACTAACGGAAAACATAAATGTAAATAGAATTTTTGAATTTTGATTTATTTTTAAATGTAAACATAAATGTAAAAAAAGTTCAATGTATAATTTCGTGATCGGATGTCACTACAAGAAAAATGTTGATTAGTGACAAAAAAAATTGTGATAAAGTCAAAATTATCACTAAATAACTATATTATGTGACAAAATGTATCTTTTTATCACTAATAAACATAGCAAAAATACATGGGGTGATTGAAGTCCTACATTTTAAATTAGTGACAATAACTTTTTATCACTAAATTTTTTTTGATAGTGTGATAATAATTTTTTTATCACTCAAACTAATATATTGTATATAAATATAAGTGACAACAAGTAGATATGTTGATTTTGTTGTCACTTAACTTATTAATAGGAAACTAAAGCAATGCAAAGGAAAAGATCGCTTGGGTTCGAAACCCATTAAAACCTCCCCTATTTTTTTTTCAAATTTTTTTATTTATTAATCACATACCTCCCCTAATTGAAAGAAGTAAAAGTGCTCTTTCAAATACAAATACTTTAACACGTTTACACCCCCAAATTGAAAGACCACCTTATTCTTACTTAAAATCATAAATTCTCTACTTCTCTTTACCGCGACTTCTCTTTACCGCCACCGATCGATCATCGAAAATCATCTTCCCAGAGTTATCTGAAATGCAGCGATGGTGAATTGAATGTCTTCAATTGGAGAAAGTAAATTAGGTTTGAGGTTAGGTTTTTTGTTTTAATTCAATAGTAATCTGATATCAACTTTTTCTTTTTGTTTTTTTGAAGAGGATTGACACACACAAGGAAGAAAACACCGATCTCTGGTCGTGGATTGCAATATGAAGACTAATTAGTTTTGTGATTGGTAAGTAATCTTCTCTAGCATAAAATTGAAGTTAATTGGGTTCTAAGTTACTAAAATCTGAAGTTTATTAGATATGAATATGATTTTTATCTTTTATTTTAAAATTCTCACTTGAATTATAGTTTTTCTGTGTTCATTCAGCTTATTGTTGGGGTATTTGGCTTGATTTTGGTGTATTATCGAAGGAAATATTGTTTAAGCTTATTTATTCTGTATGATTAACTAGTGTCCAGTATTGGTAACTTGGCTCAATTGGTGATGGATACTTATTTCATAATATATTATACATATGAATTAGAGTTAAACTATTAACATGAAAAATAAATGTTGCTATTTGATTCAATACAATTTCTATGTATATGTTATAACTGACCACTAAAACCAATCAAATAACATTTCACTTGCGTGATTTGATTGAATGCACTTTTTGTATTTTAACTTTGACCGGTTCTCCTAGTGTAATTTTTTCTTTCTTGAATATAGGAATTGTATCGACAGTATAGAACAGTTACGCATATGGTTAATCCAACATTCTGGTTGAACATTATATGCTCCCATGGTAGATATTTGAGATTGATTTGCCTCCCTGCAGAAATCTGAGCCCATAGATATTCTTTGGGAGTACGTAAATTCTGAAGTTAATTGGGTTCTGAGTTACTAAAATCTGAAGTTTATTAGATATGAATCTTATTTTTATCTTTTATTCTAAAATTCTCACTTGAATTATAGTTTTCCTGTGTTCATTCAGCTTATTGTTGGGGTATTTGGTGTATTGCTGAAACATTGAGGTATTGCTTTTATTTTCATTCATTTAATGGTATCTTCCTGCTGTTGGTTATAATTGGGATGTATTTTGGTCTCTGTGATCATGAGCAGGTGGGATATTCTTATTCCTCAATAAACAACTTCCTATTTCTGGACTTTTTAAGCATTTTAGGTTTGAGAAAATGCTCATCAACGAGCTGAGAAAGCTGAAGAACAAGTGATGGTATTCTTTGAGCAATTGAAAAAGCAAGAGACTGTCATTCAAGAGTTGAAAGAAGGTTTAGCTGCAACCCAAAAAGTAATGGAGGAAAGTCAAAAGTCACAGGCTGATATGATGTCAATTCTTGGCCAATTTCATCGAGCAAATCAGTTTTCAACTATGTCACCATGGTACGCAATACTTTGTTTGTTGCATCCTTTGAATTATTTTCAGCTATTTAACCATAATTGTAATATTTTAGGTTTCCCACACCTCAAAATCATGTTCAACATAGGATGCAAGGATTCATGCATGGATATGCTTCGCAAAAGATTCAAATCCAGAACACTGAATCTGATGAGTATGTTCCTTCCATGCCTTCGTATTTAATCCTTCTTCATCTTTACTTTATTTAAAGTCATCTTTTATTACAATTTTTTAATACTTTGTACTTTTGTTCAGACTTTCAGGCGATCCAGGGCTACGTGAATTAATCCAAGAAGTGGGCAGGTACCCTATATCTGCACCATTTCAACAATAAAGGAGTTGATAATCCAGTTTAAGGTATTTTTGCTTATATATTACTGCTAAGATTATGACTTATTAGTTCTAGTGAGATTGATAGGTAATCGATACTGAAGAGACGGAAAATGTTAGTACTTGAGTATGGGCTTTTGAACTGATTTATAGTGTTTCTTGTACTAAATTGAATTTGAGTATATTTAAATTATGAATTTTCTTAGTTCAAAGATGATGCTTCTAGCTTGACCATGAAGTGTATATTTGGAGCTTATTTGTAGTTCTTTAGGGCATTTTGTTCGATTATGTTCACTCGTGTCTTCTGTTTATTTTCTCCATGGGCTGCTAACATATGACTTATTAGTTACTGGTAGAAGTTTTAGTTCAAATTGCAATGTTGCTGTTGAAGTTTTAACTTCATTGTGCTTCAATCATATTCTTTTCTTATGACTGAGTCTAAATTTAGGATATTTATGTGCCAAATAATGTAAGATGTTTTCTTATGATTGAGTATGAATTTAGGAAATTTATGAGGGAAAATATGTAAGATTTTTTTTCACCCTTCTTCTAGTTAACAGTGACTTGATCTTTGATCAAATGACTTTATTAATTGGCAATTGGATTTGGTTTTAAATGTCCACAATGTGAACTGCAGAGCAACCTTTAGTAAAAACTGTCCTTTTTCTTTTCTAACTCTATAATTCTTATGAATTATGAGGATATCTGATTTATTGGTTGGAACTGTAGAAGGAACTGCAATTTTATGGGCGGGAAGTTTGGTGGGGTTAAGGTTTTTTTTTCCTTCGTAACTCTTTGTGTTATTCTGAACTTGTATTCATAATTATAGTACTAGTTGACAAGGAGTGTATCTCAAACTTTTGGTTCATGGTATATTGTCTAATCTGAAATTTTATTTAAACTGTTGTTTGTAAAATGGATTGTTATAGTACTAGTTGACTAGAAGTGTATCTCAAACTTTTGGTTCATTGTATATTGTCTAATCTGAAATTTTATTTAAAATGTTCTTTGTAAAATGGGTTCTGGTCCATGGTATATTGTAACTTTTGTAAATTTTATTTACCATTCTCTTGCAGGTAATGTAGTGCAGAATGATAGATGCAGGTAACAAGGAAGAAGAAAGTATATTTTTTGGATTGCTTTGTAAAGATATAGATTGATGCAGGTAACAAGGAAGAAGAAAGTATATTTTTTGGATTGCTTTGTAAAGATATAAAAATAGTGTTGTTAAATGTCAGTTTAGGTGTTCCTTCAAAAATATTGGATTATATTTTGTTTAGAGGAAAATTCTTGTATATTCTCTTTTGAAATTTCTAGCAATATATAAATGATATTGAATATTTATTTTTTTAAATCTAATATATAATTTGTAATATTATTTATTGCATGATACAATATTGATGGATACATTGTATTAGGGGTAGACAGAGGATAATGAAGAAAGTGAATCATTGACAACATCTATGTTGTCATTGTATCTCCCTCAACAGTGACGTCAAGGAAGTTGTCACTATCTCTCTATAATTAGTGATAGCATGTGAGTTGTCGCTCAAGGTTGTGACAACACTAATTAGAATTTGCGACACAAAATCAGTGACAATGCAGTGACAATATTTTTTTATCACTAATTTTCAACAGTGACAATTTTTTAATATATTGTGACAACATATGTTGTCACTAATCAACATTTTTCTTGTAGTGCATGTCTGCAGGGGCCGACCTGTAGCGTGGCCGGATCGCGTGACTTAGGGTGGGGGTGATTGGTGGGTTTGGGGGTGAAGACAGAAAATGTTTGCAATAATTAATAATAATGTACTACTAAATAAAATAGGGTATATTGGTCTTTTTTATAACTAAATGACTTAAATAAATTAAAATGGGACACTTGTCAATAGATGAAAAACTATCTCACATGCTTTTTCATTCTAGACAACCCCTAATTTATAAGGTAAACGGACGTGACGCTTCGTAATAATTAAAATCTTCATTGATTTTATAATTTATAAGAAATCTTCATTTTAGACAACCTATTTTACAACATTTCTACTTCACTCATCTTCCTCACGAATAATCTTTGTTGTTCTAATTTATTCTAATATTTTTCGATCCATGGAATTGATTTCAGGTACTTATAATTGAATAATAGGGGGCATAAGACTCGAGATTAATTAGAAATAGAAGTTTACTTGACGGTATGGTATAATTGATATTTTTATATAAAAATCCATGTCTTTTGACTTAACCTAATTTTCCTTAGCTCTAATGTTATCTTCATTCAGTTTTCACCGATTTTCTTAATTGTGCGTCCCATTAAACAATTATTGGCTATGTAAAAATAGGATTTTTGGCAACATATACCCTTCAAATTAAATTTTGGTAGAATGAACCCTTAAAATACATAAGTTTTGGTAGTGCATCCTCGAAATTAAATTTTGACAGAGTGAACCCTTGAAATACATAATTTTTGTAATGTGCATCCTCGAGATACATAAGTTTTGACAAAGTGCACTCTTTTAATCTTTTTTTATCAAAGAGATTGTCGAAAAATCGAAAATCCTGATATTAATAGGGACAATTATTCTATTAACTCATTTATTTTTTTATAGAGACTCTATATGATGATGGATTTACAATGAGCTTTGACTCTTGAGTTAACCCAACTCAGTGGGAATATAATGTTTCATTTATTCATTTTATTTGTTAAGTTGGAATAGAGTTGAAAGGAGTGAATGGATTTAATTTAAACGAGTTAATGAATAAAATACATTAGTTTTATTTAAATATATTAGTATAAACTTATTACATGAAACCATATATCTTACTTTATAATTAAAAAGAACCGAAATTAAAAATTAAAATAAAATTGAATAATATGCCTAATTTTCAAAAAAAGAAAAAAGAAAAACCTAATTCAGGCAACCCACCCCCTTCCCCAGTGAAGCAGCCAAATTGGTACTGCGATCGACACGACACAGCCAATTTTAGCTGACATCGTCCAAGTTGCGACCAATATAGGCTGCAACTAGGACAATTCCAGGTGAAATTGGTCGTGTCGTTCAGGTTGCGGGTGGTCAATTTTGACCGTGTATTAGAATTCACCACATGGATTGAGTTAATTCCACTTACTTGGCTTGGGCCTAACTTATCCTCAAAAGCTAGCTTCTAAGGTGGAGATTGTCCAATGCTTTATAAGGTAGACTTAAGTATTGTTTTCAACCAATGTGGGACATTTAATCTCAATACCGTGATCCCTCATTATTTGGAAATTTGTTGTTCATATATTATAATTGCAATCTAAATTTGTCATGTAAGGGCACATGTCATCCGGGTGGCCTCATTTTTGTCGAAGAGATGCATAAGTAACAAATAATTGATAGTTCAAATCTACGTGAAGAAAAAAAAAAAAAGATAAAAAGTACGACATTACCAAAACTTATAAATAAATAGGACCACAAGTTTTATTAACCCTATATTAAAATTAAGAGAGAAAATATTGTATAAGATGTTAATCTAGTGATCTCAAAATAAAATTCAAAGTGTGTCCTAAAAGAATTGGAAACATATGTGCATTTAGAATTTCATCTTGATAAGATTGCATTTACTGCATAACACAATCATCTAATGTACAAAAGGTTTTAAGAACAAATGAAACCCATTGGCAATTACAATCTTTGAATTAGACAAAATTCAACACCCTAAAAAAGGATGATCTTATTTTTCGACGCATATGAAATGAAATTACGCATTCAAAGTTGACACCATGCCAATTAATCAATCTATTTATACATATAAAATCCTTACAAAAGTTCAGTATTAAATACGGCTGTTGGTTGGATTCGTATTAAATGCGAGAACCAATAGTAATCTATTTATAAAAATATTATGCAAGAAATGCGTGCACTTTTCTAATATATGTATAGTAAGAGCAAATACTTTTCATCATCTATCATCAAATTAATCAAAAGGTAAAATAAAAGGAAAGATGATATTGGGAGCTTCAGCTGCCTCTGGTTCTCCCACACATGGAATAATGTCTCTTGGAAGCGCAACTATCGTTGCGAGTGCTTGTCAACTCGGTTCACAATAAGTAATTTTTCATACCAAAATAGAGTTATTAATATAAAAATATATGTATGTGTTTACTCTAATGGAAGGAAGAATAATAAACTCGGAATTGAAAGTAATTGAATGTAAATTAACTTCAGTTTTGTATATTGATCTTGAGAGAATGTTGTGTACAAATAAGTGAATACTAATCTGCTTAAACAGACTATGAATAGGGGAAGAAAAGTAAATATACAATTAAGTTGAAATAACTAACTTAACAAACTTAGCTGAATACATAATATAGCTTTACATACAATACGTTTAAATCCATTGTGCTCTAATTCCTTTCTTCCCCAATTTCTCCATTAAATTTACTTTGGTTGATAATTACTTTCCGTGATCAATCTTTATAAGCATCTTCTAAACCTATAACATTTACAGACATGTGAGCTACATCGTAATTGTGTTGACCAAGAAGACAACTACGTTAAGACCTTTGGTAGGAGAAGTAGATACCACATTCATCAGTTGGTGTCCATATTATCGCATTTGTTATTTGGCATGATGCCTTTGGTAGCGTATTGCTATGTACTGGATACTAAGAGCGTGTGGAAGAAGGCATTGATAGCAGCTGTAATAACTTCTGCATTGATTCTACTCATATGGATTGGAAAGGTGGTTATGGAGAAGCCCCCCAAGCCTCATTTGTAGTCGTCATTTTGATGAGTGTTATAGTCTCGGGTTATATATATTTGGGAAAATCCCACTTCGCCCCCCAACCTTTTTATGTTTTTGCAGTCTCCCCCCTAACCTTTAAAGTTTCGCACTTTCCCACCTCACCTATTTAAAAAGTCTCAGGCAACCACCTCATTGAGCAAGGCACCCCCCAACCTTTTTAAGTTTTTGCAGTCTACCCCCTAACCTTTAAAGTTTCGCACTTTCCCACCTCACCTATTTAAAAAGTCTCAGGCAACCACCTCATTGAGCAAGAATGGAATCTGGCGGAATATTCCGTTTGCTTGAAGTGACGTGACTTTAGTCAAGGGTAGAATAGTCCTTTAAGGCACAAAAGTGCGAAACTGTAAAGGTTAGGGGGGGAGACTGCGAAAACTTGAAAAGGTTGGGGGTAAAGTGCGATTTTCCCTATTTATAATAATTTATAGATCAAAATTGTGAAATAACTTACTAAATGAATATTTCACAATTTTTCTTAATATTTCCGAAGAATTTCTTCAAAAAATTTCAATATTTTGTTGACCGAAACATATATACTCGAAATGAAATTTTGATCTAGAAATTATTATAAATAGGGAAAATCGCACTTTACCCCCCAACCTTTTCAAGTTTTTCCCCCTAACCTTTACAGTTCCGCACTTTTGTGCCTTAAAGGACTATTCTACCTTTGACTAAAGCCACGTCACTTCAAGCAAACGGAATATTCCGCCAGATTCCATTACCTTGCTCAATTAGGTGGTTGTCTGAGACTTTTTAAATAGGTGAGGTGGGAAAGTGCGAAACTTTAAAGGTTAGGGGGGAGACTGCAAAAACTTAAAAAGGTTGGGGGGTGCCTTGTTCAATGAGGTGGTTGCCTGAGACTTTTTAAATAGGTGAGGTGGGAAAGTGCGAAACTTTAAAGGTTAGGGGGGAGACTGCAAAAACATAAAAAGGTTGGGGGGCGAAGTGGAATTTTCCCTATATATTTAATTAATTCATTGTTACCACTAGTGTGATCTTCATTAATATTTTTATTTTAACTCGATATTGTATGCATTTTAAAGGATTTTTTCGTACGTGAATTTTACAATCACTTGAATTTTTAATTACTGGGTAGTATTTTATATTTTTTGTGATATGTGCATTTGTCATTAAATTCCTCATAGAAATAATTTCATCATCTCTCCTTTTATTTTCCCTTTTGATTAATTTGATGATAGATTGATAAAAGTATTTGCTCTTACCATATATATATTAGAAAAGTGCACGCAATTCTCACGTGGCTAGCTGATTTCTATGTGTTAGTTGCATCATATCATACAATAAATGAATTGTGAAATATGTCATGAAATTGTTTTTTAAATTTTTTATTATATAATACAATTGACATATAATTCAGAAGTAACATAGTTGATAATTGAAATAAAATTAAGTATCATGATACAATGAGAATATAGTAATGTACATTTTAAGGATATTAGGATGCCAAAGAAAGACATTCTATGTAAAAATTAAAAAAATTTACTCTTACTACATATATTAAAAAAAGGGGACGAAAAGTGCACATATATCTCACGTGGCTAACTAATTTCACATGTTAATTGCATTATATCATTTAATAAAATAATTATTAAATATATGAACATTGTTAATTGAATCCTTTCATTATATAATGTAATTAACATATAATCCATAACATAGTTGATAATTGAAATAAAATTACGTACCAAGGTACCATATATGTGAATATAGTAATGTACCTTTTTAATGACATTAGGAGCTATGTTTAATATATTCTAGGTAAAAATAAAAATAACTAAAAATAATAAGTTGTTGTTATTATTATATGTACAAGAAAAGTACACGTATATTGCACGTGTCTAACTAATTATAAAAGTTAATGAGAGAAAGTGATCATAAATCATCAGCCAAGAACACAAACATGAGTATGACATTTAAATTTTAATTACTTTATATGTTTTGTATTTTTCAGCTTATTTCCATTTTTTTTCATGCATTTTGGTTGTACTTGTTCTTTCTAGTTTCAATTCTTTCATTATTTGACACCATAGAAAAATAAATAGTAAAAAAAATATATGAAAAATAAATATTACGTAAAATGTGAAAAAATTTGCACATAGGGGCCTCGACTTTTAGTGTCGCCTAGGGCCCCCGAAATCCTAGGACCGGCCCTGAACTTTTCCAGTCGAGCTTGAGCCGAACTTCAAATGTTTCCAAACAAAAAATCTTGTTCAAGCTTGTTTGATATATTTGACGAACTGAGTTTTTAACGACCGAGCTTGAATGGAGTATCAAAAAGTTTGGTTTGATTTTCAACCCTACTCATTGAATGTTTCAAAAAAAAGAAAAAAAACAAAGGCAATCATGTCCGTTGGATCTATATATTTCCTGTTTTAGTTAATTAGGAGTAGCACCATAATCTTTTGTTTCCTTTTTCATGCTAGCTAGTAGTTTAAGTTTGCACGTTGATTATTTGAACAATGAATACAAATATTCGTTTGTGTGCAGTAAGATAAAGTATGGCTTTTGGGGGTGAACTTTGGCAGTTGGCATCATACAAACATAGCCTTAAAAGGTATGTTTTGGCAAATTGTATGTCTCTATTTCCAACTGGCGTATAATTACTTCACTACAATTGTATAAATTTTTTGACCGATCTGAAAATGTCTGCAACAAACTGTAGTATAGCCCTTTTCATACAGGGACAGGGACAAGGACATGGACCTCTATTTATTCTTCAATAAAAAACCATACATGTATGTATATGTATGTATTATTATATGTACATATCTATATATATATATATATATATATATATATATATATATATATATATATATATATATATGATATTTTGCACCTTTTCTTGATATGATCAAATCAATCTGATTAATTCATCAACCAAAAAAAAAGTCATACCATATTCTTTCCCCTCAAAATGTTACCTAATTCATCATCTCCTCCCACCACCGTTCATCCTCCTCCTCCTCCTCCCACCACCATCACCACTCCTACTCCTCCCACCACCGCTGCTCCTCCTTCTCCTCTTCCCACCGCCACTCCTCCTACTCTCACCAGCTCTCCTCCTCATGTGTTAGTTGCATCATATCATATAATAAATGAATTGTGAAATATGTCATGAAATTGTTTTTTGAATTTTTTATTATATAATGCAATTAACATATAATTCAGAAGTAACATAGTTGATAATTGAAATAAAATTAAGTATCATGATACAATGAGAATATAGTAATGTACATTCTAAGGATATTAGGATGCCAAAGAAAGACATTCTATGTAAAAATTAAAAAAATTTACTCTTACTACATATATTAAAAAAAGGGGACGAAAAGTGCACATATATCTCATGTGGCTAACTAATTTCACATATTAATTGCGTTATATCATTTAATAAAATAATTATTAAATATATGAACGTTGTTAATTGAACCCTTTCATTATATAATGTAATTAACATATAATCCATAACATAGTTTATACTTGAAATAAAATTACGTACCAAGGTACCATACTACCATATATGTGAATATAGTAATGTACCTTCTTAATGACATTAGAAGCTATGTTTAATATATTCTAGGTAAAAATAAAAATAACTAAAAATAATAAGTTGTTATTATTATATGTACTAGAAAAGTACACATATATAGCACGTGTCTAACTAATTATAAAAGTTAATGAGAGAAAGTGATCATAAATCATCAGCCAAGAACACAAACATGAGTATGACATTTAAATTTTAATTACTTTATATGTTTTGTATTTTTCAGCTTATTTCCATTTTTTTCATGCATTTTGGTAGTACTTGCTCTTTCTCGCTTCAATTATTTCATTATTTGACACCATAGAAAAATAAATAGTAAAAAAAAAATATATGAAAAAAAAAATATTATGTAAAATGTGAAAAACTTTGCACATAGTGGCCTCGACTTTTAGTGTCGCCTAGGGCCCCCGAAATCCTAGGACCGGCCCTGACCTTGTCCAGTCGAGCTCGAGCCGAACTTCAAATGTTTCCAAACAAAAAATCTTGTTCAAGCTTGTTTGATATATTTGACGAACTGAGTTTTTAACGACCGAGCTCGAATGGAGTATCAAAAAGTTTGGTTTGATTTTCAACCCTACTCATTGAATGCTTCAAAAAAAAAAAAAAAGGCAATCATGTTCGTTGGATCTATATATTTCTTGTTTTAGATAATTAGGAGTAGCACCATTTTCTTTTGTTTCCTTTTTCATGCTAGCTAGTAGTTTAAGTTTGCACGTTGATTATTTGAACAATGAATACAAATATTCGTTTGTGTGCAGTAAGATAAAGTATGGCTTTTGGGGGTGAACTTTGGCAGTTGGCATCATACAAACATAGCCTTAGGCCATCTCCAACAGCTCTCTTAAATTTCAGCCTCTTATCTTAAAATATAACTAATGAACAGTGTTATACAACTCCACTTTTTACTCAGCACTCCAACATATAGTTTATATTTTAAGAGACTACTTTTTAACAACCATATCATTTCACTCAAATAGCTACTTTATGTTTTAACAAATAACTTTAATTATTATTTTATATAAATAATAATATATTTATAACACTAATTGATTTTTATTTCATAATAGAGAAAATAGTTTTTTTAAAAAAAATATTAATTTTTAGTATTGACATTTAGCGATGTCCCAAAAATTATAATCAAAATATTATCACTAAATCATCGTGACAACGTTAATTATCACTAAAGAGGTTCCACTATTTGTCAATAGTGACAAATTTTTTATAATGATATTCAAATTATAAAATTTGAATTTTAAATTTTTTATTCAAATTTGTATGCATTTGAATTTAATTAATATGTATTTGAATGTAAAGCAATATGGATTTAATTAGTACAAACTATGAATTTAAATTTATTATTAATTTAATTAGCAATGCCTCCAATTTATTGTTTTGCATAAAAGTACAAAAGTTTTTTGTACTTTCCTACAAACAATTGCATATAGCAATTCTAATTTGGCCATGGGTATTTGGCAAGCCAAACTTATAAAATTTAGCAACTCTTAAATTATAGAAGTGCTCTTAGAGAGCACTTTTTATCAAAATTTTAGCAAAACTCTTAAATTTTAACTTTTAGCATTGCTCTTGGAGATGGCCTTAAAAGGTATGTTTTGGCAAATTTTATTTTATGTCTCTATTTCCAACTGGCGTATAATTACTTCACTACAGTTGTATAAATTTTCTGACCGATCTGAAAATGTCTGCAACAAACTGTAGTATAGGTATAGCCCTTTTCATACAGGGACAGGGACAAGGACATGGACCTCTATTTAATCTTCAATAAAAAACCATACATGTATATATATGTATGTATTATTATATGTACATATCTATATATATATATATATATATATATATATATATATATATATATATACCTTTTCTAGATATGATCAAATCAATCTGATTAATTCATCAACCAAAAAAAAAGTCATACCATATTCTTTCCCCTCAAAATGTTACCTAATTCATCATCTCCTCCCACCACCGTTCCTCCTCCTCCTCCTCCCACCACCATCACCACTCCTACTCCTCCCACCATCGCTGCTCCTCCTCCTCTTCCCACCGCCACTACTCCTACTCTCACCAGCTCTCCTCCTCATGTGTTAGTTGCATCATATCATATAATAAATGAATTGTGAAATATGTCATGAAATTGTTTTTTGAGTTTTTTATTATATAATGCAATTAACATATAATTCAGAAGTAACATAGTTGATAATTGAAATAAAATAAATATCATGATACAATGAGAATATAGTAGTGTACATTTTAAGGATATTAGGATGCCAAAGAAAGATATTCTATGTAAAAATTAAAAAAAAATTTACTCTTACTACATATATTAAAAAAAGGGGACGAAAAGTGCACATATATCTCATGTGGCTAACTAATTTCACATGTTAATTGCATTATATCATTTAATAAAATAATTATTAAATATATGAACGTTGTTAATTGAATCCTTTCATTATATAATGTAATTAACATATAATCCATAACATAGTTTATAATTGAAATAAAATTACGTACCAAGGTACCATACTACCATATATGTGAATATAGTAATGTACCTTCTTAATGACATTAGGAGCTATGTTTAATATATTCTAGATAAAAATAAAAATAACTAAAAATAATAAGTTGTTATTATTATATATACTGGAAAAGTACACATATATTGCACGTGTCTAACTAATTATAAAAGTTAATGAGAGAAAGTGATCATAAATCATCAGCCAAGAACACAAACATGAGTATGACATTTAAATTTTAATTACTTTATATGTTTTGTATTTTTTAGCTTATTTCCATTTTTTTTTCATGCATTTTGGTAGTACTTGCCCTTTCTCGCTTCAATTCTTTCATTATTTGACACCATAGAAAAATAAATAGTAAAAAAAAATATATATGAAAAATAAATATTATGTAAAATGTGAAAAAATTTGCACATAGGGGCCTCGACTTTTAGTGTCGCCTAGGGCCCCCGAAATCCTAGGACCGGCCCTGACCTTGTCCCGTCGAGCTCGAGTCGAACTTCAAATGTTTCCAAACAAAAAATCTTGTTCAAGCTTGTTTGATATATTTGACGAACTGAGTTTTTAACGACCGAGCTCGAATGGAGTATCAAAAAGTTTGGTTTGATTTTCAACCCTACTCATTGAATGCTTAAAAAAAAAAAAAAAAAGGCAATCATGTCCGTTGGATCTATATATTTCCTGTTTTAGTTAATTAGGAGTAGCACCATTTTCTTTTGTTTCCTTTTTCATGCTAGCTAGTAGTTTAAGTTTGGACGTTGATTATTTGAACAATGAATACAAATATTCGTTTGTGTGCAGTAAGATAAAGTATGGCTTTTTGGGAGTGAACTTTGGCAGTTGGCATCATACAAACATAGCATTAAAAGGTATATTTTGGCAAATTTTAATGTCTCTATTTCCAATTGGCGTATAATTACTTCACTACAGTTGTATAAATTTTCTGACCGATCTGAAAATGTCTGCAACAAACTGCAGTATAGCCCTTTTCATACAAGGACATGGACCTCTATTTAATCTTCAATAAAAAACCATACATGTATGTATATGTATGTATTATCATATATATATATATATATATATATATATATATATATATATATATATATATATATATATATATATATATATATATGATATTTTGCACCTTTTCTTGTTATGATCAAATCAATCTGATTAATTCATCAATGAAAAAAAAAATCATACCATATTCTTTCCCCTCAAAATGTTACCTAATTCATCATCTCCTCCCACCACCGTTCCTCCTCCTCCTCCTCCTCCCACCACCATCACCACTCCTACTCCTCCCACCACCGCTCCTCCTCCTTCTCCTCTTCCCACAGCCACTCCTCCTCCTCTCACCAGCTCTCCTCCTCTTCCACCCACCACCACCACTCCTACTCCTCCCACCACCACCACCGCTCCTCTTCCCACCGTCACTCCTCCTCCTCCTCCCACCACCACTCTTCCTCCACCTCCCAACACCACCACTACCACTCCCACTTCTCCCCCTCCCACCGCCACTCTTCCTCCCCCTTCTACCACCACCGCCACTCTTCCTCACAAGGTATACATTTAGACCTAATTGGGAATAAATTTCATTTCATCATAAATTAATTTCTTCTTAAGGAAGTATCAGAAACCTCTTAAAAAAATCGCATGTTGTCTGTCATATATTAAAAATTAATTAACATCACTCTGACATCAATATTAAAATGCATGCTCTATGTTTTCTCTTGCCGAAAACATGCATAAAAATGTCTCCATAATTAATGCATAATAAGGCAATCATTTAATGTGAGAAAAAAATTAATACAGTTACATTTTTTAAAAATGTCAGAATGTATAAATGTTAAATACATTATTTTGTGACATTTTAATATATTATGGCATTTTATAATGTTACATCTTGTTATGATAGTGACATTTAACTTTTAGCCACACCGCCACAAGTGGCAGTTTGAAAAATGTCGTTATATATAAAATGTCACTAGCAAAGTGCCACTTGTAGCGGTGTGGCTAAATGTATCAATGTCACAATTATAGTTAAAAGTAACATTATAAAATATCACTATAGTATAAAAATGTCACTAATCAGTAAAATTAACACTTATACTTTGTGGCATTTTTCAAAATGTGATTATATTAATAATTTGTGACATTTTCTTTAAAATGTTATCAAACATGGTGCCACTATAGATCATATTTGTTGTAGTGAGATCATAATTCATCAGCCAAGAACACAAACAAGAGTATGACATTTCAATTTTAATTTACTTTATATGCTTTGCATTTTTCAGCTTATTTCCATATACTAACTTTTTGTATACATTTTGGCAGTATTTGCTCATAATAGAAAAAAAAAAAAAATAAATAAAATTCACCCGCACATATAACTCAACAAATTTACAATATGCATACTCCCTCCGGGATTTTTTTTTAAATTTGTTGCTTCAGCAAAAAGTTTTGTTTGCTTTAATTTGTTGTTTAGAATTTGAATGTAATATTAATATTTTTTTATCAATTTTACCCTTCTTAGTAGTACTCGTAATTAATACTAATTAATGCTAAGATTATTTAATTGAAAAAGTATTTTTGAACTTTTGCTTAGAAATTGGCTATTTATGATTTTTTTCAATTTGTGGACAATCCTCTAAAACGTTAAATTAAAAAAATCGATGGAGTACCAATTAATTACTTGTTCTCTATAATAATAATTAATTTTAAGTATAAAAAATGTAGATTAACTTAGCTTTTGATTCTCATCAATTTTGGCCCATTTTGTCTCTGGAGCAGGGCCGGTTTGGGCCCAAGCATTTTGAGACCAAACTACTTATATATATATATATATACATAGGTTAGCCCATTAAAAAAAGTTAAATAACAACCTAATTGTGAAACTGCAGACTATGTTACATCATACATTGGACCTTAATCAACACTCAGCCCACTTTATTCATCAAACAATGCCAATTGGGCCTTTGTAAACTACTGGAAACAAAATTTAAACAATACATTAGATATAGCTAATAACCGCAGCCCATTTATGATTCATAATAAATATTAAAAAAGAAGAAAAAATCTTTAAGAATTATAAACGACATCTAACAAAGTCTATATTTATCTAAAAGAAAATCTGGACAACGTTTATTTTATCTCCTCCTGCTCCAAAACTATTTCTACTCTTCTTATGACCAAATTTTGAATTTTCAATTTATAATGCTTTTTTTTCTCCCCTCATCCTGCGATCAAGAAATTCACACTTAATATTTCAACTTTGGATATTGCTCGCTTTTAGACTAAAATTATATTTATAGATAATATATTCACTGTACCTATAACAATTGCATTTGCTGAAAGAAATTTATCAAATCTAAAATTGATAAGAACCTATTTACGATAAGCAATGCCAGTTGTCATGAGATAGATTGAGAAAATTGGTCACTTTACCTAAAGAACTAGTATATGAATATTTAATTAATCAGTATTTTAGTATCTACTAAAATAAAACAAAAGAAAATATATGAAATATTTTTTACTATGTAGGACCCCAATTTTAGTTTTCTCTTAGGGGCATCAAAAAGTCTAGGATCGGTCCTTGTCTGAAGTGGTGCATATTTTCGCGTCAAAGAATCAACATAAATGGTTTCAAATATAAAGTATCTTTTAATTTTCCAAACTAGGCCACTAAAAAGGAAATTCCCAATAATTTTCTTGGTTAGGTTTGGACTCGATTTTTTTGAGTTTTGATTTTCTAAAACTTGGTTTTGGTGGTTTCTGTAAAACATCTTAAACCCCATTTGAATTGAGTTTGAATGTTGGGGTTTGAAGGGGTAAAGTAGATGGTATCAAATCAATGTCTTTTGGAAAATTAGGTGATATGTGTTAAATCATTGTCATTAATAAGTATGAAATTGAAACATGAGTTTCGAAAACCTATACATAGACCAATATTTTCATAACTGGACCGAACAATGAACCGGTGAGTCGATTGAACGCTTGTTTTATTGGTTGGATCAGTCAGACCCTAAGTAACTAGTTCGTGGAGCATGGAGCGGGAATGCAAACCCAGAGTCCTGAGTATGAGTACGTGTTGAGAGCATCTAAATTAATTTTTTTTAAATTATATCTTAATTTATTAGTAGTATATTGCATTTTGTTTTAAAGAATTCATAGTGTATAGATTAAATAAATAATTCTTGAACTTTATAATTAAGGGAAAATATATTTTCTCTTACTATATTTTTAATTTTTTGTATATACAATGTAACACTTTACAAAATGGTTAATGTTGTATTTATTTTTACTAATTATAGTGCAATAAATAAGAATTTAAGTTAGTATAAATTCATTACTTTTTAAAAATTATGCCATTCTCACACAATGTTTTTAGTATCATAATTCTCGTTTTTTACAAATGTTGCACACTCTTCATTTTGTTGTTAGATTATGAACTCCGTTAATTTTGAATGTCAAGTTTCAGGTTTTGAACATGTTGATCACTCAAGATAAATTAACTTATAATAAATTTTATGAAAAACTACATATTCAATACATATCACATTAATGTTTTATGACTTAATTGATTCAGTTGCAGTTTTTGGTACAGAAAAAATTCAATTGATATGGCTCAAATTGCAAACAACGGATGAAATTATTTTGAGAAAAAGTAGTAGGACTTTGTTGTAACAATCTGGATGGGAGGCCACTTCCTATTAGCCATATCAATTGAATATGTTTCTATATATATTTTCTGCCAAGGATTAGGTTAATAGTTTTGTTGTGATGTGTAAAAATTTGGTCTCAAGCATTTCGTTTAATTGTTTAATAATTATCTCACATGCAGCTATATTTATTTTCTTTCATAAAATTATTTCAGAAAGAAAACTTTGTAGATTGTAGTCATTAGTAATAACTTTAATCAAATATTTATAACACGTATATAAAGTTATTTAAACAAATATTTTATTTAAAATATAAATGTTAGTAAAGGATTAAATCAAATAAAAATGTTGATTGAGAAAAAAAATATATTATTGGACACGTAGGAAGCGAAAAGAAAAAGGAGAATAAAAAAAATATACACGTGTCGTGCAAAGAATGGTTGAGAGCACTCGCAAGACTAGTCTCAAGTAAACCCAAGTGACATCTGCAGCCACAGCTGTTGAATTGTTTTTTTATCGGTCTGAAAAAGTCTGCAACAAACTATAGCATCTCCAGTTTTGGGGATTCCTACCCCAAAAAAAAATATATATATATATATATATTAGATGGGGATATAGGATCTGATCATGCATTACTACGTACTACTATTTCACATTTATATTATATGGTCCATAAATTCTAATCATATAAATTGAAGAATTTGTTAAAAATCTTTAATGGTTCTAATCAATATTTTTTAAGTCTTTTATTATGCAGTAAACATCAAACTCACTTTAATTACAATATCTTGACTATATTACACTCCAAAAACTAAATCTCTAACTTTTTTTTTGGTATACATTCATTTAGAAAATTTAAATCTGAGCAAATATCTTGACGAAATATGCCGTACACAATAACACATATCCAAGGACGATATTATGCAAATAGTCACAATTCGCGAAGATATCATATAAATCGTAGCTGAAGACTATTAGCGACGCGGAGTTGGAGACAATCTGAGCAACGAAAATATTTCATCCCTAATACACTTTAGCGACAAAATTATGATATTTAGCGACGAAAGTTTTTGTAGCCAAAAGTTAAAATTTCTTGTAGTGAGTTTTAACTCCATATATTCCGTAAAATTGAACCTCAACACATTAAAAGCAGGATCTCATCCACTAATACAAAGTTAAGGGCCTGTTTGGTGTTTGGAAAACTAGTTTGAAAGAGTAGTCGAGGTTTGTGAAATAATTTCGATTTGCGTAATGTTATTTGTTTGGGTTTTGAGAGAGTGGTTTGAGAAATAAAGTGGGTATAGGTTTTTTTTTTGAAGAGTTAGGCTGTAGGTGTAAGATGTGTTAGACTTTATGTCAAATCATGTTTATTGTGAGATAAATTGTATAAGAGATTTGTTATTTATGTCAAATCATAGTAGAGTTTATATAGGTTTTGTTTAAATATAAGAAAATTATTGTTTTTTTGGGTTTTGAGAAAGTTGTTTGAGAAGATTGAGAAATGAAAATTTATTGCAGAAAATAGAAAACATATTTGTTTGAAACAGGCCCTAAGTTTCTTCATAAACTTGCATTTGTCTTTAAATGTGAACATCACAATCACAAATTAGAAGGTATTATAATATGAAACTCTAATTTGATAGAAAAAAATGAAATTTAATGTAAAGATATGAACCTATTCGAACTCAATTTACATTACTTATCATACAATATTGATTAGTATTCTCCGATCCCATGACTGCCAAAACCTAGAAATTTTACATAAGAAAGAGATAGATTTACCTCAGCTATAGACTTATAGGGTCTATTTGGATGGGTTTTGGCTCAGTTTCGCGAGTCTCGATTTAAAAAAATTGATTTTGGTGGTTTCGATGAAACCTTAAGGCTTCAATTGGATGAGTTTTGACTCTTGGATTTTGTGGTTTGAATAAGTTGAAATCCCACTTGGTTGGGTTTGGATGTTGGGGTTTAGGGAAAAAAGTAGGTGATAGGTATCAAATCAATGTCTTTTTTAATGAGATTTGGGGGAAAGAATATGTGGTAGGTGTCAAATCAATGTTTAATAGGTTTGAAGAGTTTGAGTGTGGGTTTTTGAATAGGTTTTTAATGGTTTTATAGGTTTGGCGAAAGCTCATTTGAAAGAGTTTTGGCTCGATCTCGCGAGGCCCACAAGACCGGGCCAAAACCCATCCACACACCCATAGTAGTTCATAAGTCGCTCTCTCTCTCTCTCTACATATCTCTATATGCACATTTAATTTTTAAATACCCATATTTTGGTTTTTGTTTGATTTTGTTGTAGAATTGATTTCACTTTCTCCTTTTTCCTTTTTCTTTCTTTTTTTCACATTTTGACCTAGATAGATTATTTTGTTATTGATTTTATATTATTTCATTTGATTTTTTAGATTTTTGTTAATATGTGCATTTATTATTTTTTTATAAAAATACTCACTCCGTTTCATATTAATTGACACATTTTTACTTTTCATACAAATTAAGGAATCTTATCATTATATTTTTATGGTAAAATGTCTCAAATACTCTTTATAATGATGAGTATTTTTTATTTTTTAATATTGAGTGGTGCCCATTGAGTTTTTCAGCTCCAATCAGAGAAATGGGCAAAATTGAAAAAGAATACTTTGAAAATTCACATATGCCAACTAATTTAAAACAAAAAAATCTGACAAATATACCAATTAATATGAAACGGAGGGAGTAATCATCATCTCTCCTTTTGTTTTGCCTTTTACTTTAATTTGATGATATATTGATTTTAGAACATTTCATTAAACAATTAATTAAGATGTATATACACGACAAATAGGATTTTGAGTGCAAATTACAATTTTTGCATTTGATTTGAGTAAAAGAGATGGCATAACACAATAAATATTTTAAATTAACCAACATTTGGACCGAGAAAGTGGCCATGCATAATTACCACTAACTTTTACAAACAAACAAATTAATGCTTGATATGGATGAATGAACATTAACAATTACTTTTGGGTTAAATTCTAACTAAAACACTTAACGTACATCTAAAATTTCTTATGGAAGGAACATATGATATATGACAAATACAGAAAAAATAAAGATAGTAAAATTTAATACGATCTATTTAAATGCAGTCGAAATGCTACTCTAATGATTTTCACAAATAAATACCAGGATATGGACTATATTGTATATATATAAACACTGGGTTAATGACAGTTTATTTATCCCTTATGATATTTATAATGTTCAATTTACTTTTTTTTTATTTAAAAACTAGCAATTTACTTTTTAAAAAATATTAATGTTTTATGACTTAATTGATTCAGTTGCAGTTTTTGGTACATTTAAGTTTTAGAAAAAATATGTAAGTGTAGAAAAAATTTCAATTGATAAGGCTCAAATTGCAAACAACGGATGAAATTATTTTGAGAAAAAGTAGTAGGACTTTGTTATAACAATCTGGATGGGAGGCCACTTCCTATTTGCCATATCAATTGAATCAGTGACAACTTGAATCAAATGTAGTAGTATTAATTTAAAGTTTTTATATATATTACTATATGTTAGATCTTACTTTGTCTTCAAATTTCCAACAAACATAATTTGCAGTTCCTTTGTTACTGTATCAAATTTCGCATTATCATATATAGTTAGGATTGTCAATGGGACCATAGGCGGACGCTATAGCCCCTGGAATTTTTTTTTTTTTTTTAATTATATAGGTGTGTTGTAATTTTGTTTTTACAAAAAATTTAATATATTAACCCAATATGAATTTTTAGTCCAAATATAATTTCAAGTTCAATTAATATACACAACCCACTTTAACAATAACTTACTCTATCCAATTATAAGCCCAAATTTTAAGCTCAATTTTTCCCTACTCCCAACATCTCCAAATCCTAACCCTAGCCACCATTGCACCTTCTACCACCACCAGCCGCCGCTTGAGGCCGCCTGCCGCCCCATCTCCGGCCATCTACCTAACCCAAGTCCCAACCCATTGAAGTCTTGAGCAAAAAAAGCCCCTATTGTGAATGTTAGTAATTTTTTCTATTTTTATTTATATTTATGTGTGTGCAATTGTGTTTATATTCATTATTGATGTTAATATTCACTTTCTAAAATCAATTTTTAGATTCAAGTTTCATTTTTGTGCTTAAAGTTATATACTTGTTAAAATTTTCATATATAAGTGATAAAGATATGAGGATACCTATTATATTAAAATAATATGATGCTTAAATCAATATGCAATAGAGTTAATAGTATTCATTTACATATCAAATACTATCTTATATGGTTAATAGTTTTATTTATTAAAATATCAATCACTAATCTTATATTATTAATAGTTTTTTATTAGCATTTATTGGCATATAGAGAGAGACATATTTAGTAGTATTTCAAACGATATTATCATGGACCGGTTTCAAAAGATGAAAAATCGTCATGGTCAATTATTAAAGTAAATATGTAGATATTTTGGGTTCTTATGTGAATAATATAAACTTTATGTTTAACTGTTTGAGAGATTTTTTTTTGTGTATAAGTTTAGCCCCCTGACCCAAATTCCTGGATCCGCCCCTGAATGGGACGGATATCAATTCGGATTCATTTGAATCAGGTCCAATTTATTAAGATAATTGTCCGATTAGATATTCGATTGATCTCGTCCGATTATAAAAATCCGTAATCCAAAACACATAGGAACAAATATGAATTTAGGTCGATCCGATCAGTCAAATATCCGTATTCTATAAAAAAAAATAAAAAAAAATGATTTCTATATATATATATTGTTGGGATTCGGTAAGATAAACAGCCCTAGGCACAGCGAAATTTAATAATTTTTAGGACCTCTTACGGAATCTTGCCAGGATACTACTCTAGATGTATATATATGAATATTAAATAAACGACAGTATAAACAGTTTACACGTTATACCTGTCTCCTTGCAAATCCTAGTTGGCAAACGAAGTCAACTTTCTCCCTCGGTTTGATCGATCCAAAGCCCTGCTACAGCGCCCCACGTGTTGCGCCTCTATGAGTTGATACACCACAATTACACGAAAATAATATATCTTGATCGGCTAGAACACAAGATATATTAAGATCCAGGCTTAGGAGAACAAATTGGAACAAGAACACAAATCGAAAAATTCTTCCAATAGAAGAATAGGTTCGGCCGATTTGAGCTTGGGGAGAGGGAGAGTGTTTTTCTTGACTTGGTGTTTTGGCTCTTGTAAGTTGTCTATGAGATATGAGACCTAGTCTCTTATTTATAGTTATCTCATTAACCTAATCCTCCTAGGATTTGGACTCCAAGTCTCCTACATGGGCCCTGGCCCTCTTTAATTAGAAGACTTAGTCTTCTAATTAATTCATGGCCCATTCCTTAATTAATTTAACTAGGCTTTATTTAATCTCCCAATTAAATAGCCGAATCCAACGATGTCCTATCTCGATTGGATTCTACGACTCTTGAATATATTCTAGATCACGGCCTTGGAGATCAGTCAACGGGTTATCACATAGCCCTGTGATCTAAGGACTTCTATCCTTATGCGTAGATAATTATTACATAAGATAAAGATGACCATATAATAATATAATGCATTTATTAATCCAATTGAATGGTCCTTTCAATTTGAACACAGCCAAAAATAGTTGGCTTGCAGGACACTATTCTATCAATCTCCCACTTGTACTGAAGCCAACTTTTCATTCTTCTGATTCCCATCTTAGACAGATGTTTTCGGATGCCTTTGAGGCAATGGCTTAGATAGCGGGTCCGTCGTATTATCCTTTGAGGTGACACGTTCCATCTTTATGTCTCCTCTACCAATGATATAACATATCAAATGGTATCGTCTTAGTTCGTGCTTGGATTCTGATGAGATCTCGACTCCTTCGCTTGCGAGATAGCTCCATTATTATCACAGAAGATAGTAATGGCTCGACAATGCTAGGTATCACATCCAATTCCTGGATGAAGTTTTTCATCCAAACACCTTCCTTTGCTGCTTCACTCGCGGCAATGTATTCTGTCTCGGTGGTTGAATCTGCGGTAGTGTTTCGCTTGGAGCTCTTCCAGCTTACCGCACCACTATTGAGGCAGAACACGTATCCAGATGTCGACTTGAAGTCGTCTACATTACATTGGAAGCTAGAATCAGTATAGTATTCCAATTAATATGAAACCGAGGTAGTAATCATCATCTCTCCTTTTGTTTTGCCTTTTAATTTAATTTGATTATATATTGATTTCTTTTGATTTTAGAACATTTCATTAAACAATTAATTAAGATGTATATACAAGACAAACAGGATTTTGAGTGCACATTAGAATTTTTGCATTTGATTTGAGTAAAAGAGATGGCATAACACAATAAATATTTTAAATTAACCAACATTTGGACCGAGAAAGTGGCCATGCATAATTACCACTAATTTTTACAAACAAACAAATTAATGCTAGATATGGATGAATGAACATAAACAATTACTTTTGGGTTAAATTCTAACTAAAACGTACTTATAAAATTTCTTGTGGAAGGAACATATGATATATGACAACTACAGAAAAAATAAAGATAGTAAAATTTAGTACGATCTATTAAAATGCAGTCGAAATGCTACTCTAATGATTTTCACAAATGAATACCAGGATATGGACTATTTTGTATATATATAAACACTGGGTTAACCAACAGGTGAATGGTCTAGTGGAAAGGACTAGTCACTACAAAGTAGCAAACTCAAGTTCGAATCCCTGTTAGGAGAGATTCCCACTCTATGTGTCCGATGCGCCTCGAAAGGGATTAAACTCTTGAAAAAAAACCAAAAATAAATAAACACTGGGTTAATGACAGTTTATCCCCTGTGATATTAATAATGTTCAATTTACTCTTTTTGTTATTTAAAAAATAGCAATTTATAATGTTCAATTTACCCATTGTAAAAATTTTAAAGAAGTAATTTACCCCTTGTGTCGATGAGTGTAACTCGTCAAAATTGAGAGTGAACATAAAAGTGTTTTGTAATATATGAGGACAAATTGTCACAGTTATCATCACATAGAGAAGTAATTGCCACATTATCATAACTTAGGGAGACAAATTGCCACATATAAATGTTTTAGGAAGATAATTTGAAACTTTTATAAAATTATATTAGGTAAAATGCTCTTTTTCAAATTACTAAAAAATAAATCAAATATTATAAATATCAAAGAACGGTAAATTGCCGTTAACTCTATAAACAACATGTGAACTTGTTTTGTATAAACACACTTAAAAGGGAAAAGCATCTCATGGACCACTTGCATAATTATCGAGTATCAAGCTATTCGATACTCGGCTCGAGCTCTTTGATAAAAGCTCATTTAAGCTCGGCTCGATTTAAATTCCAATCTTGAATAGTGTGTTGGTCGACACTAGGGGTGAGCAACTCAAACCGGACCGACCGGACCGAACCGGAACCGACGGTTCGGTCCGGACCGTTTACCGAACCGGAATTTCGGTTCGGTAAACGGTTCTTGTCCGAGAACCGAACTCCAAAAATACCGGTTCTCGGTAGAACCGGTCGGTTTACCGAACCGAACCGGTTGGATCGAAACTTTTTTTTTTTTTCATTATCCATTTATCAAACCCGAACCCAAAACCAAAAACCGAACCCAGACCCAATTTACCATACCCAAAAACCGAACCAACTCCCCAATTTCTCTTTCATTTCAAAATCAAAAACCCTAACCTTCATTTTCCTTTCAATTTCTTGTTTTCTTGGTTTTTAGAAGAGAAGAAGAAAGAATGAAGAAAAGAAGAAGAAAGAAGAAAATGAAAAGAAGAAAGAAGAAAAGAAGAAAGAATGAAGAAAGAAGAAGAAAAGAAGAAGAAAGAAGAAGAAAGAAGAAAATGAAAAGAGAAGAAGAACCCACTTTCAATTTCTTGTTTTCTTGGTTTTTACTTTTTAGAAGAGAAGAAGAAAGAATGAAGAAAGAAGAAGAAAGAAGAAGAAAAGAAGAAGAAAGAAGAAGAAAGAAGAAGATGAAAAGAGAAGAAAGAAGAAGAAAGAAGAAAATGAAGAAAGAAGGGGCTGTCCTGGAGTAGGGTAGGGAATCCAATTTTCTTTCTTTCTTTTTTCTTTTTTTTTTTTCATTTTTCTTTAAAAAAAAATTTCGGTATATATTTGGACCGAACCGGACCGGTCGGTATTTGTACCGAACCGGACCGACCATTTCGGTCCGGTACTCGGTCCATCTTTTTTTGGGACCGAACCGGGCCATAAACGAAGTTCGGTTCGGTTCGGTCCGGTTCGGCCCGTTTGCTCAGCCCTAGTCGACACTACTCGGCTCGATTACACCCCTAGACATGACGTGACAATGAAACTTTTAGACAGTTAATTAATAAACTAGGTAGGGTAAAATACAGTTTCCTCCCTTAAAGTATGGGAGTGGTATCAGTTACCCCCCTAAAGTATCAATTGTAACACTTACCCCCTATGTTATAGTTTTGTAGTTTTTATTCCAAAAATACCCCCGTCCCTTTCATAAATAAAAATATCTTTATTAATATATAAAAATAAAATTGTCTCTTTATTAATTATGAATCTATTCATCCATCAAACAATATTATGTTTTAATTTCTTTATTTTTTTACCATACTTTTTTCAATCTCAAATTTCTTCTTCATTTTCATCTCATATTTTTATAACCAAAAGAAGCAAAATAAATGAAGAAATTGAAATTTAATATTGTTTCATAAATGAATGTATTCATAATTAATAAAAAAATTGATGAAGAAATGAAAAAATTAAAACATAATATTGCTTGGTGTCAGCCGTTAATTTTGCGAAAAGAATTACTCAATATTTTAAATAATAACTCCTACTGAAAATAAATAAGATAATTATTAACAAATAAAAACATAGAAAAATATGGAGAAAAAAACTGAGATAGAAATATAAAAAATTGAAACTTAAAATAAAGAAAACAAATTGAAACATAAATCAAGAAAAAAAGAGACAAAAATAAAGAAAAAGTTTGAGACTATAAAACCGAAGGAAATCGAAGAAATGACGAAATTAAAATATAATATTAGTTGGTGGATGGATGAATTCATAATTAACATAAATATTTTTTGATAAATTAATAAAGAAATAATGTATTTTTTGTTTCAAAATGAACGGGGGTATTTATGGAATAAAATATTTAATACTATAACATAGGGAGGTAAGTGTTACAATTGATACTTTAGGGGGGTAACTGATGTCACCCCCATACTTTAAGGGGGGAAAGTGTATTTCACCCAACTAGGTAAGTAACCCTTCAATAAATATATCTTAAAAATAGAAAAAAAATATGTCCCCTTTAATAAATTAAAAAATAAATTACTAACCCAAGAAAATCGTCCCTTTTTCTGAATCTCTTTAATTGAATGAAAATTTCTTTTGATCTAAAAAAAAAGTTTCTACAGAAACCCTTATTTAATTACACACCTTCCAATTTTACCCTTATTTACTCCTTGTTCTTATTTCTCTTTCTAATTTAACCAATTGAAGAAGAGGGATATTATTGGTAAAACTCTAACTTTTTCCGAAAATTTAAGCTAATTAATTATCAGGTTTCTTAATACATGTGCAAAAAACTAAAACGACAATTAAAATGAAACGAGGGGAGTAATTGTTAACATCCTCTATGTCTTTTTTGTATGTCTATATGAGCTAGCTTATGACAATTAATTATTATTTTATGACAAATGAGTACTGATGTGATGTATTAAGAGTTAATTATATCAATTCACTCTTTCTGTTATTCTTTTATTCGCAGGAGATAAAGCACATGACAATATATTCCCTTCTATTTTTGTAAAATGATTTATTAATGTCTCCCTACTATTCTTAGGTATTCACGGAATAAATTAACCTCACTTAATTATACAATACCCATTATCCCATGATCAGTTTCCAGACCATGACTATTTTTACGTACCATACCATACCCTACTTAATTAATTTCAATAAGATTTTCTGAATGCATTGTTTGGATAAATGCGTAAACAAATAGAGTCAATTATTTTTCTGAAAAAGTATTTGCATGTATACATAAACTAATTTCTTTAACATCCATATGCAAGAACATATATATAGAGAGAGAGAGAGAGAAAAAAGTACTAGGAAACATAGATAAATTTGAGAAAATGTATGCCGAAAATGTACTTTTATTCATGAATTGCTCATACCATCTATTTTGGAGCAAAAATTGTTGTAATTATGTGGATGGATGCCTAATTAAATGGTTGGAATCCATAGATAAATGTAATATATATATATATATATATATATATATATATAATGGGGAAATTAATATTCAAATAAGATAATTTGTATGTGGGCTTGTCCCACATTGGTCTAAGACTAAATGGCAAATTATAAAAGCCTTGTGAGGAAGTTGAAGAGTTTCAAACTCTTCATTTGTCTCATATTGACTTTTTATATTTGTGTGTACTAGTATATATGAACTTAAGTGTTTAGACTTGGTATAAGTCTTTACAAAGGGGGTCATATGAATACACCACACACGCGCAAATTGTCTCATCTCGGACTTATCTTTTTGGAGGAATTTCGAATTAAAATTTTAATTAATTTGAAATTCAAAAATTGAAACAGTCACAATATTAATTCTGAAGGTTTTAAATTTTGTAACTCCTTTCGGTTACAGAAATTAATTGATTGTGTAACTCCTTTCGGTTACAGAAATTAATTGATTGTGTAACTCATTTCGGTTACAAAAATTAAATTGAGGCAGTTACGAAAATTAAATTGAGAAAACGTTTCAGACGTTTTATTCACATTTAATTGGACCGTTTCTTGTTCAGAATTAATGGGCAATATTAATTGCCAAGGCTCCCCCTAGTCCTATATATATGAGTGCATTTCTCATTTCAGAGACACACCAACAGAAACACCAATCTGTTCTCTCTCACTCGAAATCTTTTCTGAGAAAAATAGTTCTGGGTTACTTTTCTGCTTTGAGTGTTCTTCGAGGTGGAATTTCTGCTACTGTGCAGTGGAGGAATTCTTGTAACCAAATTATCCTGGGAGAAGTGTTCGAGATTCCCAATTGCACCGGAAGTGGGTCGATAATTTCTTCAAGGCAAGCAGAAATAATTCTGCGATTTGGTTTGGATCAATTCTGTTACTATACAGAATTGTGAGATAAGTTAATTTCAATTTATCTGTTCGGTTTATATAACTAATTATATTTTCTTTTACTGTTCATATTGGTTTGTTTGTATCAGTTTCAATTTTGTATTCAAGTTTTTGATAATCTTAAAACCGGTTTTTCCCAACAATCTTGAAGAAATTATTTTCGTGTTTTAAAATTATCATGTCATCTGCAGGAGGCTCCGGTACTGTGTCCATGCAACCCGCAAAAGTCGACTTATCCGGTTTACCGGAAAAGTTTTCGGGCCAATTTTTTAAGCGTTGGCAACAGCGCATGAAAATTTGGTTTACAATGAAGGGACTTTTGTCGGTTATTCAGGTGACTAGACCTGAACCAACTAAAACCGATCCAAAGACTGATCAAATAGCTGAATGGTCAGAACGGGACCAAATTGGTCGAGGAGTCATTCTGTCTGCTTTATCGAATGTACTCTTTGACGTGTACTGTTCTGATTCATACACAGCTAAGTCTCTTTGGGACGAATTGGACAGGAAATATAATACTGAAGAGCAAGGGCTCGAAAAGTATTCTGTTTCCAAGTTCCTGAAATTTCAGATGGTTGAAGGAAAGTCTGTAACTGAACAAACGCATGAACTGATAAATCTTGAGCACGCTCTTTCTGATGCTGAAATTAAACTTCCAGAAAAATTTCTGGTTATGTCAATAATTGATAAGTTTCCCAAATCTTGGGAAAACTTTGGCTTGACATTGAAACATCAAAAAGGAAAGCTGACTCTTGATGATCTTATGATTGCCATAAGTATCAAAGAGGAACACAAAAACCAAACTCATGGTGTTCCCGTTAAGTACCAGCCTAAGGCGAATATGATAACTGGAAAGAAAAAGTTGAATCATGTAAACCCCAACTCGAAATCTATAAATAAACCGAAAAACAAAAAGAAACCAAAGGCAAACAAACCATGCTGGACTTGTGGACAGATGGGTCACTGGGCTAAGGAGTGTCCTACTAAAAAGTCCAAAGCCAAATCCGAGTCTACTACACCAGCTTCAGTCAACATGGTTGTGGGAGACATTGGTGAAACTAGAGCTCCGGCTATGGTAAACATGGTTGTGGGGAATACTAGTGAACCTAAAGCTCCAGAAAACTCTGTTGATGGGTATGTTTCCTTAAAACCTGAAATTCTCTCTATTTATGAACCATTTGATTGGCTAATAGACACTGGAGCAAATGTGCATGTATGTGCTGATAAATTGCTATTTGTGTCTTATCAGCCTGTTGATGGAAAATCCGTGACGATGGGAAATTCAAGTGGTGCTAAAGTGTTAGGGATAGGACGCGTGAACTTGAAGTTTCCTTCAGGGCGCATACTATCACTACAAAGGGTGCATCATGTTCCAACGATCAGGAGGAATATAATAAGTGGTTCTGTAATAGTTAGGGAGGGTTACGAAATGAACTTTAAATCCAATAAAGTCGTAATTCTGTATTATGGGACTTTTGTTGGTAAAGGTTATTTAGATTATGATTTATTTAAATTAAGAGTTGAAAATGTTGGTTCTAATAAAATTTCTGAATTTCCAGTTGTGAATGCAATTGAAACTTCTAATGTTTGGCATGATAGATTAGGACATTTAAATTTTGGTTCTGTTAAACGGATGATGAATTTAAATCTAATCCCCAAACATGAAATAAACCATAAAGACAAATGTCACATTTGTGTTGAAGCAAAACAAGTAAGAAAGCCATACCAATCGGTTGAAAGGCAGTCTGAAATACTTGATTTGGTTCATACGGACATTTGTAAATTCAATGGAATTTTAACTAAAGATAATAAGAAATACTTTATTACTTTTATAGATGATTGCAGTAGATACTGTTATGTTTATTTATTAGAAAATAAATTTGAAGCACTTGAAAAATTCATAACATTTAAAAATGAAGCTGAAACTCAAACTGGTAAGAAACTTAAACGGTTGAGATCAGATAGAGGTGGAGAATATGAGTCTAATTTGTTCGAAGAATATTGCCGAAATTTTGGCATTATTCACGAAGAGACTCCTCCATATTCCCCTTCGTCAAATGGGATAGCAGAACGAAAGAATAGAACTTTTAAAGATATGATTAATAGTTTGCTTTTGAATTCTGGATTGCCTAAATATATGTGGGGAGAAGCTTTGAATACGGCTTGCCATATTCTGAATAGAGTTCCTCTAAAACATAATGAAAGCACTCCGTTTGAATTCTGGAAAGGCAGAAAACCTAGTTTAAAATACTTTCGTGTGTGGGGCTGTCTTGCAAAAGTTCTAGTTCCAGAACACAAAAGAAAGAAACTGGGTCCAAAGACTATTGATGCAATCTTTATAGGCTATGTGGAAACAAGCTATGCTCTCAGGTTTCTGGTTATAAAATCAGAAATTCCTGGCATAGAGGTTAACACAATAGTTGAATATCGTGATGCTACGTTCTTTGAGGACGTATTTCCCATGAAAACGGGAATGCCTAATGAAAATTCTTTAGATTCAGCCCTTACATCTTCATCAATTCCTGATCATGTGGAAAAGATGACAAATGTGGGGGTTAATCCAAGTAGTTCTGATTCAGTACCGATTGAATCAAATGAACCTAGACGGAGTAAGAGAGCTAGAATTGCCAAGGATTTTGGAAGTGATTTTATCACTTACAACATCGAGGGTGATCCTGTAACCTTCAAAGATGCAATGACTTCGAAAGAAGCAAAGCATTGTAAGATAGCTGTCAAAAGTGAGATGGACTCCATTGTCTCTAATGGGACATGGGAACTAGTCGATCTCCCTCCGGGGTGTAATACGATTGGATGTAAATGGATCTTTAAAAAGAAATTTAAATCTGATGGAACCATAGATAAGTTTAAAGCCAGATTAGTTGCCAAAGGGTTTAGGCAAAAAGAGGGAATCGATTTTTTCGATACATATTTCCCTGTTGCTCGTTTGACTACAATCCGGGTGCTAATAGCACTGGCTTCTATATATGATTTTTCGATTCACCAAATGGATGTTAAAACATCATTCCTGTATGGTGATCTCGAGGAAGAAATCTATATGGATCAGCCAGAGGGATTTGTAGCTTCTGGAAATGAGCGAAAAGTTTGTAAGCTTGTTAAATCATTATATGGTTTGAAACAAGCTCCTAAACAATGGCATGAAAAGTTTGATAAAACGATTTTATCTTTTGGCTTCGTTGTAAACGATAATGATAAGTGCATCTACTGTAAAGTTAAAGGTGATAAATGTATTGTTTTATGTCTGTATGTTGATGATATTCTATTGATTGGATCTAATATTGAGATAATAAATGAAACCAAGTCGTTCTTAAAGAGTAAGTTTGAAATGAAGGATATGGGTGTGGCAAATGTAATTCTTGGACTCAAGTTGACTCGATCAACTGAGGGGATAGCAGTTTCTCAATCTCACTATGTTGAGAAGATAATTGAGAAATTTGGCTATAAAGAATGTAAAATTGCCAAAACACCATATGATCCTTCAGTGGCTCTCTTTAAAAATGAAAGTGGTGTTCCTGTATCTCAATTAAGATATTCACAAATTATTGGAAGCTTGCAATATCTGGCAAATGGCACGAGACTAGACATTTCGTTTGCAGTCTCGAAGTTAGCAAGATATACAAGTTGTCCAAATCGAACCCATTGGGGAGCTCTTGACCGGGTACTTAGGTATCTGAAGGGCACAGTATCACTATCTCTTCAATATGGCAGGTTCCCTGCAGTACTTGAAGGGTATAGTGACGCTAGCTGGATAGCCAAGAACTCCGGAAGCAATGGGTGTACGGGTTACGTTTTTACCCTTGGTGGGGGCGCTGTCTCCTGGAAGTCAACCAAGCAAACCTTGGTGACTCGGTCTACATTTGAGTCCGAATTATGTGCTTTAGACACGACAGGGACTGAAGCTGAATGGCTACATGGGTTATTGATCCAATTACCCATGATTAGCTTGCCTCTTCCAGCAGTCGTGGTGCATTGTGATTCTCAAACCACAATTGCAAAGATTAAAAGCCAAAAATACAATCAAAAGACCAAGAGACACATCCAAGTTAGACTAAAGTCTATAAGGGAACTTGTGTCTGATAGGGTCATAGTCGTTGACTTTGTTGGTACCAAAGACAATGTGGCAGACCCTTTAACTAAAGGACTTGATTTGTCCTTAGTACAAAAATCCAGGCTGGGGATGAGACTGAAAACCCTAAACTGATATACAAGCAGTGGCAACCCAACCTACCAAGTGGAGATCCCACAAGGAAGGTTCAATGTGGTATAAACAAACTGCTGGGTATATAAAAGTTGCTCCTAACTAAGACTGATACTAAGTATCTGAGTCTATCCCCTGATATACCTGATAGGAGCTGACTACTGCTAATCTAGTAAGTGTATTAACACTGAATGAGGTCAAGTCTGTAAGACGGGATGATAGCAGTACATCCTGAGACGCTCAACTAAGTGAATGTAGTTGTTTGGCCGCGACTAGAGGAAATAGGGTTATTCCTCAACAACATTCATGATACAGGATCGGGACACATGGCCTATAGTGTCAAACCTAAAGATTAACACATAGCAAGTAATGTGTTGTTTCCAATGGACGCTACCACATCAAGGTCCAAATTCAAGGCTTAGATCCATTTGTCCCTGTGGTAGCATAAGTTGGATAACTTAGGCCGTGGTTCAAATCGGAAGGTACCATTGCTGAAAGCACATTGCAGTAATCCTAATAGATTATTTTTCTATGGATTTGTGGGGGATTGTTGTAATTATGTGGATGGATGCCTAATTAAATGGTTGGAATCCATAGATAAATGTAATATATATATATATATATATATATATATATATAATGGGGAAATTAATATTCAAATAAGATAATTTGTATGTGGGCTTGTCCCACATTGGTCTAAGACTAAATGGCAAATTATAAAAGCCTTGTGAGGAAGTTGAAGAGTTTCAAACTCTTCATTTGTCTCATATTGACTTTTTATATTTGTGTGTACTAGTATATATGAACTTAAGTGTTTAGACTTGGTATAAGTCTTTACAAAGGGGGTCATATGAATACACCACACACGCGCAAATTGTCTCATCTCGGACTTATCTTTTTGGAGGAATTTCGAATTAAAATTTTAATTAATTTGAAATTCAAAAATTGAAACAGTCACAATATTAATTCTGAAGGTTTTAAATTTTGTAACTCCTTTCGGTTACAGAAATTAATTGATTGTGTAACTCCTTTCGGTTACAGAAATTAATTGATTGTGTAACTCATTTCGGTTACAAAAATTAAATTGAGGCAGTTACGAAAATTAAATTGAGAAAACGTTTCAGACGTTTTATTCACATTTAATTGGACCGTTTCTTGTTCAGAATTAATGGGCAATATTAATTGCCAAGGCTCCCCCTAGTCCTATATATATGAGTGCATTTCTCATTTCAGAGACACACCAACAGAAACACCAATCTGTTCTCTCTCACTCGAAATCTTTTCTGAGAAAAATAGTTCTGGGTTACTTTTCTGCTTTGAGTGTTCTTCGAGGTGGAATTTCTGCTACTGTGCAGTGGAGGAATTCTTGTAACCAAATTATCCTGGGAGAAGTGTTCGAGATTCCCAATTGCACCGGAAGTGGGTCGATAATTTCTTCAAGGCAAGCAGAAATAATTCTGCGATTTGGTTTGGATCAATTCTGTTACTATACAGAATTGTGAGATAAGTTGATTTCAATTTATCTGTTCGGTTTATATAACTAATTATATTTTCTTTTACTGTTCATATTGGTTTGTTTGTATCAGTTTCAATTTTGTATTCAAGTTTTTGATAATCTTAAAACCGGTTTTTCCCAACAAAAATTGCACATACATCCCTCAAATGTCACGTTGAGGGAATTCCTAAATAATTGAATCACATAACCAATATATAACTTTATTTGATTAAATTAAGAATTTTGGGTGGAATATGACTGAATTTGTGAAAATTAAATTGCTAGCAAACCTTAGCTACATTACATGAATATTTTTGTAACTTTATTCAATTAATTAATAACTTTGAATTAATATATATATATAGGATAGCCATATAGGGTCTAAATATTTTTGGGACGTGAATATCAATGCATAAAGTGAGATAGATATAGATGCATATGTTTGTGTGGGAACTTTTCTTTTCTTTCTTTTCAAATATGTTCTAAAGTTTGGGGGTGTGGGGTGGGCTCGATCATCAATCTCTAGCGCTTTTGTGGAATAGAAGATTGTCCTAATTAATTCCATGTTCCATCTCAATTCTCATGCATGCTCATCAAATATATATATATATATATATATATATATATATATATATATATATATATATATATATATATATATATATATAAAGACAAGAAATTAAATTAAGTTGCCTTTGGCCAACAACTCCATTCTATGACCCATTAATTTACGCGGGGAGCTAGCTAGCTAGGAGAACATATTGATGTAGATCTATCCGTACATATAAATCCATGCACCCCCAAGCCCCTAATTAATTGTTAGTATAAGAACTAGGTTAAATTAGAAAGAGAAATAAGAACTAGGTTATTGGGAGGCGTTCTTTTAGGCAAAAAGTCCTTGCTATTCAGTTTCTTGAACTATCCTTCATTATTTTCTATAATTTTAGATTTTGATTTTGTCTGTTTGATGAACTAATATTGAGATTTTGATTTACTCTTCAAAATTGTGTCATCATCCTTCAACACCAATTTTTTATTCAATTGGGTTCCATCTTTTCTAATTTATAACTTTTTTAACTAGAATTATCAAGTAATGACTTTATGTGAACATAATAAAAATTCTTTTGTTATTCTTATCCTAAATTGTAATTTCACGTTTCTTAAAACTAATTAATTGAAAGAGTAATAAATTTATCATTTAAAAGCAATTCATATTAAATAGGTGAAATAAAATTTAATTACAAGATAATACTTTCAAATTTTTTTATTTTAATTCAATAATCTAATATTTTACTATTTAGACAAGATATATATCCATAAAACAAAAAACAAAAAATTGGTTCTTGAATTTTTACAAATTTTTAAAGGAAAACAGTAGAAATAATTTTACGTCATATATCAAACGACAAAATTTGGGCATTATTTAACTTTCTTCCAATTTTACTCACTATAACTTAAGATCCAAACACAAGCAATACGGTTAACATTTATTTATGAATTGGCAATTGATGCAAGACTTCAAGATAAAACTAAAAAGAAGTAATATGATGTTATTTATAATGCACACAAATGCGTTGTTTGACTAAAAAGTGATAAAAAAATATTGTTGAAATAAGTCAATCCTATTTTAATGGACCATTTTAATCTAAATAATTGGGTCAACCAACATATTTGCAAATATAAAGAGTATTTTTTTTCCTTTAAATTAAGCGTTAGGTATAATTTCTATTGTCCTTGAAAACCATATACCAAAAAAAAAAAAAAGTGAACTTATTATATATTTTTGGAGGTCTTAATATTTATATATGTATTAGGGATCATATTGAGCTAAATTTTAAATTCAATTCAGTTAGAATTTAATTAAATTGGCCACAATAAACAAACAATTAGAATTTAGGGGTCAGTGTATAATTTAGAATACTGAAATATATAATTTCTTCGATTGGTCTCACTTTTGATCGATCAACGGTGTAATTGGGTACGTAAGCAATGATGTCATTTATAATTACTATTAATGGGAATGAATTAATGTGAGAAGGTGCCTGCTGGGAATATATTTTAATAATATTTTAATTTGAAGAGTAAGTAAAAGCAAAATCCGAACTTGTTTTCGTTCACTTATTATTATTATTATTATTATTTCTTTATTAACTTGCAATGACTGCTTTTATTTTTATGTTTTCGATTTGTAAATTTCACAATAGTATTATTCATGAAAAATATATTCCTATAATAAAGTGTAAACACGCACTTTCAAATGTTAGTACTATCATAACTTTATATAATATCGACGAAATCTTGACTTTAAATCACGATTTTTAGTCCACCTTCTAAAATTCATATCATAATTGAGTATAATTCAAAAAACACGGTAAACAAAAATAGTGCATGTCATAACTCATTTATAGGGACCAAGTATAATTTAGTGGATCTATCTAACAAGTTATGAGCTACAATTGATTTGACGAGATGAGGTACATATTTTTCAATAGAGATTCTCGATAATGTTAAGATCACATTATATTAGTTCTCGATATTTTCCCGTTTGAATAGACATTTTACTCATTTTGGTCTAGAGAATTTTTCTCTTTTTTTTTTTTTTTTTTTTTGTGTAGTAATTAATAATAATGTATTACTAAACTTAGGGTGGGGGTGGTTGGTGGGTTTGGGGGTGAAGACAGAAAATGTTTGCAATAATTAATAATAATGTAGTACTAAATAAAATAGGGTATATTGTTTTTGTTATAATTAAATGATTTAAAAATAAATTAAAATGGAACACTTGTCAATAGATGAAAAGTATCTGCTTTTTATTTGACGAAATTTCATTTTTAGACAACTCCTAATTTATAAGGTAAACGGACGTGACGCTCATAATAATAAAATCTTCATTGATTTTATAATTTATAAGAAATCTTCATTTTAGACAACCTAGTTTACATGCATTTCTACTTCACTCATTCCTCACGTATAATCTTTGTTGTTCTATTTTATTCTAATGTGCACTAATATTTCCGATACATGGAATTGATTTCAGGTACTTATAAATGTATAATTAGGGCCATAAGACTCAAGATTAATTAGAAATGGAAGTTTACTCGATGGTATGATATAATTGATATTTTTAAATAAAAATCCATGTCGTTTGACTTAACCTAATTTTCCTTAGCCATTGAACAATTATTGGCTATGTGAAAATGAGGACTTTTGACAACATGCATCCTTGAAATTAAATTTTGGCAGAATGAATCCTTAAAATATATAAATTTTGGCAGAGTGCACTCTTGAAATACATAATTTTTTTAGGGTGTATCCTTGAAATACATAAATTTTCGCAAAGTGCACTTTTTTAATCTTTTTTGGCCAAAGAGAGAAAATCGAAAATCTTGACATTAATAGGGCCGGGACATAATTATTTATTAACTCATTTATTTTATTAGTAAAAATTAAGATTAAAATTATAGAGAGTTTATACTGATGGATTTACAATGAGCCTTGACTCTTGAGTTAACCCAATTCAGTGGGAATATAATGTTTCATTTATTCATTTTATTTATAAAGTTGGAACAGAGTTGAAAATAGTGAATGAATTTAAAACATAGTTATGAATAAAATACATTAGTTTCCATTATTTTATTTAAATATGCTAGCTAGTATAAACTTATTACATGAAACCATATATCTTAAAATAATAATTAGAAAGAAACGAAATTAAAATAAAATTGAATAAAATGCCTAATTTTCAAAAAAGAAAAAAGAAAAGTCTAATTCAAGCAACCTACTTACCCACCCCCTCCCCCCAACGAAGCAGCCAAATTGGTACTGCGGCCGACACGACACGGCCAATTTTAGCTGTCATCGTCCAAGATGCGACCAATTTAGGCTGTAACTTGGACAATTCCAGATAAAATTGGTCGCGTCGTTCAAGTTGAGGGGACGCAGCTAATTTTGATCGTGATCCTTCGTCATAGTCAATTTGACCGCGATCTTCATTATTTGAAAATTTGTTGTTCATATTTTATAGTTGCAATTTAAATTTGTCATGTTAAGGCAAATGCCATCCGGGTGGCTTCATTTTTGTCGAGAATGTGCATAAGAAATAAATAATTGATAGTGGTAACCAAAAAAAAAATAATGATAAGACAAAACTTATAAATAAATAGGTCCACAAGTGTTATTATGTACCTTGGTGAAAATCAGCTAACAGGAACTATTCCTTTTTCCATTTGGAACTTAACAAAACTCAAAGAGAACGTTATCTTTATTTGATAATAAGTTATCTGGTTTAATTCCTATGAGTATCGGAAATTTGAGAAACTTAACTAACTTACGGCTTAGCCTAAACATGTTTTCAGGATGTATACCTCCAGCAATTGGTAACTTGACTAGACTTAATAAGTTATCTCTCAATGAAAATCGATTATCTTTAAGTGTCAACAATCTCACCGGCAATTTACCGGACTACCTATGCCTTGGGGGATTGCTTAAAAATCTTACAGTAAATGACAACAGAATTACCGGTCATATCCCGAAAAGTTTGAGAAACTGCACTAGTTAATTTACAAAGACTTAGGCTTGACAAAAACAAATTCTCCGGGAATATATCGGAAGATTTCGGTCTGGACCAATTACCGAACCGAAAATTCGATTCGGTTCCGTTTGAATCGTTTCGGACCGAATGCTCACCCTAATTATGATCGAACCGTGGAGAATTTGATTGATTGTTTGTTTTTTTGGACCGAACTGGAAAATTTAATTATTCTTTGACCAAATTGGATTGAACAGGACCAAACCATTAAATTTTGTGGTAAAAAATCGAAAAAAATTTGAATTCGGAAAATCATGGACCAAACTGGACAAAAACCTTCGATCCAGTAAACGGTCCATGGATTTTCAAGACTGAATCGGCCAAGAACCGAACTTCGGTCCGATTCGATCCAAATGCTCACCCATAATTATAAGCCACATTGCAAAGACATTAACACTCCAACCCGTACATAACACGACTCGGATATGAATTTTAAATTGAATTTCTTTTCTTCAATATGCCACGTGACGTGTCGATTGAGTGTCGGTGTCGGACTCTGCATGGTTTCATTTTTGGGAGTATTGGTTCAACATGGATTATAAGTTATCCCATCTCAAGTCGTGTGCTTCAGTTGCTACTTGCTACAAGTTCAAATATTCTCTCACTTTGTAGAAGTAACAATTATACCTCGTGTTATCCTTTTTCTGGAATAAAATGCGAAAAATGTTTTGTTCACGGTAGTTTCATGTTAAAGAAAAATATTTTGCATTGATTAATACAATGTGGATAGCTTTCTACATTTTTTATTAAGATTAACAATAGAAACTAAAACAATATGCACTAGTCAGGAGTTGCACTATTTTCTTCCTTGAAAAGAATCCAATAAAAAAAAAAAAAAGTCAAAAGCAGGACTTTCTTTTAGAATCCAAAAGATAGTATAGAATCAAAAAAGAAAAATTCCCTCAAATTTCAGATACAATCTCTCTTAAAGTTAGTCTCTTATCCCTATAAAAAATAACATAAACAATCTCTAATTGGAATAAAATGATTTTTTCAAAGATTATCACGTCATTATGAAAAAATGATGTAAATATTGCATTACATAACCAAAACATTTTCTCTAAATAAAATATTAAAAAAAAAGTTATGATTAAAAAATATCCCTTTTTTTGCATTTCTAATATTTTAGACCCTATTCTACTTAATCGGAAAGGTAACAAAAATGTATAGTACATGCTTAAATATTTTTTTGCTCTTGATAATTATTTACTTTATTGATGGATATAAACATACTTTTAATTAATCTTGGATCAAAACTTCTTAGTTCTAAGGCGTGTTTTTTGGTTAAATATTGAAAAAAGAAAATTGGAAAACTTATGAAAACACTGTCTTAGATTATTGCAAAAGGATTACGAGAGGGAGACAACTATAGGATTTCGACTGCATGCCCGTGAAGCGTCAGTCTTCACCCACGTGGGGTCCAATTAAATATTGTGAGAATAATTAATGATCTGGATATATTTTACCTTTTTTACACTTCCGCACATATTCAGCCCAATTGTTCTTTTTCTATTTTTTCTTTTATAAATATCTTAAGCCCAATTGGTATTATTAATTTTAAGCATTAACATAAGATACAACTAGCCTTGGTACATTTAGTTCCTCACTTCTAGATCATGTCAGCAACAACATCAGTAATATGACCCAAAAAATGTTTCACAATGAAAATTATGTTGTTTTGTTTTTTTAGAAACAATATTTAAGAGTGAACTTAAAGTAAGTATTTCAAAAAAAAAAAAAAAAAAGAAAAAAATTATACTTGAAATAATCTTAGTTATTCCACAAGTGTTATAGCTTAGCTCCAGTTTGGGGATTCCAGCCCTTTCATACAGGACCTCTATTTATTCACCAATCCAAATCATAAATACATATAATATTTAATTTATCTTCTTTATTCCTATGATCTGATCATTCAAAGTACCTACTGCCATGCATTTCACATTTTTAGACCATAAAATTGCAGAAAACGTCACAAATTAATCAATGAGTCCCAAATTTTGTTACATCACCGAATTTCCTTCCGTGATTTAATATTTTTTTAAATATCATCCCATCGTTAATTATGATATGAAAATTGTATATGTGTCCGTTAAATTGCTACATGACTACTTACGCATCATGACGTGTCAATTTTAGCATGAACAATTATACATTATTGCAGAATTCGTCCCAAACTAATTACAAGATTGAAAAGTCATTTTCGTTATTTCCATTAAGTTAGAAATTTAATATTGGGACTAAATTCAAGCAAAATGGTAAATTACGGGATGAAATTTAGTTAGTTGATATAGTTTGGAACGAAAATCAAAAATAATAATTAGTTTGGGACAACATTCCAAAAAATTATTAAATTATGGGACAAAATTTGTTGAAGTAATTTGAGAATTTTTAAAAGTCTTAGATGGTTCTAATCAATATTTTTATTGGTGTACATGGGAGGTGGGTGTATATATATTGTAAAGTCTTTTTATTATATGTACATCAAACTTAATTGCAATATCTCGATTATGTTTCATTCTAAAAACTCATTCTCAACATTTTTTTAACTACAGTCATTTAAATTTTTAAATTTGAGCCACTTTTAACTCTATTCCACATAAATTAAACCTCAACACGCATTAAAAATAGCATCTCAATTCAAAGCTACTCCCTCTGTTCCAATTTATATGTCGTTTTAGGTATTTTTATACATATTAAGGCACCTACTAAATAGCCTCAATCATAGGAAAAAAAATAAATGATATCTCTAAAATACCCTTACACTCTCTCTCTTACTTTTTCTATTAAAAAGAGAGTTTTAGATACATTAAATAAGGACAAAATGAGAAAATATATATGTATTTAATAGTGTATTGGAATTCTAAAGTGACAAATAATTTAGGACAAAAAAATTTCTCTAAAAGGACAGATAAATTGGGACAGAGGGAGAAAGTTTCTTCATAAACTTAATATTTAAACATAATATTTACATATTAAATTAATTTTATTTTATATATAACATAAATAATATTTTAATATAAATTAACCTTCTTTATATTACTTTAAAATAGTAAAGTTTATATATATAATTAATAAAATTAATTACTATTAATTTATAAAAAAAAAAAAAAGAAAAAGGAAAAAGGAAATCCTCATATCTCCACCCACCCCCGACCCCCCGTTACCCACACTATTCGATTTTATATTAGTGGAAATATTTGCTTCATCAACTAAAACATATCTAATTGAAGTAAATAATCCAAATGACTTATAACGTGCTTATCAAACTTTTTAATATTTTAGAGAAAACCCTAAGCGCCACCGCCTCCTCCTTTCTTCTCTTTGTTTTCTTACGTTTGTCTTCCATCTATTTTCTCTTGCATTGCTTTTTTCCTTTGCCATTTTTTTCGTTTCGATTCAATTCGGTTCAGTTCGGTTCGATATGTTATCTGAAGATTCGATGATTAATTAATATTACAATATTAGGCTTGTCAATGATTAATTCTGAAGGAGACCTAATAGGTAGTACAATATACCTCTTATTAGGAAAATTATTGTCCAAGTCTGGCTTGGCCAAACACATCTAACTACCAAGTAAGTGTTGCACTTGTTTTGTAATTGGTCACTTTCCTGGAAGTTACATCCAATCCCAAAATAAGTGTATTATATTTGCCATTAATTAGTTTGGGATCGATCAAACCCGATCTGGGTAAAAGTTTCCCTAGATCTTAACCACAAAAATCCCCCACAAAGTTGGTCTTCCCAATTAGCAACTAGTCATTGTTGTCTTTTCTTTATAAAGAACAAAGGAAAAAAATATTTTCAATTAATTGACATATTTGATCGTTTCATATGAATTAAGAAACTCAATAATTAGTCATTTTTCTTAGATAAAATATAAAAAATATTATTCTAATGATCAGTATGCACTCTACTTTATTTTTTAAACCTAAAAATAAGAAAGGATAATATTGAAAAAAAAAGCATTGAGAAATCAAATATGACAATAATTTAAAACATGAAAATTTGAAAATGATTCGATTAATTTGATACGGAAGGAGTAGCAAATTAAAATGCATGATAGTCGACAATTTTTTCAAAAATAGAAATAAATGGTCAACTATTGAAAAAGGCAGAAGCTTCATCTTAATTCATACTTATAAAGGGTGAATATCAATATATGATTAGTCTAGACATATTAATCATTTCAAAGTAGCGAACTCATGTTCGAGTCCTTGTTAGGAAATGTTTCCACTTATTTGATCCGAACCTCTAAATGAACTAAATCCTTCAAAAACCCAATAATTTTTTTAAAAGGTGAATAACACTATTGATCCTCGTCTAAACCTATACTTTTAGCAACCTCATCTTTCTTCATATTTTTTTCAACTGAGTCCCCCCTACCATTTATTATTTAAATATGCACTTTTTCAAGCTGTTAACGACAATCAAGCTGCACGTGCATATATTTTTTTTTTGGTATTTACGTCCATTCACTTTTAAGTTTTAAGATATATTTGAGTGGGAATCCACCTAGTATAGTTTTACATTTAAGTCGCCTAAAATCTGTTTGTACAAATTTACTCTTAGGAACTTATTAGTGATGGTAGTAATTTAGAAAAGTAATTAGAAAAATTGTCAATCAAATCATCTATATATCTATACATATATTATAGCACGACGATCTTTTACCAAAATCCTACTATTTTGATTGAACACTTTTTTCTTATGATTTTGAATTAATTTGTTAAATAGAAAAACACTTACTGCTTAGAGTTTTAGTTAGAATTAATTCAGTACAATAATTCTTATTATTATAATATTTACCTTTCATAATCTAAAACTGTTACGTGATTACATAAATTCTTACTGAAATAAGGAGGATTAAAATTTAGTACCGAAATTATATTTAAGGCTACTTATTTTAACTGAATTGATTACATATAAATTACAGGCAAAAAATACTGTTTCTTTTAATAAGTACAACGCTAGCATTTGAATCGAAAATTACCTTCCCATTCATGATAAATTTTAATAATTTCTTAAACTTACCATAATTTTCGGGATCTTTCGAAAATAAGATTTTATTGGACAAATATATATAATATAACTAATTTTAACCACTAAAAAAATCAACAAAAAATATGAATCTTAATTTTTAATCAAAATGTCAGACATGATGTGACAATGAAACTTTTAAAAAGAGTAGACAATTAATAAAAAAAAAAATTGGTTTCCCAAGGGTTTATTTCCTTTCGAGGCGCGCCGGGCATATAAAGTGGGAATCTCTCTTAACAGGGATTCGAACCTGAGTCCGCTACTTTGTAGTGACGAGTCCCTTCCACTAGACCAATCACCTGTTGGTGACAATTAATAAATTAGGTAAGTAATCCTTTATTAAACATATCTTAAAAATAGAATAGAAAAAAAAATATGTCCTCTTTAATAAATAAATAAATTAGTAACCCAAGAAAATCGTCCCTTTTTCTGAATCTCTTTAATTGAATGAAAATCGCTTGATCTAAAAAAAATAATAATAATAATATTTACAGACTACATGGTTATTGGGAGGTTCTTTTAGACAAAATTTCCTTGCTATTCAGTTCAAGTTCAGTAATTTTGAACTATCCTTCATTATTTTTTTTTTTTTATAATTTTAGATTTTGATTTTGTCTGTTTGGTGAACTGAGATTTTCTCCGTTTGATGAACTAATATTGAGATTTTGATTCATTCAACTGGGTGCAATATGAATTGCCAATTGGGTTCCATCTTTTCTAATTTGATTCAATGTAGTTTCTAATAACTTCAATATTATAACTTTTAAAAAAAAGTGAACCTATTTTATATTTCTGGAGGTCTTAATATTTTTATATATATCTATATATGTTAGGGAACATATTGAGCTAAATCTTAAATTTCAAGATTCAGTTAGAACTTAAATTGGGCACAATAAACAAACAACTAGAATTTAGGGGTCAACGTATAATTTCGTTATCGGATGTCTGCAGAGGCCCACCAGTAGCGTGTCTTAGAATATGTAATTTTAATGATGCTAAGTTTTCCACACGTACATTAATTAATGTTTCCGTCATATATCATCGGTTCAATATCAAAAATCTTAATTAAGTATTTTCTGTTTCAATTAATTAATGTACTATACTCCATATGATATATATATATATATATATATATATAGGTACACATAGGTAGGTAGGTAGGTAGGTAAATATATATACTCCACATTAAATGATGATTTTGAGCCCAACCACTTGTCTAGTCCATTGCATTTATGATAGGGAGCAGCTGGGGGGAGACGTTTGAGAAAGAAAGAGAACTGAAGTTGTGTATATATACAATACATTAATTATTACTAGTACTAGTAGTAGATTGATGCCATGTCATACAGTTCAAATTATTGAGAAGAACAAATTTGAGGAGTACAACACAGATGTCAGTCATGTGAAAGCAACCGTAAAATAATTCTTTAGGGATATATATAGCTTTAATAACTTGCAATGACTGCTGTTATTTTCATGTTTTCAATTTGTAAATTTCACAATATTATTGTTCATTAAAAACACAGTACTATAATAAAGTGTAAACACACACTCCCAAGTGGTAATACTATCATAATTTTATATAATATCTATCAAATCTTGACTTTAAAACACGATTTTTAGTCCACCTTAAAATATTCGTATCATAATCGAGTATTATTCACAAAACACGGTAGACAAAAATAATGCATGTCATAACTCACTTATAGGGATCAAGTATAATTTGGTGGATCTATCTAACAAGTTATGAGCTACAATTGATTCTCGATAATGTTAAGGTCACATTATAGTGGTTGTCCGGTTGACATCAAACTTAATAAGGACAATAGAAGTACTTTTTGCGTTGTGAGGATGAGCAAAAGATAAAAACAACCCCTATGCTTTGTCTTATTTTTAAAAATCTTTCTGTGTTATTTTAACTCTAAAAAAATACTCTATAATTTCAGATGAGTGCCAAATACACCCTGAAAAAAAGAGTGTTTCACACGTTAAAATTGCAAGTATTTGTTCACATTTATTTTTGATATGACAATTTTACCCCTGACATCGAAAGACAAAAAAAACACCCCTATTCTTTGTTTAACTCCCAAAAATCCTCCTATGTGTCATTTTAAATTCTCAAAATCCCCTTGTGTTTGATTTTATATACCACACTCGACCTAAGTATATTCCCAAAAACCCATTATCAACATTTTTTTGAACATATAAATTTTTAAATTTGAACCAATTTTAACTCTATTCCTCATAAATTGAACCTCAAACACGCATTAAAAATAGCATCTCAATTCAAAGCTAAGTTTCAATTTTAGCATGAACAATTATACAATATTGCGGAATTCGTCTCAAACTAATTACAAGATTGAACAGTTATTTTCATTATTTTTATTAAATTAGAAATTTAATATTGGAACTAAATTCATGCAAAATGGTAAATTACGGGATGAAATTCAGCTAGTTAATATAATTTGGGACGAAAACAAAAAATAATAATTAGTTTGGAACAATATTTCAAAAAAAATTAAATTACGAGAAAAAATTCATTGAGGTGATTTAAGAATTTTTAAAATCTTAGATGGTTCTAATCAATATTTTTATTGGAGTCCATGGGAGGTGGGTGTATATATATCGTAAAGTCTTTTTATTATATATAATATACATCAAACTAAACTGTAACATCTCGATTATGTTTCATTTTTAAAACTCATTCTCAACATTTTTTTTAAGTACAGTCATTTAAATATTTAATGTTGAGCAATTTTTAACTCTATTCCACATAAACTAAACCTCAGCACGCAATTTTTAATGTCAGAAAATATTTGATGAGTAGTCAAAACCGAGAAATTTTACTCAGATCATTCTCTGACATAATGAAGAGACAGGTCTACTTAAATTCGTCACCTAACTATATCTAAAAGATTTGGGGCCACACATTTTAATTCAATTGGTTACGTATAAATTACAGCTAAAAAATACTGTTCCTTTTAATAAGTACAAGACACATTAATTAATGTATCCGCCATATATCATCAGTTCAACATCAAAAATCTTAATTAAGTTTTTTCTGTTTTCAATTAATTAATATACTATACTCCATATGATATATATAGGGAAAATTCCACTTCGCCCCCCAACCTTTTTATGTTTTTGCAGTCTCCCCCCTAACCTTTAAAGTTTCGCACTTTCCCACCTCACCTATTTAAAAAGTCTCAGGCAACCACCTCATTGAACAAGGCACCCCCCAACCTTTTTAAGTTTTTGCAGTCTCCCCCCTAACCTTTAAAGTTTCGCACTTTCCCACCTCACCTATTTAAAAAGTCTCAGACAACCACCTAATTGAGCAAGGTAATGGAATCTGGCGGAATATTCCGTTTGCTTGAAGTGACGTGGCTTTAGTCAAAGGTAGAATAGTCCTTTAAGGCACAAAAGTGCGGAACTGTAAAGGTTAGGGGGAAAAACTTGAAAAGGTTGGGGGGTAAAGTGCGATTTTCCCTATTTATAATAATTTCTAGATCAAAATTTCATTTCGAGTATATATGTTTCGGTCAAAAAAATATTGAAATTTTTTGAAGAAATTCTTCGGAAATATTAAGAAAAATTGTGAAATATTCATTTAGTAAGTTATTTCACAATTTTGATCTATAAATTATTATAAATAGGGAAAATCGCACTTTACCCCCAACCTTTTCAAGTTTTCGCAGTCTCCCCCCCTAACCTTTACAGTTTCGCACTTTTGTGCCTTAAATGACTATTCTACCCCTGACTAAAGTCACGTCACTTCAAGCAAACGGAATATTCCGCCAGATTCCATTGCCTTGCTCAATGAGGTGGTTGCCTGAGACTTTTTAAATAGGTGAGGTGGGAAAGTGCGAAACTTTAAAGGTTAGGGGGTAGACTGCAAAAACTTAAAAAGGTTGGGGGGTGCCTTGCTCAATGAGGTGGTTGCCTGAGACTTTTTAAATAGGTGAGGTGGGAAAGTGCGAAACTTTAAAGGTTAGGGGGGAGACTGCAAAAACATAAAAAGGTTGGGGGGCGAAGTGGGATTTTCCCATATATATACACATATATAGATAGGTAACGAAAGACATGATGTCATTTATAATTACTATTAATGGGAATGAATTAATGTGAGAATGTGCATGCTGAGGAATATATTTTAATAATATTTTAATTTGAAGAATAAGTAAAAGCAAAATCCAAACTTGTTTTCTTTCACTTATTATTATTATTATTATTATTATTATTATTATTATTATTATTATTATTAATTCTTTAGTAACTTGCAATGACTGGTTTTATTTTTAAGTTTTCGATTTGTAAATTCCACAAATTTATTCATGGAAAACATATTACTATAATAAAGTGTAAACACGCACTTCCAAGTGTTAGTACTATCATATTATTATTATGCTTTGTTTGATTTTAAAAAATCCCATTAAAAGACTAATATTGTTAAAGTTTATTAAAGATATATAATAAATCTAAATAAGCTTGAATTAGTGTCTAAGTTATTGATTTTAGTATTATCTTTGAATATATAGTTATGCATCAATCGAATATGAAATTTGTTGTATGGTGCTTTCCTCCACCTAAACAACCATATAAGTTTATAAATGTAAACTGTAAAGTATTTCTAAATAATTCTAGTATCTGTTCGTGAAATTAATATATAGTAATATAATGGTAAATATATATATACACGGTATGAAATAAAATGAAATTGTGTTTTGGTTAGGGGTGTGTGTGTCTACATCATCAGCGTTAATTGATTCTTTAATCATAGTAAAAAAACCTTAAACTATGAAATATGAAATAGAGGGACTAGTATACGAATGTTCGGCGTTCTTACTACATATATATATACTACACAAAAGAGAGGGAAAAATGATGTTATTAGCTTAAAAATGAAAATGAAAATGAAAATCCATCCACCCAAAAATGATGTTATTACTTATTACCTTACCCCACTATATATATATAAAACCTGCTGCATCTTTTGTACCAAAAATGCATAAATTCCAAAGCTACCCCTACCTTATTGGCTTTAAGCTAACAGTGTACCAGAGTCCGTCTGAGATAGGGGAAGAGTTGTACTGTACATTCACACACTGTTGACGTCAACTACATACTTATATAAAACAGAAGACAGATTATTATCACAAAAAAAAAAAAAAAAAAAGGTCATTGATAAAATATAGAAGAGGAGAGCAGTGGGGTCACCAGTACAGTAGTCTTCTTTGATTTATAGTAATAGGAACAGGAATAGGGTTCATTTACCATCAACTCACTTCATCACACACACACACACTCCCTGCACTGACTTGTTTAACATCTACAAAATCATAGGAAAGTGTGGAGAACCAACCTTTACTTACCACTTTTAGTATATCATTTTATTTTCCAAGAAATTATTATATTTTCACTTTAAGATATGTGGGTGTTTATTTATTATATATATATATATATATATATATATATATATATGTATGTACATACTCCTACATTTTTATTTTTTTATTTTTCTCCTTCTGCACCAATATGGTTACTACAGCTAGAACACTGACTGTTAAAATATTGTAGTACTAATTTAACTTTTTACCTTTATTATCTATATTTGGAAATACATGCCTGTGTAACAAATACTCGATTCATTCATGTCATCTTTCCACTAATTGTTGCTATTACATTTCATGAGCTGTCTACATAGCCTAACTATTAGATTAATTTATGGCTATTTTATACCACCAAATTGACTGTTAAAATTTGAACAAATAGGGAGAACCAAAATCTATTTGTATATTTAGCTGAGTCCATTTTCATCATTTCTTTTGCCACAGAAACGTACAAGCACTACTGCTGGATGCAGCTATGCAAATGTTGTAGAATAAATGTCTAGATCATCAGCCGCGTGACCTAGTTTTTAAATATACACAACCACGGCACCACCGCCGATTCACAATGTCACCACCGGCATCACCGCCTCCTCCTCCCATCACCACCGGCACTACCACCACCTCTTCTGCCGATCCTCCTCCTCCCATCACCACCCCCACCACCGCTCCTCCTCCCACAACCGTCATTCCTCCTCCTCCTTCCCCCACCACCACCACCGCAGCCACCGCAGCCGCTCCTCCTCCTCCTTCCACCAATACCACTGTTGCCGGTCCTCCTCTTCCACATACCGCCGTCGCCGCCTCCGCCGCTCCTGCTGCTGCTCCCACCGCCACCACTTCCTCACAAGGTACGTATAGTTTAACATTGAAATTATAATATCTTAAAATTGACATTAGGTTTATCTTAAAATTATAATATTTGGACAAATATATTTACCTGCTACCTGGAATAAAAGTTAAATCAAAAAATGAATGTTGGACTAAAAAAACCCATTAATTACAAATAATTACTTCAAAGAAAAGAAAGAAATAAACTCCCCATACCCTCGCCTCTTCCATGGCCGTCTTTTCTTAGTCCTCTAGATTTTCTAGAATGGAACGGTTAAAATTTTCTTGGCTTGAAGCTTGATTGTGGTCACAATCATATCATATGTAATTTTGGGTGTCATTTTATTAAATCCGACCATAATTTCTTGTGGTAATTATTCATAATAGCACTTGGAGCTTGTCTAATTCTTCATTAAGCTGTACAGATGGGTAAGAAGTAGTGGTGTTATTTTGTTGTTAGTTTAAAGTAATTTTGTGATTAAAATCATGACAGTGATAATTCTGTGAGATTAGGCATAATTACACATTAACCTCCTCCTCCTAACAAGTATTAATCACCATTCCACCACCATTAGCTGTTTTAGAAAAGATAATACTCCAATTTGGACCGACCAATGGGCTTACTTGGAGAGATTTGGACAAAAGTGGGCCCGAATAACAAATTCGGTCCCCCCCCCCCCCCTTCCCTGAAGTTAAAAAAATATAGTGCAAGCAAGCAAGCAATGATGGAGTAGATAAATATTGAGCAGCTTTTTATCTTATAATTAAAGCTGTTCTAGATTAATTTGGTAAAGAGTCTTATAATTTATAGTTCAAAAATTTCATGTGGCTATTAATGCACGTAAGTGACGCCTCATATATATTTTTCTTTATAGAAATTATTTGTATATCTACCTAACCTATTTATTAAATTGGGTACCTGGCCTATCTGAAATGCCATTAGACTCCTTTTAACAGCGCTTTATCTGGTGATATGATCTACTACAATTTTTATTTTTTTCAATAACTATTTCACTTGTATATACGATTCGAATATAATTTGAATAAAAACATGATAGGTTGATATTTTGAAGTGGATAGAGCAATGATTATTCTGCAAGTAAATTTAATTAATTAGATATTCAAATAATCATATATTCAATTCCTCTTACAATCATTTAACTAGGACTCTGAAACTAAGAAGTAAGAAGAAATTAAAACAAGACTTTAAAATAATATATATATATATATATATATATATATATATATATATAAATAAAAAGTACAGATTTTTCATTTATTGTCAAAACAATTAGTTAATAGACTTGATTTTGTAGCTTCTCAACTCCATGTATTGTTGTTGAACTGAAACTTAAATCAAATATTGATGATCAACTTCTAACTTATACACTCTAGCTTATAATTTACAAGTACTAAGATCTTATCTCCTTCAAATTAAGCTAGTCTGATCTAGGCTATACAACAATCTAGTCTTCTAATACGATTTACGTACATAGAATAATACAATGGGATCGACAAACCAACTCACATAATTAAAACTAATAATACATGAAGTAATTAATTATTTCATATAAAATAGCACAGAGGTAAAAATAGTAAAAAACATTACATATCATGTAATAATACATGGGAAATATAAATGAGAGTATTTTTAATTTTAAACAATAATATATAAAGCTTTCATTAATTCATTAAGATTTAAGAAATAATTTTAAAATTCTTTAAAGCTTTACAATTTCTTAAAAACAAATTCCAAGACAGTTATTTATAAATTGCAGTCGCTCTGGGGAAAGGGGGAGGGGATGAGGATGGTGGATGGGAGGGTTAGCGGGTGGGGTGAGGGAGAAAAGGGTCTTCTTTTGGAAATAATCTATTTTTAAAAAAATTTACATTCAACACCAATTTTTGAATATTTATTTGATATAATCATAAATCGAGTCAAATTAATTTAATCTTTGACATCAAAGAGAAGTTTCAAAAATAACACTTCACCTGATGTTTGCAAGATTTAAAATGTATGAAGTAAAATCGATTAATTTAGAAGTTTTATACTGAAATGATAGTTTAAATTGGACTAAATAAATAAATATTTAAAAAGTAGGACTAATATATAATTTTCCCAAAGTTTTATTTTTTAATTATTGTCAAAAGACCCTCTTCTCCATTAATTATGGCCAAAAGACCCTCATCTCCATCACCTCACCCCACTTATCCACCCACCCCTTCTCCCCTCTCCATCCCCTCCCCTAACTGCAGCCCCATCCACCTACTTGACTCTCCTTTCGTAGCGGCCAATTGTTAGTAATTAACTCAACTAATATTCTTTTTCTTTGCAATTTATTTTTTTCATTGAACCATCCACTAATTAAGTAAACTTATTGACTAAATCAATGGACACTTGGGCAGTAGTTTTGGTTATGAATCGCGACCGTCGTGACGGGGGAGAGGGAAGGTGCTGCGACTGGGGATTGAGGTGGGGAATAGTGGATTGTTGGGATGAATGATGATTTAGTGTTTTTTTTTTAATTGAGGAGTATTTTACTAATTTAATTTTTTTAACATTTTTAAAGACGTGGAATATATAAAGTACAAGAACCTACTGTACAAGTTACCCTTCAAAAAATTAAATTGTTGAGATCAGAATGACTTTGATCCAGTGATCATTAAAGGGGGACCTAATGTGTACAAAACACAAGGGGGTCGGGTTCCTTTTTACTATTAGTATAGATAATAATAATAATAATAATAATAATAATAATAATAATAATAATGTGTACAAAACACAAGGGGGTCGGGTTCATTAATTAATAATAATAATAATAATAATAATAATAATAATAAAATCTTTTACTTTTCTTTGGTTGAGATTAATGTAAAAATTAGTTAATATTGTATTATGTTATTTGTACTTATTTTATTTCATGATAAGATTTACGTTATCTTTGTTGATAAAATATTGTAAGACTATAATATTTAGATTAATTTGATGCTATTGTATATTTTTTAGTCACCGATGCTATTGTAACCACTACCACTGCTGCTGTTCCTCCTCTTCCCACCACCACCACCACCACCACCACTGCCGATCCTCCTCCTCCAACCACCCCTACTGTCGCCATTCCTCCTCTTCCAACCACCACCGCCGATCCTCCTCCTCCTACCACCACCTCTGCCGCCGTTCCTCCTCCTCCCACCACCACCCCCGTCGCCGCTCCTCCTCCTCCTTCCACCACCTCTCCTCCTCTTCCACGCCCCACCACCACCACCACCACCACCACCGCCATTCCTCCTCCTCCCACCACTTCTCCTCTTCCACGCCCCACCACCACCACCACCACCGTCATTCCTCTTCCCACCACCTCTCCTCCTCTTCCACGCCCCACCACCGCCACCACCGTCGTTCCTTCTCCCACCACCTCTCCTCCTCTTCCACACCCCTCCACCACCGTCATTCCTCCTCCTCCTCCTTCCACCACCTCTCCTCCTCTTCCACGCCCCACCACCACCAACACCGCCATTCCTCCTCCTCCTCCCACCACCTCTCCTCTTCCACGCCCCACCACCGTCATTCCTCCTCTTCCACGCCCCACCACCACCACCACCACCGTCATTCCTCTTCCCACCACCTCTCCTCCTCTTCCACGCCCCACCACCGCCACCACCGTCGTTCCTTCTCCCACCACCTCTCCTCCTCTTCCACACCCCTCCACCACCGTCATTCATCCTCTTCCACGCCCTACCACTACCACCACCGCCGTCGCCGCCTCCGCCGCTCCTGCTGCTGCTCCCACCGCCACTCTTCCCACCACCACTTCCTCACCAGGTACGTATATAAGTTAATTTTTGCTTTATCTTTACACTCGGCAGGTACGTATATGATGTAATATAAGCTTTTAAGTATTTATTATTGATATAAATTTTAAATTATTAATATGTGAAAGCAATTAGGTAGGTCTTTGATTTGGTTTTTGATGGTGTTCCCCGCCAATAATTTTTAGTTTAAAAAATGTAGAATATAAAGTATTTCTTTTTAACTTATAATTTAAAGTCCTGCTTTAAAATTCACGTTCATCTATTTCATAATTTCATAATTTTGTTTTTTGATTTATATTTATGCATCTTATTTCCTTTATTATTTCATAGGGTTTTAATGGTAAATTTTACTTGTTAATCATCAATTATTGTTAATGCATTTCACGATTTGTGCACAACATTTTATATTCCAGATGATAATTAAATAGGGGTGTAAAATTATAGTGGATTTCTTAATTTCGGTTTAAATTGACTTCTGTGATGTGTGATGGTATTGTCTTCAAACTTTCGTATATGAGCATATTTTCATAAGTCATTTGTGCAATATGTGTGGATAAATTTTAAAAAACAACATGCTTAATTTAAACATGTTCATAAGAAATTAGATATATGCATAGGACTAGAACTCATCTTGAAAGCATCGAATGATGTGAACTATTAATGTTAATGGTATTGTCGTTTCTGAAGGATATTGTAAATCTAAATTTAAATTCATAGCTACAATTTAGAATAAATACTTAAAAGCTTATATTACATCCACATTCAACAGTTGTAAAATTAGAATGTCAAACAAGAAAATATAAAATGAAAAGATTATAGACCATGGAGAAATAATGAAAATATATAAGGATGAAAAGTTCAGAGATCAAAATTAAAAGATTACCAAGTCGATATTAAGCTTTTGTAAAGTAAATCACACTCAATACGTAGCTTCCACTATCTGTAACACTACAGCAAATGTAGAAACAAAAATTAATAAGACATCATAAAAGAGTTTTAGCTAGAGCTCGAAATACAAAATGGGAAAAACACAAAATGCAATTTTAGTCCTTGTATGGCCTTTCAAAAGTTGCTGCAATCTGTCATTAAAAGAAACTGATAATAATTAAAAATCTGAAACCAAAAAGTTGCTCCAATTTGTGATTAAGGGAACTGATAATAATTACAAATATGAACGCAGTAGTAAATGCCCCATCTTCCCAAGTGTATTAAGAAGGATTACACAGATTATATCTCTAATTAGTGTGGAGGTTGCATGTGGGATAAAAAAGATTGATCTACTGCAAAATTATGACCTGCCAAATCAAACCCCAAAATCATAGAAAAAATACACGATTAAAACAAAAGAATAATGAAAGTTTTCCTTTTGGTTGAGATTTATGTAAAAATTTGTTAATATTGTCTTCTGTTAATTTTGAATTCAAGGTAATATGTTAGTCTAGCTAAAAACATTTAAAAGAATGAAAAATTAATCTAGAATAAAACATTTAAAAGAAACAAAAATAGCATAAATAATATAATACAGTAGAAGGAAAATAGCAAAACATATTTGAAAACGGAAGTGACTATCAGGCGTCGAACCTGAACCAACTTGGTACTACATCAATACACTAGCCACTAGACCATTAAAACTAGTTTGGGTATATATTCCCACCGATTTAAAATTGGTGGGAACTTATGTTCCCACCGAACTAACGTTGGGAATTTCGGTTGGAATGTTGCGGTCGAAATTCGGTGGAAATCCGATAATGTGGCTTAATAAAAATTGGAAGTCCCGATCAAGGGCTGAACAAGAGGGTTTCGATTGGGGGAGGGGGCGAGTTTTTTTAATAGCAAACTCATTATTATTTTTATGCCACGATAAAATGAAATAAAGTAATGATATCTTTTTATTCAATAAAAGGTGAAAAAATATAGTACTAATTTTTTTTAAGAATCCATTTAACAAATGATTTAAGGAATTAATCAAACATAGAAACATTTTATAACAAAATTTCAATTTTGTAAAAAAAATTCTATAAACATACCAAAATTTACACTAAAATTCCTATTTTTTTGTACTGCTTTTAATGTTCTTGAGTGCATTTATGAAAATTAAATATTTTTATCATAATATATTTACATTTTCAATTCAAGGTAATATGTTAGTCTAGCTAAAAAACATTTACAAGAAAGAAACAGTTAAAAGAATGAAAAATTAATCTAGCATAAAACATTTAAAAGAAAAAAAAATAGCATAAAACATATACGGAAGTGACTATCAGGCGTCGATCCTGAACCAACCTGGTACTACAGCAATACACTAGCCACTGGACCATTGAAACTGGTTTAGGTCTACATTCCCACCGAACTAATCGTTGGAAATTTCGGTTGGAATATTGTCGGTTGGAATTTCGGTGGAAATCCGATAATGTGGCGTAATAAAAATTGGAAGTCCCGATCAAGGGCGGAACTAGAGGGTTTCGATTTGGGGGGGGGGGTGTGGCGAGACTTTTTTAATAGCAAACTCATTATTATTTTTATGCCCTGATAAAATGAAATAAACTAATGATGTCTTTTAATTCAATAAAAGGTGAAAAAATATAATGCTAAATTTTTAGAAATATTTTATAACATAAATTCAATTCTACGAAAAAAAATGCTATAAAAGTACCAAAATTAACACTAAATTTACTCTTTTCTTTTGTACTGCTTTTGATTTTCTTGAGTGCATTTATGAAACTTAAATATTTTTATCATAATATATTTACAGTTTCGATTCAAGGTAATATGTTAGTCTAGCTATAGAACATTTACAAGAAAGAAACAGTTAAAACAATGAAAATTTAATCTAGCATAAAACATTTAAAAGAATAAAAAATAGCATGAACTATATAATTCAGAAGAAGGAAATAGCAAAACATATTTAAAAGGAGAGAAGTGACTATTAGGCGTCGAACTTGAACCAACTTGGTACTACAACAACACACTAGCCACTGGACCATTAGAATTGGTTTAGGTCTATATTCCCACCGATTTAAAATTGCCGAACTAATCGTTGGGAATTTCGGTAGGAATATTGTCGGTCGGAATTTCAATGGAAATCCGATAATGTGGTGTAACAAAATTGGAAGTCCCGATCAAGGGCGGAACTAGAGGGTTTCGATGGAGGGGGGGACGAGATTTTTTTAATAGCAAACTCATTATTATTTTTATGCCCTGATAAAATGAAATAAATTAATGATGTATTTTTATTTAATAAAAGGTTAAAAAATTATAGTGCTAATTTTTTAAAAACATTTTATAACATAAATTTAATTCTGTGAAAAACAAATGCTATAAAAGTACCAAAATTAACACTAAAATTCCTGTTTTTCTTTGGTACTGCTTTTAAATTTCTTGGCTGTATTTATAAAATTAAATATTTTTATCATAATATATTTACATTTTCAATTCAAGGTAATATGTTAGTCTAGCTAAAAAACATTTACAAGAAGGGAACAGTTAAAAGAATGAAAAATTAATCTAGCATAAAACATTTAAAAGAAAAAAAATAGCATAAAACATATAATGCAGTAGAAGAAAAATAGCAAAACATATTTAAAAGAACATAAGTGACTATCAGGTGTCGAACTTGAACTAACTTGATACTACCGCAATACACTAGCCACTACACCATTATTTCTTCTTTACAATACTTACAATAATAATATTACATATATACACTTAATTCGAATTATTCTTGGGGGGCGGCAACCCCCAGCCTCTTAGGTGGTCCGCCTCTGGTCCCAATGCTTTTAGAATATCATATTCCAATATATTTTGTCATAATGGAAATTTGAAATAATTCTTAACTCTTAGTAATGCAAAACTAGAATTGATTTTGGATAATACTTTAAAAATCTACACCTAAATTTTTTTAATTAAAATTTTCAGATATTATACACTTTGAAATAATTTTTATCGCTCATAACGAAATTTATTGTTCATTATTCAAATTTAGGGGATAAAGTACTCGAGGTGATTAGATGCATAATACACGGCGGGAAAGACGTGTTGCTTAGCAGCTTGATGATATTGGCAGCTTCAGTCGCCTCTGATACGACCACACGTGGAATAATGTCTCTTGGAAGCGCAGCTGTCATTTGGGGAGCTTGTCAACTCTGGTTCGCAGTAAGTAATCTTTCATACCAAAATAGAGTTATTACTTTCCATGATCAATCTTTATAAGAATCTTCTAAACCTATTACATTTACAGACATGGGAGCTATATCGTAGTCCTGTTGACCAAGAAGACAACTACGTAAAGACCTTCGGTAAGAGAACTAGATACCACGTTCATCAGTTGGTATCCACAGTATCGTATATTCTATTTGGCATGATTCCTCTGATAGCTTATTGCTACGTATTGGACACCACGAGCGTGTGGAAGAAGGCGTTGATAGCAGCTGTGATGACTTATCCTTTGATACTACTGATATGGATTGGGAGGGTGGTTATGGAGAAGCCCCCTAGGCCTCATTTGCCTGTAGTAGTCATCATTTTTATGAGTGTTATAGTATCCGGATGTATATATTTAATTAATGTATTGCAACCACTAATGCGACATTGATTACTATTCTTGTATTAACTCGATATTGTACGATTTTAAAGAATTTTTTCATACGTGAGTTTGATAATCAGTTGAATTGTTAATTGTTGGGTAGTATTTTGGTTAAAACTAAGAAAACAAAAAAAATCGAGGAAGTATTATTGTTTAGTAGTATTTAGATTTTTAAGGTTTTAATAAAATCTAGAATTTAATGATACTATCTTTAAACATGTAATAACCCACGCTTTTGAGTAATAGTAATAATATTTAATACTTGTGGCTTGATGAATCTGGTGACCACTGATAAGTGTTGAATTGTTGAGATTGTTTTCTGATACTCATAATTACATGAAGTTGATTTTTTTTTTTTGTGTTGCTAAATCTCGTTGTTTCTCTTCTTTCTCATAGGAAATAATATGATTTCTTTACATTCGGTAAATGTTGCATTAACATTATTTGACACCTTAAAACAAAACAAGAATCATTCAATCCCATAAGAAATTTTCTTCTTTCACTTTCAAAATTCTTAATCCTCCACAAGTTTTAATTCATCTCATAGTTTTGTATAATAAGTAGAGATAAACTCTTGGTTTTGTTTTAATTCTACAATGGAACATTGAGTTTGATAGTAATGAAAAAAATAACCTTGTGAGATTCGTTCTTGCAAAACTGTCCAGATTTTAGATGAAGTTTCCATGTAAATCCTACTATTAGCAATTTCAGGACTTAATGAATTATATAGTTCCACGATAGAACCATACTGGTACAACATTGTCAGGTTGATGATTTGGATCAGCCTCACTTTGTTTAGGTATGGTGTCTTTCCTGATTCCCAGCTTATGTTTGGCACGGAGACTCGTCAACGTTGACTGCCTTAACAGTATGATTGTTATCGGGTTAGACTTTTTCCGCCCGACTTTTTTTTATCGAAAATCCGGTCAAAATATGAAATTTATGACGAATTTGATGAGACATCCATCGAAATGTGTTGTCGAAAATTTGCATGTTTATAGTAGACACTGTATATTACATGTAAGATATTGGCGGAAGCTTTGGAGTACGAAGAAGTTATAGGTGGACATGGAGATGGGATGAAAATTAGGAATAATATGCAGTGTAAAAATAAATAGGGGGTAAAATTGTAAGATTAACCTAGCTCCCTTCATACTACTATATTAATCAATTGTTCCATTCATGCACCTCGTACGGTATAGATATAAATAAATATGCAGAAATAAAATACACCATTCGACCCATTTATTTTGCTCTTTTTGTTACATTACTTGTTCAAACTTTTTAATTTTTTAAGTGACTTATCATGTTAAATTATTTACATTTTTGTGTATTAAATCATTTAATTATTAATATGTATGGTATCATATGATATTATCAACTTATTAATGAAATATATTAATTAAATTATTTATTATATTTTTCAATAAATTTAGTCAAATTGACTGATCAACTGTATCAATTGAGCAAAATAAATTAGACTGAGGAGGAAGTATATTATTTCACATAATAAATTATTAAAGAAAACATAAAAAGTTGCATTATTACTTGCACTCGAAGGGAGCAAGTATTATTTTTCTTAATACATATTTTTTAAATATATTTCATGGTAAAACTTTACATATCAAGTGAAGCATCATATTTCAATGTATAATATCAATCATTTCGTCTATCACTTTTTTTCTTCTTAAAGACATTTATTTGTTACCATCTACTTTATCCCTTCAAACAGTAATATTCAAACTCAATCTAAATGTGGTTTCAAATGATTTTTCGAACAATCCAAATCAATTTTTTGAAAATAAAAACTCAAAAAAAATCGATGCAAAACCTTGCCAAGAAAATTATTGGGAATTTCTTTTTTAGTGCCCTAGTTTGGAAAATTAAAAGATTTATCTTTTATACCACTTAAGTTGTTTGTTTAACGAAAAAATACACACAACTTCAGATCAGGGCCGACCCTAGACTTTTTGAGGTCCTAGGCGAAAACTAAAATTGGGGCTCTACATAGTAAAAAATATTTTTTGTAATTTCTTTTTAGGGTGAAATACAGTTTTTCCCCTTGAAGTATGAGAGTGATACCCCTAAAGTATCAGTTGTAACACTGACTCCCCTCTGTTATAGTTTTGTAGTTTTTATTGCAGAAATATCCCCGCCCCTTTCATAAATAAAATATCTTTATTAATTTATAAAAATAAAATTGTCTCTTTATTAATTTTAAATTCATTCATCCACCAAACAACATTATGTTTTAATTTCTTATTTTTTTACCATACTTTTTTTAATCTCAAACTTTCTTCTCCATTTTAGTCTCATTTTTTTAAACAAAAAGAAATTAAATAAATGAAGAAATTAAAATTTATATTGTAAATGAATGTATTCATAATTAATAAAAAAAAAAGTTGATGAAGAAATAAAAACACAATATTGCTTGGTATCAACCGTGAATTTTGCGAAAAGTATTCGAAGGAGAATTACTCAATATTTTCAATAATAATTCATACAAAAAATAAATGAGATAAATATCACCAAATAAAAACATAGAAAAATATAAAGAAAAAAATTGAGATAGAAATATAAATAAAGACATAAAATAAAGAAAACAAATTGAAACATAAATCAAGAAAAAAATGAGACGAAAATAAAGAAAAAAATTTGAGACCATAAAACAGAAGGAAATCGAAAAAATGAAGAAATTAATATATAATATTTGGTGGATAGATGAATTCATAATTAACATAAATAGTATGGAACATATACATTAAATTTGAACATATATTATAAAATAAAGGTGAAACTGAACATATATTATAGTATGGGGTTGGAACATATACATAAAATAAAGGTGAAATTGAACATATATTATAAAATGCATTTATTAATTTAAATTGAATAGTTTATATATTTATTACAATAAATGACAACCATACAATTGGCTTACGTACACTATTTCCATCATTTCTATAATTGAATCTACCGATACCAACACAAATTACCTTTATTAAAAGAAATTAAAAACATTTACATTTTTAAGGCTTTATCTTAATCGATCAATTTGTTAATTTTGGAACATAATTTGAAACTTCGTATTCAGAATTTGGGTATTCTATAATTTAGACAATAATAAATAAATAATTAAAATATATCACTGAAGCCTTTGATTATGAAAAGGAGAAGCCATCCAAAAAATAATATATAAAATGAAAGAAAATGAAATTTTTAATTGCTATTTGAGCAGACAAGATCAGAAAGTACACTTGAAATTAAAAGGAACCATTAATATTCTACACACGCACACACTAATCATCTCATTTAGCTGAAATGATCAGAAACTACACTTGTAAAATTAAAAAGAACCATTAATATTCTACACACGTACATACTAATCAGTAAAATGAAAGAGAAAATATAAGTAGATCATCGCAATTGACAGTGCAAGAAATTTCAATTTCAATTTCAATCGAGAAATGCAATACGACTAAATTAAAATAGTGAATAATCAGTAGTTAAGAAAAAAGATTAGAAGAATTACGATTAATTCGTGATTGAAGCATTTGGGGTTTCAAATACTACTCCATTCTCATTTATATATATATATCAAAATTTTATTCATTTGAATAAAATTATACTTTTACAAATATTTTTAGTACGGTAAAAAAGTTTCAAATTGTAATTTTCATATGCATGAAATTGCAGTGATCACAACACATTATAATTTATTTTGATGTTAATTGAAATAAATTTGATAGGTTTGTGCATAGTACGGGAATAAGCTAGTAATATATATATATATATATATATATATATATATATATATATATATATATATATATATATATATATAAGAATGGTCTTTGACTTTAATTGGACCAAATTCTAATTTTTGGTATATTTGAATTATTTTTATTTTATTATATGATTTATATTGGTTAATAATAGTCTACTTATGTACTCCCTATTTCCCAAATTATTTGTTGTTTTATAGAAATTTTTTTTCCCAAATTATTTGTCGTTTTGGGATTTCAATACACTACTAGAATAAAATGAAATTTCAACGGAAATTTCGACAGATTTTACATAAAATTTCGACGGAATTTTTGACAAAGAAAATCTGTTGCAGAAACGCTTGTCGAAATCAAGATTTCGACAAAAAAAATTTCGACAGAATTTTCGACAGAAAATTTTTCCGTTGAAATTTCAATATTTCGACAGAAATATTTCTGTTAAAATTTTGAAATTTCATCAGAAAAATTTCAACAGAATTTTTATCGAAATTTAGGACTGTTTCTACAATTGCAATATTGGTCCGAATCTTTAATTTGATTTGTGTTTATACTAATTATCGATTTTTCACACAATCCAAATTGACGACAATTGTAAATTCTAATTAAGCATTAATCCAACATTCATCGAAATAAAAAATCCCCAAATATCAAATACAATCTAAATAAACATCAAACAACATTCAAAATACCCAAAATATGCTAAAATCCCTAAACATCCAGCAAAAGTACCGAAATATGCTAAAAAAAGCCTTCAACGCATCATACTCCTCTTCATTTATATAACCCGACCTCTTCTCTGTCTTTTGAACGTTGAATAATTTATAAGAAAATGCTCTTGAAACCCTTCTTTTATGGATTTTCTTAATAACCCCCTCATCAGCGACATTCCACCGAAAGCATCATTCAGTTCTAGATTTACCACTCAGTTCAAGATTAACCACTCATATGTGTTGCAGACCTTGAGATGTATCATATCCTTCAGTTCCTGGACCAGTTAGTTCCCTGTTTGATGCATATGCCTCAGGTGTGCCCATCTCATTTTCAGCATAACTCGATGTAGAGTCCTTAGAGATCCCATCACGCTGAGAAGACCCTGCAGTGACATTACATCAGTCAAAGTTAATCACCACACTAGCGCTGTGGTGCACAATACTGAATTGCTTGTATTATTTATTTCACTAAACATGAATGTTCATTTACCAGCTAACTGAGAAGATGTGGAATCTCCTGTTTGAGTCTCAGCTGCCAGAGGAAGGCATGATGACATTAAAGTGTCAATATCAACATTGTGTTGTTTGATAACAGTTTCCATGGGAAGTATTAAACAACATTGGTGAGAATTTAACCCAAAAAAAACCTCATAACTGCAAGAAAGAAATGATTACACGTTATTCTTTTTATTATTATTCAACTCGATCTGCCTTCTCTTTCTGAGTAGAGCATTTATATAAATTAAACTTAGAGCCTCATATTTAATTGCATTTGATTAGTAACATACTCTCCGAAATAATCCAAGGCAGGCATATGGATCAGAATGATAATAAACCTTGAATTGAGTATTACACTGTTTCAGCTGAGAAACAGATGGAAATTACATAACATGGGAAAAATATGACATTCTTGAATTTATTTTAATTAACTACATACATAGAATGACTTTCTTTTCCTTTGAAATACAGTAGAATCCAAACACCCCCCCCCCTAGATTTCTTATGTTAACGTAAACTAAAATTAAAAATCCTCCTAGTCTTTTTCTTTTTCACCCTTTTCTCCAACTAGAAATAAAACTGAAACATTTATCTATCCGGATCACTTAAGTCAGGTTGGGTCAACCCGAGTCCGTTTTGCTTAAAGATTCTATCTATCTCATCAGTAACTAGTCTTGAAGGGTTTGTAAACTTTGAGATCGGTAACAACTCCAGCAAAAGAACCAACACCAGCAGCAAGAGAAATCATCAAACAAGTCATACTTACCGATATTAAGTTCGTTGATTGTAATAGACTGATCAGCACATAATTAGATGATATATATACAGCACGCATATGCACTCCTAGTAGAAAAAAGTTACATGCTCCACTAATTTGCATTTCATATTCGAGGTGTAATTTTGCAATTAACACAACTAAATAATCAGAAATAGAAACTGCTTCCACAGAATTCAACAAACTTGTTCCTGCGCGAACAAGTATAGTAGCATCTCCAACATCAGAATGATCAGTTATTATAAAACAACCTTAAGCTTCATTGTACACTAGCATCACACGTATACCATCTCATTCCAAAGCTATTTTTAACACAAAAATTATTTCTATGGTGCAAAAACTGGAATAAGCAAATAATCAAATATATGAAGGATTAAAGTTCAATGATACCTTACAAGAATTATGGTGGTGTAGGTGCCGGAGTCGGAGTTGAAACGGATCTAGAGAGCTTTAGCGGCCGAAGGTGATGGCTGGGCCGCAAAAAGGGTGCTGTGCGGCGGTGGTAAAGGAGTGGACGATTTTTGAGGAAATGAGCTCCAAATCTCCAAGTTTGGTTCGAATAATCGTCAATGGTTGGGGACTTACAACACCGCAGAAGAGGTGGCTTTGGTATACGACAAGGGTGCTGTGCGGCGGTGGTAGAGGAGTGGACGATTTTTGAGGAAATGAATTTAGGGCATTTTCGCGGCCATGGATTTCTGGAGAGAGAAATTAATTAGGGCATTTAGATCGGGTAAAGAAAGAAAGGAAAGAGGCAGCTGAATTACCCATTAATGAAATTTCAACAGAAAAGTTTCAACGGTATATTTCTTTGAAATTTGTCGAAATTTCGACAGAATTTTAATCTGTTGAAATTTCCCAGAAATTTTCAACGGATTTGATTTCTGTCGAAATTTTACAATCAGATTCAACAGATTTAAATCCGTTGAAATTTCATTTAATTCTAGTAGTGCTTTGAGACTTTATTTGGATGAGTTTTGATTCTTGGATTTTGTGGTTTGAATAAGTTGAAACCCCAATTGGATTGAGTTTGAATGTTGGGGTTTAGGGAAAAAAAATAGGTAATATGTGTCAAATCAATGTTCTTTTTAGTGAAATTTGGGGGGAAAAATAAGTGGTAGGTGTCAAATCAATGTTTTATAGGTTTGAAGAGTTTGAGTGTAAGCTTTTGAATAAGTTTTTGATGATTTTATGGGTTTGGTGAAAACTCATTTGGAAGGGTTTTGACTCGGTCTCGCGAGACCCGCGAGACCGGGCCAAAACCCATCCACACACTCCTTAATAGTCTATTGCAAATTTCACCCCATAATCTTAAATAATAATATTGAATTTACTTATATCATGCCACGATGACAACTCATTTAAAATTCATATTAAGCCCAACAACAATCTCTTCAAATTTAATATAAAATTAAATTAAAATTAAAAATATATTACTCATATATAATATACTCGACTGGTTTACACCTTCAATATAATATAAATTTTAACTAAATCATTATTTGCAAATTTCTACGCTAAGTAGCAGAGTAAATCACAAGAAATTACTTGACTTCCAAAATTAGGTTTGATATGTGAACATTGTGAATTAATGATGAAGTTGATGTTTCCCTCTTTTGACAAAACTACTGCACTGAATTAAGGTTTTAACGAGATAATACGTTAGCGGGGTATTATATGTGACTTTTAATAATTAATAAATATTTTAGGGCCAATTTTTTTAATTTACTCAAAGTGGCTGAAACGTTTTCTTAAAAAAAATGGCTCAACCAGTAAAATTAACGTACTCCTTCAAGAGCAAGAGACAAAAACATCTTCTATGCTTTGTCTAATTCCCAAAAATCTTCATGTATTATTTTTTTTGGGAGTTAAACAAAGCGTAGAGGTATTTTTGTCTTTCGATATCAGGGATAAAATTGTCATATCAAAAGCAAAATGTGAATAAATATCTGCAATTTTGGCGTTTGAAACACACTCTTTTTTGGAGGTCTATTTGACACTTATTTAAAATTATAGAAAATTTTTGGACATTAAAATAATATAGAGGAATTTTTAAAAGTTAGACAAAGCATAGAAATATTTTTGTGTTTTGCTCACTCCTTTAATATGCAGCCGGCTGTCAACGCATTCGATGACGTTACATAAACAATATACTGCACAAAAATAATTGGAAACCAAAATACTTCTAGATACACGACATAATTACTTCTACACTTTTCTCCTAATATAAGTCTGAAACCAAAATGTTTTTTTTTTATCCAGATTAGAAAAAGTGAAATTCAGACCTTCCAATGGAAAGTCTCTTCGAAACCAAAAAAGAAACTAAGTGGTTGATAATAAATCACCTCCAACAAGCAAGCAGTTAGGCACATACATTGAACCTAGACATATCCTATTTTTTGTTACTCTATAAAAACCTCAACACACCCAACATTTATTACTCCCATAAAATCAAAAAATTCAAAAAAGACACCATACATAATTCATCATGTTCTAATCTCATAAATAATAGTATAATTTATTTTATACTTTTGATCCCACAGAATAGTCAATGGCTCCGAGCTACGCTATTCCCTCCTCCGCATCGCATAAAAATTCCGAGGACGGAGGAGAAACGAGGAGTTGGAGAGGGAGTTACATAATAGTTTGGAGAGAGAGGAGAGGATGAAGGAGGATTTGATTAAGTTGTGGGGTCGGCTTAGGGTGGCGGAGGAGCATCTATGTTACCAGCTAGGCGAGGTCGAGGTGGAGGCGGTTGACCAAGCTAGAGAGTACAGGGCAAGAGTTTTGAAATTAATGGAACAACTAAATGATGCACAAAGATTACTTGGAGATCAAGGTTCATTTTGCAGCACCATTTCCAATGATCAATGACCCTTTTGTATAGAATTTATATTTATTGTAATTATGTACCATTCTTGATTCTTAGATAGCTAGAAAATTGAAATTACAGGATTTTTGTAATATAAGAGAATCATATATTTAGTGACAATATGTGATTGTATGAAAGTTTTAGCTTTTTGAATGTATTTACTGACAAAATTATTTCATAATAGTAATGGCAACAAGTGCAATGTTTCACAAAAGATATTTTCAAGCTGTCATTGATAAATATTAAAGACAAGTGTATTATAATTTATGTTGAAATTATTGACAATTAATGACATTTTTAGTAGTATCTCGTGATAATAAATATTACAAAATCACCCTCTGTTAATTGGTAAAACACCCCTGTACACTTAAAAAATATGACAATAAAACCCCTTAACTTTCAAAATTACCAGCAACCCTTCTTATCCTTACGATTTATGATTTTAAAAACTTTTCTTCTAACGCCTTCTCCTTCAACTAAACAATTGCCAGTCATTACTACTTCAAACAATTTGCTCGCAATAACAAGATCTATGCTGTATATCCACTCTTTAAAATTTTCAATCATAAAATTAAACTCAAGAAACACCATTACACAGGGCACCAATCACCGCGCCTTGCGCGGTGTACCCTCGCCTAGTATGTATATATGTATCACGGGGTTAATTATTGGAGAGCTTAATTTAGACCATTCACATAATATTTTAATTTGAAGAGTAAGAAAAGCAAAATCCAAGCTTGTTTTTTTTCACTTATTATTATTATTATTATTATTATTATTACTATTATTATTTCTTTAATAACTTGCAATGACTGCTTTTATTTTCACGTTTTAAATTTGTAAATTTCACAATTTTATTGTTCAAGAAAAACATATTACTATAATAAAGTGTAATCATGCACTCCCAAATGATAGTACTATCATAATTTTATATAATATCCACCAAATATTGAGTTCAAATCACGATTTTCAGTCCACCTTCAAAAATTCATATCACAATCGAGTATTATTCAAAAAACACGATACACAAAAATAGATCTAGTACGTCATAACTCATTTATAGGGACCAAGTATAATTTGGTGAATCTATCTAACAAGTTATGAGCTATAATTGATTTGACTGGATGAGATATATATTTTTCTACAATTAATTGGGGGTGTTTTTATCTTTTGCTGTGAGAATAGTGGAGGCATTAGCGAGACATACATGGTAATTTTCACTTTGAACAATAATATATCAACGCAAAATGCAGGAAGTAGTTGTGTTATTTTTTCTAATTGGAATAGTTTTTAATGCATCTCAGTACTTAAGTGATATTTTCCCGTTTGAATTGACATTTTACTAATTTTGGTCTAGATTTTTATATGTTTAGTAATTAATAATAATGAAGTAGTAAACTTAGGGTGGGGGTGGTTGGTGGATTTGGGGGTGAAGACAGAAAATGTTTGCAATAATTAATAATAATGTAGTACTAAATAAAATAGGGTATATTTGGTTTTATTTATAATTAAATGATTTGCAAATAAATTAAATGGGACACTTGTCGATAGATGAAAAGGTATCTCACATGTTTTTCATTTGACGAAATTTTAGTTTTGAAAATCCCTAATTTATAAGGTAAATGGACGTATTAACACTAATAATTGAACATTTGTGAGAGTATAGAATCTAAATTGAAGAATTGTTTACGGATAGGAGTAATGTAAAAGTGTTTATTGATTCTGTAAACTTCTGTACAAAGTAAATGAAGAAGACACCTCTATATACAAGTATGTGAGGGGTAGAAGTGTAAAAATACAATAACTGCCGTTTAACTAACTAACAAGCTGAAAAGTAAACTAATTGAATTGTTTGTTACAAAATGACAACTTTTCTTTATAGCATGTTTTTATGCCCTAATTCTATTTCTTCTTCTTCTTCAATTATTGTTCGTTCCTTTTCCCATTTTGCTCCTTTTTCCTCTGATTTGATTCTCTGCTGAATTTGATCGTTTATTGTTGATACCCCCCCACAAGATGGTGTGTAAGGATTCCTAACACCCATCTTGGAGAGAATAGAGTGAAAATTAACCCTTGGAAGCGGCTTTGTGAAGATGTCTGCTAATTGGGACGAAGAAGCAATTGGCATGATTTTGATATGCTTTCGATCCACATGCTCACGCACGAAATGTAAGTCTATTTCAATGTGTTTAGTTCTTTCGTGAAATGTGGGATTCTGAGCTAATTGTAGTGCGGAATTGTTGTCACAGTAGATTATTGGTGTTGATGTTTGAATTTGTAAATCTTGTAGCAACTGTGATAACCATAGGATTTCATTAGTTATTGAAGCTAGTGCACGATACTCAGCTTCTGCACTTGACTTAGATACAGTGGGTTGACGTTTTGCTTTCCAGGAAATCATTGAATTTCCTATGAAAGTGCAGTATCCTGAGGTGGACCTTCTTGAGTCCAGGCAGGAGCCCCAATCAGAGTCACAAAACCCTGTAAAAAGAAGGTTAGATGTCTTAGCATAATATAGGCCTTGTCCTGGAGCAGCTTTAAGGTACCTAAGTAAGTGATGTATGGCTGTTAAGTGGGCATTAGTAGGATGTGCTATAAAGTGGCTAAGTTTATGCACAGCAAAAGATATATCAGGTCTAGTGATAGTTAAATAAATTAATCTTCCTATCAATCTCCTATAAGGAGAAGGATTAGATAACAAATCATTAGGATCAGATTTTAAATTATACTTAGGGTCCATAGGAACAGTAACAGGTTTAGATCCTAAGTAACCAATATCTTGAAGTATTCGTAAAGTGTAGTTTCTTTGGGACAGAACCAACCCTTTATTAGAGTAAGCTAATTCTATCCCTAAGAAATTTTTAAGCTTTCCCAAGTCTCTCAACATGAAAAAATTAGAAAGTTGAGCTTTAACAGTATTAATAAGATTAGTATCAGGACCAGATAATAAAATATCGTCTACATAAATTAAAACAACAATAAAGGTAGAGTGTTTACCTGATGTGAATAGTGAGTAATCAGATTTTGATTGAACAAAATTTAGTGATTGAAGAACCTCTGTTAGTTTATGATTCCATTGCCTGCTAGCTTGTTTTAATCCATAAATAGATTTGTTTAATTTGCATACTAAGGGTTTAGTCATACCTGAACTTACCTGTGAAGTAGAGGGTGTATAGCCTTTGGGTAGGGTCATGTAAACCTCCTCATCCAAATCTCCATTTAGGAAGGCATTTGTTATGTCAAGCTGATGCAAGTCCCAACCTTTGGCCATAGCAAGGGCTAGTAGAACTCTGACTGAAACCAATTTTGCCACAGGAGAAAATGTGGCATTATAATCCACTCCCTCCTGTTGAGTGAACCCTTGAGCTACAAGTCTAGCCTTGTATCTCTCAATAGAACCATCTGCATGTCTCTTTATTTTAAATATCCATTTATTTCCTATAGGAACTTTATTATGTGGTAATAACTGGACAGTCCATGTATTATTACTTTCCATGGCTGCTAGTTCCTCATTGATTGCTGAGACCCACTGAGGGTGTTTACTGGCTTGATTATAGGTGGTAGGTTCAGAAACAGTAGAAATATTAGCCAAAAAACACTTGTGGGTTTGAGATATGGAGGAGTAATCAAGGACAGATGATAATGGGTATTTAGTGGAAATATCCTGTATTTGGTTACAATGATAATCTGTAAGGTATGATGGGGGATTGTGTGGTCTTGAAGACTTTCTGATAGGAGCAGTGGGTTGGGGTAAGTCTGGCAGGGGTGAGGATGTAGTGTTGTCCACAGGAATAGAGATTTGTGTAGGGTTGCTAGGAAGGATATTAGGGGGATTTTGATTAAAAGATTGAACAGGGTCAAAAAGGGATAAGTGATGTAAACTGTCATTGGTAGGAGGTGCTGTGCTTAGTGAGGTAAATTGAGAAAGTATGTTTTTATCATGGAAAGGAATTATATGTTCATAGAAAATAACATTCCTAGAAAAGAATGTGTGATGAGTATCCAAATTAAGTAATTTATAACCTTTAATGGTGTTAGAGTAGCCTATAAAGACACATTTAGTTGCTTTAGGATCAAATTTGGTCCTATGATCTTTTATGGTTGATGCAAAGGCTAAACAGCCAAAAATTCTTAAGGGGTGTGTAATCAACCTCCTTTTGAAATAATTTTGTATAAGGACTGATATTAGTGAGTAATGGGGTAGGTAATCTATTTATTAAGTAGACTGCTGTAAGGACACTTTCTGTCCAGTAAGAAATAGGTAATTTAGACTCAAACATAAGAGATCTAGCTACATTAAGTATATATTGATGTTTCCTTTCCACCCTTGCATTTTGTTGAGTTGTTTCAATGCATGAGTATTAATGTATGATTCCTAGTTCTGAAAATAAGTTTGTAAATGCTAGTTCTTTAGCATTATCACTCCTAAACAATTTTATTTTAGTTTGAAACTGTGTGGAGACCATTTTAATGAATTGAGGAATAATTCTATGAACATCAGATTTTAATTTTAACAAATAAACCCATGTGAATCTAGTGTGGTCATCCGCTAAAGTTAAAAAGAATCTAAAACTAGTGTGTGAAACAACTTTGTAAGGGCCCCAAATATCATAATGAAGAAGATAAAAAGGATGGGGTGAGACAATATTGCTAATAGAAAAAGGTAAATTTCTTTGTTTAGCATAATGGCAAATATCACAAGAATTTTTATGAACAGTAGATGATGACTGAAATTGAAGAACAGATTGTAAAGAACTAAGTCTATCTAAGGCAGGATGACCTAGCCTACTATGCCAAGTGTCAATGGAAATCTTATTACAAGAAACAGTAGGTAAAGTAACATGATGTAGTATGTATAGGCCTTCAACTAGATCACCCTTGCCAATCTTCCTCAAAGATGTCTTGTCCTGGATAATAAAATGATTTGTTTCAAAAATTATATTATAGTTGGATTTAGAGAGTAATGAGCTAACTGATAATAGATTGAACTTGAAATGAGGAACAAAAAGAACATCTTGCAAAATTATGTCAATAGCTAATTTAACAGTGCCTTTAAAGAAGGCAGGAACTATGAAGTTGTTAGGTAAGGTTATGGTAGTGTTATAGACAGAATGTAGGTTACTGAACATTTTAATATTGTTGCAAATGTGGTGTGATGCTCCTGAGTCAAGTATCCAGGAGCAAGAAAAATTAAAGGATGAGATAATAGGATTATTAGAGGAACATATACCTGAATGTGCATTAGCTGTAGAATTGGTAGGTGTGCTGTCATGATCATGTGATTCTGAAGAAGATGAAGTCCCATTTAGTTGTGAAGTGAACATTTGGGACAATTGGTTAAACTGTTCTGGAGACAATGTATGTACAAAGTTTTGTAAAGGTGTAGATGGTAGAGTAGTGTCTGTAGAGATGTTATTAATGTTGTTATTGGGAGATGGTGGAAATCTTGGTGCTGGTGGCCTGTACCCAGGTGGGTAGCCATGCAATTTAAAGCAATTATTGATTGTGTGTCCAGGGAGTTGACAATGGGTGCAATAGGGTCTGTTCTGTCTAGGATAGGATGGATTATTATTTGGTCTTGGTGATCTGTAGGAATTGTAAGAAGGTCTGAATGATTGGATGGAATTGGGAGTAGATGGTGGTCTGGTGGTTGAATTTGAAGGGTAAGATTTAGTATTAAAGGCCATAGTTGTGAGAGGATCAGTGGATGCAGACTGAGATTGCACACTTCTTTGTGTTTCTTCTTGGGAGACCAGTGCATATGCCTTGGGAACATTTGGGAGAGGATCCATGAGGAGGATCTGGCTTCTTGTATGAGCAAGATTCTCCTGGAGTCCCATAAGAAATATCATCAAATATTCTTTTTCAAAATATTGTTCTAACTGTCCACATGTACACTTGGGCCTGAAATTTGTAATTTCATCCCAGATTATCTTGAGTTTAGAAAAGTAGGCATTTACTGATAATGATTGTTGTTGTAAGTTCATAATATCCATGTGTAATTGGAACATGCGAGGTCCACTGGCCTGCTGGAATCTTTGCCTGAGTTCATTCCAAAGTTCTGCGGCTAAAGTGTGATTTTGTAGAGTGTGATTGATAATAGGAGAGAGAGAGTTTAAAATCCATGTAATGACTATGGTGTTATTCCTATCCCAGTAGTTAGAGAGAATTGGATCATGAGTAGGGTTTGGAATAGAGTCATCTATAAAGCCTAACTTGTTTTTGACTTTTAGTGCACGGATTATGGATTTAGACCATGTTTGATAATTGTTTTCTGTCAATTTTTCTGAGACTAAAATAATCCCTGGTCCATCTGCAGGGTGTAGATAAAAGTGGCTTGAAGGATCCTCAATAAAGGGTCTGGATCTGGATGAAGAAGATTGAGTGATGGTTTCATTGGTGTCTATAGTATCTGTGGGAGTTTCAGAGGACATGATGATGGAGGAGTGGTTACTTTTTAGAGAAAGAAAATAAGAATGTAGTAAAATCAAGAAAAGATGAAACCTGATATGTGAGGAAGGAGATCTGATGATAGAAGAATAGATTCTGGACAGAAAGTTGATGGATCCGTCGATTTTGTGTCAAGATTTGTAGTAGCTGGTAATTCTGGAACTGGATGTTGTGCAGTATGATTGAAGAAATTGAAACCAGATTGTTGTATGTGAATTGTTGATGATAAACCAAGAAGAATGTGACAGAATCTTGATGAAGAATTGATTTGCGGAAGCCCTTTAAACTGCTGATACCATATTAACACTAATAATTGAACATTTGTGAGAGTATAGAATCTAAATTGAAGAATTGTTTACGGATAGGAGAAATGTAAGAGTGTTTATTGATTCTGTAAACTTCTGTACAAAGTAAATGAAGAAGACACCTATATATACAAGTATGTGAGGGGCAGAAGTGTAAAAATACAATAACTGCCGTTTAACTAACTAACAAGCTGAAAAGTAAACTAATTGAATTGTTTGTTACAAAATGACAACTTTTCTTTATAACACGTTTTTATGCCCTAATTCTATTTCTTCTTCTTCTTCAATTATTGTTCGTTCCCAGGGGCGGATCCAGGATTTTTGGTCAGGGGGGGCTAAGCTTATACAAAATAATTAAAAAATCTATCAAACAGTTAAACTTAAAGTTTATATTATTCACGAAAAAATATATGACGTAATACAAAAATGGGGAGGTGGAGTTTGACAAAAATAAACTTTACTCACTCGAATGTTAGAATCATATAGTGTTATATGAGGTTGTAGACCGGGATTACTTGGAAGCACGGGCAAGTTCGTTTCAATATGAAAGTTTAGAAGCTTATGCGGGTCACTTTAATGTGAATGTTATTTGAAGACTTATCGTGACGTGTAGGTGTAGCCTTAAAATATCTCTCCATATTTCTAACACTATAAAATGTACAAAACATAACTATATCAAGAATAAAGACATATTCAAGAACTAGAAGTTAAATATAATAGAGACATAATAATAGCAATACTTATTTTTCATTCCACTTGATAAACTAGAGATGTTGAGTTCCAATAGGCCAATAAATGTCAATGATAGACTATTAAGAATATAATATTAGTGTTTGATATTTCAATAAAAAAAAAAAAAAAGACTATTAATCATCTAAGATTAGTGTTTGATATGTAAATAAATACTATTAACTCTATTGCATCTTGATTTAATCATCATATTATTTTAATATAATGTGTATCCTCATATCTTAATCTAATACTTATGAAAATCTTAACAAATTTATAACTTTAAGCACAAAAATGAAACTTGAATCTAAAAATTAATTTTGGGAGGTGAATATAAACATTAATAATGAATATATAACACTATGAGCTTATTACATAAGCAGAATTGCACAAACACACACACACACACACAATATATATATATATATATATATATATATATATATATATATATATATATATATATATAATTACTAACATTTACAATTGAGCCTTTTTGTGTTCAAGACTTCAATGGGTTGGGACTTGTGTTGGATGAATGGCCATAGGTGGGGGGGCGGCGGCAGTTTGGTGGCTAGAGTTAGGGTTTGGAGATGTCGCGAGTAGATAAAAATTGGGCTTTTCATTGAGGCTTAGAAATTGGGGGTAGAGTGAGTTATTATTAGAGTGGATTTTGTGATATTAATTGGATTAAGATTATAATTGGATTGAAAATTTCATATTGGACTGATTTATTAAATTTTTCTTTTAAAAAAAAAAGCACCAAACCTAACTAAAAAAAATAATTAAAAATTCAGGGGGGGCTATAGCCCCCCCTTGTCCCTATGTGCGTCCGCCCATGAGTTGAAGGATGATAACACAATTTTGCATAGTAAATCAAAATCTCAATATTAGTTCATCAAACAGACAAAATCAAAATCTAAAATTATAGAAAATAATGATGGATAGTCCAATATTAGTGAACCCGAAACTGAATAGCAAGGAATTTTTGCCTAAAAGAACCTCCCAATAACCATGTTTTCTGTAGTGATCAAAAACGATTTTCATTCAATTAAAGAGATCCATAAAAAGGAACGATTCTCTTGGGTTAGTAATTTATTTATTTATTAAAGGGGACATATTTTTTTTTCTATTTTTAAGATATATTTATTAGAGGGTTACTTACCTAATTTATTAACTGTCTACTTTTTTTAAAAGTTTTATTGTCACGTGTCGGACATTTCGATAAAAAATTGTGATTCATATTTTTTTTTAATGGTTAAAATTAGGTTTCTCATATACACCTTTGTTCAATAAAATCTTATTTTCAAAAGACCCTGAAAATTATGATAAGTTTAAGAAATTATTAAAATTTATAATGAATATTGGAAGGTAATTTTCGATTCAAATGCTTGTACTAAATAAAAGAAACAGTATTTTTTTGGGTTTCCCAAGTCCATTTAGAGGTTCATCGGACACAAACATTTTCTAATAAGAATTCGAACATGAGCTCACTATCTTAAAATAATTAGTCTGTCTCACTAGACTAATCACCCTTTATAAGTATTAATTAAGATGAAGCTTGTGCCTTTTTCTATACTTGACCATTTATTTTTATTTTTGTCCATGTTTGCTACTCCTTCTGTATCACATTAATTGACACATTTTTAAATTTTCATATTTTAAATTACTGTCATATTTGATCTCTTAATGCATTTTTTTTAAATATTATCCTTTCTTATTTATAGATTTACAAAATAAAGTAGAGTGCATACAGATCAATGACATTAATTAGAACAATCATTAAAATTATACCTTTTACATTTTATATTAAAAAAGTGACTAATTATTGAATTTCTTAGTCCGTGTGAAACGATCAAATGCGACGACTAATTTGGAACGGATGTATTATTTTTTTCCTTTGTTCCTTATAAAGAAAAGACAACATTGACTGGTAGCTAATTGTAAAGACCAACTTTGTGTGGTTAAGATCTATTTTGTACTACCTTATTAGGTCTCCTTTAGAATTAATCATTGACAAGCCTAATATTGTAATCTTAATTAATCATTCGATCTTCAGATAACATATCGAATCGAATCGAATTGAAAAGCCTAATATTGTAATATTAATTAATCATTCGATCTTCAGATAACATATCGAATCGAACCGAACTGAACCGAAAAGAAAAAAATGGCAAAGGAAAAAAGCAATGCAAGAGAAAATAGATGGAAGGTAAACGTAAGAAAACAAACAGAAGAAAACAGGAGGCGGGCGATTAGGGTTTTTTCTAAAATATTAAAAAGTTTGATTTGCTAGTAAAACTATTACAATAAAAAAATTGAATAAAAGCACATTAGAAGTCATTTGGATTATTTAGCTTTCAATATAGATGTGTTTTAATTGATGAAGCAAATATTTCCACTAATATAAAATCAAATATTGGGGGTAACGGGAGGTCGGGGGTGGGTGGGGATATGAGGATTTCTTTTTTCCCTTTTTTTTTATAAATTAAAAGTAATTTTATTAATCATATATATAAACTTTATTATTTTAAAGTAATATAAAGTAAGGTTAATTTATACTAAAATATTATTTATGTTATATATAAAATAAAATTTAATTTAATATGTAAATATTAAGTATGCATGAAGGGTAATATACTGTAGTATTTAAGGGGCAAAAATTCAATTTTGGTACCATAAAATAGGCTCAAGTCCATTTTATATACCAAAATATCAAAAATCATACTGCCGTTAATTTTTTAACTGAAGTTTAGCCTTCTCCGTTAAGTAAAAAAAGGGTGAGTATTGCAATTATTAAAAATTAGGTAGTGGTTTTTTGCAATATCGTCGTCTTCTTCCTCCTCCCATATATATGACCGCCGGCTCCGGTGGCTTTTGGTCGAAATTGGTTGAGGGTTTTTGTTCCCCTTGTCGTGGAGAACTCGTACATATAAAGATCTTTTCAATCCGTTGAGTAATCTATTCGAATTTTGAGTTCTAATTTTCGAATTGTAGGTCAAAATTTTTGAAATTTCAAATCGTGATTTCTTCTTCGATTCTTAACCAAACTTCGTGATTCTTGTTGCAATAGTTTCCCCTGATCGTGGGCATCATTTTCCATAGGTTTATTGTAGCTGCCGTAGACGGTTGAGCTCCGCCCAAGTGGCGGCGCATTTTCGGCATTCGGCCTAAACCCTAAATTTCACGAAAAAACACTCTTTCCCTGCTCCACCGTCGACAACCGCTGTAATTACCTCTTTGAAAATGTTGCCCATGACAAGAGGAACAAAAACCCTCAACCAATTTCGACAAACGGCCACCGGAAGCCGGCGATCGTCCATAGGAGGAAGAAGGCAATAATTACAAAAACACCCTGCTCAATTTTAGACAATTGCATTTCCCCCCTATTTTGTTTCAACAGGTGACACGTGGCAGTTCCGTTAAGTAAACTAACGGAAGTATGATTTTTGAAACGTCTATTTATTCTACGGTATGATTTTCAATCGATTGGTATGAAAAATGGACTTGGGCCTATTTTATGGTATGAAAATTGAATTTTTGCAAAGGAGTTAATAATTTAATGGTGAAATCGTGAGTGTGCAACATTTTTGTAAAATGATTATCATTCTTTTTTCCCTAAACATTTTGTTTGTTCTTTATCGCGAGAACCCTAAAGAATACTACTACTCTACCATGACATTTCACGATCGTGCCATACGTACATACAATGCAAATGACTCGATCATATCAACCTTTCAATGTAAGATAATAAGATTAGTTTGTCTCTTATCTAGACTTCGAAGAAAATATATAATATATTTGAGCATAAATTTAATTTTTTATTTTTAAATACGAATTACATCATAGTACATCAAATCATAAATCGATTCAAGTATAATCAAATAACAAACAAACAAATAGTATTAAAACTATAGAAAAATTCACATTAATGATAATTGAACCCACGACCTCTTGGTCATGGCCGGGACTTCAACTTTAATGCCTTACCAAATGTCATGACCACATTGGCAGTGATACAAATTTACTTCTGTGAAATTCTATCGCTTTGTTGTTAAATTTTCATTTTTTGGAATCGGCTATATATAAAAGTAGTTTTTTTAATTACAACTAATATAGAGGACTAAAGCAATAATTAGTAGAGAATCAAATGTAATAGTTCAAAGTAAAAAGGACGAAGGACTATTGTCGCTACGGTGCAAAAGTAAGGGGACTATAAGTGTAAGTTTGCTTGTATCAACTTGAGGATAGATTTGGTTGTTGAAAGTGGACTTATTGGGAAAAAAACCGGTTGGAATTGGTTTAATCAAGTCCTGAATTCATAACATTACAATTTTTTTTATGATCAAATTAATGTACTTTTGGGAATTCCCTAAAAAGAATACCAGAAATAATAATAATAATGTTGGGTTAATGGTAATTTATCCTCCATGATAATTAAAATATTAAATTTAACCCTTTGTGATTTAAAAAAGAGCAATTTATCTCCGTGTGAAAATTTTATAGAAGCAATTTACACCCTTGAGCCGGAGAATGTAACTCACTTGTCCGAATTGATAGTGGTCATGAAAAGTGATTTGTCATATGGAAGGGGTAAATTGTCACATTTATCATGACACGATGGGGTTAATTGCAACATTTATCATAACACCCGGGGTGAGGGGGGTTGGGAGTGGGGGGGGGGGTGGGGGATAAAGTGCCACATATAAAAATATCAAGGAGGCAGTATAAATTTTTTATAAATTACAGGGGGTAAAGTGTTTTCTTTTTTCAAATTACAAAGAGGTAATTGCACATTAGGAATATCATTAGGGTAAATTGCCATTAACTCTAATAATGTTCAATGAATTTGTTCTTGAAGACAAGGCCATTCTCTGAGTTATTTTAATGGATTATTGCATTTCTAGTGTCATAATTATAGCTCACTGTCGTTTCTACTCCATAACTTTTTAGACTAGTACATTTGGTGCAACAACTTCAACATCAATGTCAATTTTTGTGTCAATTGAGGCTCAATTTCAAAATTGTTCCGAAATTTTTCCATGTATTAGCCATGTGACATGAAAATTGAGGATTTTGACAATTCCACTTCTTATTCGTTAAAAACAATTCCAAAATTCAAAATCTTACTTTTCCTATAAAATTCACCAAACATTCCATAATTAAATTGTTATCCGCCTTCTTCTTTCATCTCAAATAAAAACACCCAAGTAGTCTAGTTCTGGATGGACATAAATATTTTTTAATGAAAAATCGTTGAATGGTCAACATCCCCAATTTTCATGTCACATGGCCCGCACATGGTGGAATTTTGGGTCAATTTAAAATTGGGTTCTATGGGCACTGAAAGTGCCACTAATATTAAAGTTGTGGAACCGAATATGTCAGTCCAAAAAGTTATGGAGTATAAACGCTAATGGGTCTTAGTTGTAGCACAAAAAATGCAATAATCCTGTTACTTTTACAACCTTAATCTAGTCCGCCTACACCAAAAAAATCTAGCTTGGAATCTTAGGATATCCTTTCTCCGCGGTATTCTTTATCCATTAGCCCCAAAATATTTTATCTACGTTTTCAAGATTCCATTAAAGAAAGAAAAGTATTGCTTCTTGAAAATTGAACCCGATGTCTTGGTCATAGAGCTTCTAAAGCTCTTTACCAACATGTCATGACCACATTGGCAGTGATACAAATTTACTTCAGAACTATATTAATTTTGATCAGATAGGTCAAACTTCTGTAAAATTCTATCACTTTGTTGTTAAATTTTCATTTTTTGCAATCGGTTATATATTAAAGTAGTTTTTTTAATCACAACTAATATAGAGGACTAAAGAAATAATTAGTAGAGAATCAAATGTAATAGTTCAAAGTAAAAAAGATAAAGGACTATTGTCGCTACGGTGCAAAAGTAAGGGGACTATAAGTGCAAGTTTGCCTTTAAGTTTTATCAACTTGAGGGTAGATTTGGTAGTTGAAAGTGGAATTATTGGAAAAACACCGGTTGGAATTGGTTCAATCGAGGGGTTTTTTGCACTTTGCACCCTCGAAATATAGGAAATAGGCATTTTGCACACTCGAAACTTAGATTTAGCACTTTGCACCCTCGAAATATGAAAAATGCAGCACTTTGCACCCTTTGCTCCCCGAAACACATAATTAACACTTAAGACCCTCAAATTAAAAAACACTCAAAACCCCTCATTTTATCTGACAAAGCTGACCATCGGGGTGAAACAAATATAAGGCAAAATAGGTAAGTTTCTAATCTGATTGAACAACCTACATTTATATACATATATATAAATTAAATACCATGAATTGGGTTTTTTGCACTTTACACCCTCGAAATATAGGAAATAGGCATTTTGCACCCTCGAAACTTAGATTTAGCACTTTGCACCCTCGAAATATGAAAAATGCAGCACTTTGCACCCTCTTTTATATTTAGTCAAAAACTCAAGGGCAAAATAGGTAATTTAATTATAAATATTTGGCACTTTGCACCCCCAAAACTTGAGAAATTGGCACTTTGCACCTCCAAAACAAAATTAACACTTATCACCCTCGAATTAAGAACAAATTAGCAACTTGCACCCCTAAAACACAATAAATGGACACTTTGCTCCCCGAAACACATAATTAACACTTAAGACCCTCAAATTAAAAAACACTCAAAAACCCCTCATTTTATCTGACAAAGCTGACCATCGGGGTGAAAAAAATATAAGGCAAAATAGGTAAGTTTCCAATCCGATTGAACAACCTACATTTATATACATATATATAAATTAAATACCATGAATTTGGAATGATTATATCATATATATAACAAATTAACAACCATGAATTATAACTTATACAAATTAAACGTGCTATGCAAAACAATTGAATAAGTAAAAATTGGTAAGTTCAACTTCGCCTTAGATCTTTTTCACCTCGATGGTCGACTTTGTACGAGAAAAGGAGGGGTTTGAGTTTTTAATTTTTTAATTTGAGGGTGTTAAGTGTTAATTTTGTGTTTCGGGGTACAAACTGTCAATTTATTGTTGTTCGAGGGTGCAAGTTGCTGATTTGTTCTTAATTCGAGGGTGATTAGGGCTAATTTTATTTTGGGGGTGCAAAGTGCCAATTTCTCAAGTTTTGGGAGTGCAAAGTGCCAAAAATTTATAATCGAATTACCTATTTGCCCTTGAGTTTTTGCTTGAAAATAAAAGAGGGTGCAAAGTGCTGTATTTTTCATATTTTTTTTTGTGCAAAGTGCTAAATCTATGTTTCGAGGGTGCAAAGTGCTTATTTCCTATGTTTTGGAGGTCTAAAGTGCAAAATACTCTCAATCGAGTCCTGAATTCATAACATTACAATTTTTTTTATAATCAATTTAATGTACTTTTGGGAATTCCATAAAAAGAATACCAGAAATAATAATAATGATAATGTTGGGTTAATGACAATTTATCCCCATGATAACCAAAATATTCAATTTAACCCTTTGTGATTTGAAAAAGAGCAACTTATCCCCGTGTGAAAATTTTATAGAAGCAATTTACACCCTTTAGCTGGATAATGTAACCCACTTGTCGAAATTGATAGATATAAGAAACTTTTCGAAAAGTTTCTGGAAACGTTTCGAAAAAATTATGAAAAAGTTACTAAATTAAGAAAGAAAGAAAGTTTCATGACAAATATTGAGTTTCGAAAATACATCTTATTTTTGTTTCAATTGATTCAAAAATAGAAATTTTTCGATGTTTTCGATGGAAAAGTTGAAAATTTTGATCCATAGATGGGAGAGGGTAAAGTGCCACATATATAAATATCAAGGAAACAGTGTGAAACTTTTATAAATTTCAGGGGAATAAAATGTTTTTTTTCAAATCACAGAGAGATAATTAATTGAACATTATAAATACCATAAGGCTAAATTGCCATTAACTCTAATAATGTTAAATGAACTTGTCCTTGAAGACAAGACCATTCTCTGAGTTATTTTGATGGATTATTACATTTTTAGTGTCACAACTATAGTTCACTGTCGTTTCTACCTCGTAACTTTTTAGACTGACATATTTGGAGCAACAACTTCAACATCAGTAGCAATTTTTGTGTCAATTGAGGCCCAATTTCAAAATTGGTCCGAAAACGACTACATGCTCATCTAGTGCAATTTCCCCATATACGGGCCATGTGACATGAAAAATGAGGATTTTAACAATTCAACTTCTTATTCATTAAAAAAAATTCCAAAATTCAAAATCTTAACATTTTCTATAAAATTCATCAAACATTCCCTTAATTAAATTGTTACCGAACATCCAAGTAGCCTAGTTCTGGATGGAAATAATTTTTTTTTATGATTATGAAAAAATCGTTGAATGGTCAAAATCCCCAATTTTCATGTCACATGGCCCGCACATGGTGAAATTTCGGGTCAATTTAAAATTGGGCCTCAATTGGCACCGAAATTGCCACTAATACTGAAGTTGTGACACTAAATGTGTCAATCCAAAAAGTTATGGGGTATAAACGCTAGTGGACTATAGTTGTGGCACCAAAAATACAATAATCCTGTTATTTTAACAACCTTAATCTAGTCCAGTTAAAAAATCTAACTTGGAATCTTAGGATAGCCTTTCTCCGCGGTATTCTTTATCCATTAGTCCCAAAATATTTTGTCTACTTTTTCAAGATTCCATTAAAGAAAGAAAAGTATTGCTTCTCATTTAGTCCAAACCAAGACAAAAGAAATCCTAAACCCAAACACACAATCTTGCGGCTGATGAATTTTCTCAAGCAACTCATGTCTAAATTCCATCCATCAAAGAATTCTTCAAGGTACAAATATGCATCAAACCTATTCTTTCTCAATTCATGGCATATTTTACGACGTTTTCCGTAGCTTTAACAATCTTGATCTCCTTCTTTACAAATTCATGTGCCTGCACATTTATAGTTACTAACAATTGTCCTTACACGATATGGCCCGGTACACTAGCCGGTTCCGGGACACCACAACTTCCCACAACAGGGTTCGAGTTAGAATCGGGCCAAAGCATTACGATTCCTAGTGTTCCGGGTTGGTCTGGTCGGATTTGGGCTAGGACCGGGTGCACGTTTGATCATGCAACCGGCAATGGCTCGTGCCAGACTGGAGACTGTGGGGGTAGGTTCGAATGCAATGGCATTGGCGCCACACCACCGACTTCCCTCTTTGAAATAACCCTCGGAATTGGAGACGGACTAGATTTCTATGATGTTAGCATTGTTGATGGCTACAACTTGCCGCTAGTCGCTGTCCCAAGTGGCATTCGCGGTGGTACTGGATGTAATGCCACTGGTTGTGTAGAAGATATCAACATGGGTAACATGAAATAGTTTGATGATCTAAATTTTTAATTGTACAAGACGTGACCTTCAACACTTTTGGTTCCGTATACTTTATAGAATTGCACTTTTGATCTCAATTTCTGGAAATACCCCCGTGATTTTACCTAATTGGAAAAAAAAACTGTGTGTTATTATAATTAGTAAAAACCCACGTTTGAAATTCATTCATAAGTGAACATAGGGGTTATTGTAGATTTTTAAAGTTAATAAGGGAATTATTGATAAATTTTTAGGTTAACAAGGGATCATTGATAATTTTTTAGATTAACAGGGGTGTTTTTGCATTTTTGTGGGGTAATAATTATATTTTTTCTGCAAAATATATATTCCTACATGGGAAGTGGGTTTTACCAATTAAAATAACACATGACGCTTTTGCTAAGCCCATGGGTATTTTCGCATTTATCTTGTAATGAATTAATGATCTAAATACTTATTTGCACAAGACTTGAACTTCAACGCTTTAGATTCGGTATGCTCTATAGAATTGTGCTTTTGATCCCAATTTTAAAAATTATTTGCCCGTCCTAAAAAAAATTGGACCAAAACAGCAATTTTACAATGTGATGAGGATTCGGTTGGGACTAAAAGTGCAATTTGTCCATCTTAAATGTATATATAATATATATACAATTTTACAGACATTTAACTTGTGCTGATATAACTTGCAGGATGTCCTAGAGAACTTCAGGTCATGGGAAGTGATGAAGGCAATCAAGGGGGAGTGGTAGCGTGCAAGAGCGCGTGTGGGGCATTCGGGCTAGACGAGTATTGCTGCAGCGGGCAGTTTGCGAATCCAACGACTTGTAGGCCATCGTTTTATTCGGGAATTTTCAAGAGAGCTTGCCCAAGGGCTTATAGCTATGCATTTGATGATGGAACAAGCACTTTCACATGCAAGTCCATGGAGTATGCCATAATCTTTTGCCCCAATAATGGGTAATATATGGTCTCAAATTTGAAGTCTCTTTTAATTGTGATTAATTGGGTACCCTCCTATAATTTGAAAAAGAGCAATTTATCCCCATGTAAAAATTTTAAAGAAAATTTATCCCCTTGAACCGGAGAGTGTTACACTTACCGGAATTGAGAATGGACATGCAAAATATTTTGTAACATAGGAGATAAATTGCCACATTTATGATAACACAAGGGGTAAATTGTCATAATATCATAATACATGGGGATAAACTGCAATTACACAGAGGGGTAAAGTGATTCTTTTTAAATTACAGAGAGGTAAATTGTTATTAACTCGTGATTTAATATAATTTGACACTAATAGATATGAAGTTAACTATATAAATGTTGATTTTCATGATCCAGGATGAGGGGACCTGCAAATAGTGCAATAACACCACCATCAATTGGAGAAAGAAAAAGTGGGGAAAATAATATTAATGTAGGGATGGTTTCATCTTCAACTTGTATTCATGAGTTAACTTTTTCAATGGCCGCCTTATATTGTGCTCCTTTGTACATCATACTTTTGGCATATTTGAAGCAATGTTTCATGTAATTTAAGCACAAAAAGAAGGGTATGTTAGTTATGAAGCATATTTATAAAGGAACTTATTTAGTAGTGTTTTCTGAAATAAAGCAAAATGTTGCTATTAATTCTTTTATTATTTATTCTTCTTTTAGGCATCTTATAACAATAAGGTTAACTTAGTGGCATGTATTGTGTCCAAGTATATAAAGCTTAAATTTTCGTTTCTTATTTCGCATCTTGGAAACAAAAAGGACGTAAACTCGGTTAAGTTGTGTTTTGGTCTTGTAAAATTAGTCATCCTTTAGCCCTCCCGCTTCAAAAAATACCATATTTTGATTTTTAGCTTATCTTTTGTACATTTCGTCTCATCTCTCCCTCGGTTCAATTTAGGACCAAAAAGGAAAAGTGAAAAAATTACGCCATGAGATTCGGATAAAATACTTAATTACAAGATGAAATTCGATGAGGTAATAAAACCAAAATCAGCAATGAGTTTGATCGGATTCCAAAATTTCATCTATTTGTCCAGCGCCAATATGACAACACCAGGGGCGGAATTATAGGGGGTGCGGGTGGGGGCGCCCGCTCCCCCCCAGAAAAAATAAATAAATTTAGTAGCAGTGCATATATAATATTATTATTATAGTAGTACTTTATGTATTTTTGTTAGTACCTTTAAATTCCTAAAGGAAATAATCTTATGAATCAAAACTCTTTGTCTGCTTTAATTAAATGTGTGGTCAGATCTTAGAGAATGGAGTCCCACTAATAGAGTTGCCTAGTTTAAGTAGAATTTGATAAGGAAAATATTCTTTAATATTTAAAATAATTCTCTTTTAATAAGGATTAATAAGGAAAAGCAAAATTACATTGAGAATTCCAATTTCTTCTCAAATTAACTTTTCTTCACCAAGTTATATCAAAAAAAGGAGTTTTCTTCACAAATCGGCTGAATCACTCAACGTCATTATCAAAAGGTACTTTTTTTAAAACTTTTATGAATATTTGATATCATGAAAAAACGTAGAGCACAGTTTAAGATGTCAAACTAAACTTTTAGTTACTAATATTTCTATTTAAATGTATATTCAACTCTCTTCTTAAGTCGATTCATATTTTTCTTATGTCTAGTGATTGTTTTTGCATATTATTTATTATATATTTTTTATTATCTATCTTATTTGATTAGATATATTATCAATATCAAGTACCATAAGAATTATCGGCATATTAAAAATAAATTTTGATAATCATAATTTTTTAAATAATTTAATTATAAAGTTTCCATTTTAATCTCGCCCCCCGCGACTAAAATTTCTGGGTCCGCCCCTAGACAACACCAATCGCACACCCTGTGAAAAACAATTAACAGAGGTGCGAAACTCGTGAGAAATTAGTTTGGATTTGTGGACCAAATATGTCAAATTCGAAGTAAATGTAAATCATTATATTCATTACTACATAAAAATTAAGAGAATAAACACGTAATTAATTTTAGCATTAAGAATTAATAATACAACTCTGTATATCACAAGAAGAAGGGGAGAATTTAAACAATTTGTTACAAATATATACCAAAAATCTCGATCGCACCTTCTTCTCGCTATCTAAAAGAAAGAATTAATTAAAATTCAATAATGATTCTTCCAAATTACAATCACAATTAAATAATATACAAATATTAATTAGATAATTAATTAATCATCATAAATTGAGCTGCTACAAAATGAAGATTCTTGAGGAAGCCTTAATGCATCATTAAGTTGTTCCATCAATTTCATAACCCAGCCCCTGTATTCCATCGCCTTGTCAACCACCTCCGCCTTGAGCTCGCCGAGCTGACAGCACAGCCGCTCCCACGGCCAGCCTTAGACTTTTCAGGGCCCTAGGCGAAAACTAAAATCGGGACCCTATATCGTAAAAAAGTTATTTTATGTAAAATTATTTGTCTTGCTTTCGTAAATGCAAAAATACTGTTAAATCTCCATATTCTAGTTTTTCTAATATATATTTTTTTCTATAAATAAAATGATCAATTCAGTTACTATTTTTGTGACATAGTTGATAGTAAATAAATTTCGAGCAGTTTAAGTTTTGAAAACTTCTTTCAACGGGAACAACCGTTAAAATATAGTAAATGGAAAATTCTAGGGTGACGTCACGTCACATGACGTAAGTTATAACCAATAGAATAATGACACATCATTAATAAGTTACCTATTTATCAGGTTACTAACAGGTCATAATACTATTACTATAAGTAGTTGTACTATACTATTATTTGACCACATTAATTGTAATATTTAATCACATCAATAGTAAATTATAAATTAATAAATTATTATAAAATAAATAAATAATTCTGTAAATAATATTTTATAATAAACGATATGGGACCGTACTAAGTATGTGCAGTCAGTACTATTTTATTTGAGTCTATACTACTACATGTGAGACCTATACCATGTATTGTGAAAAATTATCAAAAAATTGGTTAGTACTAATGCTAATACTATGGACCATATTAAGTATGTGATTGTGGAGTCAATACTATTACATGTGAGACATTATACTATGTAATGTGAAGAATTATACATAATGGTTAGTACTGATGATAATACTTTATAATGTGGTAAATTACTACTAGTACGGGACCGTATTAAGTATGTGGAGTCAGTACTATGTTATGTTAGTCCATACTACTACATGTGAGACATATATCATGTAATGTGAAAAATTATCAGAAAATTGGTCAGTACTAATGCTAATACTATATAATGTGACTAATTACTACTAATATGAGATCGTACTAAGTATGTGGAGTCAATACTATTACATGTGAGACATTATACTATGTAATGTGAATAATTATATACAATGATTAGTAATATTGATAATACTACATAATGTGGCTAATTACTACTAATATGAGACCGTACTAAGTATGTGGAGTCAGTACTATGTTATGTGAGTCTATACTACTACATGTGAGACTTATATCATGTAATGTAAAAAAATTATCAGAAAATTGGTCAGTACTAATGCTAATACTATATAATGTGACTAATTACTACTAATATGGGACCGTACTAAGTATGTGGAGTCAATACTATTACATGTGAGACGTTATACTATGTAATGTGAATAATTATATACAATGATTAGTACTAATGATAATACTCCATAATGTGGCTAATTACTACTAATATGAGACCGTACTAAGTATGTGGAGTCAGTACTATGTTATGTGAGTCTATATTATTACATGTGGGACATATACCATGTAATGTGAAAAATTATTAGAAATTTGGTCAGTACTAATTTTAATACTAATGCTAATACTATGTACCATATTAAGTATGTGGAGTCAATACTATTACATGTGAGACATTATACTATGTAATGTGAAGAATTATACATAATGGTTAGTACTGATGATAATACTTCATCATGTGTTTAATTATTACTAGTGCGGGACCGTACTAAGTATGTAGAGTCAGTACTATGTTATGTGAGTCCATACTACTACATGAGACATATATCATGTAATGTGAAATATTATCAGAAATTTGGTTAGTACTAATGCTAATACTTTATAATGTAACTAATTACTACTAATATGATGCCGTACTAAGTATGTGGAGTCAATACTATTATATGTGAGACATTATACTATGTAATGTGAATAATTATATACAATGATTAGTACTGATGATAATACTCCATAATGTGGCTAATTACTACTAATATGAGACCGTACTAAGTATGTGGAGTCAATACTATGTTTTGTGAGTCTATACTACTACATGTGAGACATATCATGTAATGTGAAAAATTATCAGAAAATTGATCAGTACTAATGCTAATACTATATATTGTGACTAATTATTACTAATATGAGACCGCACTAAGTATGTGGAGTCAATACTATTACATGTGAGACGTTATACTATATAATGTGAATAATTATTTACAATGATTAGTACTAATGATAATACTCATAATGTGACTAATTACTACTAATATGAGACCGTACCAAGAATGTGGAGTCAATACTATGTTATGTGAGAATATATTACTACATCTGAGACATATACCATGTAATGTGAAAAATTATCAGAAAATTGGTCAGTACTAATGTTAATACTATATAATGTGACTAATATATAATGTGACTAATTATTACTAATATGAAACCGTACTGTGTATGTGAAGTCAATACTATTACATGTGAGACATTATACTATGTAATGTGAGGAATTATATATAATATTTAGTACTAATGATAATACTCCATAATGTGTCTAATTACTACTAATATGGGACCGTACTAAGTATGTGGAGTCAGTACTATGTTATGTGAGTCTATACTACTACATGTGAGACATATACCATGTAATGTGAAAAATTATCAGAAAATTGATCAATAATAATGTTAATACTATATAACGTGACTAATTACTACTAATATGAGACTGTACTGTGTATGTAAAGTCAATATTATTACATGTGAGACATTATACTATGTAATGTGAGGAATTATATACAATATTTAGTACTAATGATAATATTCCATAATGTGTCTAATTACTATTAATATGAGATCGTACTAAGTTTGTGGAGTCAATACTTGTTATGTCATGTTATGTGACAAATTATCAGTAATTGGTTAGTACTAATAGGGTTAGGGGTAAAGCATCCCGCTGAGCATGAAGGGGTTGATCATGTGTAGAAGTGCAAATCATGCAAGTGATTTTGGAGGGAAAATGGAAGATAACGACGTTTAAACATATATGAGCATATATTTATTATTACTTTTTTTTAAATAATAATTAAAATTTAGATAATTAAATTTTAAAAAAGTAAAAAAATTATTTTATAAAATTTAAACATATATTTATTATTACTTTATAAATAATTAAAACCGTTAATAAAATATTAGTTTGATTTTTTTCTTTATTTCGCATGAGAAATAATTTGATTTTACACATTTTGGAACTATTAAGTTTAAAAAAAATTACAATTCGTTCCATTCATGCATAGAAAAATTGGTGAGGTTTTCATTAACGCTATTATAAACTTCTCAAATCTATCTAATCTCTCTACAATGTTAGAAAGTTGATCCGTCGGTGTTACACTTTCACCGAAACCTTTGATAAGCTTCTCGAGTCTATCTAACCTCTCCACTATGTTAGAAAGTTTATCATTTGGTTTTACACTTCCACCGATATCTTGATGAAATTCATTACTATCTTTTGATTCATCTTTGAAACCATCTTCGTCTTCCGTGAATTTAGCACCAGAATGAATATCACCCTTACATAAGTGGGACCTGATCATGCCAATTGAATCTTCTTTCAATTTATACAAATCTGATGTTTTTATAACACCTATCATTTGCTTGATTGCATTTTGGTCCCAAAAACTGAGGCTAGGTGCTGGACGATTGCCCCAAGACTGAAAATTTGTTTTCACATTTTCAAGATAAAATAACTGCATTAAAAAAAAAACATTTTAAAACATATTAGATGATACTTATTAAAACTAGCATATATGAAATCATACTTACTATCAAAAAGCTAAACGGCCACATACATACTTCTTTCATCATATTTTCATTTTCATCATTACCTTATCACCCATGTCACATGGGTGAATCAAAAGAAAATAGAAGCAAGAAATACCTAAATCAACAACCATACATGTAAATAGAAGCAAAATCACATATAACCATTTATTTATTTTTGGTCAAGAATTCATACATATTATTCAAGTTCAAAATCTCGATAGACCAGTTTCTTAAAACACACCATTCAATTGTTAAAAAATATATTTTTTTGGGCTACATGCTTAGAAAAAATGTTTTTTATATATATTAAACAAACGGAACTGTAGTAATTTTTTAGAAATTAAAATTCCATATAATTTGCTCTCCTTTCCAAGTTGTATTAAAAATACAGAAATTATAAAGAATTTTCAGGACGCCCAAGTTGCCAATGCGCAACATACTCAAAACAGGCAATATCAAAATCAAAGGTAATATGCCTGTTAAACATGTGCAATCGGATATAAACAAAACATATGACTCTGTCCTTATTATAGTATTTTCTTTTACCTACACAGAAGAACTATGAGCTAATACAATTACTTTGGCAGTTGATTACAACTAGAACTGAAAATGACTAATATTAGCATTATAATTTGGCATGGTTGTACTAGGCAAAAACCAGATTACATAAAATTATTAAGTCAAAGAATATACAGATCAAGAGGTGAAAATGCCTGGAATCAACACCTAATCATTTCCAAAAGCTAATAAATTAATCAACTTACTATCAGCAAACCATACATGTAAATTCTAAGAATGAAAACTCATACAACCCCAAACAATTTTCTTAAAGAACCCAACAACAGGGGTAAAATATAAATACTAGCAACACAAAAAATAAAAGATTGGAGTTAATAAAAGAGAAATAGAAGCAATAAATACCTAAATTCAGCAAGAATAAAACTTCGTGGCAAGTGGGCGTGTCGATTCAGTCACACAATGGCAGCGGAGGACATGGGCAAACGCAAATTTCTTCTGATGAGGGTTACGGGATTGGTTTGGGGAGAATTACCAATTTTCGGAGATAGAGATTGTATACGGTTCGAGAATTCTAGAATCAATTCGTATCTCCTTTATGAAAGATAGTGAATCTCACAATTTTTGGGAAGAAGATTTGTGATTTGTGGAAGGCGGACGACTGGATTGAAGAGAATAGGGAGTTTGTGGAATTAGGAGAGAGATTGTGTTAGATACTAAAACTTAATTAACCGGTCAAACAAGTCACCAATTGTTAATTTAATTTTTATTTATTTTAAATAAAAAAATATGTATGGTTGTGATTATAAAATTTGAATCTAATGGTCTAAAATAAACTAACGTCACATGACGTGACGGCACCCTAGAATCCCCCATAGTAAATATTATTCAACATCAAATATATATATTTGGAATCTGATAATTTTATACGAATCTTGTATGCCTAATAAGAATTTATGTTTTAAAGAATATTTAAAATTAATACATCAAATATATGAGTTTGGCATCGGATATGTTTATATGAAACCGAGGCCCGCTCCTCCGCCTCTTCTGCCACCCTCAGCCATCACCACAATTTCATCAAATCCTCCTTCATCCTCTCCTCTCTCTCCAAACTATTGCGTAATTCCCTTTCCAGCTTCTCGTTCCGCCGCCGCAGAACCGCTGCTTCCTCCGTCGGAGCCATTAACTATATATATGAGTATTCCATTATATGGGATCGGACGTTGCTTAATTAAGTTTTCAATTTTATGGGAAATGTATAATTGTTAAGTGCATTGAGGTTTAGGCTTAAAATTGGATCTGTCTAGGTTTATTGTATCTGCCAGCTTGTTTCTTAGATAATAAGATCGTCCACTATTTTTTATTGGAAAAAATCTAACTCTTTAAATACATCAAATTTTTAAATCTACAAAATCTCAAAATAAAGAAGAAAGCAATTCTTTAAATACATTCACATTTTTAAATCCACGAAATCTCAGTTAAGTCACATACATTTTCAAATATCTTTTTCTTTTTTTTTTTTATGCAAACTTTGTTTACATAATTATTCTCATTCCTAAACTTCAGAATCTTAAAAGTTAAAACTATAAAACAAATAATACAAACTCTCCTTTCCCAATTTAAGCATACTTGACATAAGTGGTCTTCATCTTTCCAGCAAGTATCCTCCTCAATGCACTTGTTTTTTTATTGCATTTCTCCTGGTCCTCCTGGTCCCCAAGTTTGGCTTTCTTTTCCTCAGCTTTCTCTCCATTACCATCATTGTTAGTACAGTTTTTTAAAGTTTCCTCATTACTTAGAACATGCGAAACACCATCATGACATGTATCTATTTCCTCAGAGGGCTTTTGTACCTCAAGCTTGCCATCAATTTTGGTTTCGGCTTCCTCGGAAGGTTGTTTTGCTTCAGGTTTGCCATCAATTTTGGTTTCAGCTTTTGATAAAGTATCCTCCTTATCTGTGGCAATCGATAATAACAATAATTAACAAAAACTAAGAACTGTGCTTGTAGTTTTACTTATACGAATATGTGAAAGTCAAACACCTGTTGAATCCATTTGCTGTTTATTTATAAAGCGATGAGTGGCAAGAGGTTTTTGCAACATGTCCACACCCGGAAACGCAAGCAAATTCATGTGCTTCATTTCCTGTTTGGTTGATACTTGGAGCGGAGAAAAACCAAAAAAATTGGTCCATGTTTGATGAAGTTCAGATATGGCCGGTATTATTAGTTTCTCCACACCAAGTGAGCCGAGAACCTGAAAATAATTTTTTTTTCTTTTTTGAGACTACATATAAAATTGATGTACTAAATACATTGTATAAGATGCAAAACCGATTTGATCAAGGAAAGAAACAAGTTACCATTTCAATTGCAGCAAAAAGTCGGCTGAACATCCCTTGACGACGACACTTAAATCGAGTTCCAACAAAAGGTATCTCTGCTAATTGGCACCCATGTATTCTGTTATTCATAAACCAAAAAAATTTGTTGAATAAAAGTATAAAAATCTGTGCTAGTCTTAAACCTTTTATCATGTGTGGAGATATAGGTCTACTCTATGTGTTCAACACTAAAAATCTATATCCATAACTTTTAATATATAGTATGATATCTAGTATACATTCACAAGTAAATTATATACCTTATAGATGCTGTTGAGATAAGTTCATCACCCTTCTCTAGGATTATGGTAATAAATCCACCGTAGTTCAACCGTTTCAAATTTGACCTACAAGCAACAACAACAAAAAGAATATTTAAAGATCCACCTTTTGATTAATTTAGGTATATTTAATTTAGATATTGAAAACGATCTTTTAATCTTTATTATAAAAAACATATTACAGCTCGAGGAGGAGGTCAACTTTTTTTTTATAAAACTCTATATATAATAAGAATCACAAAACATTAATTAATAAAAGTCCCCAGTTGAATAAGCTTTTATGTTTCATATTCATTATGGTCATTATCAACCTTCATTTAAGTTTTAAACAATAGATTTTAAAAGTCTCATCCATTTCATAAGTCATAATATCAAGATCTTAACTATTAAGCAAAATTCAGGTACAAAGTGCTTACCCGCGGTTATAAACCACACTGTGAATCATATTAGTTCCACTTTGTTCATCGATGATAGGTTCGAAACATTCATCCATAACAGTGAAAGCAACAGCTAACTTGGAATTGCTTTCAACCTTTGAGTAGTCAGCCTTCTGCTGAAGAACAGTATAGAAGAATCCTCCTTCTAATTCATGTCTAACCCCAAGAAGAACTTGTAGCTGCTGAAAAATCTATAGACGAAAGATGATAGACATATTAAGAGTTAAAATAATTAAAAAGGTTACGTGCTAAATAAACATTTTAGAGGCTACTGACATATGACTAAAAAGATTTCAGGTGTATTGATATTCAGCAAGTATTCTACATAGTAAATCCCACATGAACATGAAGAAATAAATGATGCTCCTATATATTTCTTGAAGGAAACTTCACTAATCGAATAGTTCCATGCATTGTATAGTCAGAAAAATACCTTTAGACATTTATTCCCACAAAAAGATGTATTGTTGTAATAATCTTCAGCAATCTTCTCTTTAACGCAATTCATATGAACTGCAGAAAAAGTAATAATATTTGTAAATTACATATGCAACACTAATTATTATATGTGATTTATATCAAATGAGATCATCAAATGGGATCATCTAAACAAGAGGAAGGTAAACACTTAAGCTCACATTTTTCCTCACACAAACAACATATGGAGAATTCAACACTTCCACCAGCCGTTCCACAGAATTTGCATAAACAATAATCACAGTGCCAATCTCCAGAAGGAATCTGCGTTTGAGTACATTATAAGTTCAGTTAACATTTGAAAGAGTATTTTTATATGAATATAAATCTATGGAAGAGTGTAGTCATTTCATTTTATTTAACCTAATGTAATCTGAGAAACATTTCATTATAGCACTTGAATATGGAAAACAAATAGCACTTTTGAGGAAAATTATAGACTATAAAGAATACAGGTGAGTGCTATAAAGCTGGTTTCTGTATTTTGGGTTACGACAAAAGTTAGGAAAAGTAAATCGGGAAGCTACGACAAGGCATAATTTATCATTGAACGTGGCTCTTAAAAGAAAATACTTAAGTAGTTAGTAACATAAGGTGTTGACGGACATTAAATGTAAAATCACATGTACGATAAAGTACCGTTGTCCATGCAAATTTCTAAAACGGTATATAAAAGTTCAGAAAAAAGACAAAGAGTCTAAATATGAATCTAATAGATTATAGTCCTTCCTTTTTTAACCCAGTCTAATATGAGAATCATTTAAATCATTACCTAGACAATTTCAGTATGTAAACATATGTGACATCTTAATTTTCAACAACGACATGAATGTTAAAACAAATAGCAATTTTGAGGAAACTATAAGATATAAGCAATTCACGTGATACGACAAAAGTTAGTAAAAGCAAATCGAGAAGTTGTGACAAGGTATATAAAATCAAATGTGGCTATTAAAAGAAAATACTTAAGCAGATATAAACATAAGGTGTGGATGGAAAATAATTATACGATCAAGTACTGATGTCCATGCAGATATTTAAAACGGTATTTAAAAAAGAAATCAGCTAAGTATGAAAATGGGATAAGGCATACATACATCAATGTGCAAACAATCATGATGGAAGCTCGAGGGACAACTATCACACAAGACCAGGTCACCGCCATCACCACATATGTTGCATATGTCATCATTAGGGTCATCACCATTCACATCCACATGAAGGAATCCAACGTTATCACTCTCCACGTGTTTTTTCCATGAACTTATGAGGCATTGCAAAAGAGAATCTCCAGAATCTAGATGTATATTATGATAGGGATTTCCACGTGTACTTTGAGCATGAGACTCAAAGTCCTGAATTGAATGTGTTATATTACAACAGTAACAACATATTCCCTCGATGGTTATTTTCCCTTTGACGGTCTCATACTTCACATTCGCGCCAAGAGAAATAGTCCCCATATCAATCATCCACGTCAGCAAGGATCGTTTCCCCTTGTATAATTCATATCCATTACTTTCTGCATCATTTCTAGTTCCACGAACCAAAAGACCTCTGGTACTAAGCTTCGCCCCATTTTTATTGTCATTGTTACATGTAACCTTGACCTTGGGTGGCCTCCCTCGTCTTTTCTTTCTCAAAGATATGGACGAATTGTCTTTCTCCATAGCCTCTACCTCGATCACCCGCTTTTTTCCAGCAGTAACCTTATCTTCTTTGTCTATGGCGATCGATGAGGAAACCCCACATTGAATTTGCACCTTTCTAGGCCTCCCTCGCTTACCCTTCATTTCCGTTATTTTCGGTGGTATGGGCACCTCAGTTTCATGCTGATCATCAATATGTACTTTCTGTTTCTTGGTCACTGGATTTTGTACATCCCTACAGTTATTTCCCACCATTTTGGGCCTCTCTGGTCTACCCTTCCTCTTCTTCGTGTCCTGTGATTTGGGCATATCTTCATGACAATTCTTAACAATCTCCTGATTGATTACTAGGTTTTCTTCATCCCCACTTTTATTTTCCGCCTTTTTGGGCCTTCTCGGCCTAAGCTTCATTTTATATGGTAGAAGCATCTCAGTTTCATCCCCATCATTATTTCTAACTACTCCACATCTATTTATTTGGATTTCTTCACCCCCATGTTTACAGTCAGCCTTTTTGGGCCTCCCCCGCCTATGCTTCATTTCTGGATCTACGAGCACCCTAGTTTCACAGGTTGAATTCTCAAAACTTTTTCTCTTCCTCGGAACTTGTTTTTTGTTCTGATTAATCAAATCTCTCCCACCTTTCATCTTAATTGACACACACAAATTAAAATCCTATCCACATTAGGTAAATGAACAATAAAAATTCAATCTTGAAACAAAATCACAAAATCAATGCAGAAAAAATGAAGAATTGAGATATGTCTTACCAATGTGAAACTGAGGTGTGCCTAAAGAAGAACTCAAACAAATAAAATCCTGCCAAATTAGATAAGTGAACAATAAAATTTTCAATCTTGAAACAAAATCACAAAATCAATGCAAAAAAAGTGAAGAATTGAGATATGTCTTACCAATGCAAAACAAAGGTGTGCCTGAAGAAGAACACTACAAATTAAATCCTGCTAAATTAGACAAGTAAACAATAAATATTCAATCTTGAAACAAAATCACAAAATCAACGCAAAAAAAATGAAGAATTGAGATATGTCTTACCAATGCAAAACAAAGGTGTGCCTGAAGAAGAACACTACAAATTAAATCCTGCTAAATTAGACAAGTAAACAATAAATATTCAATCTTGAAGCAAAATGACAAAATTAATGCAGAAAAAATGAAGAGTTGAGACATGTCTTACCAATGTGAAACAGAATTGTGCTTGAGAAGAGCGCAAAATGAGTTGTATATATTATTGTACATATAGATTTTGAAGGTTGGTACCAGATTCGGATGAGGATGGATTATCCACATTTATTACTGTAATTTGGATTCTAATAAGGAAAATTTTCCTCAATTATTACATTTACAATTTTAAATTTCACAATAAGTTGACTGATTTTGATGTTGTCTTTTATCCACATGGAGGGTTTTTGGGATTCAATTGTCATTGCGAAGGATTTTTGGGGGATTTTTAATTCAGTTGATTGGCAATATATAGTCCATGATATGAGTTAAGCTTTTTCTGTTTTTTTGCTTTTTTTGCTTTTTTTGCTTTTTTGCTTTTTCTGCTATTTTGCTTTTTTTGCTTTTTTGCTTTTTCCCATTTTTGCGTGATTTTGTTTTTGACAATTGTTGAGATAAATAGCACATCAGAAAAAATATGAGTCAAGCTTTTTTTGCTATTTTGCTTTTCTGCTATTTTGTTTTTTTGCTTTGCTTTTTCCCCATTTTGGCGTGAGTTTTGTTTTTGACAACTGTTGAGATAAGTTGCACATCAGGGAAAAAAAAAAGGAATAAAATGTATTTAATGAATTTTGGTTTAAAAACTCGTTTCTTGAGTTGCTTGCATATCATATTACTATATTAGGATGGATTAGTTTTTTTATCATTTGATTATTCATTGAACCTTATGGGTTTTAGTAATTTAAAAATATCATGAATAAAATAATACAATTTTCCTGAGTATCCATTTATCCTTCTACTAAAGACGTGCATAAAATATCAGACAAATGTTTCTGAGTAATTAATGCATGGTTTGTATCTCAGAAAGAAAAAAGTAATATAAAATGTATGATTTAATATTTCATGATAAGGGTATATTTGGATCAACTTAATATTGTAAATATTTCGAAAATACAAGGAAAATTGTGAAAAAATTATTAAATTAAAACAAAAATGAGAGTTTGAAATCAACATAAAGAATTTCAAAGATACACTTTTTCTTCATATTTGTTTATTAAAAGATATATACGTTTTTATTTTTTCTGAAAAACACGACGAGAATTTAAATCCATGTATGATTGTACTGATCCATTGTTCCATATAAACCCTAGAATATTAATTCTATTATTTGTCTACGTTGGAATCTCATTAATAGATGTTAGATGGGCAAAGACGGAGGCACATGGAGTTCGTGCAGTAACGTAACCAGTAAATAATTTCACTGTGTCACTTTAAAATTAGAAACCACATTAAAATTCAAATATATATGGAAAAAAAAACAACTAAATAATTAAATTTTAGATAAATTATATAAAGTCAAATATCAATTACCTTTTTAAGTATTTGGAAGGTTATGTCATTCAGTATTCTTAATTTGTCATTAAGTATTCTTAATTTGTCATTAAGTATTTGGAAGGTTATGTGTTCAAATTTAAATTCTCTACAAATTATGCTAAATATTAGGAATTCTACAAACCATGGAATATTATATAATGCTCATAAGTCATAACTAGGTTGTAGTTTACACTTAATCCTCACAAATGTCTTTTCCAGCCTCTCCGCTGCCACTACCAAACAATAACCATTTTATTGATCATCAGGTGGTTTAAGTACTTACTTGATATCTTAAAATATTTTTAAATATATCTATGGGGGATTCTAGGGTGCCGCTACGTTAGGTGCCGCTAATACCACATTAGGTGGTATTATCACACAATGTGTATCACATTTTATGGTATAAAGAGTATAATTTATACCATAGAATGTGACACACATTGCGTGGTAATACCACCTAATTTGAAATAAATACTACATGATGTGGGGGTCATACTAGATATATGGGGTTAATACTATGTAATGTGATCATGTATCATACAATGTAATACACATTGTGTAGTTATACCACCTAATGTGGTATTAGCGGCACCTAACGTAGGGGCACCCTAGAATTTTCCTATATCTATTATATTCCTTTATATAAGAGTAAATTATTCTTAATATTCATTAATTATTCTTAATTTGTCATTAAGTATTTGGAAGGTTATGTGTTCAAATTTAAATTCTCTACAAATTATGCTAAATATTAGGAATTCTACAAACCATGGAATATTATATAATGCTCATAAGTCATAACTAGGTTGTAGTTTACACTTAATCCTTACAAATGTCTTTTCCAGCCTCTCCGCTGCCACTACCAAACAATAACCATTTTATTGATCATCAGGTGGTTTAGGTACTTACTTGATATCTTAAAATATTGTTAAATATATCTATTATATTTCTTAACTATTATTTTTTTGTATTTTTGTAGTCTTTAGAAAAGTATGTTATACTTTTCATCAGATACACGAGGAATGTGTGCGTTTTGAGTTTATTGAGTATTTTGTTACATTTTATTCTTTTTTTTTTATAACATTTGAAGATCTTTACATATATTTTTTTTATATTTTTGTAGTCTATATCTATTATTTCGTAATCATTATTTTCATATTTTTGTAGTCTTTAGAAAAGTATGTCATACTTTTCATCAGATATACGTAGAAGGTGTGCATTTTGAATTTGTTGAGTATTGTATTATAGTTTGTTCTTTTTGATCACATTTGAAGATCTATACGTACATTTTGTTTCTTTCACATTTTTTTCTCTATCTTGATTTATAAATATTAGCTATTATGATTTTGTTATTCTTTCTTCATGTATTTATCGAATTTTCTATTCATATGTTTTCTGATTCTCGATTTAATATTCTCTTATATAATTTCTATTGATTAGATAAAGATTTCTTTTCACAGATATCTAAAGTATCTATGTACTAGATCTTTTAGTGGATGGTTATACATTTATAGAGGTATATATTTCTTGCCTTGGTCATTCAAAAAATTCAAACTAAATCACTCTCCAATTATTCGTTGATTTAAAAAATTCTCTCTCTTGCATCTATAAGTTTCAATTTCAGAAGAAAGTGCTTCAAGAACAACATATAGAAAATAGATTTTTACTTATTAAAGGTTCTTTCAAGGGTCTCTTCTTGGTTTTAAAGAGTATCATCATTTAAGGTGGAGAGTATATCTTTTTGGTCAAATTCAATCTAATTCTTTTGTTTTGATTCGCTGGTAAAATTTATTCACAAAATTTTATGGGATATTATATTCTACTTAGCTACTGTTGGTCCCAAGTGGTCAGATGAGGTCTAGAGGGGGGGGGGGAGGGTGAATAGACCTCTGAAACTTTTTAGTCAAATTTCAACTTTAAAACTTTTACTTAACCGTAAACAAACTAAGCTGATACAGAGTAGTAAGCTTTCAAGGCTGATCGCGAACAAATCTTTGAACAGCTTTGTTAACCACTAATCTGATGGTTACTTAGCAAATTTTTATTAAAATCAGTTTTAATACTAGAGTACTTGCAGCGGATTTTCAAAGTATTTTTCACAAGTAAACTTAGTAATCTGAAAATTTTGTCCCCAGTTTTGTAAACTCCTTTAAATTAATTTTCAAACAGTTTAGTAATGTGTTTTATGCAGATCTGAAAATATGCAAGTAAAAAGCAATGTAAAAACACAAGAATTTTTATAGTGGTTATATGGATGTAAATATCCTTTAATTCACTCTTCCAAGTCACACAGATCTTGAGTTATACTTAAAACACAAAGTAATTAGTACACTCTGCTTGTGCTTCACAACAAATGATCAGCCACAAGTTCGCAGTAGGAAATCACAAAGAAACTCCTATTCTCCGAAGTAATATCACTTACTGAGATGGATATCTACTTCTCACAACTCTCTCTTTTTACAGATTCACTCAGAAAATGTTTTCTTGAACTCCAACGGCTTCTGTCAACAAATGACTTTCAGCAGACGAGTGAGTTGTTCTTGAGCTTTGAGACTTAGAAAATATTTAGCTTCGAATTCAATCTCTCAGAAGTTGTGTTCATTTCTTCTCTTCGTCTCTTCAGCTATTTATAGTCACTCTTTGAATTATGTCCGTTGAAGAGAGACACAATTCAAATTTCTTGATTTCTGGTCCTTAATTTCCGCGAACGGCTCTCTGCACAGTAACAAAACTGCGAACTGTACTTTCTGTCAGGCAGCATTAAATGCACCAAGCTGATACGAGTCTTTTCTTCAATCATTTTTCATTAATAACCTTAGACTTCAGAATTTATTACTCCAGTGGCATTTATTACCGTTGGGACGACTTCTTGAACTTTCCACTTGGCTGATGAGAGAACACGTCTGATGATGAACATAGCTGATCTCAAACTTGAACAAATCTGATTTGAGTCGGCTGATTTACACCAGTCTGATTTCTTCTCTCCAGTAGATCAGTAGTCTTTTGGACCTTGAATAATTGACCTGTCTGATATGTCTTCTTACTTGGTCAAAATTCTTCTAAGGGATTTCAACTATGTTGTCTTTACTTAGCTGATTTGAAGTTTTGGAAATCATCAAAACCTCCCTTAACTAAATACACTTCAGTGTACTTCATCTTCATCTTTATTCAACAATTTTCCCCTTTTTGATGATGACAAAACTTCAGCTTGGTACCTGTTTTACCTATACTAAAGTTTTCTATTTTAGTACAAAAAATTCATAAGTGTATATTAGTCTTCACAAAAAATTCAAGAAACTCTATTTTCTGAACTCGTATTTTTGTTTGTATTTATTTATGTAGAAGTATAATTCTTCAAGTTATTTTCTATTTTACTACAAAAAATTCATAAGGGTATATTAGTCTTCACAAAAAATTCAAGAAACTCTATTTTCTGAACTCGTATTTTTATTTGTATTTATTTATGTAGAAGTATAATTCTTCAAGTTATTTTCTATTTTACTACAAAAAATTCATAAGGGTATATTAGTCTTCACAAAAAATTCAAGAAACTCTATTTTCTGAACTCGTACTTTTATTTTTATTTATTATTTATGTAGAAGTATAATTCTTCAAGTTATTTTCTATTTTACTACAAAAAATTCATAAGGGTATATTAGTCTTCACAAAAAATTCAAGAAACTCTATTTTCTGAACTCGTACTTTTATTTGTATATAGATTTTATTTTCTCAATAATTTTTTTTTTAATTTTTTTTTCTTTCTGATTAATTGTTCTTTGATTTTTGTTATTTCCAAATATTTTTTAAAAAAATTTATTTTCTTTTTAATAATAACCAAGAGAATTCTGATTTTTTTATTATATGTTTTATTTAATACATTACTAAATAACCCCCTCCCCCCAACCCCCCCCCCCCCCAAAAAAAATATTGATCTAACTCCGCACCTGACTATTATGGACATATTTCAGAAAATTAAAAATAGGTGCGGTTCTTTGTGAATATAATTATTGTCATATGAAATTGTATTTCGAATATTTAATTTATCCTAGAATCTTATAGCCCCAAATATTAAAGTTTCAGTTTTTACATATGTTTCAGTCAGTTGTATATTAGAAACTTTTCAAGATTTTTCGAAATTTTTTGAGAAATCTTAGGAAGAATTGTAAATAAAAAAAAATATATGTTAAAGTAGAAACTACTCTATATTCTCGTTTTTGTTAACTCAAATACAAAAACTTTTGGTGTTTTCGGAGATAACTTATCAAGAATTTGATCTATTCTTAGCCCCCACTGGCCTATATTCCTGGATCCGCCCCTGTTTATAAGGAACGTGTTTAGTAGTGTTTTCTGAAATGACATGAAGCAAAATGTTGTTATTAATTCTTTTATTATTCGTTCTTCTTTTAGGCATCTTATAACAATAAGGTTAACCTCGTGGCATGTATTGTGTTCAAGTTAAAGTATATAAAGCTTAAATTTTTGTTTCTTATTTCGCATCTTGAAAACAAAAAGGACGTAAACTCGGTTAAGTTGTGTTTTGATCTTGTAAAATTAGTCATCTTTAAGTCCCGCGCTTCAAAAAATACCATTTTTTTTATTTTTAGCCCATCTGTTTTTAGCTTATCTTTTGTGCATTTCGTCTCATCTCACCCTTGGTTCAATTTGGGACCAAAAAGGAAAAGTGAAAAAATTACGCTATGAAATTCGGATAAAATACTTAATTACAAGATGAAATTTGATGAGGCAATAAAACCAAAATCAGCCATGAGTTTGATCGAATTCCAAAGTTTCATCTATTTGTCCTGCGCCAACATGACAACACACTCGTACGCCCTGTGTAAAACAATTAACAGAGGTGCGACACTCGTGAGAAATTAGTTTGGATTTGTGGACGAAATATGTCAAATTCGGAGCAAATGTAAATAATTATATTCATTACTGCATCAAAAATTAAGAGACTAAACACGTAATTAATTCTAGCATTAAGAAATAATAATACAACTCTGTGTATGACAAGAAGAAGGGAAGAAATTAAACAATTTGTTACAAATAGATACCAAAAATCTCGATCCCGCCTTCTTCTCGCTATTTAAAAGAAAGAATTAACTAAAATTCAATAATGATTCTTACAAATTACAATCACAATTAAATAATATAAAAAAAATTAATTAGATAATTAATCATCAGAAATTGTGCAGCAACAAAATGAAGATTCCTGATGAAGCCTTTGTGCATCAATAAGTTGTTCCATCAATTTCATAACCCGGCTCCTGTATTCCCTCTCCTGGTCAACCGCCTCCGCCTCAAGCTCCCTGAGCTGGCAGCACAGCCGCTCCTCCGTCTCTTCCGCCACCCTCAGCTGCACAATTTCATCAAATCCTCCTTCATCCTCTCATCTCTCTCCAAACTATTCCATAATTCCCTTTCCAGCTTCTCGTTCCGCCGTGGCAGAACTGCCGCTTCCTCCGCCTGAGCCAGGCTTAAAAATTGGATCCGTCTAAGTTTATTGAATCTGCCAGCTTGTTTCTTAGATAATAAGATCGTCCACTATTTTTTATTTGGAAAATCTAACTCTTTAAATGCATTCACATTTTTAAATCCACAAAATCTCAATTAAGTCACATACGTTTCCAAATATCTGTGTTTTTTTTTTATCCAAACTTTGTTTACATAATTATTCTCATTCCCAAACTTTAGAACTTTGAAAGTTAAAATTATAAAGAAAAACCATACAAACTCCTTTTTCCAAATTTAAGCATACTTGATGTAAGTAGTATTCATCTTTCCAGCAAGTATCCTCCTCAATGCACTTGATTTTTTATTACATTTCTCCTGGTCCCCAAGTTTGGCTTTCTCTTCTTCAGCTTTCCCTCCAGTACCATCATTGTTGGTACAGTTTCTTAAAGTTTCCACATTACTAAGAACAGGCGAAACACCATCACGAAAAGTATTAGTTTCCTCAGAGGGCTTTTGTACATCAAGCTTGGCATCAATTTTGGTTTCGGCTTCCTCGGAGGTTTGTTGTGCTTCGAACTTGCCATCAATTTTGGTTTCGGCTTTTGATAAAGTATCCCTCTTATCTATGGCAATCGACAATAACAATAATTAACAAAACTAAGAACAGTGCTTGTTGTTTTACTCATACGAGTCTGTGAAATTCAAATACCTATTGAGTCCATTTGCACTTTAGTTATAAAGCGATGAGCGGCAAGAGGTTTCTGCAACATGTCCACACCAGGGAACGCTAGCAAATTCGTGTGCTTCATTTCCTGTTTGGTTGATACTTGGAGCAGAGAAAAACCAAAAAAATTGGTCCATGTTTGATGAAGTTCAGATATGGCCGGTATTATTAGTTTCTCCACACCAAGTGAGCCGAGAACCTGAAAATAAACATTTTTTCTTTTTTGAGACAACATATAAAATTGATGTAATAAACACATTGTATAAGATGCAAAATAGATTTGATCAAGGAAAGAAACAAGTTACCGTTTCAATTGCAGCAAAAAGTCGGCTGAACATCCCTTGACGACGATACTTAAATCGAGTTCCAACAAAAGGTATCTCTGCTAATTGACTCTCATGTATTCTGTTAATCAGAAACCAAAAAAAATTGTTGAATAAAAGTATAAAAATCGGTGTTGGTCTTAAACCTTTTATTATGTGTGGAGATATAGGTCTACTCCATGTGTTCAACACTAAAAATCTGTATCCAGAACTTTTAATATATAGTATGATATCTAGAATACAATCACATGTAAATTATATACCGTATAAATGATGTTGAGATAAGTTCATCACCCTTCTCTAGGATTACAGTAAGAAATCCACCGTAGTTGAACCGTTTCAGATTTGTCCTACAAGCAGCAACAACAAAAAGAATATTGAAAGATCCACCTTTTAATTAATTTAAGTAAATCTAATTTAGATACTTTTAATTAATTTAAGTAAATCTAATTTAGATACTGAAAACGATCTTTTAATTTTAACTATAAAAAACATATTACAGCTCATGAAAGAGCTCAACTTTTTTTTATAACAAAACTCCAAGGGAATATCTATCACGTTATATTACTTTTAAGGACACTAAAACTCCCCTAACAATTGGCGGATGGTGAGGGTAGCCACAAAAATGCCTATAATAAATATCACAGAACATTAATTAATAAAAGTCCCCAGTTAAATAAGCTTTTATGTTTCATATCTGGGTAGCTACCATCTGTCATGTTAGGTACCTTTTAGAGACATTCCCTAAAACCCCCTAACATGGTGAATTGTGGGTACCTCATAGGGTAGCCACAAAAATTTGATTCATTATGGTCATTATCAACTTTCATTTAAGTTCTTAATAATAGATTCTAAAAGTCTCATCCATTTCATAAGTCATAATATCAAGATCTTAACTATTAAGCAAAATTCAGGTGCAAAATGCTTACCCGCGGTTATAAACCACACTGTGAATCATATTAGTTCCACTTTGTTCATCAATAATAGGTTCGAAATATTCATCCATAACAGTGAAAGCAACAACTAACTTGGAATTGCTTTCAACCTTTGAGTAATCACTCTTATGCTGAAGAACTGTATAGAAGAATCCTCTTTCTAATTCATGTCTAACCCCAAGAAGAACATGTAGCTGCTGAAAAATCTATAGACGAAAGATAATAGACATATCAAGAGTTCAAATAATTAAACAGGATTTGGGGGATTTTCAATTTAGTTGATAGGTAGTATATAGTCCAAAATATGAGTCAAACTTTTTCTGCTTTTTTGCTTTTTCTGCTGTTTTGCTTTTTCTGCTATTTTTTTTTCTTTGCTTTTTCCCCATTTTGGCGTGAGTTTTGTTTCTGACAACTGTTGAGATAAGTAGCACATCAAAATAAAATGAATGAAATGTGTTTAATGAATTTTGGTTTAAAAACTCGTTTCTTGAGTTATTTGCATATCATATTACTATACTAGTATGGATTAATTCTTCTATCATTTGATTATTCATTGAACCTTATTGGTTTTAGTAATTTAAAAATATCATGAATAAAATAAGACAATTATCCTGAATATTCATTTATGCTCCTACTAAAGACATGTATAAAATATCAGACAAATATTTCTGAGTAATTAGTGCATGGTTTGTATCTCAGTACGAAAAAAAGTAATATAAAATGCATGATTTAATATTTCATATTAAGTGTATGTTTTGATCAACTTAATATTGTAAATATTTCAAAAATACAAGGAAAATTGTGAAAAAATTATTAAATTAAAACAAAAATGAGAGTTTGAGATCAATATAAAGAATTTCAAAGCTACACTTTTTCTTGATACCTGTTTATTAAAAGATTGGTAATTTTTTATTTTTTCTAAAGAAAACGACGAGAATTTAAATCCATGTATGCAGTGGCGGAGCCACGCTTTGGACAGGGGGTGCATGGACCCCCCTGAAATTTTGGTCCCAAGTGCATCTACATATGCTATATTGCTATATTAATTTATTTATGTTCAACTATAACATAATTTAAAATTTTCTTTTAGTTTAAAATTAAATTTTTAAATAAAAAGGATTCATGTTTATTAGAGTTTGATAAATTTAAGAGTTATAAAGTGGACATTAACTCAAACTCTAATATTTTATTTTTATTTCGTAATTTGAATCATACTATAACACTAATAATACTTTTTAGGATTTCACACTTTTTAGGGATTGACGCTTTTTAAGAATATCAAGAGTCTCTCTAATTTCATATTAGTCTTTCTTTCATCTTCTTCTCCATTCTCACAAAAGAACCTATTTTAAAAAAAAAAGGTGCAACCTGAAAATTACATTGTCGACATGCGGTTAGATGAAGAGTTCTCAAAATTAAAAGGAATTGGTGATCTTGCTAGAAAATTAGTTGAAACAAAGAGGAACACCATGTATCCTCTTGCATTTTTACTTTTAAAATTGACATTGATTTTGCCAGTTGCTACAACGTCTGTGGAGAGAGCGATTTCTGCTATGAAGTATATAAAAAATCGACTGAGGAATTGAATGGGAAATGAATGGTTAAATGACTCTATGATTACTTACATAGAGAAAGATGTATTTGATATCGTTACAGATGATTCAATCATGCAACGATTTCAGTCTATGACAAATCGACGTGTACATTTGTAAAGACGTAGTTTTCATTCCATATAATTTATTTTGAGTTTGAATTAGTTTGGTCGTATTTTAATTTTTTTTATATATTTTAAATAATACTCATAAATTTATAAGGACCCCGGTGAAAAAACTTTCTGGCTCCGCCACTACATGTATGATTGTACCGATCCGCTGTTCCATATAAACCCTAGAATATTAAATCTACTATTTGTCTACGTTGGAATCTCATTAATAGGTGTTAGATGGGCAAAAGCTGAGGAGCATGGAGTTCGTGCAGTGATGTAACCAGAAAATAGTTTCACCTGTGCCACTTTAAAATTAGAAACCACATTTAAATTCAAATATAAATGAAAAAAAAAAAACAACTAAAACAATTATATTTTAGATAAATAATATAAACTCAAATATCAATTACCTTTTTTGATTTTTTTATGGTAAATATCAGTTAGCTAAAAGATAATGGGCTCGTTTGTCTCGCATTTCGGAAAAAATTTTCGCCTTTCCGAAATGCGAGACAAACAAAACATCACATTTGGGAAAATTTAAGCAACAGGATTTTTTTTCAAAAGTGAGTTTGCCAAATCTTGGGCTGCAGCCCATTTTCTGAAAATACCCTATACAAACATTACTCTCTCCTCTGTCTCTGTCATTGTCAGCTACTTTCTTCTTCCTTCTTTTTCTTTCCTCTTTCTGCGGCTGTCTCTGCTCATTTCTTTCTACTCTTTTTTTTTTTTTTTTGTCTTCTCTCAATTCACGGACCAAACAATTATATTTAAAAAAAATATTTAAAAAAAATCAATAAAATAAAAATTAATCTACTTTGTTTTTTATTATTTTAAAAAACACAAATAACTAATTATAAAATATTATTTATCACATATATTACATATAATATATATATCAATAAATTAATTATATATAACTAACTGATGTGACATAAAGTCTTACACTATCTTACACCTAAATAACTAACTCAAACCTACAAATATTACCTACACCTACTTTTTTTCCCAAATAACTCTCCCAAAACCCAAACAAACAACATTACGCAAATCGAGATTATTTCTCAAACCTCTACCACTTTCCCAAACCACTCTCCGAAAGGCCAAACAAACAGGCCCGATGTTTTTTACAAGTGTCCATTTGATTTTAATAGATTGAAATCGCTACATGCTTAAATGATCCGAAATAATATTAAATACATATAAACACCTCATGCGTTATGTCTCCCTTCAAGAATCAATTATTTGTCCATTCAAGATCTAAAAACACATTAATCTGTTTTTTTCCTTTTTTTCCATTTTTTATTTACCTGTTTTTCATCGATTTTACTAGTTTTTCATGAGAAGAATTTCATAAAAAAATCGAAATTATGCATGTTTCTATATTCTTTAGATTTTGCTTCTCTAACGAAAGAAAAATTTGGAACTGAGCTAAGTCATAGGCTTTTTTTGTTCATTCATAGATAAAATGCGGTTTTGTTTTTACTCTTGGGTCGGGGTCAGAGATGATATTTAAGAAAATTATATATATATATATATATTTGTTTTTATTTTTTTTAGAGGATTGTTTGTAACTTATTTTGTAAGAACATCTCCAGCAGTGTCATATGTAAGTGGTCATATATATTAAATGTGAACAATGTTGTAGCAGTACTTAGTTTTATCTATCCAATCCAGCAGTCATCATCTAAATTTTTTAGAATTATCATATTTTATTCATCTTCCAATATTAAATTATATATAAATGACATTATAAATATTGTTTTAAAATATTTTTACATGTAAAATATAAATAATAAATAATAATCTTTTTTTTTTTCTTCTGGTTCATTTTTATGTGTTATAGGAGAAAAATACTAAAAAACTATAAAAGTTGATAAATTTTAAGAGTTAATGTAGGAGATAAATATAATAAGGCGCAATATTTAATTATATCTCCTTCATTTATTTTGGTTTAAGGAAGGGAAAAGTAATTTTTATTTTTCAACATAGTATTTGGGGTAGCAGGAAAGAAAATCACAAATTCGATCTTTCTTCCCTTTTACGTAGCGTAGAAAATATTTTCCTACCGAAATAATTTTTTGCTTAGTGCCCCGATATGGTACATGAAGACCTTCTTTTAGCTTTTTTTTTCAACCAAGTGCACCTATAATCATGGATCAAAATTTTCATATTTTCCTTCGAAAACATCGAAAAGTTTCCATTTTTGAATCAAGCAAAACGAAAAAATAAGATGTAATTTCGAAACTATTTGTTTGCCTTAAACTCTGTTATTTATCTAAATTTAGTAACTTGTATTACAATTTTTCCTTAGTGTTTATGAAACATTTTCGAAAGGTTTCAAAAAGTTTCCAATATTTAGTTGACCGAAACATACACTCAAAACGAAATTTTGATTCATGCTTATAATGTTCCCGATTGAGCTAGCGCAAGAAGGCCCCAAATGTAATCTAACAGAAGCATATACCAAATAAAATATAGTTAGCCAATATATGTTTTATTATTCACCTTTCTTAAAACGAAAACCATCAGAACCTGTTCTCTGATCCAACAATGTTATCGGGTGATCACTTGGCGCTCAAGTGACAAGCGGCATTATATAAATTTTAGATTTAATCAATATTTTGTCTGATTTATATTAAAGTATTATTTGGTTTGTTAATGGTATTATTTATAAAACAAATTTGTTGAATAAAAATGTAATATAGTTAGTAGAATATCTAAATTGATCTGCACGTGTTTTATTCGAGCTAATTTTGGCATAGGGCGACATTGACTAAAATTGTCAGTAAATTTTTAAGATATGGGGTTATTTTAATAACCTGAAATATTAAGGGTATAATTGTCAGTCAATATAAGTAATGGTATCAATTTTATAAAAAAATTGCATTGTCACGTCATCATGTAACGTTCATTTTTAACGATGGTATCAAATGAGATTAATTTTTTAAATTATGGTACTAAATATGTCGGCCTTCATTTTTATAGTACCACAAATGAGAATATATATATAATTTGGTACCATATGTACAATTCTCTCTATTGAAAGGTCTGGATTAATTTGATTCTTGGTTATCTGGAATATTCTGGATCATGGATTTATTAACCTGGTAGAGATTTTCATATTCAAATTAAGGAAATTTTAATGTACCTGGACGTGTTTCCGGTATAGCTACAATAATTTAATAGGGTGTACCAGGTCCAATTCAATTTCTAGAATGATATTAATTTGTATCTATTAACAATTTAATTTCTTTGGTGTTGATTTAATTCAAAGCTTTGATTTTAGATGAACTTTAATTTCTTATTGTTTGATTAAAGATTTTAACCGTATGTCATGCATTTGCATATTATTAGGTTCCCACAATCTTGTTTCTTCGACTTTTCATTTAAAATTGACTATCTCTTTTAGTTCTATGTAATATTTCTATTTTTATTTCTATTTTATTTTTGAAAAGTTAGGGGATTTCGTTTAAAATTTTTTATTCCAAAAGATGAAAATTGAAAAAAAAAAGGTCCCTTGGAGAATTATTTTTCTTAGAACTCCAATAATTGATGAAATTTATTTAGCTAGCTTGTTTTTGTACATTGATTGATTGATAATAACACTAAAGAAAATGAAATATAAATGTAACGTACTATATATATCTGCCCCATCGTAAATTTCTTCTTTTTTTTTTTTTTTTTTATTTTTATTTTTTATAACTCAGGTGTACAAGCTTACACTAGACTAATCCTGGACCCTCAGAACCCTTGCCCTAGAACCCTGAAGGATGTAAATCGCAGGATGTGCCTCCACCAAGCCCCGGGTTCCCACCATACTGCTGTACACTCTGCGCACAAAGAGGTCTTCACCACAAATGACCCTTAGATAGACCTATAGAAATACTTCCATCCAAGTTCCAGATGGGATTCGAACCCCCACCCTTGCCACTGGAGCAAGCTTTATGAATTATTGGTCGATTTAATCTAATAATAGAAAATTGATTAGCTAGGATAAGCCAATAATAATTCCAACTTTGAGATTTAAATCAAGTGATTTATACCCATATGTCACTTATCAAATACACGATGTAGGGACCTCACATATATATGGAATTATAACCCGACAACATTATCTTTAGATAAATCAATCAAAAGTTGATGCCTTATATATACATGGTTGGAAACAAAAACATTGACAACATATTAAACTAACAATTAAGTTAAACATCAATTATATGGTGTTAATTTGAATTTATCCCATGTAATATGTATCATGTTTAATTTAATTACCCAATTTGAGAAAAGATATTTTATTTCTCTTGTGAAAAATTTAAAGGACCAATTTACTTTTTTCATTGAAGATTGTAATCCATTCGTTCGAAATGGGGGATAAACTAATTAAAACATATAAAATAATGCAGGATGTAAACTGTTTAATATAAAATAGCACAAGAGAGATAAATTGCTTCATTATTTCCAGCTTTAAAATAAGTACAAGTACATAACATATAATAGAGGGTATTTTTGTCAAATCATATTTTCTTAAGGTTTAAACATATTAAGAAGACCGTGTGAATCTTATATAAGAATATAGTGAGATAAAATGGATTTTTTTAAATCACGAAAAAGTAAATTAAAAATTATTAATAGCACATGAGTTAAATTGCCATTATTCAAGGCTGCTAACACCTCTATCAGGGCCATCAATGTCATACATACGCTCTACCCAAGTAGATTTTGCAAAAAATATTACTTTATGTTATAACATCACTTAAAAAATGATTTTAAGTGATAATGTTAATTTTTCCAACTATTTATATATATATTTAGTGATAATAACTATATTGTTGCTAAAATAATTTTTATAAACATATAAGTGACAAAACTATAAATCAGACTTGATATTTAGTAATACACTAAAAATAACAATCAACAAATTGTCATTAGATAATCGTGATAATATTTATTATCATGAGATACTACTAAAAATGTCATTAATTGTCAATAATTTCAACATAAATTATTATACACTTGTCTTTAATATTTATCAATGACAGCATGAAAATATCTTTTGTCAACATTACACTTTTTGCCATTACTATTATGAAATAATTTTGTCATTAAATACATTCAAAGAGCTAAAACTTTCATACAATCACATATTGTCACTAAATATATGATTCTCTTATATTACAAAAATCCTGCAATTTCAATTTTCTAGCTATCTAAGAATCAACAATGGTACAAAATTACAATACATATAAATACTATACAAAAAGGGTCATTGATCATTGGAAATGGTGCTGCAAAATGAACCTTGATCTCCAAGTAATCTTTGTGCATCATTTAGTTGTTCCATTAATTTCAAAACTCTTGCCCTGTACTCTCTAGCTTGGTCAACCGCCTCCGCCTCGAGCTCGCCTAGCTGGTAGCATAGCCGCTCCTCCGCCTCCTCCGCCACCCTAAGCCAACCCCACAACTTAATCAAATCCTCCTTCATCCTCTCCTCTCTTTCCAAACTATTACGTAACTCCCTCTCCAACTCCTCGTTCCTCCTCCGCAACAAAGCAACGTCCTCCTCGGAGTTTTTATGCGATGCGGAGGAGGGAATGGCGTAGCTCGGAGCCATTGACTATTCTGTGGGATCAAAAGTACAAAATAAATTATACTATTATTTATATTTATGAGATTAGAAAATGATGAATTGTGTATGGTGTCTTCTTGAATATTTTGATTTTATGGGAGTAATAAATGTTGGGTGTGTTGAGGTTTTTATAGAGTAACAAAAATTGGATGTGTCTAGGTTCAATGTATCTGCTTGCTTTTTGGATATGATTTATTATTGCTCACTTTTTCTTGTTTTGGTTTCGAAGACGTCCTATTGGGAGGTCTTAATTTGACTTTTTCTAATTTGAAAAAAATAAAAATAAAATAAAAACATTTTGGTTTCAGACTTAAATTAGGAGAAAAGTGTAGAAGTAATAATGTCGTGTATGTAGACGTATTTCCAGCCAATATTATTTTTCTGCAGTATATTGTCTATGTAACGTCATCGAATGCGTTGACAGCCGGCTGTGACGTTTCAGCTAGTTTGAGTAAATTAATAAAATTGGCCCTAAAATATTTATTAATTATTAAAAGTCCAATATATATGCGCTAACGTATAATCTCGTTAAAACCTTAATGCATTGTAGTAATTTTGTCAAAAGAGGGAAACATCAACTTCATCATTAATTCACAATGTTCACATATCAAACCTAATTTTGGAAGTCAAGTAATTTCTTGTGATTTACTCTGCTACTTAGCGTAGAAATTAGCAAAAAATAATTTAGTAAAAAATTTATATTATATTGAAGGTGTAAACCAGTCGAGTATATTTGGGCAATATATTTTTAATTTTAATTTAATTTTATATTAAATTTGTAGAGATTGTTGTTGGGCAAAATTGATTCATAAGTACTTACGATTGTTGCAAAGTTTGTCTTATTGCTGATATCATAAGTCACTAAATTGAAGCAAATTTAAGAGTCTTTCGACCTAACTGAGAGACTGAGGTTCACTTGGGGGTTGATGAAAATGTAATTAAAGAATTTTGATTATGTTTTAAGAAGAAATGAATAAACCCATGCAAAATAGCAATTAGGAAGCCTCGAAAAGATCTAACTCAAATTTTGCACAGGTCATGTGTCGCCAACATGACCCATATTAGTTTTTTTCTTTTTTCTTTAAGTCATGGTCAAATTTTTTTAATTAAGTGTCCGCAAGTGAAATTTACTCTCTCAAATGGGCCGAAAAAGTCCTAATTTTGCTTCAATTTAGTGACTTAAGCGATAGGGGTGTAATCGAACTGAGTAGTGTCGAACGATACAATATTCAAGTTGGTTTGAATTTTATCGAGCTTAAAATATTGTATTTGAGCTTATTTTGATTGTTAAACGAGTCGAGCTCAAACGAGCTTTTATCAAACAAGCACGAGCCAAGTATCGAGTAGTTAATATTTTACACGCATTTTATCAATTTTTAGCTTATCGAGTCGAGCTCAAGCAGAGCTTTAAAAGTTATCAAATAGAAAATAATGTTCAAACTTATTTGATTAATGTGATGAACCGAGCTCAAATGAGCTTTTATCAAAGGAGCTCGAGTCGAGTATCGAATAGCTTTTATTGATTTAAGCCCTACTAAGGGTAAAAGGGTCAGCGCGAATAACTTATGAACAAACTTACTAATGGGTGAGTTTGGCCCTGATTATAAAAATTACTTCTGTTCAATCGTGATTTTCATGGTGTTTGGCCCCCAAGATCATAATCACTTTTGGGATCTCGATAAGCAAAAAGTCAACTTATTTTAGAAGCAACTAAAGTGTTACTTTTACTAGGGGTGCACATGGTACGGTTCTGCGGTATTTTTAACAAAATTTGTACCGTACCAATTAGTGCGGTTTTTAAAAACTCAAAACCAAACTAGAGTTTTATGAACCATACCAACAAACTCGGTTTTGTGCGGTTCCGGTACGGTACGGTACGGTTTTGCGGTGTTTTTTAACAAACTTTTTTCGTGTAATTTTTCTTATATAATTGATTACATAGTTGACAATTATATAAAAATTAATAATATAATATCTTACAAACTATTTTTTTTCATTAAATAAGCATCGGAAAAGAAAATGTTCACAAATTTGACGTTATAGTTCGACCTAATTGAATAAAATGAATTGGTTAATTATTTGATCATTGTTTTTATTATGTGAAGAAACTTACTATTTGATATTTGTTGTCTAGAATTTTTGCATTTTAAGTTTTCAACATAATGCAAGTTTAATTTGTGCTAAATTAGAGCATATATTTTTTTAATTGAACGCTAGCAATGTAGTAATTATAAACTATGATGGACTATAATATAAATTATAAATAATATAGTATTCCATAATATTTGAATTATAAATTTAAAAATATAAATTTATATAATTTAGTTGTAAATATAAAAAAATGAATAGTTAATTCATGTTTCTTTTCAATTTCGGTACGGTACGGTTTTTTACGGTATGAGAAGTCTAAAACCAAAACCATACCAAAATACTCGGTACGATTTTCATCCATACCAAGACCTTCGGTTTTGAGAAAAAAAACCTATCATTCGGTACGGTCCGGTCCGGTACGGGACGGTCCGGTACGGTTTTGAAAACCATGTGCACCCCTAACTTTTACAAAAGCTATTATACAGAAGCAATTATTCTATAATTAACTTATATCATAATCAATTATTACCATAATCAATTTTAGTAAAATTAATTCTCCTATAATTGCTTTTCGAATCGCTAGGCCAAACTCACCCTAACACTCATAAGTTATGGAAAACTTTAGGTAATTACAATATATTTCATATTTCTTCAAATATTAATAACGTATGTCATAAATAATATTTTATTACTTTCATATAGATAAAAATAAAAATAAATAATAAATATATGTATATTAGCTTCCACTAGGTTCTCTTGGATAGAGAATTTTTTCATGTATATCATGGTTTTATCTAAAACAGTACTATTTAACTACATTAATTCTCCTTAATTATCACGACTAGTGCTATCTTATCCTATTTTCATTAAAACTTTGACAATTGAGTACAGCATTTGTTGTGATTTCTTGTTTTGTACATCGATTGATTGATTAAAGGTAACAATATTATCAGATTATGATGTAAGAAAATGAAATATGTAATTATTTCTCGCCCATTATTTCAAGCTATTGACTTAGGTTGTATCAAACTCAAAGATAATTGGTGGATTTATAATCTAATAAAAGAAAATTGATTGGGACTTGGGAGGCAAATCAATATAATCCGTACGTGGTTCAATTATTAGAGATTCAACAAGTAAAGTGATTAAATAAATTTATTGATGTTAAAAAATGTGAAAGTCCGACAACGTTAGAGGAATCCAGTAAAAGTTAGAATATATTCGAAAATCTATCAAACAATGACTAGCAAAATATGAAAATGTCAAAAGAAAAGACTAGAATATATTGAAGAACTGGACTTTTCTGCATGGAATTTAACTTATAATATTAAAATGCAGTAGTATTTGTTAAAAAAAAATACGATAATTTAGAAAAGTAATAATGTTAATTCAAGTCCAACCTTTCAAATTCACACCCTATTTGGCGAAATTAAGAATTTTATTACCTATCCGATCCTTCACGCGCTAATAAGTTGTTGTTTTCATAATTTACTATTTCTTACTAGCTAGCTAGCAAGATTAATTGTCAAAAGAAGGCAAAGTAGTTCCCATTTGATTTACTTATTTATTTATTTATTTTTATTTATTGGCTTGGAGGAAGCATCTCCTTTTTATTTTATTATCTTAAATATTTTTTTTAGGGAAATTTTATTATCTTGATTAATAAAAAGGACAATTTGCTTAAAGTATAATTTTTTTAGTGAATTTTTTCTTACAATTTTTTTTATTGCATGTTTGCATAACATTTTATAAAAATTTAACTGATCAAAACATGTATTCGAAACAAAACTTTGATTCACGTAAAAGTTTTTATCATATACTCTAGCCAAAATACATGTACATAAATACCAAAGCTATTTCCAATGTAAAATCCCGAACAAATTAACAAATTCCAGCCCAAGCCAAAGGGGAGTGACAGAATACATGAAAAAATAAAATAAAATAAAATAAAAATTATGTCATACGGCTTCTATTTTTTTTCCGTCAACATTAATGGGTTAAAAACATGCTCGATCATACTATAATATACATAGTATTCATAATTGGGAGTTGATGATGGGCAAAGTTTCTTGATGAAGTTTTTGTGCAAGAGAAATTTGTTCCGTCAACAAAGCTACACGGGATTTGTACTCTCTTACGCGATCAACCGTCTCTACTTCAAAATCGTTGATTTGGCAAATCAGTCGCTCCTTCCCCTCGTCCACCACCCGGAGCCGCTTCCATGTCTTTACTAGCTCTTCTTTCGTTCTCTCTTCCTTTTCCAAGTTACTCTTCAACTCTTTCCCCAAATCCTCGTTTCTATTTTGCAAAATAATAAATTCTTGGTGTATTTTGGTACTTTTGGAGGGAACCATTTGTTTCTTGAAAGAAGACCAAAAATTGGAGAGGTATATATAGTTTAGTATTGGGAGTTAATTGTATAGAATTTTAAATGATAATTAGATAAGTGTTCTTTATAGAATATTATTAGGTGATGCATGGGAGGAAGAAAAATTGGTGTACACGTAACAAATAGGAAGAACGTCATTGACATAAGCAAATTAATTAAAGTGATTTGGAGACCCGCGTAATATTCACCATTGATAAGAATTTGCTTATTTGATCAACCATTTTTCATATTTGTAAATTTATTTCAATATGATACACCATAGTTTTTTATAGTGAATTTAACAATGATTTACATAATAATAAATATTTGTTATTAACAAAATGTACTGGACAGGGGCGTATCCAGGATTCCAGAGTCGAGGGGGTCAATTTTTATTATCATTAAAAAAAATTGCATGAATAGATGAACACAAAATGTATTTTCACTATATTATAATTATACAACATGTTCATTAATATACTATAAAATAGTCTCAAATAAAATTAATATTATTTTCATTATGAACATATGAAATAATGAATAAACTAATATCACAATAAACTGGTATGATCATATTGATTTAAAATTTAAAAGTCATAATATTTTAATTAATTTATTCATACTATTGATAGACATATCACTTAAATTCACAAAATATTGTAATTTAGATTTTAAAATAAACCAATAGGCATTCAAATAAACTAAATTTATATACATGAATATTAGAATGAAAAAATGAAAAAGAAAAAAAATCAAAATCTTGGGGGGCCAAGGCCCCCCACCCGTAAAGTAGATCCGCCCCTGGTACTGGATGAAACAAATTACAATGAATAAATAATTAAGAGCTAATATTAAACTAATAAATACTCACATTTTTTTTATGAACTCGAATCAGATATACATTTAGAATTACATGTTGAGAATTATATTGAATTAATTAACAATTGTAGTTGTCGAATTGCTTATAAGTTCGGAATATATATTGCTTAGTCTCGGGATAATAAATAGGGGGTTATAACTTATAAGTTTTAGGATTTTGACAAAATTTATATTAATACATACAAAAATATCCTAAACTTTTCTTTTATTTAACTGAAATAGGTAAACAGTTGAATATGATGGATTTTCAAATTGAGATAAATCAACGTATATACGTATTAGTATTTTTTATTTTTGTGCACTTTACTGAACTTATATATAAGGATTGGTGACTAAATCTCAATATATTATTGTATTTAAAGGTGAAAATTAATAATAATTACCCCTTATCTAAAAGACGACTTGATTAGATTTTTTGTCTAAAACGAACGCCATTCTCTAGAAGATTTTTCTTTTGACCATTTTTTTTTGTGGCCTAGAGGCCGCGTAATTAAATCCAAGAAACACGGTTGTTTGTACTTGGAATTTATGGACGATGGATGACATTGAACCAAAAAAATCATATAATTAATACGTCCTTGTCCTCAGGCGGATCCAGGAATTTGGGTCAGGGGGCTAAACTTATACAAAAAAAAAAAAAAAAATCAAATAGTTAAACATAAAGTTTATATTATTCACATAAGAACCCAAAATATCTACATATTTACTTTAATAATTGGCCACAACGATTTTTTTTCATATTTTGAAACCGATCCATGATAGCATCATTTGAAATACCACTAAATATGTCTCTCTCTATAAAGACAACTAAACTATCATTTAGTCATTGATCGCTCATTCGGTTACAAAGTCGATTCTTTACTATCTTCATAGCCGAAAAAGCTCTCTCCACTGATGCAGTTGCAACAGGTAGAATAAGCGTCAATGTCACAAGTTTGTAAACCATCGAGAATGCGACATGTCTTTTAGTTGCAACCATCTTCTTAGCAAGATCAGCAATCCCTTTCAAACTAGAAAAATCATCACTTAATCGAACATCCCTAATATAATTTTCAAGTTGATTGGGAAGAGCCGAGAGCTCAAGAAAGAAAAGTCATTTGGATAAAATTCGGCAAGACGAACAAGTTTTCCTTTGTCAAAAGCTTCAAAGTGATTGGATGTGTTTAAGCATGCAACACAAAGAAGCAACTCCGTGTTTACTTCATTGAAACGGTTGTTCAACTCTTGCAATTGTCTATCTATCACCGAATTGAATCTCTCAACTTTGTAATGATGTTCGATAGTCACTTGTTCAATCCTACGCTTTGGCATTCCATATGGAACATAAACATTACTCATTGAAGGAACTTCAATTTCATGTTTAGAACAAAAAGAAGTAACATCCTCCAACAAAGTTTCCCATCCATCATCTCTTGTCTCTTGAAGACGATCTTTAGCTAATCTGACTAATTTCATAGCATTCACTATATCTTAATCTTTTCTTTGTAAAGTTTGAGACAAGTCATTAGTGATCCCCAATATCGACGTCATCAAATGTAAATTGAAGACAAAGGAAAATGATTGCAATATTATTGGGGCTTACAATTGGAAGAGTAAGTTATTGTTAAAGTGAGTATATTAATTGGACTTGAAATTATATTTGGGCTATTGGGCTAATATATTAAATTTTTTGTTAAAAAAAAAAATTACAACACATATACGTCCTTGCCCCTATGTGGATCCACCAGTGCTTGTCCTACCGAATTGAATCCGAAGTTTCGGTACCTACCGTTTACCGAACCGAAATTTCGGTTCTATAAATGGTACGTGCCCAAATACAGATCCAGCATCACTTTCGGTTTTCGGTAATACCGGTCGGTTTACCGAACCGAACCGATATACCCATTTTTTTTTTTTATCTTACATTCCTAATCCTAATTAAATAGAGTGAATTGCACACAGCCTTCTGCCTTTCTTCTCTCTTTTACGGGAAACAAAAGCCCTAACTCCAAAATTAATCCTAGCCACCACCCACCCACCCACGCCGCGCCGCCGCACAGCTATCACGGGAAAGAACCCACGCCGCTCTCAAAGAAGCCCTATAAAATTCAAGGTAGACTTAACTTTGTCCAATTTTACTTTCCTTGACAAATAACCATAAAATTGATAATTATTGCATTTGACGTCCTATTTTATGGTTGGGAGACAATAAAAAAAAACCCCAATTTTCAGAAAATTTGAAGGCCCATTATTATTTCGGTTTTTTTGTACCGAATCGGTAAATTATCGAACCGAATTGAAATTTTTGATTTGACAAACGGTACGAGTTTTTAGATTACCGAAAGTTTCGATTTACCGTAAACTGGTTCGGTTCGGTTCGGTTCGGTTTTACCAATTGCACAACCTTAGGTTTAAGCTTAACGCTTGAAAATTTAAAATATCTAATTCTTGTTTGCATTTTTGTAATTAAATTTCTGAAACTTTAGACCCTAGAATTATATATTGGGTGCACTCAGACCCCTGAGATTTACTTATATTACACTACATAGTTTTAGAAACTAAAAGGACATCCCCTGTGGTTTAACAAGTATTACAAGGACATTCCCTGTGGTTTAACAAGTATTACAAGGACATTCCCTACCACTTGTAAAAATGGTTACAAAAAAATCATGTAAGGGGCGTCCTTGTAATTTTTGAAATTCAGGGGGTTCCTTGTAATATAACTAAACCTCAGGAAATCTGAGTGTAAATCGCCCTTATATATTCTTAGGCAAAATGTGTACTACTGTGGTGCAAAATGTCCATTTTTCTTAAACTGTGAATAGATCGTTACGTTATATAATGAAAATCTATACAAATCTATCACCTTGGTATCAAAGTACAAATATAAATTAGTTATGAAAATTAATAGAGTATTAAATAAATAAATGACCACACTTAGGGCTATCAATGGGTCGGATTCTGGTCGGATCAAGCTCGTCCAGATCCGGCTCCATTTATATCGGATCGAATCCTGTCGGATTCGGATCTTGCTCGGATCTAGATTTTTTTAATCCAACGGATCTTGGTCGGATTTGGCCGGATATCGGATATTTTTCGGATCCAATAAATAGTATTTAAAAAGTTAAATTAATATTTTTTTCCTAAAACGAGTTTATTATCTTTTCAATTTTATTTAATTTTAGCTCACATTTTCAAAGTTTCTTTACTATATTCATATTTGTAGAATGAATATATTGGTTTAAATAAATTTATAAATGAATTATAAATTATTATCTTCTTAAATTGACGTTGAAATATTATTAATGATACTTATTTTTATAAATCATTTTGTATATATGTCTTTCTTTTTGTTTGTTATCGGATACGGATCTTTAACGGATCGAATCGACCTAAATTCATATTCACTCCATGAGTTTCGAATTTCGAATCTTTATAATCGGATCAGGTCCATCGAATCTCTAATCGAACATTTATCCTAATAAATCGAACCGAATTCGGACGGATCCGGATTGAAATCCGCCCCATTGACAGCCCTAACCACACTAACGGAGTTGAACCGGGCCAACATGCTACTGGCTTATCGGCCCAAATTGCCCTATTGCCAATGTGAAAATGTTAATTGTTCAAGGGCCCACAACTAATGTTTAGGTACAAAATTGACCCATTACACAACTTCGAAATTGAAAACTGGTCCAAAAGCTACTGTTTGACAACATAAGCTCATCTAATAATTAATGGTTACTTGGTCTTTTTCTTAATCATGAGTGAAATTTGAAATTTCAAGCTTTTAGTCCTGATTTCTAATTCCCAGGTGCACCCTTTAGTTGGGGCGGCCCATTCATACATTTGTATTTGTTTATAATTGGGCCCAATTTTAATCTTGAAAGAAATTGGTGCTCCGAATTCATGGTTCAATTTCCCCCCCCCCCCCGTTTCTTCACTCATTTTTTTTTTAAAGAAAACTAATCTGATAAAGATTTTATTAATGATCAACATTGTCAAGTATAAAATCAGAAATGAAGGCGGGAAGTTCCAATAAAGGCGAGGAGATAGTAAGGTGGTGTTTTCAATAAATTATTGGTTTAGCTTTTTGTAGAAGTTAGAAGCTGCATCCAACATACTTCTACTTTTTGGATTTTTTTAAAGATAATTTTTTGCATAAGTGATTTTAAAAGTGGTTGAAAACATTCACTTTCAGTTTATTTTTTTGAAAAAGCAAAAAATCAGTTTTTAAAAGTGGTTGAAAACACCACCTAAATGCAACTACTAGCTAAGATATGCACTACTGAATTGTTATCTCTCAATACATGGGAACAAGTAAATGATATAAAGTTAGAGATCAGACGCTTGATATTGTCTAGAATAGGGCCTATGCTGCTCTTATAAGAGTGTGGCGAACAAATTACTTCAACGACTAACTTGCAATCTCCTTCTAGCACCTCATGCTCCCGATCGTGAGCTTACCCAAATTCGATCCCCCTCGTTGCCGCAAAAGCTTCGACCACTTTCGGCTGGAGTGGGAGATCCATGACCTAAACCATCCAAGCAACACATAATCCTTGAGAATTTTGTGCCATACTTCCAAAACCACAACGCTTACTCGGAATATATATCCAAAGCCGCATCTACATTGATTCAACAAACTGATCTTGAGGCGGCATCCAACGAGAGAGATCACCATCTGGAGGCAACGAAGTCGGAAACGAGGCAGCGAAGACAGGATCAAAAAATATTTGTGGTACAGTTTCAAACATCTATTGAACTAACTTTTGAAAATTGGTTTAATGAAATTTTAGTTCATATTTTATTTGACTATGTTTAAAGAACATATATCACTCAAAAAAAATGTTAAAAGAACATATGCAACTTACGTGTATTGCCTAATTTATTATACTTATTATGACGTTAATTATTTGATTCCGGTAGTAAATTTCGTACATATATAACAATATTCTGAGAGCACTATTATGTATTTCTCCAAACAGCCTAATGGCTGTGTATACTGGATTCTGAGATTTGTAAATCCATTTTGGGTTAGAGCCAATGTGCCATTGCACAAAATTACAAGCACGAATTTGGAAGTTACACTGCGATTTTTTGTTTAGCTATAATAATGTTATAAAGATACGAGAAAATCATCTTGCGATTTACCTTCTGAGCCATCAGAAGTTGGCATACTTCCTTATCAATTTTTCTTTTTGTTTCCTCGGCTGGAAATGTGTCGAAGCTCAGCGCTAAGGCCAAGGTGACAAGAATTTCATATTTAATAGCTCAGTCTCAGTGAGGTTTTTTTAGCAAATACCGACTTTAGGATGACTCTAATATTTAGTTGCTTAGTTTTAGCAAATATTCAGTGAGGGTTCTCATTTTCGTACTATATTGTGTAGTTTTTATTTCTGCAAAGATGTGTTACTGCTCTTGTTACCTAGTTTTTTCTGTTAAAAACTCATGTTGTTTGATCTTCTATTGTATGTTCTTTCCTCGTAATTTTTCACATTCACTAAGCAAATACAAGAAATCAATCTGCTGCTTGGTAAAATATGCAAGAAAAAACATGCTCAATACATTGCGCAACAGTCATTTCCGTAGATGGTAATCTCTTCTTATGCAATAGAAGTGAGGTTTATATAACCAATAATCAAAATAAGGCATTCATTATATTTAACTGATATATGCAGTAGTCATACATGGATGGATTTACTGAGAAAAACTTTCAAAAAGGTTTATATATATATATATATATATATATATATATATATATATATATATATATGAGTATTCTATTATATGGGATCGGACGTTATTTAATTAAGTTTTCAGTTTTATGGGAATTGTATAATTGTTAAGTGCATTGAGGTTTAGGCTTAAAAGTTGGATCTGTCTAGGTTTATTGTATCTGCCAGCTTGTTACTTAGATAATAAAATTGTCCACGATTTTTTATTGGGAAAATCAACTCTCTAAATACATTCACATATTCAAATCCACAAAATCTCAAAATAAAAAAGAAAAACAATTCTGTAGATACATTCACATTTTCAAATCCACTGTGTGTTTTTTTTTTTTTTTAATCAAAACTCAGAACCTTAAAAGTTAAAACTATAGAAACAAACCATAGAAACTCCCCTTTCCAAATTTTAAGCATATTTGATGTAAGTAGTTTTCATCTTTCCAGCAAGAATCCTTCTCAATACACTTGATTTTTCATTACATTTCTCCTGGTCCCCAAGTTTGGCTTTCTCTTCTTCAGCTTTCCCTCCAGTACCATCATTGTTGGTACAATTTTTAAGAACAGGCGAAACACCATCATGACAAGCATTGGTTTCCTCAGAGTGCTTTTGTACCTCGAGCTTGCCATCAATTTTGGTTTCGGCTTCCTCAGAGGGCTTTTGTACCTCGAGCTTGCCATCAATTTTGGTTTCGGCTTCCTCAGAGGGTTGTTGTGCTTCGAGCTTGCCATCGATTTTGGTTTCAGCTTCTGATAAAGTATCCTCCTTATCTGTGGCAATCGACAATAACAAAAATTAACAAAAACTAAGAACAGTGATTGTAGTTTTACTCATACAAATCCGTGAAATTCGAATACCTGTTGAGTCCATTTGCACTTTAGTTATAAAGCGATGAGCAGCAAGAGGTTTTTGCAACATGTTCACACCCGGGAACGCTAGCAAATTCATGTGCTTCATTTCCTGTTTTGTTGAAACTTGGAGCGGAGAAAAACCAAAAAATTTGGTCCATGTTTCATAATGTTCAGATATTGCCGGTATTATTAGTTTCTCAACACCAAGTGAACCGAGAACCTAAAAATAAACATTTTTTCTTTTTTGAGACTACATATAAAATGATGTAATGAATACATTGTATAAGATGCAAAACAGATTTGATCAAAGAAAGAGACAAGTTACCATTTCAGTTGCAGCAAAAAGTCGGTTGAACATCCCTTGACGACGATACTTAAATCGAGTTCCAACAAAAGGTATCTCTGCTAATTGACTCCCATGTATTCTGTTATTCAAAAAAAAAAAAAAAAAAATTGTTGAATAAAAGTATAAAAATCGGTCTTGGTCTTAAACCTTTTATCATGTGTGGAGATATAGGTCTACTGCATATGCTCAACACTAAAATTCTATATCCATAATTTTTAATACATATTATTATATCTAGAATACAATCACATGTAAATTATATACCTTATAGATGCTGCTGAGATAAGTTCATCACCCTTCTCTAGGATTATAGTAAAAAATCCAGCGAAGTTCAATCGTTTTAGATTTGACCTACAAACAGCAACAACAACAAAAATATTGAACGATCCACCTTTTAATTAATTTAAGTAAATTTAATTTAGATATTGAAAACGATCTTTTAATCTTTACTATAAAAAACATATTACAGCTCAAGAAAGAGGTCAATTTTATTTACAACAAAACTCTATACATAATGGGGCCGTTTGGTAGGACCTAATAGGGGGTATTAGGTTATATTATATGAGTTAATATGGGCTAATACATCGTTTGGTGGCATTGCTCTAATACCGGGTCAAATGGATTAAATCCTTACGACCCGGTATTAAGACTAGATTATAATCCACCCACTCATGGGTGGATTAGTTAATCCGGGTGAATATGTCTAAGGTAAAATATCACTAATAACCTAAAATTTGCATATTTTCCTTTTAACATATCATAAATTATTCTCAAATCTCTAAAATGGAAACATATTATACATAAATAAATCACAAATTAAAATTTATATAAATTCACAATTAACATTGAAGCATTCAATCAAGTGTACCAAACATATTTTTAATATGGCCTTCAATCCGGCTTCAACCTAATCCACCTTAATCCCATACACCCTAACAAACGGCCCCAATAAGTATCACAGAACATTAATTAATAAAAGTCCCCAGTTGAATAAGCTTTTATGTTTCATAATTATTTATGGTCATTATCAACCTTCATTTAAGTTTTCAACAATAGATTTTAAAAGTCTCATCCATTTCATAAGTCATAATATCAAGATATTAACTATTAAACAAAATTCAGGTGCAAAGTGCTTACCCGCGGTTATAAACCACACTGTGAATCATATTAGTTCCACTCTGTTCATCGATGATAGGTTCGAAACATTCGTCCATAACAGTGAAAGCAACAACTAACTTGGAATTGCTTTCAACCTTTGAGTAGTCACTCTTATGCTGAAGAACTGTATAGAAGAATCCTCCTTCTAATTCATGTCTAACCCCAAGAAGAACATGTAGCTGCTGAAAAATCTATAGACGAAAGATAATAGACATATCAAGAGTTAAAATAATTAAAAAGGTTACATGCTAAAGAAACATTTTAGAGGCTACAAACATATGATTAAAAAGATTTCAGGTGTATTGATATTCAACAAGTATTCTACATGGTAAATCCCACATGAACATGAAGAAATAAATGATACTTCTATATATTTCTTGAAGGAAACTTCACTAATCGAATAGTTTCATGCATTGTATAGTTAGGTAAATACCTTTAGGCATTTATTCCCACAAAAAGATGGATTATTGTAATAATCTTCGGCAACCTTCTCTTTAACGCAATTTGTATGAACTGCAGAAAAAGTAATAATATTTGTAAATTATCTGTGCAACACTAATTATTATATGTGATTTATATCAAACGAGATCATAAACGGGATCATCTAAACAAGAGGAAGGCAAACATTTAAGCTCACATTTTTCCTCACACAAACAACAAATGGAGAATTCAGCACTTCCACTAGCCATTCCACAGAATTTGCATGAACAATAATCACAGTGCCAATCTCCAGAAGGAATCTGCGTATGAGTACATTGTTTAGTTCAGTTAAAATCTGAAAGAGTATTTTTTTTCTCAATATAAATCTATGGAACAGTGTAGTCATTTCATTTTATTTAAACCAATGTAATCTGAAAAATATTTCTGTATATTACACGAATATGGAAAAAAAATTAGCACTTTTGAGGAAAATTATAGACTATAAAGAATACATGTGAGTGTTATAAAGCTGGTTTCTGTATTCTGGGTTACGACAAAAGTTAGGAAAAGTAAATCGAGAAGCTACAACAAGGCATAATTTATAACATCGAACGTGGTTCTTAAAATGAAATACTTAAGTAGTTAGAAACTTAAGGTGTTGACGGACGTTAAATGTAAAATTACCCGTACGATCAAGTACCGTTGTTTTCCATGCATATTTCTAAAACGGTATTTAAAAGTTCATAAAAAAGACAAAAGAGTCTCAATATGAATCTAATAGAGTATAGTCCTTCCATTTTTAACAATGTATTATGAGAATCATTTAAATCATGACATAGAAAATTTCGGTACGTAAACATATGTGGCATCTTAATTTTCAACAACCACATGAGTGTTATAACAAATAGCACTTTTGAGGAAACTACATGCTATAAACAATTCAAGTTATACGACAAAAATTATTAAAAGCAAATCTAGAAGTTGTGACAATGTATATAAAATCAATTATGGCTATTAAAAGGAAATACTAAAGTAGATATAAACATAAGTTGTTGACGGAAAATAATTGTACGATCAAGTATTGATGTCCATGCAGATATTTAAAGAGGTATGTAAAAAATAAGTCAACTAAGTATGAAAAGGGGATAAGGCTACATACATCAATGTGCAAACAACCATGATGGAAGCTCGAGGGACAACTATCACACAAGACCAAGTCACCGCCATCACCACATATGCTGCATATATCATCATTATGGTCATCACCATTCACATCCACATGAACGAATCCAATGTTATCACTCTCCACGTGTTTTTTCCATGAACTTATGAGGCATTGCAAAAGAGAATCTCCAGAATCCAGATGTATATGATGATATGGATTTCCTCGTGTACTTTGAGCATGAGATTCAAAGTCCTGAATTGAATGTGTTACATTACAACAGTAACAACATATTCCATCCACGGTTATTTTCCCTTCAATCATCTCATACTTCACATTCGCACCAAGAGAAATAGTCCCCATATCAATCATCCATGTTAGCAGAGAGCGTTTCCCCTTGTATAACTCATATCCATCACTATTTCTACTTCCACGAACCAATAGACCTCTGGTATTAAGTTTCGCCCCATTTTTATAGTCATTGTTACATGTAACTTTGACTTTGGGTGGCCTCCCTCGCCTTTTCTTTCTCAGAGATATGTTCTCCATAACCTCTACCTCGATCACTTGCTTTTGTCCATCAGTGACCTTAATTTCTTTGTCTATGACAATCGATGAGGAAACTCCACATTCAACTTGCACCTTGGGGGGCCTCCCTCGCTTACCTTTCATTTTCGTTATTTTCGGTGCTATGGGCACCTCACTTTCATGCTGATCATTAAAATAGTCAGCCTTTTTGGGCCTCCCCCGCCTACGCTTCATTTCTGGAGCTACGAGCACCTCAGTTTCATGAGTTGAATTTTCAACCCTTTTTCTTTTTCTTTGAACTTGTTTTTTATTCTGATTATTTAACTCCCTCCCAACTTTCATCTTAATCTATACACACAAATTAAAATCCTGTCCAAATTTGATAAGTAAACAACAAAAATTCAATCTTGAAACAAAATCACAAAATCAATGCAAAGAAAATGAAGAATTGAGATATGTCTTACCAATGCGAAACAGATGTGTGCCTGAAGAAGAACCCAAACAAATTAAATCCTGCAAAATTAGATAAGTAAACAAGAAAAATTCGATCTTGAAACAAAATCACAAAATCAACGCAGAAAAAATGAAGAATTGAGATATATCTTACCAATTCAAAATAGAGGTGTACCTGATGAAGAACACTATCAAATTAAATCCTGCTAAATAGACAAGTAAACAAGTAAACAATAAATATTCAATCTTGGAACAAAATCACAAAATCAATGCAGAAAAAATGAAGTCTTGAGATATGTCTTACCAATGCGAAACAGAGTTATGCCCGAGAAGAGCACAAAATCAATTGTATATATTACTGTAAGGATAGATTTTTAAGGTTGGTACCAAATTTGGATGAGGATGGATTATCCACATTTATTACTGTAATTTGGATTCTAATAAGGAAAATTTTTCTCAATTATTACATTTACAATTTTAAATTTCGCAATAAGTTGACAATTTTGATGTTGTCTTTATCCACATGGAGGGTTTTAGATAGGGATTTTATTGTCATTGCGAAGGATTTGGGGGATTTTCAATTCAGTTGCGGTAGTATATAGTCCAAAATATGAGTCCATTGCTTTTTCTACTTTTTCGCTTAATCTGATTTTTTGCTTTTTCTGCTTTTTTGCTTTTTCTGCTGTTCTGCTTTTTCTGCTTTTTTGCTTTTTCTGCTGTTCTGCTTTTTCCGCTATTTTGTTTTTGTTGCTTTGCTTTTTCCCCATTTTGGCGTGAGTTTTGTTTTTGACAACTGTTGAGAGAAGTAGCTCATCAGAATAAAAAGAATAAAATGTATTTAATGAATTTTAGTATAAAAACTCGTTTCTTGAGTTATTTGCATATCATATTACTATATCAGGATGGATTAATCCTTCTATCATTTGATTAGTCATTGAACCTTATGAGTTTTAGTAATTTAAAAATATCGTGAATAAAATACGACAATTCTCCTAAATATCCATTTATCCTCCTACTAAAGACGTGCATAAAATATCAGACAAATGTTTCTGAGTAATTAATGCATGGTTTGTATCTCAGAAAGAAAAAAGTAATATAAAATGCATGATTTAATATTTCATGTTAAGGGTATGTTTTGATCAACTTAATATTGTAAATATTTCAAAAATACAAGGAAAATAATGAAAAAATTATTAAATTAAAACAAAAATGAGAGTTTGAAATCAATATAAAGAATTTCAAAGCTACACTTTTTCTTCATACCTGTTTATTAAAAGATTGGTACGTTTTTATTTTTTCTGAAGAAAACGACGAGAATTTAAATCCATGTATGATTGTACTGGTCCATTTGTCCATATAAACCCTAGAATAATAATTCTACTTCTACGCTGGAATCTCATTAATAGATGTTAGATGGGCAAAAACGGAGGAACATGGAGTTCGTGCAGTGACATAACTAGTAAATAGTTTTGACCTGTGTCATTTAATATTGTAAATATTCTAGGGTATGTTTTGATCAACTTAATATTGTAAATATTTCAAAAATAAAAGGAAAATTATGAAAAAATTATTAAAACAAAAATGAGAGTTTGAAATCGATATAAAGAATTTCAAAGCTACACTTTTTCTTCATACATGTTTATTAAAAGATTGGTACGTTTTTATTTTTTCTGAAGGAAACGACGAGAATTTAAATCAATGTATGATTGTACTGGTCCATTTGTCCATATAAACCCTAGAATAATAATTCTACTTCTACGTTGGAATCTCATTAATAGATGTTAGATGGGCAAAAATGGAGGAACATGGAGTTCATGCAATGACATAACCAGTAAATAGTTTTGACCTGTGTTACTTTAAAATTAGAAACCACATTAAAATTCATATATAGATGAAAAAAAAAACAACTAGAAATACATTGATTTCATGTGTTTTCATCCCGTTCATTAATATTTTGTCGGTTTCATCAATTGTCATCAATTACCTATTTTTCATCGATTTTACTAGTTTTTCATAAGAAGAATTTCATAAAAAAATCGAAATTATGCAGGTTTTGATATTCTTTAGATTTTGCTTTTCTAGCGAAAGAAAAATTTGGAACTGAGCTAAGTCGTAGGCTTTTTTTTGTTCATTCATAGATAAAATGTGGTTTTGTTTTTATTCTTTGGTCGGGGTCAGGGATGATATTTAAGAAAATTATATATGTATATATATATATTTGTTTTTATCTTTTTTAGAGGATTGTTTGTACCTTATTTTGTAAGAACATCTCCAACAGTGTCATATGTAAGTGGTAATATATATTAAATGTGAACAATGTTGTAGCTACTCAGTTTTATCTATCCAATCAAGCAGTTATCATCTAAAAATTTTAGAATTATCATATTTTATTCATTCCAATATTAAATTATATATAAATGACATTATAAATATTGTTTTATAATATTTTTACATGTAAAATATAAATAATAAATAATAATCTTATTTTTTTCTTCTGGTTCATTTTTACGTGTTATAGGAGAAAAATATTAAAACTATAAAAGTTGATGTAATAGATAATTTATAAATTTTAGGAGTTAATGTAGGAGATAAATATAATAAGGATTTAATTAAATCTATATCTCCTTCATTTATTTTGGTTAAAGGAAAGGAAAAGTAATTTTTATTTTTCAACATAGTATTTGGAGTAGAAGGAAAGGAAATTGCAGATTCTTTTCCTTTCATGTAGCGTAGAAAATATTTCCGACCGAAATAAATTTTTTGCTTAGTGTCTCGATATGGTACATGAAGACCTTCTTTTAGCTTTTCTTTTTTCATCACCAAGTTCACTTATAATGTTCCCGATCGAGCTAGCGCAAGAAGGCCCATGTTAATGTGAACGCATAAACCAAATGTAATCTAACAGAAGCATATACCAGATAAAATATAGTTAGTCAATATATGTTGTATTATTCACATTCCTTAAAATGAAAACCATCAGAACCTGTTCTCTGATCCAACAATGTTACCGGGTCACTTGGTGTCCAAGTGACAAGTAGTATTGTCGCCGGGTCACTTAAGCGGCATTATATAATTTTCAGATTAAATCAATATTTTGTCTGGTCTATAATAAAGTATTCTTTGGTTTGTTAATATTATTTATAAATTTAAGTTAGTTAAATGAAAATCTAATATAGTTAGTAAAATATCTAAATTAGTCTGCACATGTTTTATTCGAGTTAATTTTGGAATTGGGCGACATTGACTAAAATTGTCAGTAAATTTGAAAATATGGGGTTATTTTAACAACCTGAAATATTAGGAGTATAATTGTCAGTCAACATAAATAATGATATCAATTTTGCAATAAAATTGAACTGTCAAGTCATCATTTACGTCAATTTTTAACAGGGGTATTAAAAGAGATTAATTTTTTAAATTATGGTACCAAATGTGTCGATCTTCATTTTTATAGTAAACTAACAATTAAAAGTTGATGCCTTATATATACATGGGTGGAACGAAAAAAATTGACGACATATTAAACTAACAATTAAGTTAAACATTAATTATATATGATTTAATTTACCTATATATGATTTGAAAAAAGGTATTTTATTTTTCTGTGAAAAATTTAAAAGGACCAGTTTACCTTTTTCATTGAAGATTGTAATCCATTCTCTCGAAATGGGGGATAAACTAAAACATATAAAATAATACAGGATGTAAACTGATTACTATAAATTAGCACAAGGGAGATAAATTGCTTCATTATTTTCAACTATAAAGTAAGTATATACATATAAAAGAGGGTATTTTTGTCAAATCATATATTCTTAAGGTTTAAACATATTAATAAGATGGTTAAATACCATTTTTGGTCCCTCTTATCATTAACTTTTTACAGAGTGGTCCCTCTTATGTTTTTTTTCCACTTTAGTCCCTACTATGAATTATTTGTTTCACTTTAGTCCCTACTATATGAATTATGTGTTTCACTTTAGTCCTTTAAGTGGTTCCGATAACACGTGACATGCATATGAATATATTTTAGGGCATTTTCGTCTGTTCACTATTGAGACTATTTGAGATGTTGTTTAATTGGTGAGCAATTTTGGTGTTTGAAAAAGATTTTAGGAAAAAACTTTAGTTTGGAACGAAACATAGGATTATATTTGATGGGAATGGAAAGCCTAGTTTGGAAGAGATTATATATTTAGTTTTTTTTAAATAATTAGAAAGACAAAAATATCCCTGTTAGTTCACTTGAAATGTTAAAATTGCCCTCATTAGCATATCACATATTTTCGGAATCGCCTTGGACCACTTGAAAAGGACTAAAGTGAAACAAATAATTCATAGTAGAGACTAAAGTGGCAAAAAAAATATAAGAGGGACCACTCTGTAAAAAGTTAATGATAAGAGGGACCAAAAATGGTGTTTACCCTAATAAGACAGTGTGAATCTTTTATAAGAATATAGTGAGGTAAAATGGATTCGTTTAAATCACGAGAAAGTAAATTTAAAATTATTAATAGCAACTTTAATTATATGTCTTGAACTACTATTCAAGGCTGCTAGCACCTCTACCAGGGCCATAAATGTCATACATAGCTCTACCGAAGTAGATTTTGAAAAAATTATTACTTAATGATATACTATCACTTAAAAAAATGATTTTAAGTGATAATTTTAATTTTTTTCAACTATTTATATATATTTTGTGATAATAACTATATTGTTGCTAAAATGATTTTTATAAATATATCAATGACAAAATTATAAACAAACTTGATATTTAGTGATACATCAAAAATAACAATCAACAAATTGTCACTAGATAATTGTGATAATATTTATTATCATGGGTTATTACTAAAAATATGTCATTAATTGTCAATAATTTCAACTTAAATTATTATACACTTTATCTTTAATATTTATCAATGACAGCTTGAAAATATTTTTCTCAACATTGCACTTGTTGTTGTTGACGTTACTATTATGAAATATTTTTGTCATTAAATACATTCAAAGAGATATACAATTTTCATACAATCACATATTGTCACTAAATATATGATTCTCTTATATTACAAAAATCCTGCAATTTCAATTTTCTAGCTATTTAAAAGAATCAACAATGGTACAAATTTACAATACATATAAATACTATACAAAAAGGGTCATTGATCATTGAAAATGGTGCTGCAAAATGAACATTGATCTCCAAGTAATCTTTGTGCATTATTTAGTTGTTCCATTAATTTCAAAACTCTTGCCCTGTACTCTCTTCTCTCTCCAAACTATTACGCAACGTCTTCCTCGGAGTTTTTATGCGATGCGGAGGAGGGAATGGCGTAGCTCGGAGCCATTGACTATTCCCTGGGACCAAAAATACAAAATAAATTATACTAATATTTATGAGATTAGAAAATGATGAATTGTGTGTGGTGTCTTATTGAATTTTTTGATTCCATGGGAGTAATAAATGTGGGGTGTGTTGAGGTTTTTATAGAGTAACAAAAAATATGATGTGTCTAGGTACAATGTATCTGCACTAGCTGCTTGCTTGTAGGGGTGTTCAATGAAACCGCTAGACCGCCCCAACCGATCAACCCAACCCAAACCGACCGCAATTTTACGGGTTGAAGGTTTGATGGGTTGATCTTAGGCATCATGAAAAAAAGACCGCAATTTTCGATCGGGTTTGGTTTTATACTTTTTTAGACCGCATTTTATATAAATGATGATGTATATATGTTTTATTTTATTTTATTATTTAATTTAGTCCTAAATTTAAGAAAATGGGAAATATAATATAAGTATATACTTTAACAAATTAATCGTGTTCCACAACCCAAACCCCAATTATGTTAGATAAAGCCTACAATCTTAAGTAAATCTCCAATTTTAAGTGTCAAAAAGATAAAAAATAGATCCAAAACTAGAACAAATTAATTAAAAAATATTCTGCGAAAAACAAAAAGTAAAGCAAAAAAAAAATATATCAACCAATCTTTTCATTGGCCATTAACCACCAACACCAAGTTCAAATATAAAGATATTTTTTTTCTCTTTTGTGTAATGAAAACTTGTTAATTTAGTGTTCGGGTTTGTTTTTAGCTTTCATTAAATTATGTATACATTGAAAATCATATTTTAATTGATATTTTTTGTCATCTCCATTATATTATCTCTGAAAGTTTACTAAATTTATTAATCAAAGCAAAAAAATTGTAATTAACTAGTTCATTTATATTTAACTCATCAAATAATAAAAATACTAGAAAGTTAATAATTGAGACCGCAAAACCCGCCCCAGCCCAAATGAACCGCATAGTGCAATCTCAAGACTTGTTGGGTTGAGTTTGGGCTAGAGATTTCAAAACCCGCAAATATTGGGTTGGGTAGGGACAAGTACAAAACCGCATTAGACCGCACCGCGAACACCCCTACTTGCTTGTTGGAGATGATTTATTATCGCCCACTTGTTTTCTTTTTTGGTTTCGAAGACTTTCTATTGGAAGGTCTGAATTTGACTTTTTCTAATCTAGATGGATAAAGAAAAAAAACATTTTGGTTTCAGACTTAAATTAGGAGAAAAGTGTACAAGTAATTATGTCGTGTATCTAGACATATTTCCAGCCAATATTATTTTTGTGCAGTAAATTAGGAGAAAAGTGTACAAGTAATTATGTCGAATGCGTTGACAGCCGGCTGCATATTAAAGGAGTGAGCAAAAGACAAAAACACCGTTTATGTTTTGTCTAAACTTTCAAAAATTTCTCTATACTATTTTAATTCTTAAAAAATCCCTATAATTTCAAATAAATGTCAAATACACCTAAAAAAAAAAGAGTATTTCAAACGCCAAAATTATAAATATTTCTTCACATTTTACTTTTGATATGATAATTTTATCCCTGATATCGAAAGATAGAAATACCCCAAAAAATCCTCTGTGTCATTTTAAATCCCCAAACCCCCCCCCCCCTCATTTTTTTTTGATTTTATATATCACACTTGATCCAAGTAGTATATACTTATTTTTTCAAAAAAAATAAATAAATTAAAAAAACAAACATATAGGGGTTATCTTGTCATTTCATTAAAAGTCAAAAATAAAATTATTAGTATATACTACTTGAGTCGAATGTGGTATTTAATATAAAACACAAGGGATTTTTTTATAGTTAAAATAATTCAGAGGTATTTTTGGGAGTTAGACAAAATATAGGGGATGTTTTTGTTTTTTGCTCTTAAAGGAGTACGTCAGTTTTACTGGTTGAGCCACTTCTTTTTACTTTTTTTAAAGAAAACGTTTCAGCTAGTTTGAGTAAATTAATAAAATTGGCCCTAAAATATTTATTAATTATTAAAAGTCCAATATATATGCGCTAACGTATAATCTCGTTAAAACCTTAATGCATTGTAGTAATTTTGTCAAAAGAGGGAAACATCAACTTCATCATTAATTCACAATGTTCACATATCAAACCTAATTTTGGAAGTCAAGTAATTTCTTGTGATTTACTCTGCTACTTAGCGTAGAAATTAGCAAAAAATAATTTAGTAAAAAATTTATATTATATTGAAGGTGTAAACCAGTCGAGTATATTTGGGCAATATATTTTTAATTTTAATTTAATTTTATATTAAATTTGTAGAGATTGTTGTTGGGCAAAATTGATTCATAAGTACTTACGATTGTTGCAAAGTTTGTCTTATTGCTGATATCATAAGTCACTAAATTGAAGCAAATTTAAGAGTCTTTCGACCTAACTGAGAGACTGAGGTTCACTTGGGGGTTGATGAAAATGTAATTAAAGAATTTTGATTATGTTTTAAGAAGAAATGAATAAACCCATGCAAAATAGCAATTAGGAAGCCTCGAAAAGATCTAACTCAAATTTTGCACAGGTCATGTGTCGCCAACATGACCCATATTAGTTTTTTTCTTTTTTCTTTAAGTCATGGTCAAATTTTTTTAATTAAGTGTCCGCAAGTGAAATTTACTCTCTCAAATGGGCCGAAAAAGTCCTAATTTTGCTTCAATTTAGTGACTTAAGCGATAGGGGTGTAATCGAACTGAGTAGTGTCGAACGATACAATATTCAAGTTGGTTTGAATTTTATCGAGCTTAAAATATTGTATTTGAGCTAATTTTGATTGTTAAACGAGTCGAGCTCAAACGAGCTTTTATCAAACAAGCACGAGCCAAGTATCGAGTAGTTAATATTTTACACGCATTTTATCAATTTTTAGCTTATCGAGTCGAGCTCAAGCAGAGCTTTAAAAGTTATCAAATAGAAAATAATGTTCAAACTTATTTGATTAATGTGATGAACCGAGCTCAAATGAGCTTTTATCAAAGGAGCTCGAGTCGAGTATCGAATAGCTTTTATTGATTTAAGCCCTACTAAGGGTAAAAGGGTCAGCGCGAATAACTTAGGAACAAACTTACTAATGGGTGAGTTTGGCCCTGATTATAAAAATTACTTCTGTTCAATCGTGATTTTCATGGTGTTTGGCCCCCAAGATCATAATCACTTTTGGGATCTCGATAAGCAAAAAGTTAACTTATTTTAGAAGCAACTAAAGTGTTACTTTTACTAGGGGTGCACATGGTACGGTTCTGCGGTATTTTTAACAAAATTTGTACCGTACCAATTAGTGCGGTTTTTAAAAACTCAAAACCAAACTAGAGTTTTATGAACCATACCAACAAACTCGGTTTTGTGCGGTTCCGGTACGGTACGGTACGGTTTTGCGGTGTTTTTTAACAAACTTTTTTCGTGTAATTTTTCTTATATAATTGATTACATAGTTGACAATTATATAAAAATTAATAATATAATATCTTACAAACTATTTTTTTTCATTAAATAAGCATCGGAAAAGAAAATGTTCACAAATTTGACGTTATAGTTCGACCTAATTGAATAAAATGAATTGGTTAATTATTTGATCATTGTTTTTATTATGTGAAGAAACTTACTATTTCATTTTTGCATTTTAAGTTTTCAACATAATGCAAGTTTAATTTGTGCTAAATTAGAGCATATATTTTTTTAATTGAACGCTAGCAATGTAGTAATTATAAACTATGATGGACTATAATATAAATTATAAATAATATAGTATTCCATAATATTTGAATTATAAATTTAAAAATATAAATTTATATAATTTAGTTGTAAATATAAAAAAATGAATAGTTAATTCATGTTTCTTTTCAATTTCGGTACGGTACGGTTTTTTACGGTATGAGAAGTCTAAAACCAAAACCATACCAAAATACTCGGTACGATTTTCATCCATACCAAGACCTTCGGTTTTGAGAAAAAAAACCTATCATTCGGTACGGTCCGGTCCGGTACGGGACGGTCCGGTACGGTTTTGAAAACCATGTGCACCCCTAACTTTTACAAAAGCTATTATACAGAAGCAATTATTCTATAATTAACTTATATCATAATCAATTATTACCATAATCAATTTTAGTAAAATTAATTCTCCTATAATTGCTTTTCGAATCGCTAGGCCAAACTCACCCTAACACTCATAAGTTATGGAAAACTTTAGGTAATTACAATATATTTCATATTTCTTCAAATATTAATAACGTATGTCATAAATAATATTTTATTACTTTCATATAGATAAAAATAAAAATAAATAATAAATATATGTATATTAGCTTCCACTAGGTTCTCTTGGATAGAGAATTTTTTCATGTATATCATGGTTTTATCTAAAACAGTACTATTTAACTACATTAATTCTCCTTAATTATCACGACTAGTGCTATCTTATCCTATTTTCATTAAAACTTTGACAATTGAGTACAGCATTTGTTGTGATTTCTTGTTTTGTACATCGATTGATTGATTAAAGGTAACAATATTATCAGATTATGATGTAAGAAAATGAAATATGTAATTATTTCTCGCCCATTATTTCAAGCTATTGACTTAGGTTGTATCAAACTCAAAGATAATTGGTGGATTTATAATCTAATAAAAGAAAATTGATTGGGACTTGGGAGGCAAATCAATATAATCCGTACGTGGTTCAATTATTAGAGATTCAACAAGTAAAGTGATTAAATAAATTTATTGATGTTAAAAAATGTGAAAGTCCGACAACGTTAGAGGAATCCAGTAAAAGTTAGAATATATTCGAAAATCTATCAAACAATGACTAGCAAAATATGAAAATGTCAAAAGAAAAGACTAGAATATATTGAAGAACTGGACTTTTCTGCATGGAATTTAACTTATAATATTAAAATGCAGTAGTATTTGTTAAAAAAAAATACGATAATTTAGAAAAGTAATAATGTTAATTCAAGTCCAACCTTTCAAATTCACACCCTATTTGGCGAAATTAAGAATTTTATTACCTATCCGATCCTTCACGCGCTAATAAGTTGTTGTTTTCATAATTTACTATTTCTTACTAGCTAGCTAGCAAGATTAATTGTCAAAAGAAGGCAAAGTAGTTCCCATTTGATTTACTTATTTATTTATTTATTTTTATTTATTGGCTTGGAGGAAGCATCTCCTTTTTATTTTATTATCTTAAATATTTTTTTTAGGGAAATTTTATTATCTTGATTAATAAAAAGGACAATTTGCTTAAAGTATAATTTTTTTAGTGAATTTTTTCTTACAATTTTTTTTTATTGCATGTTTGCATAACATTATCGAAAAATTTAACTGATCAAAACATGTATTCGAAACAAAACTTTGATTCACGTAAAAGTTTTTATCATATATTCTAGCCAAAATACATGTACATAAATACCAAAGCTATTTGCAATGTAAAATCCCGAACAAATTAACAAATTCCAGCCCAAGCCAAAGGGGAGTGACAAAGAATACATGAAAAAATAAAAAAAATAAAATAAAAATTATGTCATACGGCTTCTATTTTTTTTCCGTCAACATTAATGGGTTAAAAACATGCTCGATCATACTATAATATACATAGTATTCATAATTGGGAGTTGATGATGGGCAAAGTTTCTTGATGAAGTTTTTGTGCAAGAGAAATTTGTTCCGTCAACAAAGCTACACGGGAGTTGTACTCTCTTACACGATCAACCGTCTCTACTTCAAAATCGTTGATCTGGCAAATCAGTCGCTCCTTCCCCTCGTCCACCACCCGGAGCCGCTTCCATGTCTTTACTAGCTCTTCTTTCGTTCTCTCCTCCTTTTCCAAGTTACTCTTCAACTCTTTCCCCAAATCCTCGTTTCTATTTTGCAAAATAATAAATTCTTGGTTTATTTTGGTACTTTTGGAGGGAACCATTTGTTTCTTGAAAGAAGACCAAAAATTGGAGAGGTATATATAGTTTAGTATTGGGAGTTAATTGTATAGAATTTTAAATGATAATTAGATAAGTGTTCTTTATAGAATATTATTAGGTGATGCATGGGAGGAAGAAAAATTGGTGTACACGTAACAAATTAATTAAAGTGATTTGGAGACCCGCGTAATATTCACCATTGATAAGAATTTGCTTATTTGATCAACCATTTTTCATATTTGTAAATTTATTTCAATATGATACACCATAGTTTTTTATAGTGAATTTAACAATGATTTACATAATAATATATATTTGTTATTAACAAAATGTACTGGACAGGGGCGTATCCAGGATTCCAGAGTCGAGGGGGTAAATTTTTATTATCATTAAAAAAAAATTGCATAAATAGATGAACACAAAATGTATTTTCACTATATTATAATTATACAACATGTTCATTAATATACTATAAAATAGTCTCAAATAAAATTAATATTATTTTCATTATGAACATATGAAATAATGAATAAACTAATATCACAATAAACTGGTATGATCATATTGATTTAAAATTTAAAAGTCATAATAGTTTAATTAATTGATTCATACTATTGATAGACATATCACTTAAATTCACAAAATATTGTAATTTAGATTTTAAAATAAACCAATAGGCATTCAAATAAAGTAAATATATATACATGAATAGAATGAAAAAAAGAAAAAGAAAAAAAATCAAAATCTTGGGGGGCCAAGGCTCCCCACCCGTAAAGTAGATCCGCCCCTGGTACTGGATGAAACAAATTACAATGAATAAATAATTAAGAGCTAATATTAAACTAATAAATACTCACATGTTTTTATGAACTCGAATCAGATATACATTTAGAATTACATGTTGAGAATTATATTGAATTAATTAACAATTGTAGTTGTCGAATTGCTTATAAGTTCGGAATATATATCTTAGTCTCGGGATAATAAATAGGGGGTTATAACTTATAAGTTTTAGGATTTTGACAAAATTTTTATTAATACATACAAAAATATCCTAAACTTTTCTTTTATTTAACTGAAATAGGTAAACAGTTGAATATGATGGATTTTCAAATTGAGATAAATCAACGTATATACGTATTAGTATTTTTTATTTTTGTGCACTTTACTGAACTTATATATATGGATTGGTGACTAAATCTCAATATATTATTGTATTTAAAGGTGAAAATTAATAATAATTACCCCTTATCTAAAAGACGACTTGATTAGATTTTTTGTCTAAAACGAACGCCATTCTCTAGAAGATTTTTCTTTTGACCATTTTTTTTTTGTGGCCTAGAGGCCGCGTAATTAAATCCAAGAAACACGGTTGTTTGTACTTGGAATTTATGGACGATGGATGACATTGAACCAAAAAAATCATATAATTAATACGTTCTTGTCCTCAGGGCGGATCCAGGAATTTGGGTCAGGGGGCTAAGAACCCAAAATATCTACATATTTACTTTAATAATTGGCCATAACGATTTTTTTTCATATTTTGAAACCGGTCCATGATAGCATCATTTCAAATACTACTAAATATGTCTCTCTCTATAAAGACAACTAAACTATCATTTAGTCATTGATCGCTCATTCGGTTACAAAGTCGATTCTTTACTATCTTCATAGCCGAAAAAGCTCTCTCCACTGATGCAGTTGCAATAGGTAGAATAAGCGCCAATGTCACAAGTTTGTAAACCATCGAGAATGCGACATGTCTTTTAGTTGCAACCATCTTCTTAGCAAGATCACCAATCCCTTTCAAACTAGAAAAATCATCACTTGATCGAACATCCCTAATATAATTTTCAAGTTGATTGGGAAGAGCCGAGAGCTCAAGAAAGAAAAGTCATTTGGATAAAATTCGGCAAGACGAACAAGTGTTCCTTTGTCAAAAGCTTCAAAGTGATTGGATGAGTTCAAGCATGCAACACAAAGAAGCAACTCCGTGTTTACTTCATTGAAACGGTTATTCAACTCTTGCAATTGTCTATCTATCACCGAATTGAATCTCTCAACTTTGTAATGATGTTCGATAGTCACTTGTTCAATCCTACGCTTTGGCATTCCATATGGAACATAAACATTACTCATTGAAGGAACTTCAATTTCATGTTTAGAACAAAAAGAAGTAACATCCTCCAACAAAGTTTTCCATCCATCATCTCTTGTCTCTTGAAGACGATCTTTAGTTAATCTGACTAATTTCATAGCATTCACTATATCTTGATCTTTTCTTTGTAAAGTTTGAGACAAGTCATTAGTGATCCCCAATATCGACGCCATCAAATGTAAATTGAAGACAAAGGACAATGATTGCAATATTATTGGGGCTTACAATTGGAAGAGTAAGTTATTGTTAAAGTGGGTATATTAATTGGACTTGAAATTATATTTGTGCTATTGGGCTAATATATTAAATTTTTTGTTAAAAAAAAAATTACAACACATATACGTCCTTGCCCCTATGTGGATCCGCCAGTGCTTGTCCTACCGAATTGAATCCGAAGTTTCGGTACGTACCGTTTACCGAATCGAAATTTCGGTTCTATAAATGGTACGTGCCCAAATACCGATCCAGCATCACTTTCGGTTTTCGGTAATACCGGTCGGTTTACCGAACCGAACCGATATACCCATTTTTGTTCTATCTTACATTCCTAATCCTAATTGAATAGAGTGAATTGCACACAGCCTTCTGCCCTTCTTCTCTCTTTTACGGGAAACAAAAGCCCTAACTCCAAAATGAATCCTAGCCACCACCCACCCACCCACGCCGCGCCGCCGCACAGCTATCACGGGAAAGAACCCACGCCGCTCTCAAAGAAGCCCTATAAAATTCAAGGTAGACTTAACTTTGTCCAATTTTACTTTCCTTGACAAATAACCATAAAATTGATAATTATTGCATTTGACGTCCTATTTTATGGTTGGGAGACAATAAAAAAAAAACCCCAATTTTCAGAAAATTTGAAGGCCCATTATTATTTCGGTTTTTTTGTACCGAATCGGTAAATTATCGAACCGAATCGAAATTTTTTATTTGACAAACGGTACGAGTTTTTAGATTACCGAAAGTTTCGATTTACCGTAAACTGATTCGGTTCGGTTCGGTTCGGTTTTACCAATTGCACAACCTTAGGTTTAAGCTTAACGCTTGAAAATTTAAAATATCTAATTTCTTGTTTGCATTTTTGTAATTAAATTTCTGAAACTTTAGACCCTAGAATTATATATTGGGTGCACTCAGACCCCTGAGATTTACTTATATTACACTACATAGTTTCAGAAACTAAAAGGACATCCCCTGTGGTTTAACAAGTATTACAAGGACATTCCCTACCACTTGTAAAAATGGTTACAAAAAAATCATGTAAGGGGCGTCCTTGTAATTTTTGAAATTCAGGGGGTTCCTTGTAATATAACTAAACCTCATGAAATCTGAGTGTAAATCGCCCTTATATATTCTTAGGCAAATGTGTACTACTGTGGTGCAAAATGTCCATTTTTCTTAAACTGTGAATAGATCGTTACGTTATATAATGAAAATCTATACAAATCTATCACGTTGGTATCAAAGTACAAATATAAATTAGTTATGAAAATTAATAGAGTATTAAATAAATAAATGACCACACTTAGGGCTGTCAATGGGTCGGATTCTGGTCGGATCAGGCCCGTCCAGATCCGGCTCCATTTATATCGGATCAAATCCTGTTGGATTCGGATCTTGCTCGGATCTAGATTTTTTTAATCCAACGGATCTTGGTCGGATTTGGCCAGATATCGGATATTTTTCGGATCTAATAAATAGTATTTAAAAAGTTAAATTAATATTTTTTTCCTAAAACGAGTTTATTATCTTTTCAATTTTATTTAATTTTAGCTCACATTTTCAAAGTTTCTTTACTATATTCATATTTCTAGAATGAATATATTGGTTTAAATAAATTTATAAATGAATTATAAATTACTATCTTCTTAAATTGACGTTGAAATATTATTAATGATACTTATTTTTATAAATCATTTTTTATATATTTCTTTCTTTTTGTTTGTTGTCGGATACGGATCTTTAACGGATCGGATCGACCTAAATTCATATTCACTCCATGAGTTTCGAATTTCGGATCTTTATAATCGGATCAGGTCCATCGAATCTCTAATTGAACAATTATCCTAATAAATCGAACCGAATTCGGACGGATCCGGATTGAAATCCGCCCCATTGACAGCCCTAACCACACTAACGGAGTTGAACCGGGCCAATATGCTACTGGCTTATCCGCCCAAATTGCCCTATTGCCAATGTGAAAATGTTAATTGTTCAAGGGCCCACAACTAATGTTTAGGTACAAAATTGGCCCATTACACAACTTCGAAATTGAAAACTGGTCCAAAAGCTACTGTTTGACAACATAAGCTCATCTAATAATTAATGGTTACTTGGTCTTTTTCTTAATCATGAGTGAAATTTGAAATTTCAAGCTTTTAGTCCTGATTTCTAATTCCCAGGTGCACCCTTTAGTTGGGGCGGCCCATTCATACATTTGTATTTGTTTATAATTGGGCCCAATTTTAATCTTGAAAGAAATTGGTGCTCCGAATTCATGGTTCAATTTTTATTTTCCCCCGTTTCTTCACTCATTTTTTTTTAAAGAAAACTAATCTGATAAAGATTTTATTAATGATCAACATTGTCAATTATAAAATCAGAAATGAAGGCGGGAAGTTCCAATAAAGGCGAGGAGATAGTAAGGTGGTGTTTTCAATAAATTATTGGTTTAGCTTTTTGTAGAAGTTAGAAGCTGCATCCAACATACTTCTACTTTTTGGATTTTTTTAAAGATAATTTTTTGCATAAGTGATTTTAAAAGTGGTTGAAAACATTCACTTTCAGTTTATTTTTTTGAAAAAGCAAAAAATCAGTTTTAAAAAGTGGTTGAAAACACCACCTAAATGCAACTACTAGCTAAGATATGCGCTACTGAATTGTTATCTCTCAATACATGGGAACAAGTAAATGATATAAAGTTAGAGATCACACGCTTGATATTGTCTAGAATAGGGCCTATGCTGCTCTTATAAGAGTGTGGCGAACAAATTACTTCAACGACTAACTTGCAATCTCCTTCTAGCTCCTCATGCTCCCGATCGTGAGCTTACCCAAATTCGACCCCCCTCGTTGCCGCAAAAGCTTCGACCACTTTCGACTGGAGTGGGAGATCCATGACCTAAACCATCCAAGCAACACATAATCCTTGAGAATTTTGTGCCATACTTCCAAAACCACAACGCTTACTCGGAATATATATCCAAAGCCGCATCTACATTGATTCAACAAACTGATCTTGAGGCGGCATCCAACGAGAGGGATCACCATCTGGAGGCAACGAAGTCGGAAACGAGGCAGCGAAGACAGGATCAAAAAATATTTGTGGTACAGTTTCAAACATCTATTGAACTAACTTTTGAAAATTGGTTTAATGAAATTTTAGTTCATATTTTATTTGACTATGTTTAAAGAACATATATCACTCAAAAAAAATGTTAAAAGAACATATGCAACTTACGTGTATTGCCTAATTTATTATACTTATTATGACATTAATTATTTGATTCCGGCCGGTAGCAAATTTCGTACATAACAATATTCTGAGAGCACTAATATGTATTTCTCCAAACAGTCTAATATCATATTTATAAGAAATATGTACATAACAATATTCTGAGAGCACTAATATTTGTAAATCCATTTTGGGTCAGTGCCAATGTGCCATTGCACAAAACTACAAACACGAATTTGGAAGTTACACTGCGATTTTTTGTTTAGCTATAATAATGTTATAAAGATACGAGAAAATCATCTTGCGATTTTTGTTTCCTCGGTTGGAAATGTGTCGAAGCTCAGCGCTAAGGCCAAGGTTACTCTTTTACTGTTGTGACAAGAATTTCATATTTAATAGCTCAGTCTCAGTGAGGGTGTTTTTAGCAAATACCGACTTTAGGATGACTCTAATATTTAGTTGCTTAGTTTTAGCAAATATTCAGTGAGGGTTCTCATTTTCGTACTATATTGTATAGTTTGTATTTCTGCAAAGATGTGTTACTGCTCTTGTTACCTAGTTTTTTCTGTTAAAAACTCATGTTGTTTGATCTTCTACTGTATGTTCTTTTGTCGTAATTTTTCACATTCACTAAGCAAATACAAGAAATCAATCTGCTGCTTGGTAAAATATGCAAGAAAAAACATGCTCAATACATTGCGCAACAGTCATTTCCGTAGATGGTAATCTCTTCTTATGCAATAGAGGTGAGGATCAATCATATAACCAATAATAAAAATAAGGCATTCATTATATTTAACGGATATATGCAATAGTCATACATGGATGGATTTACTGAGAAAAACTTTCAAAAAGGTTTATATATATATATATATATATATATATATATATATATATATATATATATATATATATATATATATATATATATATATATATATATATATATATGAGTACTCTATTATATGGGATCGGACGTTATTTAATTAAGTTTTCAGTTTTATGGGAATTGTATAATTGTTAAGTGCATTGAGGTTTAGGCTTAAAAGTTGGATCTGTCTAGGTTTATTGTATCTGCCAGCTTGTTACTTAGATAATAAAATTGTCCACGATTTTTTATTGGGAAAATCAACTCTCTAAATACATTCACATATTCAAATCCACAAAATCTCAAAATAAAAAAGAAAAACAATTCTGTAGATACATTCACATTTTCAAATCCACTGTGTGTTTTTTTTTTTTTAATCAAAACTCAGAACCTTAAAAGTTAAAACTATAGAAACAAACCATAGAAACTCCCCTTTCCAAATTTTAAGCATATTTGATGTAAGTAGTTTTCATCTTTCCAGCAAGAATCTTTCTCAATACACTTGATTTTTCATTACATTTCTCCTGGTCCCCAAGTTTGGCTTTCTCTTCTTCAGCTTTCCCTCCAGTACCATCATTGTTGGTACAATTTTTAAGAACAGGCGAAACACCATCATGACAAGCATTGGTTTCCTCAGAGGGCTTTTGTACCTCGAGCTTGCCATCAATTTTGGTTTCGGCTTCCTCAGAGGGCTTTTGTACCTCGAGCTTGCCATCAATTTTGGTTTCGGCTTCCTCAGAGGGTTGTTGTGCTTCGAGCTTGCCATCGATTTTGGTTTCAGCTTCTGATAAAGTATCCTCCTTATCTGTGGCAATCGACAATAACAATAATTAACAAAAACTAAGAACATTGATTGTAGTTTTACTCATACAAATCCGTGAAATTCGAATACCTGTTGAGTCCATTTGCACTTTAGTTATAAAGCGATGAGCAGCAAGAGGTTTTTGCAACATGTTCACACCCGGGAACGCTAGCAAATTCATGTGCTTCATTTCCTGTTTTGTTGAAACTTGGAGCGGAGAAAAACCAAAAAATTTGGTCCATGTTTCATAATGTTCAGATATTGCCGGTATTATTAGTTTCTCAACACCAAGTGAACCGAGAACCTAAAAATAAACATTTTTTCTTTTTTGAGACTACATATAAAATGATGTAATGAATACATTGTATAAGATGCAAAACAGATTTGATCAAAGAAAGAGACAAGTTACCATTTCAGTTGCAGCAAAAAGTCGGTTGAACATCCCTTGACGACGATACTTAAATCGAGTTCCAACAAAAGGTATCTCTGCTAATTGACTCCCATGTATTCTGTTATTCAAAAACAAAAAAAAAAATTGTTGAATAAAAGTATGAAAATCGGTCTTGGTCTTAAACCTTTTATCATGTGTGGAGATATAGGTCTACTGCATATGCTCAACACTAAAATTCTATATCCATAACTTTTAATACATATTATTATATCTAGAATACAATCACATGTAAATTATATACCTTATAGATGCTGCTGAGATAAGTTCATCACCCTTCTCTAGGATTATAGTAAAAAATCCAGCGAAGTTCAATCGTTTTAGATTTGACCTACAAACAGCAACAACAACAAAAATATTGAACGATCCACCTTTTAATTAATTTAAGTAAATTTAATTTAGATATTGAAAACGATCTTTTAATCTTTACTATAAAAAACATATTACAGCTCAAGAAAGAGGTCAATTTTATTTACAACAAAACTCTATACATAATGGGGCCGTTTGGTAGGACCTAATAGGGGGTATTAGGTCATATTATATGAGTTAATATGGGCTAATACATCGTTTGGTGGCATTGCTCTAATACCGGGTCAAATGGATTAAATCCTTACGACCCGGTATTAAGACTAGATTATAATCCACCCACTCATGGGTGGATTAGTTAATCCGGGTGAATATGTATAAGGTAAAATATCACTAATAACCTAAAATTTGCATATTTTCCTTTTAACATATCATAAATTATTCTCAAATCTCTAAAATGGAAACATATTATACATAAATAAATCACAAATTAAAATTTATATAAATTCACAATTAACATGGAAGCATTCAATCAAGTCTACCAAACATATTTTTAATATGGCCTTCAATCCGGCTTCAACCTAATACACCTTAATCCCATACACCCTAACAAACGGCCCCAATAAGTATCACAGAACATTAATTAATAAAAGTCCCCAGTTGAATAAGCTTTTATGTTTCATATTTATTTATGGTCATTATCAACCTTCATTTAAGTTTTCAACAATAGATTTTAAAAGTCTCATCCATTTCATAAGTCATAATATCAAGATATTAACTATTAAACAAAATTCAGGTGCAAAGTGCTTACCCGCGGTTATAAACCACACTGTGAATCATATTAGTTCCACTCTGTTCATCGATGATAGGTTCGAAACATTCGTCCATAACAGTGAAAGCAACAGCTAACTTGGAATTGCTTTCAACCTTTGAGTAGTCACTCTTATGCTGAAGAACTGTATAGAAGAATCCTCCTTCTAATTCATGTCTAACCCCAAGAAGAACATGTAGCTGCTGAAAAATCTATAGACGAAAGATAATAGACATATCAAGAGTTAAAATAATTAAAAAGGTTACATGCTAAAGAAACATTTTAGAGGCTACAAACATATGATTAAAAAGATTTCAGGTGTATTGATATTCAACAAGTATTCTACATGGTAAATCCCACATGAACATGAAGAAATAAATGATACTCCTATATATTTCTTGAAGGAAACTTCACTAATCGAATAGTTTCATGCATTGTATAGTTAGGTAAATACCTTTAGGCATTTATTCCCACAAAAAGATGGATTATTGTAATAATCTTCGGCAACCTTCTCTTTAACGCAATTTGTATGAACTGCAGAAAAAGTAATAATATTTGTAAATTATCTGTGCAACACTAATTATTATATGTGATTTATATCAAACGAGATCATAAACGGGATCATCTAAACAAGAGGAAGGCAAACATTTAAGCTCACATTTTTCCTCACACAAACAACAAATGGAGAATTCAGCACTTCCATTAGCCATTCCACAGAATTTGCATGAACAATAATCACAGTGCCAATCTCCAGAAGGAATCTGCGTATGAGTACATTGTTTAGTTCAGTTAAAATCTGAAAGAGTATTTTTCTCTCAATATAAATCTATGGAACAGTGTAGTCATTTCATTTTATTTAAACCAATGTAATCTGAAAAATATTTCTGTATATTACACGAATATGGAAAAAAAATTAGCACTTTTGAGGAAAATTATAGACTATAAAGAATACATGTGAGTGTTATAAAGCTGGTTTCTGTATTCTGGGTTACGACAAAAGTTAGGAAAAGTAAATCGAGAAGCTACAACAAGGCATAATTTATAACATCGAACGTGGTTCTTAAAATGAAATACTTAAGTAGTTAGAAACTTAAGGTGTTGACGGACGTTAAATGTAAAATTACCCGTACGATCAAGTACCGTTGTTTTCCATGCATATTTCTAAAACGGTATTTAAAAGTTCATAAAAAAGACAAAAGAGTCTCAATGTGAATCTAATAGAGTATAGTCCTTCCATTTTTAACCATGTATTATGAGAATCATTTAAATCATGACATAGAAAATTTCGGTACGTAAACATATGTGGCATCTTAATTTTCAACAACCACATGAGTGTTATAACAAATAGCACTTTTGAGGAAACTACATGCTATAAACAATTCAAGTTATACGACAAAAATTATTAAAAGCAAATCTAGAAGTTGTGACAATGTATATAAAATCAATTATGGCTATTAAAAGGAAATACTAAAGTAGATATAAACATAAGTTGTTGACGGAAAATAATTGTACGATCAAGTATTGATGTCCATGCAGATATTTAAAGAGGTATGTAAAAAATAAGTCAACTAAGTATGAAAAGGGGATAAGGCTACATACATCAATGTGCAAACAACCATGATGGAAGCTCGAGGGACAACTATCACACAAGACCAAGTCACCGCCATCACCACATATGCTGCATATATCATCATTATGGTCATCACCATTCACATCCACATGAACGAATCCAATGTTATCACTCTCCACGTGTTTTTTCCATGAACTTATGAGGCATTGCAAAAGAGAATCTCCAGAATCCAGATGTATATGATGATATGGATTTCCTCGTGTACTTTGAGCATGAGACTCAAAGTCCTGAATTGAATGTGTTACATTACAACAGTAACAACATATTCCATCCACGGTTATTTTCCCTTCAAGCATCTCATACTTCACATTCGCACCAAGAGAAATAGTCCCCATATCAATCATCCATGTTAGCAGAGAGCGTTTCCCCTTGTATAACTCATATCCATCACTATTTCTACTTCCACGAACCAATAGACCTCTGGTATTAAGTTTCGCCCCATTTTTATAGTCATTGTTACATGTAACTTTGACTTTGGGTGGCCTCCCTCGCCTTTTCTTTCTCAGAGATATGTTCTCCATAACCTCTACCTCGATCACTTGCTTTTGTCCATCAGTGACCTTAATTTCTTTGTCTATGACAATCGATGAGGAAACTCCACATTCAACTTGCACCTTGGGGGGCCTCCCTCGCTTACCTTTCATTTTCGTTATTTTCGGTGCTATGGGCACCTCACTTTCATGCTGATCATTAAAATAGTCAGCCTTTTTGGGCCTCCCCCGCCTACGCTTCATTTCTGGAGCTACGAGCACCTCAGTTTCATGAGTTGAATTTTCAACCCTTTTTCTTTTTCTTTGAACTTGTTTTTTATTCTGATTATTCAACTCCCTCCCAACTTTCATCTTAATCTATACACACAAATTAAAATCCTGTCCAAATTTGATAAGTAAACAACAAAAATTCAATCTTGAAACAAAATCACAAAATCAATGCAAAGAAAATGAAGAATTGAGATATGTCTTACCAATGCGAAACAGATGTGTGCCTGAAGAAGAACCCAAACAAATTAAATCCTGCAAAATTAGATAAGTAAACAAGAAAAATTCGATCTTGAAACAAAATCACAAAATCAACGCAGAAAAAATGAAGAATTGAGATATATCTTACCAATTCAAAATAGAGGTGTACCTGATGAAGAACACTATCAAATTAAATCCTGCTAAATAGATAAGTAAACAAGTAAACAATAAATATTCAATCTTGGAACAAAATCACAAAATCAATGAAGAAAAAATGAAGTCTTGAGATATGTCTTACCAATGCGAAACAGAGTTATGCCCGAGAAGAGCACAAAATCAATTGTATATATTACTGTAAGGATAGATTTTTAAGGTTGGTACCAAATTTGGATGAGGATGGATTATCCACATTTATTACTGTAATTTGGATTCTAATAAGGAAAATTTTTCTCAATTATTACATTTACAATTTTAAATTTCGCAATAAGTTGACAATTTTGATGTTGTCTTTATCCACATGGAGGGTTTTAGATAGGGATTTTATTGTCATTGCGAAGGATTTGGGGGATTTTCAATTCAGTTGCGGTAGTATATAGTCCAAAATATGAGTCCATTGCTTTTTCTACTTTTTCGCTTAATCTGATTTTTTGCTTTTTCTGCTTTTTTGCTTTTTCTGCTGTTCTGCTTTTTCTGCTTTTTTGCTTTTTCTGCTGTTCTGCTTTTTCCGCTATTTTGTTTTTGTTGCTTTGCTTTTTCCCCATTTTGGCGTGAGTTTTGTTTTTGACAACTGTTGAGAGAAGTAGCTCATCAGAATAAAAAGAATAAAATGTATTTAATGAATTTTAGTATAAAAACTCGTTTCTTGAGTTATTTGCATATCATATTACTATATCAGGATGGATTAATCCTTCTATCATTTGATTAGTCATTGAACCTTATGAGTTTTAGTAATTTAAAAATATCGTGAATAAAATACGACAATTCTCCTAAATATCCATTTATCCTCCTACTAAAGACGTGCATAAAATATCAGACAAATGTTTCTGAGTAATTAATGCATGGTTTGTATCTCAGAAAGAAAAAAGTAATATAAAATGCATGATTTAATATTTCATGTTAAGGGTATGTTTTGATCAACTTAATATTGTAAATATTTCAAAAATACAAGGAAAATAATGAAAAAATTATTAAATTAAAACAAAAATGAGAGTTTGAAATCAATATAAAGAATTTCAAAGCTACACTTTTTCTTCATACCTGTTTATTAAAAGATTGGTACGTTTTTATTTTTTCTGAAGAAAACGACGAGAATTTAAATCCATGTATGATTGTACTGGTCCATTTGTCCATATAAACCCTAGAATAATAATTCTACTTCTACGCTGGAATCTCATTAATAGATGTTAGATGGGCAAAAACGGAGGAACATGGAGTTCGTGCAGTGACATAACTAGTAAATAGTTTTGACCTGTGTCACTTAATATTGTAAATATTCTAGGGTATGTTTTGATCAACTTAATATTGTAAATATTTCAAAAATAAAAGGAAAATTATGAAAAAATTATTAAAACAAAAATGAGAGTTTGAAATCGATATAAAGAATTTCAAAGCTACACTTTTTCTTCATACCTGTTTATTAAAAGATTGGTACGTTTTTATTTTTTCTGAAGAAAACGACGAGAATTTAAATCAATGTATGATTGTACTGGTCCATTTGTCCATATAAAACCTAGAATAATAATTCTACTTCTACGTTGGAATCTCATTAATAGATGTTAGATGGGCAAAAATGGAGGAACATGGAGTTCATGCAATGACATAACCAGTAAATAGTTTTGACCTGTGTTACTTTAAAATTAGAAACCACATTAAAATTCATATATAGATGAAAAAAAACAACTAGAAATACATTGATTTCATGTGTTTTCATCCCGTTCATTAATATTTTGTCGGTTTCATCAATTGTCATCAATTACCTATTTTTCATCGATTTTACTAGTTTTTCATAAGAAGAATTTCATAAAAAAATCGAAATTATGCAGGTTTTGATATTCTTTAGATTTTGCTTTTCTAGCGAATGAAAAATTTGGAACTGAGCTAAGTCGTAGGCTTTTTTTTGTTCATTCATAGAGAAAATGTGGTTTTGTTTTTATTCTTTGGTTGGGGTCAGGGATGATATTTAAGAAAATTATATATGTATATATATATATATATATATATATTTGTTTTTATCTTTTTTAGAGGATTGTTTGTACCTTATTTTGTAAGAACATCTCCAACAGTGTCATATGTAAGTGGTAATATATATTAAATGTGAACAATGTTGTAGCTACTCAGTTTTATCTATCCAATCAAGCAGTTATCATCTAAAAATTTTAGAATTATCATATTTTATTCATTCCAATATTAAATTATATATAAATGACATTATAAATATTGTTTTATAATATTTTTACATGTAAAATATAAATAATAAATAATAATCTTATTTTTTTCTTCTGGTTCATTTTTATGTGTTATAGGAGAAAAATATTAAAACTATAAAAGTTGATGTAATAGATAATTTATAAATTTTAAGGAGATAAATATAATAAGGATTTAATTAAATCTATATCTCCTTCATTTATTTTGGTTAAAGGAAAGGAAAAGTAATTTTTATTTTTCAACATAGTATTTGGGGTAGAAGGAAAGGAAATTGCAGATTCTTTTCCTTTCATGTAGCGTAGAAAATATTTTCGACCGAAATAAATTTTTTACTTAGTGTCTTGATATGGTACATGAAGACCTTCTTTTAGCTTTTCTTTTTTCATCACCAAGTGCACTTATAATGTTCCCGATCGAGCTAGCGCAAGAAGGCCCTTGTTAATGTGAACGCATAAACCAAATGTAATCTAACAGAAGCATATACCAAATAAAATATAGTTAGTCAATATATGTTGTATTATTCACATTCCTTAAAATGGAAACCATCAGAACCTGTTCTCTGATCCAACAATGTTACCGGGTCACTTGGTGCCCAAGTGACAAGTAGTATTGTCGCCGGGTCAATTAAGCGGCATTATATAATTTTCAGATTTAATCAATATTTTGTCTGGTCTATATTAAAGTATTCTTTGGTTTGTTAATATTATTTATAAAATTAAGTTAGTTAAATGAAAATCTAATATAGTTAGTAAACTATCTAAATTAGTCCGCACATGTTTTATTCGAGTTAATTTTGGAATTGGGCGACATTGACTAAAATTGTCAGTAAATTTGAAAATATGGGGTTATTTTAACAATCTGAAATATTAGGGGTATAATTGTGAGTCAACATAAATAATGGTATCAATTTTGCAATAAAATTGAACTGTCACGTCATCATTTACATCAATTTTTAACAGGGATATTAAAAGAGATTAATTTTTTAAATTATGGTACCAAATGTGTCGATCTTCATTTTTATAGTAAACTAACAATTAAAAGTTGATGCCTTATATATACATGGGTGGAACGAAAAAAATTGACAACATATTAAACTAACAATTAAGTTAAACATTAATTATATATGATTTAATTACCTATATATGATTTGAAAAAAGGTATTTTATTTTTCTGTGAAAAATTTAAAAGGACCAGTTTACCTTTTTCATTGAAGATTGTAATCCATTCTCTTGAAATGAGGGATAAACTAAAACATATAAAATAATACAGGATGTAAACTGATTACTATAAATTAGCACAAGGGAGATAAATTGCTTCATTATTTTCAACTATAAAGTAAGTATATACATATAAAAGAGGGTATTTTTGTCAAATCATATATTCTTAAGGTTTAAACATATTAATAAGACGGGTAAATACCATTTTTGGTCCCTCTTATCATTAACTTTTTACAGAGTGGTCCATCTTATATTTTTTTTCCCACTTTAGTCCCTACTATGAATTATTTGTTTCACTTTAGTCCCTACTATGAATTATGTGTTTCACTTTAGTCCTTATCAGGTGGTTCCGATAACACGTGACATGCATATGAATATATTTTAGGGCATTTTCGTCCGTTCACTATTGAGACTATTTGAGATATTGTTTAATTGGTGAGCAATTTTGGTGTTTGAAAAAGATTTTAGGAAAAAACTTTAGGTTGGAACGAAACGTAGGATTAAATTGGATGGGAATGAAAGCCTAGTTTGGAAGAGATTATATATTTAGTTTTTTTTAAATAATTAGAAAGACGAAAATATCCCTGTTAGTTCACTTGAAATGTTAAAATTGCCCTCATTAGCATATCACATGTTTTCGAAATCGCCTTGGACCACTTGAAAAGGACTAAAGTGAAACAAATAATTCATAGTAGGGACTAAAGTGGCAAAAAAATATAAGAGGGACCACTCTGTAAAAATTTAATAATAAGAGGGACCAAAAATGGTGTTTACCCTAATAAGACAGTGTGAATCTTTTATAAGAATATAGTGAGGTAAAATGGATTCGTTTAAATCACGAGAAAGTAAATTTAAAATTATTAATAGCAACTTTAATTATATGTCTTGAACTACTATTCAAGGCTGCTAGCCAGTGTTGTTAAAACCGGACCGGACCGGCCGGTCCGACCGGTTCGACCGCGAACCGGAAGCTGGTCCGGTCCGGTTAATTGGCTGGTTTTAACGGTTCGACCAGCTGTTCGTCCGGTTCGACCAGTAAAACCACTAAACCAGTAGGCTCACCGGTTCGCTCTCCGGTCCGATTTTAAAAACATTGCTGCTAGCACCTCTACCAGGGCCATAAATGTCATACATAGCTCTACCGAAGTAGATTTTGAGAAAATTATTACTTAATGTTATACTATCACTTAAAAAAATGATTTTAAGTGATAATTTTAATTTTTTTCAACTATTTATATATATTTTGTGATAATAACTATATTGTTGCTAAAATGATTTTTATAAATATATCAATGACAAAATTATAAACAAACTTGATATTTAGTGATACATCAAAAATAACAATCAACGTCCTCTTTCTCCAACTCCTCGTTTCTCCTCCGCAACAAAGCAACGTCCTCCTCGGAGTTTTTATGCGATGCGGAGGAGGGAATGGCGTAGCTCGGAGCCATTGACTATTCTCTGGGACCAAAAATACAAAATAAATTATACTATTATTTATATTTATGAGATTAGAAAATGATGAATTGTGTATGGTGTCTTCTTGAATATTTTGATTTTATGGGAGTAATAAATGTTGGGTGTGTTGAGGTTTTTATAGAGTAACAAAAATTGGATGTGTCTAGGTTCAATGTATCTGCTTGCTTTTTGGATATGATTTATTATTGCTCACTTTTTCTTGTTTTGGTTTCGAAGACGTCATATTGGGAGGTCTTAATTTGACTTTTTCTAATTTGAAAAAAATAAAAATAAAAACATTTTGGTTTCAGACTAAAATTAGGAGAAAAGTGTAGAAGTAATAATGTCGTGTATGTAGACGTATTTCCAGCCAATATTATTTTTCTGCAGTATATTGTTTATGTAACGTCATCGAATGCGTTGACAGCCGGCTGTGACGTTTCAGCTACTTTGAGTAAATTTATAAAATTGGCCCTAAAATATTTATTAATTATTAAAAGTCCAATATATACCCGCTAACGTATAATCTCGATAAAACCTTAATTTTTTTTTTTTTTTTTTTGATAACCCAGGTGTACAAGCTTACACTTGACTAATCCTGGACCCTCAGAACCCTTGCCCTAGAACCCTGAAGGATGTAAATCGCAGGATGTGCCTCCACCAAGCCCCGGGTTCCCACCATACTGCTGTACACTCTGCGCACAAAGGGGTCTTCACCACAAATGACCCTTAGATAGACCCATAGAAATGCTTCCATCCAAGTTCCAAATGGGATTCGAACCCCCACCCTTGCCGCTGGAGCAAGTCGATAAAACCTTAATTCATTGTAGTAATTTTGTCAAAAGAGGGAACTTCATCATTAATTCACAATGTTCACATATCAAACCTAATTTTGGAAGTCAAGTAATTTCTTGTGATCTATTCTGCTACTTAGCGTAGAAATATGCAAATAATGTTTTAGTTAAAATTTATCTTATATTGAAGGTGTAAACCAGTCGAGTATATTTGGGGAATATATTTTTAATATTAATAAATTTTATATTAAATTTGTAGATATTGTTGTTGGGCAAAATTGATTCACAACTTACGGTTGCTGCAAAGTTTGTCTTATTAATATTCGAGTTGATATCATAAGTCACTAAATTGAAGCAAATTTAAGAGTCTTTCGACCTAACTGAGAGACTGAGGTTCACTTGGGGGTTGATGAAAATGTAATTAAAGAATTTTGATTATGTTTTAAGAAGAAATGAATAAACCCATGCAAAATAGCAATTAGGAAGCCTCGAAAAGATCTAACTCAAATTTTGCACGGGTCATGTGTCGCCAACATGACCCATATTAGTTTTTTTCTTTTTTCTTTAAGTCATGGTCAAAATTCTTTAATTAAAGGTGTCTGCAAGTGAAATTTACTCTCTCAAATGGGCCGAAAAAGTCCCAATTTTGCTTCAATTTAGTGACTTAAGCGATAGGGGTGTAATCGAACTGAGTAGTGTCGAACGATACAATATTCAAGCTTGGTTTGAATTTTATCGAGCTTAAAATATTGTATTTGAGCTTATTTTGATTGTTAAACGAGTTGAGCTCAAACGAGCTTTTATCAAACAAGCACGAGCCAAGTATCGAGTAGTTTGATATTTTACACGCATTTTATCAATTTTTAGCTTATCGAGTCGAGCTCAAGCAGAGCTTTAAAAGTTATCAAATAGAAAATAATGTTCAAACTTATTTGATTAATGTGATGAACCGAGCTCAAATGAGCTTTTATCAAAGGAGCTCGAGTCGAGTATCGAATAACTTTTATTGATTTAAGCCCTACTAAGGGTAAAAGGGTCAGCGCGAATAACTTATGAACAAACTTACTAATGGGTGAGTTTGGCCCTGATTATAAAAATTACTTCTGTTCAATCGTGATTTTCATGGTGTTTGGCCCCCAAGATCATAATCACTTTTGGGATCTCGATAAGCAAAAAGTCAACTTATTTTAGAAGCAACTAAAGTGTTACTTTTACAAAAGCTATTATACAGAAGCAATTATTCTATAATTAACTTATATCATAATCAATTATTACCATAATCAATTTTAGTAAAATTAATTCTCCTATAATTGCTTTTCGAATCGCTGGGCCAAACTCACCCTAACACTCATAAGTTATGGAAAACTTTAGGTAATTACAATATATTTTATATTTCTTCAAATATTAATAACGTATGTCATAAATAATATTTTATTACTTTCATATAGATAAAAATAAAAATAAATAATAAATATATGTATATTAGCTTCCACTAGGTTCTCTTGGATAGAGAATTTTTTCATGTATATCATGGTTTTATCTAAAACAGTACTATTTAACTACATTAATTCTCCTTAATTATCACGACCAGTGCTATCTTATCCTATTTTCATTAAAACTTTGACAATTGAGTACAACATTTGTTGTGATTTCTTGTTTTGTACATCGATTGATTGATTAAAGGTAACAATATTATCAGATTATGATGTAAGAAAATGAAATATGTAATTATTTCTCGCCCATTATTTTAAGCTATTGACTTAGGTTGTATCAAACTCAAAGATATATAATTGGTGGATTTATAATCTAATAAAAGAAAATTGATTGGGACTTGGGAGGCAAATCAATATAATCCGTACGTGGTTCAATTATTAGAGATTCAATAAGTAAAGTGATTAAATAAATTTATTGATATTAAAAAATGTGAAAGTCCGACAACGTTAGAGGAATCCAGTAAAAGTTAGAATATATTCGAAAATCTATCAAACAATGACTAGCAAAATATGAAAATGTCAAAAGAAAAGACTAGAATATATTGAAGAACTGGACTTTTCTGCATGGAATTTAACTTATAATATTAAAATGCAGTAGTATTCGTTAAAAAAAAATACGATAATTTAGAAAAGTAATAATGTTAATTCAAGTCCAACCTTTCAAATTCACACCCTATTTGGCGAAAGTAAGAATTTTATTACCTATCCGATCCTTCACGCGCTAATAAGTTGTTGTTTTCATAATTTACTATTTCTTACAGCTAGCTAGATTAATTGTCAAAAGAAGGCAAAGTAGTTCCCATTTGATTTACTTATTTATTTATTTATTTTTATTTATTGGCTTGGAGGAAGCATCTCCTTTTTATTTTATTATCTTAAATATTTTTTTAGGGAAATTTTATTATCTTGATTAATAAAAAGGACAATTTGCTTAAAGTATAATTTTTTTAGTGAATTTTTTCTTAAATTTTTTTTTATTGCATGTTTCCATAACATTATCGAAAAATTTAACTGATCAAAACATGTATTCGAAACAAAACTTTGATTCACGTAAAAGTTTTTATCATATATTCTAGCCAAAATACATGTACATAAATACCAAAGCTATTTCCAATGTAAAATCCCGAACAAATTAAGAAATTCCAGCCCAAGCCAAAGGGGAGTGACAAAGAATACATGAAAAAATGAAAAAAAATAAAATAAAAATTATGTCATACGGCTTCTATTTTTTTTTCCGTCAACATTAATGGGTTAAAAACATGCTCGATCATACTATAATATACATAGTATTCATAATTGGGAGTTGATGATGGGCAAAGTTTCTTGATGAAGTTTTTGTGCAAGAGAAATTTGTTCCGTCAACAAAGCTACACGGGATTTGTACTCTCTTACACGATCAACCGTCTCTACTTCAAAATCGTTGATCTGGCAAATCAGTCGCTCCTTTCCCTAGTCCACCACCCGGAGCCGCTTCCATGTCTTTACTAGCTCTTCTTTCGTTCTCTCCTCCTTTTCCAAGTTACTCTTCAACTCTTTCCCCAAATCCTCGTTTCTATTTTGCAAAATAATAAATTCTTGGTTTATTTTGGTACTTTTGGAGGGAACCATTTGTTTCTTGAAAGAAGACCAAAAATTGGAGAGGTATATATAGTTTAGTATTGGGAGTTAATTGTATAGAATTTTAAATGATAATTAGATAAGTGTTCTTTATAGAATATTATTAGGTGATGCATGGGAGGAAGAAAAATTGGTGTACACGTAACAAATTAATTAAAGTGATTTGGAGACCCGCGTAATATTCACCATTGATAAGAATTTGCTTACTTGATCAACCATTTTTCATATTTGTAAATTTATTTCAATATGATACACCATAGTTTTTTATAGTGAATTTAACAATGATTTACATAATAATATATTTTTTTATTAACAAAATGTACTGGACAGGGGCGTATCCAGGATTCTAGAGTCGAGGGGGTCAATTTTTATTATCATTAAAAAAAAATTGCATAAATAGATGAACACAAAATGTATTTTCACTATATTATAATTATACAACATGTTCATTAATATACTATAAAATAGTCTCAAATAAAATTAATATTATTTTCATTATGAACATATGAAATAATGAATAAACTAATATCACAATAAACTGGTATGATCATATTGATTTAAAATTTAAAAGTCATAATAGTTTAATTAATTGATTCATACTATTGATAGACATATCACTTAAATTCATAAAATATTGTAATTTAGATTTTAAAATAAACCAATAGGCATTCAAATAAACTAAATATATATACATGAATAGAATGAAAAAAAGAAAAAGAAAAAAAAATCAAAATCTTGGGGGCCAAGGCCCCCCACCCGTAAAGTAGATCCGTCCCTGGTACTGGATGAAACAAATTACAATGAATAAATAATTAAGAGCTAATATTAAACTAATAAATACTCACGTGTTTTTATGAACTCGAATCAGATATACATTTAGAATTACATGTTGAGAATTATATTGAATTAATTAACAATTGTAGTTTCGGAGTATATATTGCTTAGTCTCGGGATAATAAATAGGGGGTTATAACTTATAAGTTTTAGGATTTTGACAAAATTTATATTAATACATACAAAAATATCCTAAACTTTTCTTTTATTTAACTGAAATAGGTAAACAGTTGAATATGATAGATTTTCAAATTGAGATAAATCAACGTATATACGTATTAGTATTTTTTATTTTTGTGCACTTTACTGAACTTATATATATGGATTGGTGACTAAATTTCAATATATTATTGTATTTAAAGGTGAAAATTAATAATAATTACCCCTTATCTAAAAGACGACTTGATTAGATTTTGTGTCTAAAACGAACGCCATTCTCTAGAAGATTTTTCTTTTGACCATTTTTTCTTTTTGTGGCCTAGAGGCCGCGTAATTAAATCCAAGAAACACGGTTGTTTGTACTTGGAAGTTGGAATTTATGGACGATGGATGACATTGAACCAAAAAAATCATATAATTAATACGTCCTTGTCCTCAGGGCGGATCCAGGAATTTGGGTCAGGGGGCTAAACTTATACACAAAAAAAAAATCAAATAGTTAAACATAAAGTTTATATTATTCACATAAGAACCCAAAATATCTACATATTTACTTTAATAATTGGCCACAACGATTTTTTTTCATATTTTGAAACCGGTTCATGATAGCATCATTTGAAATACTACTAAATATGTCTCTCTCTATAAAGACAACTAAACTATCATTTAGTCATTGATCGCTCATTCGGTTACAAAGTCGATTTTTTACTATCTTCATAGCCGAAAAAGCTCTCTCCACTGATGCAGTTGCAACAGGTAGAATAAGCGCCAATGTCACAAGTTTGTAAACCATCGAGAATGCGACATGTCTTTTAGTTGCAACCATCTTCTTAGCAAGATCACCAATACCTTCCAAACTAGAAAAATCATCACTTGATCGAACATCCCTAATATAATTTTCAAGTTGATTGGGAAGAGCCGAGAGCTCAAGAAAGAAAAGTCATTTGGATAAAATTCGGCAAGACGAACAAGTTTTCCTTTGTCAAAAGCTTCAAAGTGATTGGATGGGTTTAAGCATGCAACACAAAGAAGCAACTCCGTGTTTACTTCATTGAAACGGTTGTTCAACTCTTGCAATTGTCTATCTATCACCGAATTGAATCTCTCAACTTTGTAATGATGTTCGATAGTCACTTGTTCAATCCTACGCTTTGGCATTCCATATGGAACATAAACATTACTTATTGAAGGAACTTCAATTTCATGTTTAGAACAAAAAGAAGTAACATCCTCCAACAAAGTTTTCCATCCATCATCTCTTGTCTCTTGAAGACGATCTTTAGCTAATCTGACTAATTTCATAGCATTCACTATATCTTGATCTTTTCTTTGTAAAGTTTAAGACAAGTCATTAGTGATCCCCAATATCGACGCCATCAAATGTAAATTGAAGACAAAGAAAAATGATTGCAATATTATTGGGGCTTACAATTGGAAGGGTAGGTTATTGTTAAAGTGGGTATATTAATTGGACTTGAAATTATATTTAGGCTATTGGGCTAATATATTAAATTTTTTGTTAAAAAAAAAATTACAACACATATACGTCCTTTCCCCTATGTGGATCCGCCAGTGCTTGTCCTACCGAATTGAATCCGAAGTTTCGGTACGTACCGTTTTCCGAACCGAATTTCGGTTCTATAAATGGTACGTGCCCAAATACCAATTCAGCATCACTTTCGGTTTTTGATAATACCGGTCGGTTTACCGAACCGAACCGATATACCAATTTTTTTTTATCTTACATTCCTAATCCTAATTGAATAGAGTGAATTGCACACAGCCTTCTGCCCTTCTTCTCTCTTTTACGGGAAACAAAAGCCCTAACTCCAAAATTAATCCTAGCCACCACCCACCCACCCATGCCGCGCCGCCGCACAGCTATCACGGGAAAGAACCCACGCCGCTCTCAAAGAAGCCCTATAAAATCCAAGGTAGACTTAACTTTGTCCAATTTTACTTTCCTTGACAAATAACCATAAAATTGATAATTATTGCATTTGACGTCCTATTTTATGGTTGGGAGACAATAAAAAAAAACCCCAAATTTCAGAAAATTTGAAGGCCCATTATTATTTCGGTTTTTTTGTACCGAATCGTTAAATTATCGAACCGAATCGAAATTTTTGATTTGACAAACGGTACGAGTTTTTAGATTACCGAAAGTTTCGATTTACCGTAAACTGGTTCGGTTCGGTTCGGTTCGGTTTTACCAATTGCACAACCCTAGGTTTAAGCTTAACGCTTGAAAATTTAAAATATCTAATTCTTGTTTGCATTTTTGTAATTAAATTTCTGAAACATTAGACCCTAGAATTATATATTGGGTGCACTCAGACCCCTGAGATTTACTTATATTACACTACATAGTTTCAGAAACTAAAAGGACATCCCCTGTGGTTTAACAAGTCTTACAAGGACATTCCCTACCACTTGTAAAAATGGTTACAAAAAAATCATGTAAGGGGCGTCCTTGTAATTTTTGAAATTCAGGGGGTTCCTTGTAATATAACTAAACCTCAGGAAATCTGAGTGTAAATCGCCCTTATATATTCTTAGGCAAAATGTGTACTACTGTGGTGCAAAATGTCCATTTTTCTTAAACTGTGAATAGATCGTTACGTTATATAATGAAAATCTATACAAATCTATCACGATGGTATCAAAGTACAAATATAAATTAGTTATGAAAATTAATAGAGTATTAAATAAATAAAGAGATAATTGCATTTTTGGTACACAGCTATAGGTCAATTCCCACTTTTGGTACACAGCTTTATGTGTCCAACACATTTGGTACATCTCTTTAACAAAGTTCGACACATTTGGTACAACCGTTAAATAAATTGCAAAATCACCGTTAATTCCGTTAGTTCGACACATTTGGTACACCTCTTTTACAAAATTGACATGTGCGCGGCACATGGCTGCCCAAAAAAAAAAAATTAAACTTGATAAACTTTTATAAAAATTATCATATGTAATTATTATATTTATCATATCATATTTATATAATGATAAAAAAAGTATGTATTTATTATTTATATGACATGTAAAATATAATAAACTATATAATGTCATTTATAGTTTAATACTGGAAGAAGAATAAAATATAATAAACAAGTTTATCAAGTTTCAATTTTTAAAAATTATTTATAAAAATAGTTTATTATTTTTATAGTTTATAATTTATAAAAATTATTAAAAAAATATGTCTTTATTATTTATATGACATGTAAAATATAATAAACTATATAATTTCATTTATAGTTTAATATTGGAAGAAGAATAAAATATAATAAAAAAGTTTATCAAGTTTCAATTTTTAAAAATTATTTATAAAAATAGTTTATTATTTATAAAAATTATTAAAAATATGTCTTTATTATTTATATGACATGTAAAATATAATAAACTATATAATGTCATTTATAGTTTAATATTGGAAGAAGAATAAAATATAACAAATTTTTTTATCAAGTTTCAATTTTTAAAAATTATTTATAAACATTGTTTATTATTTTTATAGTTTATTATTTATAAAAATTATTAAAAAATGTGTATTTATTATTTATATGACATGTAAAATATAATAAACTATATAATGTCATTTATAGTTTAATATTGCAAGAAGAATAAAATATAATAAACAAGTTACTTTAATTTATCATATTTATAAAAATTATTAAAAAATATGTATTTATTATTTATATGACATGTAAAATATAATAAACTATAATGTCATTTATAGTTTAATATTGGAAGAAGAATAAAATATAATAAAAAAGTTTATCAAGTTTCAATTTTTTTTTTCTGGGCAGCCATGTGCCGCGCGCATGCCAATTTTGTAAAAGAGGTGTACCAAATGTGTCGAACTAACGGAGTTAACGGTGATTTTGCAATTTATTTATAGGTTGTACCAAATGTGTCGAACTTTGTTAAAGAGGTGTACCAAATGTGTTGAACACATAAAGCTGTGTACCAAAAGTGGGAATTGACCTATAGCTGTGTACCAAAAATGCAATTCTCTCAATAAATAAATGACCACACTTAGGGCTGTCAATGGGTCGGATTCTGGTCGGATCAGGCTCGTCCAGATCCGGCTCCATTTATATCGGATCGAATCCTGTCGAATTCGGATCTTGCTCGGATCTAGATTTTTTTAATCCAACGGATCTTGGTCGGATTTGGCCGGATATCGTATATTTTTCGGATCCAATAAATAGTATTTAAAAAGTTAAATTAATATTTTTTTCCTAAAACGAGTTTATTATCTTTTCAATTTTATTTAATTTTAGCTCACATTTTCAAAGTTTCTTTACTATATTCATATTTGTAGAATGAATATATTGGTTTAAATAAATTTATAAATGAATTATAAATTACTATCTTCTTAAATTGACGTTGAAATATTATTAATGATACTTATTTTTATAAATCATTTTGTATATATGTCTTTCTTTTTGTTTGTTGTCGGATACGGATCTTTAACGGATCGGATCGACCTAAATTCATATTCACTCCATGAGTTTCGAATTTCGGATCTTTATAATCGGATCAGGTCCATCGAATCTCTAATCGAACAATTATCCTAATAAATCGAACCGAATTCGGACGGATCCGGATTGAAATCCGCCCCATTGACAGCCCTAACCACACTAACGGAGTTGAACCGGGCCAACATGCTACTGGCTTATCGGCCCAAATCGCCCTATTGCCAATGTGAAAATGTTAATTGTTCAAGGGCCCACAACTAATGTTTAGGTACAAAATTGGCCCATTACACAACTTCGAAATTGAAAACTGGTCCAAAAGCTACTGTTTGACAACATAAGCTCATCTAATAATTAATGGTTACTTGGTCTTTTTCTTAATCATGAGTGAAATTTGAAATTTCAAGCTTTTAGTCCTGATTTCTAATTCCCAGGTGCACCCTTTAGTTGGGGCGGCCCATTCATACATTTGTATTTGTTTATAATTGGGCCCAATTTTAATCTTGAAGGAAATTGGTGCTCCGAATTCATGGTTCAATTTTTTTTCCCCCGTTTCTTCACTCATTTTTTTTTAAAGAAAACTAATCTGATAAAGATTTTATTAATGATCAATATTGTCAAGTATAAAATCAGAAATGAAGGCGGGAAGTTCCAATAAAGGCGAGGAGATAGTAAGGTGGTGTTTTCAATAAATTATTGGTTTAGCTTTTTATAGAAGTTAGAAGCTGCATCCAACATACTTCTACTTTTTGGATTTTTTTAAAGATAATTTTTTACATAAGTGATTTTAAAAGTGGTTGAAAACATTCACTTTCAGTTTTTTTTTGAAAAAGCAAAAAATCATTTTTTAAAAGTGGTTGAAAACACCACCTAAATGCAAGTACTAGCTAAGATATGCGCTACTGAATTGTTATCTCTCAATACATGGGAACAAGTAAATGATATAAAGTTAGAGATCAGACGCTTGATATTGTCTAGAATAGGGCCTATGCTGCTCTTATAAGAGTGCGGCGAACAAATTACTTCAACGACTAACTTGCAATCTCCTTCTAGCACATCATGCTCCCGATCGTGAGCTTACCCAAATTCGACCCCCCTCGTTGCCGCAAAAGCTTCGACCACTTTCGGCTGGAGTGGGAGATCCATGACCTAAACCATCCAAGCAACACATAATCCTTGAGAATTTTGTGCCATACTTCCAAAACCACAACGCTTACTCGGAATATTTACCCAAAGCCGCATCTACATTGATTCAACAAACTGATCTTGAGGCAGCATCCAACGAGAGGGATCACCATCTGGAGGCAACGAAGTCGGAAACGAGGCAGCGAAGACAGGATCAAAAAATATTTGTGGTACAGTTTCAAACATCTATTGAACTAACTTTTGAAAATTGGTTTAATGAAATTTTAGTTCATATTTTATTTGACTATGTTTAAAGAACATATATCACTCAAAAAAAATGTTAAAAGAACATATGCAACTTACGTGTATTGCCTAATTTATTATACGATGACATTAATTATTTGATTCCGGCCGGTAGCAAATTTCGTACATAACAATATTCTGGGAGCACTAATATGTATTTCTCCAAACAGTCTAATATCATATTTATAAGAAATATGTACGTAACAATATTCTGAGAGCACTAATATTTGTAAATCCATTTTGGGTCAGTGCCAATGTGCCATTGCACAAAACTACAAACACGAATTTGGAAGTTACACTGCGATTTTTTGTTTAGCTATAATAATGTTATAAAGATACGAGAAAATCATCTTGCGATTTTTGTTTCCTCGGTTGGAAATGTGTCGAAGCTCAGCGCTAAGGCCAAGGTTACTCTTTTACTGTTGTGACAAGAATTTCATATTTAATAGCTCAGTCTCAGTGAGGGTTTTTTAGCAAATATTCAGTGAGGGTTCTCATTTTCGTACTATATTGTGTAGTTTGTATTTCTGCAAAGATGTGTTACTGCTCTTGTTACCTAGTTTTTTCTGTTAAAAACTCATGTTGTTTGATCTTCTATTGTATCTTCTTTCGTCATAATTTTTCACATTCACTAAGCAAATACAAGAAATCAATATGCTGCTTGGTAAAATATGCAAGAAAAAACATGCTCAATACATTGCGCAACAGTCATTTCCGTAGATGGTAATCTCTTCTTATGCAATAGAGGTTTATATAACCAATAATCAAAATAAGGCATTCATTATATTGATATATGCAGTCATACATGGATGGATTTACTAAGAAAAACTTTCAAAAAGGTTTATATATATATATATATATATATATATATATATATATATATATATATATATATATATATATGAGTATTCTATTATATGGGATCGGACCTTGTTTAATTAAGTTTTCAATTTTATGGAAATTGTATAATTGTTAAGTGCATTGACGTTTAGGCTTAAAAGTTGGATCTGTCTAGGTTTATTGTATCTGCGAGCTTGTTTCTTAGATAATAAAATTGTCCACGATTTTTTATTGGGAAAATCAACTCTCTAAATACATTCACATATTCAAATCCACAAAATCTCAAAATAAAGAAGAAAAACAATTATTTAGATACACTCACATTTTCAAATCCACTGTGTGTTTTTTTTTTTTTTAATCAAAACTCAGAACCTTAAAAGTTAAAACTATAGAAACAAACCATAGAAACTCCCCTTTCCAAATTTTTTAAGCATATTTGATGTAAGTAGTTTTCATCTTTCCAGCAAGAATCCTCCTCAATACACTTGATTTTTCATTACATTTCTCCTGGTCCCCAAGTTTGGCTTTCTCTTCTTCAGCTTTCCCTCCAGTACCATCATTGTTGGTACAATTTTTAAGAACAGGCGAAACACCATCATGACAAGTATTGGTTTCCTCAGAGGGCTTTTGTACCTCGAGCTTGCCATCAATTTTGATTTCGGCTTCCTCAGAGGGCTTTTGTACCTCGAGCTTGCCATCAATTTTGGTTTCGGCTTCCTCAGAGGGTTGTTGTGCTTCGAGCTTGCCATCGATTTTGGTTTCAGCTTCTGATAAAGTATCCTCCTTATCTGTGGCAATCGACAATAACAATAATTAACAAAAACTAAGAACAGTGATTGTAGTTTTACTCATACAAATCCGTGAAACTCGAATACCTGTTGAGTCCATTTGCACTTTAGTTATAAAGCGATGAGCAGCAAGAGGTTTTTGCAACATGTTCACACCCGGGAACGCTAGCAAATTCATGTGCTTCATTTCCTGTTTTGTTGAAACTTGGAGCGGAGAAAAACCAAAAAATTTGGTCCATGTTTCATAATGTTCAGATATTGCCGGTATTATTAGTTTCTCAACACCAAGTGAACCGAGAACCTAAAAATAAACATTTTTTCTTTTTTGAGACTACATATAAAATGATGTAATGAATACATTGTATAAGATGCAAAACAGATTTGATCAAAGAAAGAGACAAGTTACCATTTCAGTTGCTGCAAAAAATCGGTTGAACATCCCTTGACGACGATACTTAAATCGAGTTCCAACAAAAGGTATCTCTGCTAATTGACTCCCATGTATTCTGTTATTCAAAAACAAAAACAAAAAAATTGTTAAATAAAAGTATAAAAATCGGTCTTGGTCTTAAACCTTTTATCATGTGTGGAGATATAGGTCTACTGCATATGCTCAACACTAAAATTCTATATACATAACTTTTAATACATATAATTATATCTAGAATACAATCACATGTAAATTATATACCTTATAGATGCTGCTAAGATAAGTTCATCACCCTTCTCTAGGATTATAGTAAAAAATCCAGCGAAGTTCAATCGTTTTAGATTTGACCTACAAACAGCAACAACAACAAAAATATTGAACGATCCACCTTTTAATTAATTTAAGTAAATTTAATTTAGATATTGAAAACGATCTTTTAATCTTTACTATAAAAAACATATTACAGCTCAAGAAAGAGGTCAATTTTATTTACAACAAAACTCTATACATAATAAGTATCACAGAACATTAATTAATAAAAGTCCCCAGTTGAATAAGCTTTTATGTTTCATATTTATTTATGGTCATTATCAACCTTCATTTAAGTTTTCAACAATAGATTTTAAAAGTCTCATCCATTTCATAAGTCATAATATCAAGATATTAACTATTAAACAAAATTCAGGTGCAAAGTGCTTACCCGCGGTTATAAACCACACTGTGAATCATATTAGTTCCACTCTGTTCATCGATGATAGGTTCGAAACATTCGTCCATAACTGAGAAAGCAACAGCTAACTTGGAATTGCTTTCAACCTTTGAGTAGTCACTCTTATGCTGAAGAACTGTATAGAAGAATCCTCCTTCTAATTCATGTCTAACCCCAAGAAGAACATGTAGCTGCTGAAAAATCTATAGACGAAAGATAATAGACATATCAAGAGTTAAAATAATTAAAAAGGTTACATGCTAAAGAAACATTTTAGAGGCTACAAACATATGATTAAAAAGATTTCAGGTGTATTGATATTCAACAAGTATTCTACATGGTAAATCCCACATGAACATGAAGAAATAAATGATACTCCTATATATTTCTTGAAGGAAACTTCACTAATCGAATAGTTTCATGCATTGTATAGTTAGGTAAATACCTTTAGGCATTTATTCCCACAAAAAGATGGATTATTGTAATAATCTTCGGCAACCTTCTCTTTAACGCAATTTGTATGAACTGCAGAAAAAGTAATAATATTTGTAAATTATCTGTTCAACACTAATTATTATATGTGATTTATATCAAACGAGATCATAAATGGGATCATCTAAACAAGAGGAAGGCAAACATTTAAGCTCACATTTTTCCTCACACAAACAACAAATGGAGAATTCAGCACTTCCATTAGCCATTCCACAGAATTTGCATGAACAATAATCACAGTGCCAATCTCCAGAAGGAATCTGCGTATGAGTACATTGTTTAGTTCAGTTAAAATCTGAAAGAGTATTTTTTTTCTCAATATAAATCTATGGAACAGTGTAGTCATTTCATTTTATTTAAACCAATGTAATCTGAAAAATGTTTCTGTATATTACACGAATATGGAAAAAAAATTAGCACTTTTGAGGAAAATTATAGACTATAAAGAATACATGTGAGTGTTATAAAGCTGGTTTCTGTATTCTGGGTTACGACAAAAGTTAGGAAAAGTAAATCGAGAAGCTACAACAAGGCATAATTTATAACATCGAACGTGGTTCTTAAAATGAAATACTTAAGTAGTTAGAAACATAAGGTGTTGACGGACGTTAAATGTAAAATCACCCGTACGATCAAGTACCGTTGTTTTCCATGCATATTTCTAAAACGGTATTTAAAAGTTCATAAAAAAGACAAAAGAGTCTCAATATGAATCTAATAGAGTATAGTCCTTCCATTTTTAACCATGTATTATGAGAATCATTTAAATCATGACATAGAAAATTTCGGTACGTAAACATATGTGGCATCTTAATTTTCAACAACCACATGAGTGTTATAACAAATAGCACTTTTGAGGAAACTACATGCTATAAACAATTCAAGTTATACGACAAAAATTATTAAAAGCAAATCTAGAAGTTGTGACAATGTATATAAAATCAATTATGGCTATTAAAAGGAAATACTAAAGTAGATATAAACATAAGTTGTTGACGGAAAATAATTGTACGATCAAGTATTGATGTCCATGCAGATATTTAAATCGGTATGTAAAAAACAAGTCAACTAAGTATGAAAAGGGGATAAGGCTACATACATCAATGTGTAAACAACCATGATGGAAGCTCGAGGGACAACTATCACACAAGACCAAGTCACCGCCATCACCACATATGCTGCATATATCATCATTAGGGTCATCACCATTCACATCCACATGAACGGATACAATGTTATCACTCTCCACGTGTTTTTTCCATGAACTTATGAGGCATTGCAAAAGAGAATCTCCAGAATCCAGATGTATATGATGATATGGATTTCCTCGTGTACTTTGAGCATGAGACTCAAAGTCCTGAATTGAATGTGTTACATTACAACAGTAACAACATATTCCATCCACGGTTATTTTCCCTTCAAGCATCTCATACTTCACATTCGCACCAAGAGAAATAGTCCCCATATCAATCATCCACGTTAGCAGAGAGCGTTTCCCCTTGTATAACTCATATCCATCACTATTTCTACTTCCACGAACCAATAGACCTCTGGTATTAATCTTCGCCCCATTTTTATAGTCATTGTTACATGTAACTTTGACTTTGGGTGGCCTCCCTCGCCTTTTCTTTCTCAGAGATATGTTCTCCATAACCTCTACCTCGATCACTTGCTTTTGTCCATCAGTGACCTTAATTTCTTTGTCTATGACAATCGATGAGGAAACTCCACATTCAACTTGCACCTTGGGGGGCCTCCCTCGCTTACCTTTCATTTCCGTTATTTTCGGTGCTATGGGCACCTCACTTTCATGCTGATCATTAAAATAGTCAGCCTTTTTGGGCCTCCCCCGCCTACGCTTCATTTCTGGAGCTACGAGCACCTCAGTTTCATGAGTTGAATTTTCAACCCTTTTTCTTTTTCTTTGAACTTGTTTTTTATTCTGATTATTCAACTCCCTCCCAACTTTCATCTTAATCTATACACACAAATTAAAATCGTGTCCAAATTTGATAAGTAAACAACAAAAATTCAATCTTGAAACAAAATCACAAAATCAATGCAAAGAAAATGAAGAATTGAGATATGTCTTACCAATGTGAAACAGAGGTGTGCCTGAAGAAGAACCCAAACAAATTAAATCCTGCAAAATTAGATAAGTAAACAAGAAAAATTCGATCTTGAAACAAAATCACAAAATCAATGCAGAAAAAATGAAGAATTGAGATATATCTTACCAATTCAAAATAGAGGTGTACCTGATGAAGAACACTATCAAATTAAATCCTGCTAAATTAGATAAGTAAACAAGTAAACAATAAATATTCAATCTTGGAACAAAATCACAAAATCAATGCAGAAAAAATGAAGTCTTGAGATATGTCTTACCAATGCGAAACAGAGTTATGCCCGAGAAGAGCACAAAATCAGTTGTATATATTACTGTAAGGATAGATTTTTAAGGTTGGTACCAAATTTGGATGAGGATGAATTATCCACATTTATTACTGTAATTTGGATTCTAATAAGGAAATTTTTTCTCAATTATTACATTTACAATTTTAAATTTCGCAATAAGTTGACAATTTTGATGTTGTCTTTATCCACATGGAGGGTTTTAGCTAGGGATTTTATTGTCATTGCGAAGGATTTGGGGGATTTTCAATTCAGTTGCGGTAGTATATAGTCCAAAATACGAGTCCATTGCTTTTTCTACTTTTTCGCTTAATCTGATTTTTTGCTTTTTCTGCTTTTTTGCTTTTTCTGCTGTTCTGCTTTTTCCGCTATTTTGTTTTTGTTGCTTTGCTTTTTCCCCATTTTGGCGTGAGTTTTGTTTTTGACAACTGTTGAGAGAAGTAGCTCATCAGAATAAAAAGAATAAAATGTATTTAATGAATTTTAGTATAAAAACTCGTTTCTTGAGTTATTTGCATATCATATTACTATATGAGGATGGATTAATCCTTCTATCATTTGATTAGTCATTGAACCTTATGAGTTTTAGTAATTTAAAAATATCGTGAATAAAATACGACAATTCTCCTGAATATCCATGTATCCTCCTACTAAAGACGTGCATAAAATATCAGACAAATGTTTCTGTGTAATTAATGCATGGTTTGTATCTCTTCAGAAAGAAAAAAGTAATATAAAATGCATGATTTAATATTTCATGTTAAGGGTATGTTTTGATCAACTTAATATTGTAAATATTTCAAAAATACAAGGAAAATAATGAAAACATTATTAAATTAAAACAAAAATGAGAGTTTGAAATCAATATAAAGAATTTCAAAGCTACACTTTTTCTTCATACCTGTTTATTAAAAGATTGGTACGTTTTTATTTTTTCTGAAGAAAACGACGAGAATTTAAATCCATGTATGATTGTACTGGTCCATTTGTTCATATAAACCCTAGAATAATAATTCTACTTCTACGTTGGAATCTCATTAATAGATGTTAGATGGGCAAAAACGGAGGAACATGGAGTTCGTGCAGTGACATAACTAGTAAATAGTTTTGACCTGTGTCACTTAATATTGTAAATATTCTAGGGTATGTTTTGATCAACTTAATATTGTAAATATTTCAAAAATAAAAGGAAAATTATGAAAAAATTATTAAAACAAAAATGAAAGTTTGAAATCGATATAAAGAATTTCAAAGCTACACTTTTTCTTCATACCTGTTTATTAAAAGATTAGTACGTTTTTATTTTTTCTGAAGAAAACGACGAGAATTTAAATCAATGTATGATTGTACTAGTCCATTTGTCCATATAAACCCTAGAATAATGATTCTACTTCTACGTTGGAATCTCATTAATAGATGTTAGATGGGCAAAAATGAAGGAACATGGAGTTCGTGCAGTGACATAACCAGTAAATAGTTTTGACCTGTGTCACTTTAAAATTAGAAACCACATTAAAATTCATATATAGATGAAAAAAAAAACTAGAAATACATTGATTTCATGTGTTTTCATCCCGTTCATTAATATTTTGTCGGTTTCATCAATTGTCATCAATTACCTATTTTTCATCGATTTTACTAGTTTTTCATAAGAAGAATTTCATAAAAAAATCGAAATTATGCAGGTTTTGATATTCTTTAGATTTTGTTTTTCTAGCGAAAGAAAAATTTGGAACTGAGCTAAGTCGTAGGCTTTTTTTTGTTCTTTCATAGATAAAATGTGGTTTTGTTTTTATTCTTTGGTCGGGGTCAGGGATGATATTTAAGAAAATTATATATGTATATATATATTTGTTTTTATCTTTTTTAGAGGATTGTTTGTACCTTATTTTGTAAGAACATCTCCAACAGTGTCATATGTAAGTGGTAATATATATTAAATGTGAACAATGTTGTAGCTACTCAGTTTTATCTATCCAATTAAGCAGCTATCATCTAAAAATTTTAGAATTATCATATTTTATTCATTCCAATATTAAATTATATATAAATGACATTATAAATATTGTTTTATAATATTTTTACATGTAAAATATAAATAATAAATAATAATCTTATTTTTTTCTTCTGGTTCATTTTTAAGTGTTATAGGAGAAAAATATTAAAACTATAAAAGTTGATGTAATAGATAATTTATAAATTTTAGGAGTTAATGTAGGAGATAAATATAATAAGGATTTAATTATATCTATATCTCCTTCATTTATTTTGGTTAAAGGAAAGGAAAAGTAATTTTTATTTTTCAACATAGTATTTGGGGTAGAAGGAAAGGAAATTGCAGATTCTTTTCCTTTCATGTAGTGTAGAAAATATTTCCGATCGAAATAAATTTTTTGCTTAGTGTCTCGATATGGTACATGAAGACCTTCTTTTACCTTTTCTTTTTTCATCACCAAGTGCACTTATAATGTTCCCGATCGAGCTAGCGCAAGAAGGCCCTTGTTAATGTGAACGCATAAACCAAATGTAATCTAACAGAAGCATATACCAAATAAAATATAGTTAGTCAATATATGTTGTATTATTCACATTCCTTAAAATGGAAACCATCAGAACCTGTTCTCTGATCCAACAATGTTACCGGGTCACTTGGTGCCCAAGTGACAAGTAGTATTGTCGCCGGGTCAATTAAGCGGCATTATATAATTTTCAGATTTAATCAATATTTTGTCTGGTCTATATTAAAGTATTCTTTGGTTTGTTAATATTATTTATAAAATTAAGTTAGTTAAATGAAAATCTAATATAGTTAGTAAAATATCTAAATTAGTCTGCACATGTTTTATTCGAGTTAATTTTGGAATTGGGCGATATTGACTAAAATTGTCAGTAAATTTGAAAATATGGGGTTATTTTAACAACCTGAAATATTAGGGGTATAATTGTCAGTCAACATAAATAATGATATCAATTTTGCAATAAAATTGAAATGTCATGTCATCATTTACGTCAATTTTTAACAGGGGTATTAAAAGAGATTAATTTTTTAAATTATGGTACCAAATGTGTCGATCTTCATTTTTATAGTAAACTAACAATTAAAAGTTGATGCCTTGTATATACATGGGTGGAACGAAAAAAATTGACAACATATTAAACTAACAATTAAGTTAAACATTAATTATATATGATTTAATTTACCTATATATGATTTGAAAAAAGGTATTTTATTTTTCTGTGAAAAATTTAAAAGGACCAGTTTACCTTTTTCATTGAAGATTGTAATCCATTCTCTCGAAATGGGGGGATAAACTAAAACATATAAAATAATACAGGATGTAAACTGATTACTATAAATTAGCACAAGGGAGATAAATTGCTTCATTATTTTCAACTATAAAGTAAGTATATATATATAAAAGAGGGTATTTTTGTCAAATCATATATTCTTAAGGTTTAAACATATTAATAAGACGGGTAGATACCATTTTTGGTCCCTCTTATCATTAACTTTTTACAGAGTGGTCCTTCTTATGTTTTTTTTCCCACTTTAGTCCCTACTATGAATTATTTGTTTCACTTTAGTCCCTACTATGAATTATTTGTTTCACTTTAGTCCCTACTATGAATTATGTGTTTCACTTTAGTCCTTATCAGGTGGTTCCGATAACACGTGACATGCATATGAATATATTTTAGGGCATTTTCGTCCGTTCACTATTGAGACTATTTGAGATATTGTTTAATTGGTGAGCAATTTTGGTGTTTGAAAAAAATTTTAGGAAAAAATTTTAGTTTGGAACGAAACGTAGGATTAAATTGGATGGGAATGAAAACCTAGTTTGGAAGAGATTATATATTTAGTTTTTTTTAAATAATTAGAAAGACAAAAATATCCCTGTTAGTTCACTTGAAATGTTAAAATTGCCCTCATTAGCATATCACATGTTTTCGGAATCGCCTTGGACCACTTGAAAAGGACTAAAGTGAAATAAATAATTCATAGTAGGGACTAAAGTGGCAAAAAAAACATAAGAGGGACCACTCTGTAAAAAGTTAATGATAAGAGGGACAAAAAATGGTGTTTACCCTAATAAGACAGTGTGAATCATTTATAAGAATATAGTGAGGTAAAATGGATTCGTTTAAATCACGAGAAAGTAAATTTAAAATTATTAATAGCAACTTTAATTATATGTCTTGAACTACTATTCAAGGCTGCTAGCACCTCTACCATGGCCATAAATGTCATACATAGCTCTACCGAAGTAGATTTTGAGAAAATTATTACTTAATGATATACTATCACTTAAAAAAATGATTTTAAGTGATAATTTTAATTTTTTTCAACTATTTATATATATTTTGTGATAATAACTATATTGTTGCTAAAATGATTTTTATAAATATATCAATGACAAAATTATAAACAAACTTGATATTTAGTGATACATCAAAATTAACAATCAACAAATTGTCACTAGATAATTGTGATAATATTTATTATCATGGGTTATTACTAAAAATATGTCATTAATTGTCAATAATTTCAACATAAATTATTATACACTTTATCTTTAATATTTATCAATGACAGCTTGAAAATATTTTTCTCAACATTGCACTTGTTGACGTTACTTATATTATGAAATATTTTTGTCATTAAATACATTCAAAGAGATATACAATTTTCATACAATCACATATTGTCACTAAATATATGATTCTCTTATATTACAAAAATCCTGCAATTTCAATTTTCTAGCTATTAAAAGAATCAACAATGGTACAAAATTACAATACATATAAATACTATACAAAAAGGGTCATTGATCATTGAAAATGGTGCTGCAAAATGAACATTGATCTCCAAGTAATCTTTGTGCATCATTTAGTTGTTCCATTAACTTCAAAACTCTTGCCCTGTACTCTCTAGCTTGGTCAACCGCCTCCGCCTCGAGCTCGCCTAGCTGGCGGCACAGCCGCTCCTCACCTCCTCCGCCACCCTAAGCCTACCCCACAACTTAATCAAATCCTCGTTCATCCTCTCTTCTCTCTCCAAACTATTACGTAACTCCCTCTCCAACTCCTCCGCAACAAAGCAACGTCCTCCTCGGAGTTTTTATGCGATGCGGAGGAGGGAATGGCATAGCTCGGAGCCATTGACTATTCTCTGGGACCAAAAATACAAAATAAATTATACTAATATTTATGAGATTAGAAAATGATGAATTGTGTGTGGTGTCTTATTGAATTTTTTGATTCTATGGGAGTAATAAATGTGGGGTGTGTTGAGGTTTTTATAGAGTAACAAAAAATATGATGTGTCTAGGTACAATGTATCTACACTAGCTGCTTGCTTGTTGGAGATGATTTATTATCGCCCACTTGTTTTCTTTTTTGGTTTCGAAGACTTTCTATTGGAAGGTCTGAATTTGACTTTTTCTAATCTCGATAAAGAAAAAAAACATTTTGGTTTCAGACTAAACTTTCAAAAATTTCCCTATACTATTTTAATTCTTAAAAAATCCCTATAATTTCAAATAAATGTCAAATACACCTCCAAAAAAGAGAGTATTTCAAACGCCAAAATTATAAATATTTGTTCACATTTTACTTTTGATATGATAATTTTACCCCTGATATCGAAAAATGAAAATACCCCTACGCTTTGTTTAACTCCCAAAAAATCCTCTATGTGTCATTCTAAATCCCCAAACCCCCCATTTGTTTGATTTTATATACCACACTCGATCCAAGTAGTATATACTTATTTTTTCAAAAAGAATAAATAAATTAAAAAAAAAACAAACATATAGGGGTTATCTTGTCATTTCATCAAAAGTCAAAAATAAAATTATTAGTATATACTACTTGAGTCGAATGTGGTATTTAAAATAAAACACAAGGGATTTTTTGATAGTTAAAATAATACAGGGAGATTTTTGGGAGTTATACAAAATATTGGGGATGTTTTTGTTTTTTGCTCTTAAAGGAGTACGTTAGTTTTACTGGTTGAGCCATTTCTTTTTACTTTTTTTTAAGAAAACGTTTCAGCTAGTTTGAGTAAATTAAAATTGGCCCTAAAATATTTATTAATTATTAAAAGAGCAATATATACGCGCTAACGTATAATCTCGTTAAAACCTTAATGCATTGTAGTAATTAACCTTAATGCATTGTAGTAATTTTGTCAAAAGAGGGAAACATCAACTTCATCATTAATTCACAATGTTCATGTACATATCAAACCTAATTTTGGAAGTCAAAGTAATTTCTTGTGATTTACTCTGCTACTTAGCGTAGAAATTTGCAAAAAATAATTTAGTAAAAGATTTATATTATATTGAAGGTGTAAACCAGTCGAGTATATTTGAGCAATACATTTTTAATTTTAATTTAATTTTATATTAAATTTGTAGAGATTGTTGTTGGGCAAAATTGATTCATAACTTACGGTTGTTGCAAAGTTTGTAGTATTAATATTCGGGTTGATATCATAAGTCACTAAATTGAAGCAAATTTGAGAGTTTTCCGACCTAAGGTCATCTCCAATGGGTATGGACTCCCATTCCCCTCAGACTTCCATTCCCCTCAGACTTCCCTTCCCCTTCAGACTCCTCTTTTTATAGTCATCTTCAGTGACTCAATCTTCATATTCTATTTAATTCCAATTCTCATTCATTTAATAATAATAATAACAATAATAATAATAATAATAATAATAATAATAATAATAATAATAATAATGTCAATAGTAACTTAAATATTTGCATTAATAATAAGTAATTTAACATTGTCATTAATATTAACTAATTTAGCATTGACATTAATAATAAAAATATTTAATAATAACAATATAATAGCATTACAATAATTAATAACTCATATATGGAAACCAATATTCTATTTTTAAAAAAATGTAACCAGTATTCTATTTTTAATCTAGAAGTCGTATTTAATTTCAATGTAACTTTATTTATTCCTCAAAAATTGAATTTTCATATTTTTTTCACACTCACTTAATAAAATTAATTATAATAGACTCTCACTTCCCCACTCTCACTTAATTTTTTCAATCTTCACATTCTATTTAATTTCAATTCGCATTCTATTTAATAATAATAATAATAATAATAATAATAATAATTAAGTCAATAGTAACTTAATAATAATAGAGGTAAATAGTAATAACAATTAATAAACATTGTACATAAAATTATAATATTACAAGTTATAAAAGTACAAAATGCACAAGTATTAAAAATAAATTAATGTCAAAATATTAAAAGAATACATTTTTAAATAGTTAAATTAAAAAAAAATGGGGGCACAATTAACAAATAAAAAAAATGGTTGCCCAGCCCATTAACAAAACAGAAAAAATTAAAAAAAAAACATGAAATGGGGCTGGCGCGTTGCCAGCCCCAATGGCTGATGTGTGGTGCGGTGGATTCATCCACCGCCCAACACATCTGGGCGGTGGTTATCCACCGCTCAATCATCCCTCCAAATCAACCATTTCCCCCATAAAATTTCATTTTTTCTCCCCTTCCTTCATAGCTTCCCCCTTCATAACTGAGAGACTGAGGTTCACTTGGTGGTTGGTGAAAAATGTAATTAAAGAATTTTGATTATGTTTTAAGAAGAAATGAATAAACCCATGCAAAATAGCAATTAGGAAGCCTCCAAAAGATCTAACTCAAATTTTGCACGGGTCATGTATCGCCCACATGACCCATATTAGTTTTTTTTTCTTTAAGTTATGATCAAAATTCTTTAATTAAAAGTGTCCGCAAGTGAAATTTACTCGCTCAAATGGGCTGAAAAAGGGGTAGGAGTGTAATCGGACCGAGTAATGTCGAACGATACAATATTCAAGCTTGGTTTGAATTTTATCGAGCTTGAAATTTAGTGTTTGAGCTTAGTTTGATTATTAAACGAGTCGAGCTCAAACAAGCTGTTATCAAACAAGCACGAGCCGAGTATCAAGTAGCTTGATATTTTACAAGTATTTTATCAATTTTTAGCTTATCGAGTCGAGCCCGAGCAGAGCTTTAAAAGTTTTCAAATAGAAAATAATGTTCAAACTTGTTTGATTAATGTGACGAACCGAACTCAAATGATCTTTTATCAAAGGAGCTCAAGTCGAAAATCGAATATCTTTGATTGATTTCAGCCCTACTAAAGGTAAATGGGTCAGCGCGAATAACTTATGAACAAACTTACTACCCCAATTCTAAAATAAGATTCCATGATAGGTGACATTTCTTGAGATATGTCAATCTGAGCCTCTAAATTTAAAAAAAAAGTAGATCTAGACCGTTAATATTTGTGCAACTGTATAAATAATCATGATAATTTTGCACATGTACAATAAAATGTTGTACAGTCACAATGACAATAATACCCTTATATAAAAGAAAAAAATATTAGCGTAAAACTAATTTTTCTTCAAAACAATCTCCTGTTCCTCTCCACAATTTTTTTCTCCCAACCACCCGAATCCTTCAAAAGAGATCAATCACCCACTCTTATGCCAATCAATTGCATAATAAAATGGCCAGTTCTTTTTGTCTCCGACAGATCTTACTCTGGCGCGGCGGCGCTTTTAATTTTAGCACAAAAATTCTCGGTTAGTCAATTTTCAGTATCAATAGAGAGAGAGAGAGTTGAGAACTGATTGTGGGAACTATATGAATTAAAACTAGATACATTTGTTTATTAATAAGGGTAAACTTGTAATTCACATATTAAACTATTAAAAATTAAATTAAATTAAGCCACGTGTCATTTTCTGTCAAGTTATCTCAAGAAAGGCTTGAACCAAAGTATCTCATATTAGAAATGCCCTACTTACTAACAATCATAAGTTATGGAAAACTTTAGGTAATTACAATATATTTTATATTTCTTCAAATATTAATAACGTATGTCATAAATACTATTTTATTACTTTCATATAGATAAAAATAAAAATAAATAATAAATATATGTATATTAGCTTCCACTTGGTTCAAACAGTACTATTTAACTACATTAATTCTACTTAATTATCACGACCAGTGCTATCTTATCCTATTTTCATTAAAACTTTGACAATTGAGTACAACATTTGTTGTGATTTCTTACATGGGAGCGTCTATGGGCAGTTCCACTTGTGGAAAACTGCCCATAGTTCCACCCAAAAATACACTTGAGAATTATTTTAATATTATTTATGTGACCTGCTAACCCAGTCACTATTAGCAGGTCACATTTTGTTCTTTTACATAATTGCCCCTGTTTATTAATAATACAAAATAAAATCATAAAATCCCATTTATTTCATTTACATATTTGCCCTCCTTAATAATAATATATATGCTAACTACATTTATAAATTAACTACTATAGTACTAATATTCAATATAAATTCGAAGTTGTTCATGGGATTTATAAATCAAAATTGAATCACATTTTTATTATAAATTCAATATTTGTATACAAGATTTGCACATCATTATGTATTTAATATTTTAATCTGACTTCTCATTTTTAGAAAATGTTAAAATCTCTATTATTAATTATATAAAATTAAAAAAAAAAAAGAATTTCTTAAGGAAAAAAAAAAGGCTTTCTCTTCTTCTTCAGCCATCCTTGCCGCACCACCTCCACCTCCGCGTAGGACCACCATTCTGCTTCTGCTTCTTCTTCCAATTGTTCTTCTCTTTCCGGGTTGTTCGGATCTGATTCCTCTTCCAATTTTTCTTCTCCTTCCGGGTTGTTCGGGTCCAGATCTGCGTTCGAGTCCAGATCTGTGGGGGTGGAGTTTTGATGTACGACGTCGGATTCACGTTCCAATTCAAGTTGTAGAGGATGTGGTGGGTTTGAAGGACTGGACATGGTGTTGTGGTGTTCCGGTGGTGGGAGATTCAAAATTCCAAGAACAATTGAATTTTTTTTAGCTGGTAGTTGTAAATCTGCTAATAGAAAACCCCTACCAAGTGATGAATTCGAAGCTGTTCATGGTTCTCTTCTTCAAAATTCCAAGAACATTGACTCTTTTTTAGTTGGTAGTTGTAAATTCCAAGAACAACTGATGAATTTTGTTTAGCTGGTAGTTGTAAATCTGCTAATAACACCCTAAACCCTTCCATCAAATAAAACCAGATTTACAAAATCTTGAATTAATTTGATCTTAAATTAAATTTGATGTACGATGAGGAGATCTGAACAAATATTGGAAATTCATGAATTCAAGTTTGGAAGAATTTAATATTTGGAAGAGGAGATGTGTACGATGAATTATATTTGGAAGAATTTAATATTTGGAAAATGATGTGTAGTAGAAGAGGAAGACATGGGTATAAAAGTATTTTCTCTGGTACATATATTACAATTTTTTGGGCAGGGTATAATAGTAATTTCTAGCTAGCCTATAGTGTAATAAACATTCCGGTAACAAGTTACAAATTTGCCACATGGCAGTCAATGAATGGAGAACTGTCCGCAATTACTGCAGTTAGCAAGGCCGTTCTTACATTGATTGATTGATTAAAGGTAACAATATTACTATCAGATTATGATGTAAGAAAATGAAATATGTAATTATTTCAAGCTATTGACTTAGGTTGTACCAAACTCAAAAATAATTGGTGGATATATAATCTAAAAAAAGAAAATTGATTGGGGACGCAAATCAATATAATCCGTACGTGATTCAATTATTTGAGATTAAATATTAAGTAAAGTGATTAAATAAATTTGTTGATGTTAAAAAATGTGAAAGTCCGACAACGTTAAAGAAATCCAGTAAAAGTTAGAATATATTGGAAAATCTATCAAATAATTACTAGCAAAATATGAAAATGTCAAAAGAAAAGACTAGAATATATTGAAGAACTGGACTTTTCTGCATGGAACTTATAATATTAAAATGCAGTAGTATTCGTTAAAAATTCGATAATTTAGAAAAGTAATAATGTTAATTCAAGTCCAACCTTTCAAATTCACACCCTATTTGGCCAAAGTAAGAATTTTATTACCCATCCGATCCTTCACACGCTAATTAGTTGTTTTCATAATTTACTATTTCTTAATAGCTAGCTATGAAAATTAATTGTCAAAACGAGGCAAAGGAGTTCCCATTTGATTTATTTATTGGCTTGGAGGAATCATCTCCTTTTTATTATCTTAAATATTGAGGGAAAAACAGTTTTAGTCCCAAACTTAATTCCAGAAAATACATTTGGTACCATGCTTTGCAGGATAACATATTTGGTACCATAATTTAGAGAGTCTTGACACATTTAGTCATTCCGTCAAATTTTGGACGGAATTTGCGCGCGTGACCGTCACGCGCCCTTTAAGTTCACGAGTTTTGCACGTGACAAATCGGTCAAAACACTTTTGGTCCCAAACTTTACCCAGAAAATACATTTGGTACCATGCTTTGCAGAAAAACAGATTTGGTACCACAATTTACATACTCTTGACACATTTAGTGTCCCCGTTAAATTGATAAAAATCACATATAATGAACAGACAACAATTTCTCTAAAAGATTTGATAAAAATTACAAAGTGTACTTAAATCTTTGAAAATATTCTTAACAAAAGTACCTTGGATACCTGACTTGGTGCACTTTGACTTGCACTTGTATCCATGGATCAAAATTTCGTTTCGAATGTATGTTTCGGAGAGCCAAATATTGAAAACTTTTCGAGACTATTCGGAAATATTTCAGAAACACTAAGGAAAATTTGTAAAAAATGTTACTAAATTTAGGAAAATAACTGAGCTTAAGGAAAATAAATAGTTTTGGAATTACATCTTGTTTTCGTTTCGCCTGATTCAAAAATGAATACTTTTCGATGTTTTCGATGGAAAAGATGGAACTTTTGATCGGTGCTTGTATCAACATTGGAATACAAGGGCAAGTCAAAGTGCACCAAGTCAAGTATCCAAGGTACTTTTATTAAGAATATTTTTAATGATTTAAGTATATTTTGTGATTTTTATCAAAATTTTTAGAGAAATTATTGTCTGTTCATTATATGTGATTTTTATCAATTTAACAGGGACACTAAACGTGTCAAGAGTATGTAAATTGTGGTACCAAATCTGTTTTTCTACAAAGCATGGTGCCAAATGTGTTTTCTGGGATAAAGTTTGGGACCAAAAGTGTTTTGACCGATTTCTCACGTGCAAAACTCGTGACCAATTTGAACTTGACGCGCGCGTGACGGTCACGCGCGAAATTTCCGTCCAAAATTTAACGGAATAATTAAATGTGTCAAGACTCTCTAAATTATGGTACCAAATCTGTTTTTCTGCAAAGCATGGTACCAAATGTGTTTTTTGGAGTAAAGTTTGGGACCAAAAGTGTTTTTCCCTCCTTAAATATTATTTTTAGGGAAATTTTATTATCTTTGATTAGAAAGGCCAATTTGCTTAAAGTAGAATTTTTTTAGTGAACTTTTTGTTACAAATTTTTTTATTGCATGTTTCCGTAACATTTTCGAAAACATTATCGAAAAATTTAATTGATCAAAACATACATTTAAAACAAAACTTTAATTTATGTGAAAGTTTTTATCATATGTACTAGCCAAATTACATGTACATAAATACCAAAGCTATTTCCAATGTAAAATCCCGAACAAATTAACAAATTACAACCCAAGCCAAAGAGGAGTGACAGAATACATGAAAAAATAAAAATTATATCATACGGCTTCTATTTTTTTTCCGTCAACATTAATGGGTAAAAACATGCTCGATCATGCTATAATATACATAATATTCATAATTGGGAGTTGATGATGGGCAAAGTTTCTTGATGAAGTTTTTGTGCAAGAAAAATTTGTTCCGTCAACAAAGCTACACGGAATTTGTACTCTCTCACACGATCAACCGCCTCTGCTTCAAACTCGTTGATCTGGCAAATCAGTCGCTCGTTCCCCTCCTCCGCCAGCCGAAGCCGCTTCCATGTCTTTACTAGCTCTTCTTTCGTTTTCTCCTCCCTTTCCAAGCTACTCTTCAACTCTTTCCTCGTTTCTATTTTGAAAAATAATAAATTCATGGTTTATTTTGGTACTTTTGGAGTGAACCATTTGTTTCTTGAAAGAAAGACCAAAAATTGGAGAGGTATCAGGTATATATAGTTTAGTATTGGGAGTTAATTGTATAGAATTTTAAATGATAAATAGATAAGTGTTCTTTATAGAATATTATTAGGTGATGCATGGGGGGAAGAAAAATTGGTGTACACGCAACGAATAGGAAGAACGTCATTGACATAATCAAATTAATTAAAGTGATTTGGAGACCCGGGTAATATTCACAATTGATAAGAATTTCATTTGATCAACCATTTTTAATACTAAGGGAAAAACAATTTTGATATCAAACTTTAGTTTAAAAACCTCATTTGGTATTAAACTTATTGAAAAACACATTTCATACCATAATTCACACAATCTTAACACATTTAATTTTATCGTTAATTTTTGGACGAAATTCAACACGTACCACTCGTGTGCCCGTTAAATTGACAATGGTAGGGAAAACATGTACAAGTTTTAAAGACCCACATTTGACGGCACTTGCTGAATTTCGTCCAAAATTGACGGAAAAAGTAAATGTGTCAAGATGGTGTGAATCATGGTATAAATATGTTTTTTCATAAAACCTAGTATCAAATATGTTTTTTGGACTAAAATTTGATATCAAAAGTGTTTTTCCCACTTTTCATATTTGTAACTTTATTTCAATATGATACTCCATAGTTTTGTATAGTGAATTTGACAATTCTTTACATAATAATATCGATTTGTTATTAACAAAATGTATGGATGGTACAAATTACAATGAATAAATATTTAACAGCTAATATTAAACTAAGAAATACTCAAATTTTTTTGAACTCGAATTGAATCAGATATACATTTTACATGTTGAGAATTGTATTCAATTAATTAACAATTGTAATTGTTGAATTGCTTAGTTTGGAATATATACTGCCTAGTCTCGGGATAATAAATAGGGGGTTATAAATTTTAGGATTTTTACAATATTTATATTAGTTCATACAAATATATCATAAACTTTTCTTTTATTTAACTGAATTAGGTAAACAGTTGAATATGATGGATTTTCAAATTGAGATAATTAAATCAACGTATATACGTATTAGTCTTTTTTAATTTTGTGCACTTTTTTAATTCTCAATATATATATTTCTATTTAAAGGTGAAAATTAATATAATTACCCCTTATTTAGAAGACAAAAAGACTTCTTGATTAGATTTTGTGTCTTAAAAGAACGCCATTCTCTAGAAGATTTTTCTTTTGACCCAATTTTTTTTGTGGCCTAGAGGCCGCGTAATTAAATCCAAGAAACACGGTTGTTTGTACTTGCAATTTATGGACGATGGATGACATTGAACGAAAAAAATCATATATTTCATACGTCCTTGTCCTTTGGTCAATTTAAAGGTAGTTGGTTATTCAAATGAATTTCTTGTTTGGAAGATGTTATTAGGTTTAGCCTCATGAACGCTTGAAAATTGAAAATATCTAATTCTTGTTTGCATTTTTGTAATTAAATTTCTGACACTGTAGACCCTAGAATTATATATTTGATGCACTCAGACTTCTGAGGTTTACTCATATTACACTATATAGTTTTAGAAGTTACTAAAAAAGTGCACGTACGTTGTACGTGTCTAGTTTTAATTTCATAGTTTTTTTTTTTCATAAATTAGTGTAAAATTTGTCCTTTTTATGTCATATAATATTATATATTTATGACCGATCATTTTATTTTAATGAGATTTATTTTTATTAATTATTATTGGTTTATAAAAAATGATGGCTTTGAATAGTTGTAATAAAATGCATATTGATGACTGATTTAGTCTTTACATTTAATAAAATTGGTTCTAAAATTAGATCATAAAAACATTATTTAGCATTCCTTAATAGTAGTTTTCATGTCAAGTTTATCCGTTATTCATGATCAATGACACATGTTTCATCCGTTTCTTCATAAATTTTATCGATTTCATGAGCATTTTTACTTACTGGTTTCACCACTTTTTTCACCAACTTCACCAGTGTTTACCAATTTCACCAGAAGTTTCATTGGCTCATATGTTTTCACTGTTTAATTTTTTTTTTATCTAGTTTTCCTCTTTTAAATCGATTATACATTTTTCATTGTTTTTCCATTTCTTTTCCGATCTTTTTTTCAATTTAAACAATTTTCTTCCAATCTCACATTGTTTTTGTCGAATAAGTTTTAACTCGTTTTCACCTATTTCACTAATTTCACATGCTATTCACCTAATTTATTCATTGATAAAACTTGTTTTCACCGATTTCAAGCTTTTTTGACTAATTTTATTTGTTTCTTAACAAATTTCACCCAAAATTTTATCGATTCTTATGTTCTCACTGCCTAAATTTTGTTTACCCGGTTTATTTTTTTCAGCGATTTTTCCCTTTTTTTTTAATCGGTTATAATATTTTCTCATTTTTGGTCGATTTCTTTGGTTTTTTTCTTCAGTTTAAACCAATTTTTCATCAATTTCACCAGTTAAACTCTTTTTTAACTGATTTCACTCGTTTTTACCATTTTAACCTTTTATCTATTTTTCATTTTTTCCACTAATTTCACATGTTATTCACCTGAATTTTTTATTGACTAAATATGTTCTTACCAACCTTACGTTTTGATCGGATTTATCCTTTTTTAACCACCTTTACCCAATTTTATTGGATTTCACCGGTTTCATCATTTTTCTTAGAAATTCCATTCTTTTCATCGATTTCACATATTTTCACCAACTTTGCCTTTATTTTAATTGATTTTACCCGTTTTCATCTATTTTTCACAAATGTTGGATGAAGATGAAGATGAAGGCACTGAAGAAAGTTTGATAAGGGAGGTTTTGATGCATTCCAAAACTTCGTAAAATTGGCTAAGTATGGAGTGACTTAGCTGATAAGCTTATCAAGGAATTTTGACTAAGTAATGAAGACATCAGAAGAGTCAAAGTTTCAAGGTCCAAGACTTCTGATCTGCTGAAGAGAAGTTATCAGATTAGTGAAGATCAGCCGACTCAAATCAGATTTGTTCAAGTTTGAGATCAGCCGAGTTCACCATCAGACGTATACTTCTGTCAGCCAAGTGAAGAAGATCATGAAGTGTTCCCAACGGTAATAAATGCCCCTTGGTGTAATAAATGCTGAAGTACGAGGATATTTAAGTCAAATGATTGAAGAAAAGCTTCGCATCAGCCGAGTGCATTTAATGCTGCATTTAATGCTGCCTGCAGAATAGTACTGTTTACAGTACGGACAGACTGCAAAAGAGCCGTTCGCGGATTTTAAGGACCAGTACTCGAGGAATTTGAATCCTGTCTCTCTTCAACGGACATTTTTCAATCCTCAAGTATAAATAGCTGCAAGAGACGAAGAAGAAACAAGCAACACACTTTCTGAGAGAAATTTCCGAAGCAAAATTCTTTAAGTCTCAAGAACAGCTCACTCATCAGCTGAGTCATTTGTTGACGAAAGCAGAGTTGAAGAATCAAGAAAAATACATCTTCTGAGTGATTTTGTAAACAAGAGTGTTGTGCGGAGTTGTGATCCATCTTTGTGAGTGATCAAACTTCAGAGGATAGGTTTTCTGTGTGATTTCCTATTGCGAACTTGTGGTCGTTTCATTTGTTGTTCGACGCAAGCAGAGTATACTGTAAACTTTGTGATTATAGTATAACCCAAGATCTGAGTGACTTGGAAGAGTGGACTAAAGGATATTTAAATCCATATAACCACTATAAAAATTACTTGTGTTTTTACATTGTTTCAAAACTGCATATCTTCTGTTTGCATAAAAACACATTAAGTTAACTGTTTGAAAAAAAACAAAAAGGAGTTTACAAAACTGGGGAAGCATTTTTCAAACTGCTAAGAATACTTGTGAAAAACACTTTGAAAATCCGCTGCAAGTACTCTAAGTATTAAAACTGATTTCTGCAAAATCAGCTAAGTAACTATCAGACGAGTGGTCAACAAGACTGTTCAAAGATTTGTTCGCGAACAGATTTGTAACTTACTAATCTGATCAGCTTAGTCTGTTCAGTTAGAGTAAAGTTTTAAAGTTAAATTTGAAAGAAAATTTTAAAGAGGTTTATTCACCCCCCCCTCTAAACCTCTTCTGACCACTTGGGACCAACAAGTGGTATCAGAGCAGGTGGTTCATTAGAATCAGCTGCCTGATCAACGAGCTTGATCCAAGTGTTTTTCAAAGGTTTTCAAAACTTTTCAAAAGAGCATCTTTTTGAAAAACAAAAACTTTTTGAAAAATGGATTGTATCAGTCATGTTCCCCACATTGCTGGTATGTCCTTTGAGGACTGGAAAATCAGAATGGAGATTTTCCTTGCTGCCTATAATGACAACATGCATACATGTATCATTAAAGGTCCATTCAAATTCACCAAGACCATCATCGTAGATGAAGCTCAAATAGTGGTGGAAAAAGACTTAACAGAAATGACAGCAGAAGAAATAAAGCTGTTCAACCTGGACAAAGTCGGAAGATTCATCATGACCAAAGCCCTGGATAATGATCGGTTTGACAAAGTCAAGCATTGCAAAACTGCAAAGGAGATGTGGGATAAGGTTCGTGACATGAGTGAAGGCAATGATGCTATTAAAGAGCATCAGCTCAGTGTTGCCTTGGAGAAGCTGGACAACTTCAAGATGAAGTCTGGAGAAACCATTGATCAGATGGACATCAGATTCACCAGAACTCTGAACGAAGTTTTGAAGCTGGGAAAGACTTTCACTGACAAAGAGATTTCTGTCAGAGTACTGAAGGCTCTACCTCCCAAGTTCAACATGAAGGTGACAGCAATGGAAGAATCAAGAGATCTGGGCAAGATTTCTCTAACAGAGCTGTTCTCCGCACTCAAGGCGTATGAGTATAAACTGCCAAGGATGGGAATTGAAGAAACCTCAACTTCAGGACCCACAGCTGCACTTGTTGCTGCTGAAAACACCAGAAGACCAGCACAGAAAAGCAAAGAAGTGGACTCATCTGATGAAGCCACTCTACTCAACAAAAAGGAGTACACTGCTGGAGATGTAGCATTATTGATGAACAACTTCAAGAAGTTCTATAAGAGAAAGATGAAAAACAAATACAATCATGCTGCTTCTACTTCTAAACCTAACTTTTCTTCTCAGGATAAAGAGGATTATAAATCAAAACTAATGTGTTACAACTGCAGGAAATTGGGACACTTCATAAGAGACTGTCCATATCCAAAAGCAGAGAAGTACACTGAGGAAGAGAAGAAAATGAGAAAAGAAAGAAAGCATCAGAGAGCCAAGGCAATGATGGCTGAAGCAGAAAAGCCAGCTGCCGTCTACTCATCTGATTCAGACTCAGACTCGTCTGATGAAGAATCGTCTGATGAAGAAAAACCTGCTCTCCTGTGCCTGATGGCAAAGGAATCTGATGACTCTGAGGATGAGGTAACTCCTCAAGAAAATGAACTGTTTAATTCTCTAGAGCAAATGATGTTGAATAATACTACTATTGCTGGAGAGTTTGTTAAGCTTAAGGAAGAGATGAACTTGCTAAAAGAGCAAAATAGTTCACTGAAACTTTTAGCTGAAAAGCCAAAAGAATCAGCTGAATATAAACAGCTTGAGCAAGAGCATGAATCTCTGAAAGCTGAATGTGAGGTATATAAAGGAAAAATCATGGAACTTGAGAAAATCATTGAGTCTCATGATAAGTCTACTGTTGCATCCATGCATACATCTAAGAAACAGGAGACACCTTTGGAAAAGGATAATCTAGAATTGAATCATACTGAAAAATTTATTTCTGCTGACAATAGTAAGGTCATTCTGTATGTTCAAACTTCTAAACCTACCTCATCTGAGAAAGTGGTAAAGGAGAAGAAATCTCCTAAGGCTAAAAAGAGCAAAGAGCCTAGTATAGGAAATCAGACTAGTAAGACCAAACAGCAGAGTCCTAAGAAGTCTGCTGATAAAGCTAAATTGAACCAGTCTGTTGGTAAAGCTAAGTCTAAACAAGTTGAGCAAGCACCTAGTAAACCAAAGAAGCATAAGAATAAGAAAAATCAAAATGCTTGGTATGGAAATGAGTCATATTATGTGCAACCTGCTGCATATCATCCTATGTATCATGCACCTCAATTTCCTAGTTACTATGCACCTTACCCTGCTCATCCAATGCATGCATATCCTGCATATCATGCACCTTACCCTGCTTATGAACATTATTCATATCATACTGATCATCAACATGACTTATCTGATAACTATGATAAAAATGAAACTGTTCATGCTCCTAAAACTCAGAAACCTAAGAAGCCTAAGACTTCAACATCTTGGGTTGTCAAGGGTGGAACTAATCCTTCAGGACCCTCTCAATAAGGGTACCTAAAACAATTTTATTTTTGTTTTGTAGGTTAGGATTAGGAGTAGGAGTAAAGTAGAGAAGATTTGGTACTTGGACAGTGGATGTTCAAGGCACATGTGTGGAAACATACATGAGTTGACTGACGCAGTTGCTGTGGATGGTCCAAAAGTCACTTTTGGGGACAGCAAAGAAGGCAAGATTAAAGCTAAAGGAAGATTAATCAAGGGAAACATAGAGATATCTGACGTCTCCTATGTTAAAGGCCTAAAATATAATCTGCTGAGCATAAGTCAATTTTGTGACAAGGGATATTCAGTCATCTTCTCAACAGATAAGTGCTACGTTGAACAGATTGGTACAAAGAAGGTAATTTTATCTGGAAGACGACAAGGAAATATCTACATAGTTGACTGGAATTCTGCTGACAAGAATTCAAGTGTTTGTTTGGTGGCATCTGCACCAAGTGAAGTCAGTTGGCTATGGCACAAGAGGATGAATCATTTAAACTTCAAGACCATAAACAGATTAATCAAGAATGATTTGGTAGAAGGGATTCCAAAAGCAGTCATGAGCAAAGATAAGCTATGTGACGCCTGTCAGAAGGGTAAACAAATCAAGTCATCATTCAAAGAAAAGAAGCACCAATCTTCTGGAAGAATATTGGAGCTGTTGCATATGGACTTATTTGGACCCATTGATCCAGTCAGCAATGGTGGAAAGAAATACTGCCTAGCTGTTGTGGATGATTATTCAAGATATACTTGGGTGATCTTCATGAAGAAGAAAAGTGAAACCAAGGAACATCTTACCAATCTGATGGAACTGATCCAGAATGAAAAGAGTATTAAGATATTGAAGATCAGATCAGATAGAGGGACAGAGTTTACAAACTCTACTGTTGAAGAGTATTGTAATATCAAAGGAATACATCATGAGTATTCTGCTGCCAGAACCCCTCAACAGAATGGTGTTGCTGAAAGGAGAAACAGAACACTAAAAGAAGCTGTCAGAACCATGATAGCTGAAGCTAAACTGCCTCAAAGATTTTGGGCAGAAGCAACAAATACAGCATGCTTTACCCAGAACAGATGTATGATCAACAAAAATCAGAACAAGACTCCATATGAAGTTTGGAACAACAGAAAGCCAAACATTCATTACTTTAAGATTTTTGGTTGTAAATGTTTTGTATTGAATAATGGGAAAAATCACCTTACTGCATTTGCAGAAAAGGCTGATGAAGCTGTCTTTGTAGGATACTCATCTGTTAGTAAGGCTTATAGAGTTTTCAATAAAAGAACATTGCTAATAGAAGAATCTGTCCATGTAGTATTTGATGAGCCAAGTCAATCTTCTGAAAAGAATCAAAGTGTAAATCAAAATCTGTCTGCTGATTTACAGAAGTTAGACGTTGGAAGAAATGAAGAATATGTTCCCATCATACTACCTAATCTAAGTTCAGCTGCTAACTCAAGTGCTGTTCAAAATCACAGTGCTGATTGTCTAACAGACGAGTTGCTAACAGCTGACAGACCAGAGACTGTTCAACAGACCACAAATGTTCAACAGACTACTACTGGAACTCCAACAGTAGTGTTGCAAGATCATAACAGAGGACAACATCCTGATTTGCAACCTGATCTCAGATGGCTCAAGAATCACCCTCCTGAATTAGTTATTGGTGATCCTTTAGATAGAGTGAAAACAAGAAGAGCTGTTGCACAAGATGCTATGTTTGTCACATTTCTATCTCAAATAGAGCCTAAACAAATTGAAGAAGCTCTCAATGACTCCTTCTGGATAGAAGCTATGCAAGAAGAGTTGAATCAATTTGAAAGGAATGAAGTCTGGTACTTAGTTCCTAGACCAAGTCATCAAAGAGTAATTGGCACTAAGTGGGTATTCAGAAATAAAATGAATGAAGATGGTGTTGTCACCAGAAACAAAGCAAGACTAGTGGCCAAGGGTTATTGTCAAGAAGAAGGAATTGATTTTGATGAAACTTTTGCACCAGTAGCAAGACTTGAAGCAATCAGACTGTTTCTTGCCTATGCTGCTCACAAGAACTTCACTGTCTATCAGATGGATGTGAAGTCTGCTTTTCTCAATGGAGAATTGCAAGAAGAAGTGTATGTTGAACAACCTCCAGGATTTGAAGTCTATCAAGAAGAGGACAAAGTATATCGTCTGAAGAAAGCCCTTTATGGACTAAAACAAGCTCCAAGAGCATGGTATGATACCCTATCTGATTTTCTTTTAATTAAAGGATTTCGTAAAGGTAAGGTAGATAAAACCTTGTTCACAATTGAATGGGAAAATCATATATTACTTGTGCAAATATATGTGGACGATATTATTTTCGGTTCAACTAATCAACAGATGTGTGATAAGTTCTCCAAGCTGATGCAGAATAAGTTTGAAATGAGCATGATGGGTGAACTTAACTACTTTCTTGGATTGCAAGTTAGACAGTTGCCTGATGGAATATTCATCAGCCAAGCAAAGTACACAAGAGATCTGTTCAAGAAATTTGGTATGGAAACTAGCTCAACAGCTACCATTCCTATGTCTACAAGTCTTCGTTTGGATAAAGATGAAGATGGCAAATCAGTGGACATAACCAAATATAGAGGCATTATTGGTTCATTGTTGTATCTAACAGCAAGCAGACCTGATATAATGTACTCAGTTGGAGTCTGTGCAAGATTTCAATCAAACCCCAAAGAATCTCATCTCTTAGCTGCCAAGAGGATATTGAAGTATGTTAAAGGCACTCAAGAATTGGGATTGTGGTATCCTAGAGAATCTGGATTTGAACTAGTTGGCTATTCAGATTCAGACCTTGCTGGCTGCAAGATTGACAGAAAGAGCACAACAGGTGCCTGTCAGTTCTTGGGCAGTCGTCTGATCTCATGGATGAGTAAGAAGCAAACCTCAGTTTCTATATCTACTGCTGAAGCTGAATATATAGCTGCTGGAGCCTGCTGTGCACAGATACTTTGGTTGAAGCATCAACTAGAAGACTACAACATCAAGATCAGTGGAATTCCAATCTACTGTGACAATACAAGTGCAATCTCTCTTACTCAGAACACTACAAGTCATTCAAGGACTAAGCATATTGAGATCAAGCATCATTTCATTAGAGATCATGTGGAAAAAGGCAATGTAATGATTGAGTATGTTCATACTGATAATCAGATTGCTGACATTTTCACCAAACCTTTAAGTGAAGTAAGGTTTTCAACCTTAAGAGCTGAGCTAGGACTACTTAATTTGGAAGCATAAGCTGAGGGGGAACTCATCAGAAGACTGGAGTTCAACAGCTTAGTAATTCGTCATTATCTTCAAGGATTAACTCTCAACAGACTAGTTAACTTATGAACTCTTAAACTCAGGGGGAACGTGTAAGACTAGCGGTACTTCTGAATTAAAGATGAAATTTGTTAATGACAGTTAGTTGAAGTTATGTTTTCATCAGAAGACTCAACTATCGAAGATTGAAGTTATTTTATCTAGCTGGATTGACAAACAGCTGAGGAAGGTTATCAGCTATTGGCATTCTCTGATAACAGCATTGTCATCAGGACACTAGTCCATCAGATAAGTGTTTATTATACTCATCTGATTACTTAAATAAAAGCGAACTATTTAAAAACGTTTTATCCAAAACACGCTTTTACAAGTAAACTGACGGGCGGTACATATTCCCGCTCCTCACTAAAATATCTTTTGAATTTGAAAGGTCGTAACTGACGCCGCACGATCAGCACTGACAGAAAAACGGATCTAACGGTTGGCAGATTTCACGAAAACCGAAAAACCCCAACTCTATAAATCCTCATCTGATCAGTCGAGTAGCTCTTTACGCACCCTAAACTTTCAAAAGTACTTGTGAGAAAATTTCTGCAAATTCTCTGCATACTTTCCTTTGTTTTTCTAACCTTCAACAGATCTACAATGGCCGCCGAAGGTATGTTTCTCGTTTATGATTCCTACTACCAATCTGGTACGAATCTGATGAAAGAACTGCTCGAAAAGTTCAAAGCTGCTTCGCTGGTAAACTTCATGGAATACCACGAAGGAATTATCTGGACTGACCAAGTGATGGAGTACTACAACTCTGCAAAAGCTGACTACAACAAACTGGAGATTAAGGCTTCAGTGGGAGGCAAATCTATCACTATCACTCCTGCTGTTCTTCACGAGACGTTTGGGCTTCCTAACAGAGGACGACATGACGTCACTGTTCTGACGGAGGATAAGCACCAACAGTTCTGGGCGATCTGCGCCAAAGAAGGAGAAACATTGTCTGGAAATATCAGGAAGAAACAACTGAAGGATGAATATCAGCGGATGGCTGATATGGTGTGCAAGCTGATTGAGAACTGCACATTCTCACTGGATGCTGTTACCATGAAAAGGTTCAGCATCATGGCTGCCATATACTATGGAATGGATATCAACTGGTCCATCATAGTATGGTACATATTAGCTGACTTTCTTGATGATAAGAAAGGAAAAGGCCCCACTACCAACCACAGGATCACACTCAGCTATCTGCTGTCAAAGCTGGGCTGTGATATGAAGAATGGAAAGGAAATTCACAAATCTAAGGCATTGTCCAAGTACTTGCCTGTTCAAAAGAGGAAGGCTGGTGAGCTAGAAAAAGCTGATGTTGAGGAACCAAAAGAAGTTCCTGCCAAAAGGCCAAAGAGGTTAGTCAAAACAGCAGACCTGGCTGTTGAGACTAAAAGAAAGAGGGCTGCTGATGAGCCCAAGAAGAAAGAATCAAAGCAGTTGGAGAGAGTGACTTCTGCTGAAGCCACTAAAATTGTTGAGAACATAATAGCTGATGTAAGGACTGGATCCCCTGCATCACCGTCAAGAACTCCATCAGCAGAGAGGCCTGCTGAGGATATTTCTCAAAGGACAAGAAGTCAACTGAGAAGTACATCTGCTACCACTTACCGTGAAGGTAGAACAAAGAAGTCTGCTAGAAAGCAGATGACATTCATTGAAAAACCTACTGATCTGGAAAATGTAGCTAGGGAAGACCCTGAAGCTACTCAAAGGCCTATTGAAACAGTTGAGACTGTTGAGACTGACAAAGCTGATGAGCAACAGCCAAGTCAAGTCACTTCCACAGCTGAGGTTGCTCAACCTCAAGAAGATCCAGATGTTCAAATCATCCATCCTATAGCTGCTGCTCCCATATCATCTGCTGGACCAGCACCTGCTGATAAAGGCAAGAGAAAGATTGTGCTAAGGAGAAAGAAAGTCTCCAAAGCTGATAAGAAGGCAAGAGAGGAGGCTGAACAGAGGAAGCAAGATGAGCTTGAAGAGAAGAAGGCTCTTGAGTTAAGCAAAGCTCAAGAAGCTAAGGATGAAGCCAGAAGAAGCATGTCTGCAGCAGAAAGAAAAGCTGCTGAGGATGCTGAAATGGCTATGGTGATTGAATTGAGCAAGGTTGATGCCTATGGACCTGTCCATGGAGGTGGCATCAAGATTGGTGAAGGGCAGACTGAAGAAGACAAAAAGAAGATACTACTGCCTGCTCCCAAAGCCAAGTCCAAAGACAAGTTTGAAGTCAGAAAAGCTTTTGAGATAGTCTATGCTGATAAGGAATTGTTCAAGAAATTTGAGAAGTCATTAGCATACTATGATCAGAAGTTGATGCTAAAGACTCTGTTCAACCAAGAAAAGCCAAGATATATCAGTTGGAGGGACAACAGGCTGAACAAGTCAATTACTGAACTTCAAGATATGAAGGAGTTAGCTGATGAAGAACGATGGGTTCTAAGTTGGCTGAAGACAAGCTCCATTCAAAAGGCTCTTGATCCCAGCTATGTAAGAGACATTATGCATAGTTATGCAAAAGGCTTTGCATTGGAGGAAGCCAAGAAAATCAAGAGCACCTTGCCTGAAAAGAAGAAGAAATCTGAAGATGCTGAGGAAAGAGCAATTAAGTTTGCTGTTATGACTGCCCTGAAGAGATGGGCTAAAAAGTCAAAGTATCAGCAAGGCTGTTCAAGTGATTTGCCACTACTGCCAAGTATCCAGCAAATCATTTTTGGCAAGGAAGTACAACCTTATTATGAAGTGCCAAAGGGGAATAATGCTTTTGTTAACCCATGGATCATTGTGAGGCAAATCAGACAAACCACTTGCTTCAATGACGATGGCACTATCACCAACTTAGTCTTTGATGATGTTACTGATGAGCCTAAAGCTGCGGACAAGCCTGATGTCAAGTCTGCTGATCAGACTGAAGTCAAGACTGCTGATCAGACTGCTGACAAGCCTGCTGATCAAATTGCTGATAAGTCTGCTGATCAGACTGAAGACAAGTCTGCTGAAAAGGCTGCTGATGAATCCCTGGCCATTGAGTGGAAGGCTACGGACTCTGGAAATCATCAAGACGAAAAGATGGAAGATATTCCTGTCCACCAGGAAATTGATGAAAGGGATGTAGCTGCTGCTTCTGCTTCATCAGGTGATAAGCACTCATCACTGATGGAAGCAATCCAGATGCTGATGGAAAACCAACTTAAGGAACTGGAAGACAAGCACCAGCAACAGCTATTAAAAGTTAAGGAGGAGCTGAAAGCAGAGTTGGCAGAAACCAACAGAATTCAGCTGGAAACTGTTCAAGGATCAACAGAAGAAATCATCAAGAAGGAGATCAACAGTATTCCAATTCCTCAAGATCATTCATTGCAGTTAGTGCACAGTTTGAGAGAGCTGAACCAGAACGTGGAAGATGTGAAGGGTGATGTGAATCATCTTCACACTGCTTTAAAATCAGCTGAGCACAAGATTGCTGACTTAACTGCAACCTTCATTAAAGTCAGTCATGAAGAGAAGGAAATCAATCTGGGAATGTTGCAAGAAGTTGCAAAGGCTGCACAGGAAGTTCAAAATGAAATTGCAACTATCAATCTCAACATTGACTACTTCAATGATAAGACTGATGTCATCAGCACTGACCTTCATCATCTGACAGCTAGTCATGACGTGGTTAATCAGAATCTAAAGGCTTTGTGTGCTGGAGTGAAGATTCCAACAGTTGCTCTCAACCCTTCTGTTGAACCTTCTAATGTCATCAGAGTTGATGATGACAAAAAGGGGGAAGATAAAAGGGAAGAACCAGCTAAGGAAACTGCTGCTGAAGAACCAGCAAAGGAATCTGCTGCTGAAGAATCAACTAAGGAAGAAACTGCTGCTGCAACCATTCAAGCCAAGGAAACTGAAGACACTACTGACAAAGCTGAAGTGCTTGGAAAGGTAGAAGAAGAAGAAAAGATAGAAGAAGAAGATACCAAGTACAAAAACACTGAATCTGCCAGGAAAGCCATGGAAGCTTTGAAAGCTCTACAAGAACAAGAACTTAAGGAGAAGATGGAAGCTGCCAAAGCAATTCTGGAAGAAGAAGTTGATGAAGAAGATGATGATGAAGAATCATCATATGAATATGAAGAAGTGCTCGAATCTGATGAAGAAGCTGATAGTTAGAAATTGAAAAATCAATTGTAATCAGTTTACTTTTTCAGAAATCTCATCTGATGAATTTGTACATGTAATTCACTTTCTATATCAATAAAATGTTCAAGTTCAATCCAATAAACTTTTTCTATCTCAGAAAATTTTGAGGATTACAATCTTTAGTTTAGGTATTCAACAGGTACTAAGCTGAAGTTTTGTCATCATCAAAAAGGGGGAAATTGTTGGATGAAGATGAAGATGAAGGCACTGAAGAAAGTTTGATAAGGGAGGTTTTGATGCATTCCAAAACTTCGTAAAATTGGCTAAGTATGGAGTGACTTAGCTGATAAGCTTATCAAGGAATTTTGACTAAGTAATGAAGACATCAGAAGAGTCAAAGTTTCAAGGTCCAAGACTTCTGATCTGCTGAAGAGAAGTTATCAGATTAGTGAAGATCAGCCGACTCAAATCAGATTTGTTCAAGTTTGAGATCAGCCGAGTTCACCATCAGACGTATACTTCTGTCAGCCAAGTGAAGAAGATCATGAAGTGTTCCCAACGGTAATAAATGCCCCTTGGTGTAATAAATGCTGAAGTACGAGGATATTTAAGTCAAATGATTGAAGAAAAGCTTCGCATCAGCCGAGTGCATTTAATGCTGCATTTAATGCTGCCTGCAGAATAGTACTGTTTACAGTACGGACAGACTGCAAAAGAGCCGTTCGCGGATTTTAAGGACCAGTACTCGAGGAATTTGAATCCTGTCTCTCTTCAACGGACATTTTTCAATCCTCAAGTATAAATAGCTGCAAGAGACGAAGAAGAAACAAGCAACACACTTTCTGAGAGAAATTTCCGAAGCAAAATTCTTTAAGTCTCAAGAACAGCTCACTCATCAGCTGAGTCATTTGTTGACGAAAGCAGAGTTGAAGAATCAAGAAAAATACATCTTCTGAGTGATTTTGTAAACAAGAGTGTTGTGCGGAGTTGTGATCCATCTTTGTGAGTGATCAAACTTCAGAGGATAGGTTTTCTGTGTGATTTCCTATTGCGAACTTGTGGTCGTTTCATTTGTTGTTCGACGCAAGCAGAGTATACTGTAAACTTTGTGATTATAGTATAACCCAAGATCTGAGTGACTTGGAAGAGTGGACTAAAGGATATTTAAATCCATATAACCACTATAAAAATTACTTGTGTTTTTACATTGTTTCAAAACTGCATATCTTCTGTTTGCATAAAAACACATTAAGTTAACTGTTTGAAAAAAAAACAAAAAGGAGTTTACAAAACTGGGGAAGCATTTTTCAAACTGCTAAGAATACTTGTGAAAAACACTTTGAAAATCCGCTGCAAGTACTCTAAGTATTAAAACTGATTTCTGCAAAATCAGCTAAGTAACTATCAGACGAGTGGTCAACAAGACTGTTCAAAGATTTGTTCGCGAACAGATTTGTAACTTACTAATCTGATCAGCTTAGTCTGTTCAGTTAGAGTAAAGTTTTAAAGTTAAATTTGAAAGAAAATTTTAAAGAGGTTTATTCACCCCCCCCTCTAAACCTCTTCTGACCACTTGGGACCAACAACAAATTTCATCCCTTTTTTTTTATTGATTTCAATGTATTTAAGATTTCACATTCATTTTTTCACCGGGTGCACATACGTTGTACATGTATATTTAATTTATGTAATTTATGTGATATTTTTTTGTAAATCAGAGTAAAATTAACTTCATTATGTCATAAAATAGCACATATAAATGACTTTTATTCAATATATTAACTTCACCATGGGTATTTTCATCGATTTCTTTAGTTTTTTTCGGTTCAAACAATTTTTCTAATGGTTTGACAATTTTTTTTGTTGGTTGAACTTTTTTCATTATATTAATTTCATTTATTCTTACCAATTTAATCGATTTTCACATGTTTTCACCGACTTTAGACCCGATTTTCACATATTTCATCATTTTTTATGTAATTTCGTCGTTTCACCGATGTCGTACATTTTTTTTCGCTAATTTCATTTGAATTTTCATCGATTTCACATGTATTTGCCGAATTTTCAACTCAAATAATTATACATCTTCAATTACTTTAGAGTATATCTCAAATTATTTCACTTACCTTATCATTTCAAAGATATTTCTTTACCGATCTAAGCCATTTCACTTATTATATTAATTAGTTTAATTCAATTTTCATTGATTCTTACTGATTTTATATTTTTTTACTGATTTACTCGTTCTTGATCAATTATAACCTATTATCCATAGTTTTTCCTATTTTTCATCTTTTCTCCTATTCAAACAAAAAAAAAAAATTCCACTTATTTAGTTCATACTGTTATTGCTAGTTATATTTTTTTTTCTTCTAATTTTACTTACTTTTATCAGTTTAACTTATATTTCACATATTTTTTTTAACAATTTCACTTGAATTTTCATTGATTTCACATTATTTCACAGATTTTAACCTTTTTTCAATGCTTTAACCCATTCTTCATATATTTCACCCATTATTTCACTGATTTGTTTCCCATTTTTTCAGAAATGTCACCCGAAATTTCATCGATTTCACATGTATTTATCGATTTTACCGGCACTTTTTATTACCGATTTTCACCCAGTATTTCACCTCTTTCACAAGTTTTCATAAATTTCATGTATATCGATTTCACATGTTTTCATCAATTACATAAAATTTATTAGATCTATTCCACCAATTTTCATTGATTTTCATCCGTTTATTAACTTATTTCACACGTTTTTATCGAAAATATTTTCATGAAAATTTGGGATAATGTTTCTCATGTCAAATAAAGATAACTTAGTTCACCAAGTCATAAGTATTTTTGTTCATTCATAGGTAAGATGCGATTCTACTTTAACATATTTTATGATATTTAAGAGAATTTGATTTTTTTAAGAAGTGACATATTGTACTAAATCTTTAACTGAAACAAATAATATTTTTTACAACTATTCAAAATAATAGTCTTTATTTTTATTTTTATGTGTTATAAGAGAACAATAATGAGATTGTAAAAGTGATTTAGGAGTTAATTTCTTAATTATTGGAGTTAATGTAAGAAATTACTATAATAAGACTTCATATCTAATTGGAATATACTTTTGTTTTTTTTCCATATTCATGGTGCTTGGTTAGAATGGAAGGAAGTTACAAATTTTCTTTAAATATTTTCCTACCAAAGTTTTGATGAGAAAATTTAAGGAAAATTCATGTCTAATTATATTTTATTAATATACCTTACAACTTGAATAAGGGCATTTTTGTCTTCACAAAAAAAGAAAAAAACTTAAAATTTTCACACTTTTAGTAGTAGTAATAATAATAATAATAATATAATAATAATAATAATAATAATAATTAGTAGTAGTAATAATAGATATAGATATAGATATAGATTTAGTAGTAGTATAGATATAGATATAGATAAGGACATCCCATGTGATTTAACAAGTCTTACAAGAATATTCTCTACAACTTATAAAAATGTTTACAAAAAGCACCATGTAAGGGGTTTAACAAGTCTTACAAGGACATTCCCTACAACTTATAAAAATGTTTAAAAAAATACCATGTAAGGAGCGTCCTTGTAATTTTTGAAACTACAGGGGGTTTTTCGTAATATGACTAAACCTCAGGAGATTTGAGTGTAAATCGCCCATTTATTCTTAGGCAAAATGTGTACTACTGCGGTGTAAAATGTCCATTTTTCAAACTGTGAATAGGTCGTCACGTTATATAAGGGAAATCTATATGAATTTATTCAATTGGTATCAAATTTCAAATATAAACTAATTATGAAAATTAATAAAGTATTAAACTAAATAAATGACCACTCTAATGGAGTTAAACCGGGTCAACATGCTACTGCATAACCGGCCAAAATTGCCCTATTGCCAAAGAATTGCAATTTTTATGTGAAAATGTTAATTGTTCAAGGGCCCACAGCTAATGTTTAGGTACAAGTCCACTACAAAATTGACCAGTACACAACTTCGAAATTGAAAATTGGTCCAAAAGCTACTGTTTGACAACTTAAGCTCATCTACTAGACACAGTTGCACCATTTAGTTGGGGCGGCCCATCCATACATTTGTATTTGTTTATAATTTGGCCCAATTTTAATCTTGAAAGAAATTGGTGCTCCGAATTCATGGTTCAATTTTTTTTTTTTCCGTTTCTTCTCTCATTTCTTTTTAAAGAAAACTAATCGTATAAAGATTGCATTAATGATCATTATGGTCAAGTATAAAATCAGAAATGAAGGCGGGAAGTTCCAATAAAGGCGAGAAGATAGTGAGGTGGTGTTTTCAATAAAGTATTATAGGTTTAGCTTTTGTTAGAAGTTAGAAGCTGCATCCAACATGCTTCTACTTTTTGTACTTTTTTTAAGAGAATTTTGAGCGAAAGTGATTTTAAAAGTGGTTAAAAATACTCACTTTTAGTTTATTTTTTTGAAAAAGCAAAAAATCAGTTTTTAAAAGTGGTTGTAAACACCACCTAAGTGCAACTATGCTAACGTTACAAGTTTCAGTTAACGAAACACAACCAACAATCCATAGAAAATTAACAAAAGTTTGGATATTAATTAAAATAAATCATAATACCACAATAATTTTCAAATATGATATAAGGCACATAATTAGCATGCCATTTTGGTGACTTGACGGAGATTTATGTCCAAAAAATTTACAGAGAAAGGAAATGTGTCAAGGGGGGGTGAAATCATGGTATTATTTGTATTTTTTTCTTTCAAAAAGCTTGGTATCAAAAGTTAAAATTTGGTATGAAAAGTGTAATTCCCTCCAATATTAGGGATAAATGCATGATACCACACCGTGTTATGCAAAACCTTCACAAAACTACTCTGTGAATTTTATTTTGCATCGAACTCTCTTGTACTTTCAAAGACCTGTATAAAACACTCAACCTCCGTTAGTTACTAACACAGTTAATTTTTGCATAATTTTGTTTGCGTAAAACTCCCTTGTACTTAATGTTTGCGCATAACTTTCTTATACTTTTGAACGTTTGTGCAAAACTCCCTTGCATTTTTCAATATTTATGTAAAACTTCCTTATACTTTTGAACGTTTGAACAAAACTCCCTTGTACTTTTAAATATATCTAGGAGTAATTTTAAAAATTAACGTAACTAATGAAAATTTATAGGATTTTTAAAAGTACAAGGAAATTTGATTAAAAAAAAATATGCATATATCGTGAATTTTCCACAATATTAAGATTGGACTACACGATATTGGAAAATATATTCAACGCACTCCTGTGAAGATTTGAAATTAATAAAAATAAATTGCATATTTTCCTTTTTGGTACAAGAACCCCCCCCCCCCCTCTCCCAACCTTGTCCCTACGCGCTGATCAAGACCATTCCTTTTCTCCATTTTTCAAATTTAAAACAAAATACTCCAGTAAATAAATAAATTTTTAAAAAAAAAAAGCAAAAGCAAATATGAAGTCTCAAATCGATCTTTAATGGAGTCTTCTTCTGCTTGTCCTATTTGCAATCTGATAATTCCAGTTTTCGAACTCGAGAGGTATAAATATATATATTCCTTTATTCTCCTCCTTAATTCAAATTGTATTTCCGCTCATTTTTCAAGTTTAAATACTGCAGACATGCGAATAACCATTTTTCCGACGAAGATTACGCCGCAGATTTCGAGTTCGCACAACAAATTGCTCAAATTGTATGTACCTTGCGTACTTGATTTTATTTTTTGGTCGTATTTTAGGTTTTGTTGAATTATTCTTTCAATATGTTAATTTTTTTTTTTTTAATTGAGGTGAAAATCAGCTGATTTGTGGTAATTGATAAACTATCTGTAACAACAATGTTTAAAATTGAAGCCCTGTAACCTTTTGTTTACTTTTATTTTCATTTTTTTCCTCTTGCTGTTTTTTTGGTTACAATATAATTGATTGAACTTGCTATTTTCGATTTTTCTTTCAAAGTTATACTTTATGAGACTTAGGAAATACTAGATAGATAGCGAGGAACTACGAAGGATCACGGAAGATTTCCGTTATGTGAAATGAAGCTCCTATTATTTGTCACAAGCATGGATCAAAAATTTCGATTCGTTTCTGTCGAAAATATCGAAAAATTTCTATTTTTGAGTCAACTGAAACGAGAACATGGTGTAGTCTCAGTTTCAACATATTTCTTTAGTTTAAAAATTTTCCGAATGTTTCCTCAAAAATCTCGAGAGATTTCGATAAATTTCTGATTTTCGGCGAAACGAAACATAATGCTAAAATGAAACTGTAATCCATGTTCACTAGAAAAAGTTGTGCACTTTAAATTTAATAGTACATGGTAAAAAGCCAAAAATGAGTCATGTGTTATCTTTGTCGGACACAAGCGTTTATCGCGTTGTACCTGCTTTTTTCTATCTCATAAGGCGTACATGGAATTGGAACTAGAAAACTGCCAGAACTGCAAAATACTGAAAGCTTTTTATCTCATTCATGTAATTGGTATCTGTAGTATGAAGTAATATGAAAAGTTTGTCTAATATAGGCTGAAGATTCTTCAGATTGCGGACCTAGTTTCTGGGATGACGCACAGAGCAGTTCTTCTCAGTGTAATGCCAAGACAACCTCATGTATCGGGAGAAACTATGATGAAAACTATGTTTCTTTAGTCCAGTTACAGCGTAAGGAGACATTCTACAAAGTCGAAGGCAATTTGATGACTTTATTAAGAAACTGCTTGGAGTTAGACTCAAAAAACTCCGTTAGTATATTATCTGGACATGTCGATCATTTCCAGAGCATTGAGTCAGAGGATGTTGGTTGGGGGTGCGGGTGGCGTAATATCCAAATGCTTAGCTCTCACTTGCTTAGCAAAAGACACGAAGCAAGAGAGGCTCTCTATGGTGGTTCTGGATTTGTACCTGATATTGCATCGCTTCAAAGATGGCTAGAACTTGCTTGGGAAAAAGGTTTTGATACACCTGGCTCTCATGACTTTGATCGCAGAATTTATGGAAAGAAAAATTGGATTGGAACCACGGAATGTGCTGCACTTTTGCGTTACTTTGGTCTCCGTGCAAAGGTAGTGGATTTTTGCAGTAAGGATTTTGAGTTAGCTTCTTCAAGCTTTAAGGTTGGGAAAGGAAATACAAAGGTTGATAAAGGACCGATGGACATATTTCTGTCAAAAGGAAAAATTCCCTCTGAGAATAAAAGCTTTAAAACTTCATCTGAAAAAGGTCACCATGTTCTCACTGAGTGGGTGTGGAATTACTTCTCTGACAACAATGTCAACAGATCAGGCAATCATCGCGTGATTCTTAGCGAGAAAGCGTGAGTAAATTCTGATTAGTTGCACTGGTTTTCGTGATATATATAATTTCTTTTCACATATATCGTTTTACTAAACATTACACAATATTAACTTAATCTGAGGTTCCCTGAGCAGGCCGTTATACTTCCAACATGATGGACATTCAAGAACCATTGTTGGCATTCAAGCTACACGTGAGAGTAATGGGCAGCAGCTATATAACTTATTAATATTCGACCCTGCTATAGTAAGAATATTTACTTGCATTCACATTGATGTTTCTTTTGGCTGCCTTTCGCTGTTGACATGATGTTTATATTTTGTTAAAACATAGATCAAATTCATGTTCTATGGTTGCGTACTCTATCAGTGTATCTGTAGATAAATTGTCTAAATGTACTATGTGCAAAAATCTAGCCTCTCTAAATTCATATAGTTGGTCTTATATTTTGACTTTCCATATCACTTCTATCTAGAAAACAAAATCTCTGGAAGAATCTCTGAGAAAGAACGTCGGATGGCAAAAACTAATAAAGAGGGGTATCCACACACTGAAAAAGCCGCTGTACCAGGTTGGAGTGTGTTTTACAGAATCTTCATTAATCATCTCGTTCTAATTTGATGATCATCTGGTTATAATTGGTTTTATGTTTCCAGTTGTGCTATGTTGATCCTGGAATTGCATGCGGGAAAGAGTTGGAGAACCTGAAGACCATAGATAGCATCCGTCACGAGTTTTAGTTCTGTCTAATACCACCCAACCAAATCATACATGAAAGATTTAGGATCGGGTTTGTATCATGTCCTGAGTCAGCCTGCCCAGATTTAGGATCGGGCTTGAGATGACAAAATTTGTGTATTGTCTATGCTGATGATCTCGGTGCTTGTTCATCAAGGTATAGATTCGTATAAGATACATTTATGTGTTGATGGTTAGGAGTAACTTTTGTGAAATTGGGTGTAAGTGTTGAGAACAATAAGGTCATTTGTTGTGAAGGATCAAGTGCCCTTTTCAGTTTTAATTAATTGCTGTCGATAAGACCATAACTAGACAAGCTTCAAATATATTTAAAGCGCTATTGTTTGTGTTGTATTGTTCTTCGATATTTTGTCGAACTTTTTATTCGATTAGGACTCATTTTATTGATAAAATGTTCTGGAATTTCTTTAAGGAATATTTGAGACTATATAGTTTGCCAAAAAAAGGTACAGTTTTTAGCCATCAGTCTTGTGTAATGATAACAATATGCTGGGTAGATGAGGACATTTACATTATTAAGAATTGTGAAGCAAGAAAGTCAATTTTTTTTTTTTATCTACTAGAATGTGTATTTACGGCTTGGATCGAAAAGTGCAAATGGTATATGTCATTCCCAATGTGGTGTCTTCAATATGATTTGAACTTGAGTTTCCTCTCTGGGGAGCAAGAAAGTCAATTAAATGAAGGTGACAAGAGAAGTTGAAACCTAAAATTAAAAGTCGACCTAGTCATTATTTCTAAAAATAACATTCAATTTTAAGCACTATTAATTTTTAAATCTTGATTTATTGTGCAAACAGAAGACACCCTTATTTGATCACCATCCTTGTGCCTGTTTTAATGCAAGAACACAACTTCGAATTTTATCGGGAGATTATTGGCCATGTAATATGTCCTAAAATGCATCTAAAAGATTATGACAAGTTTAAGATCTAGCTGGATTTCATTGGAAAATAAAAAATATAGTATATTAGTAATCTAAGTTCTTCTATTTAGGTTCCTGCTCTAGTAAATGGATTAATAAAATTCAAGAAAGTTCTATTTCAAATCGGGTCTATCCAATCTCAAAACATTTAATGGCAAATGTAATATCCATATCTTGAGGTTATTGTGAAATTCCATGAACAATAATCTGTCCCTTTTTTATACAGTACTATTTAATTTCTCTTTTCTATATGAATATATTATATAATAACTTGATTCTATAAACTAAATTTTATGTTTTTTAAGTATATCAACGATATTTTTTCATTTTTTTTATACATATTATATATATTAAGTTAAATATTAATATTATATAATATTGGAGAACTTGGATTAAAGGAGGTATGAAGCAAGAAGAAGAGATATGAAGCTGGAAGAAGACGGACGTAGCAAGAAGCATTTTTCTGAATTGGGAATTAAGGGTTTAGGATTTCTGATTCTATTATCTATTTTTTTGTATTTTTAATTATGTATCTATTCTATTTTATTTGTATTAGTTTATTTTATTCCACATGTCTTTTTGTTATTGGTTTAGTTAGGGAGAGTTAGTTTGTAACTAACCCAGCACCAACTTTCACCTTGTATTCTTTTATGCAACAATATTACAATAATATACACACATAATATTCAAAGTATTTTTCCTTTTCCAGTTCTTCTCTCAAAGATCAGAGAGTTTAAAATTCTTTTACGATTCTTTTATTCTGATTTCCATAGTTAATACATGAATCAATATAGATTCTAACATGGTATCAGCTTGAATCTTTTTTTCTTCTTCTCCGCTGTTCATCAGAGTTCTATCTCTGTTAAAATTTTCTCCTTTTGATTCTAATCTTGTTGTTTCACCATCCTCTGTTTTTTCTTCCATAATCAACCATGTCTTCTGAATCTGGTTTGGATTCATCCACCACGGGCAGTTCACGTTCAAGATCACCATTAGAGATTCCTTCCAGTCCCTACTTTCTTCACCCTTCAGATGGGCCTGGAATTCTTCTTGTGCAGAACAAATTGGTTCGAGAAAATTACACGGCATGGGCCAGATCCATGTCCTTATCCCTGAGTGTTAAACACAAAATTGGTTTTATTATTGGAACCATTCCAGATCCTGGTCCTACTGACCTTACTTTACATAATGCATGGTCAAGAAACAACGATATAGTTGTTTCTTGGATTTTAAACTCAGTTTCCAGTGAGATTCACTCAAGTATAATCTACTATACTAATGCAAAAGCAATATGGGATGAGCTACATACTTATAGGCCAGTCATGGTTTCTTGCACAAGTAACTGTGGAAATGCAGAAAAAGTTCATGACCACAATCAAGAGGAGGTACGTTATGGCTTTTCTTATGGGATTAAACTCATCTTTTGAGACCTTAAGAGAGCAAACTCGTTTGATGGACCCCCTGCCTCCTATCAGCAGGGTATTTTCGCTAGCAACTCAGGCAGAGAGGCAAAAATTGGTTGGGCAGATATACCTTCTTCTATGGCTTTTGCTACTAGAAATTCTTCTCAAATACAGCAACCTACCCGAACCTACAATCAATTTAAACCTTCTCTACCAAACAACAATTTCAATTCTAAAACTAAACCCGTTTGTGCTCATTGCAACATTCCAGGGCATACAATTGATAAATGCTATAAATTTCATGGCTACCCCCTGGCTACCAATTTAAACCTAAACTACAAACCTCCACAAACCAGATAAATCAAATTTCAGACACATCTCAGTTACTTCCTACAAATCAAAAGTCCCAAAATTGATTTGGTTCATCTGATAACACTAATCAACAACTTACTGCCCTACTTCAGAATTTTACTCCAGATCAATGTCACAGCTGGTGTCTTTATTTTCTGGTCAATTACAGGGTTCTTCTCAAGAATCCAACCCTCAAAACAATGATTCTTCCCACATTTCTTGTGTTTCTGGTATTTTTTTCTAATACTTCTGATTTAAATATTTCATTTTTTTAAAACTAATTGGATTCTTGATCCTGGTGCTTCTAAGCACATTTGCAATAACAGATCTTTATTCACTTCTTTATCACCTATACATAATGCTAAAGTTGTCCTACCAGATACTTCTAGTTTCCTTGTTACTGAAATAGGTGATATTGTTATTAATTCTAATCTTACCCTTAGAAATGCTTTCTATATTCCCCAATTTAATTTCAATTTAATATCTGTTAGTGAGCTTCTAAGGATAGGAAATCTAGAAGTTAACTTTACACCTACTTCCTTCATCATTCAGGATTCTCAAAAGAAGATGATTGGAAGGGGTGATATGCATCAGGGACTCTATGTTTTGGCCTGTCAGAATAAAACTCCTCTTATATCTGCTCATTGCAATAAGGTTTCCTTCACAACATGGCATAGGAGATTGGGGCACCTACCTTTCAAGACCATGAGTTTAATAAAACAGGATTTAGACTTCGATTCATCTAGTAGTTGTAATAATAATCCATGTTACATATGCCCCTTGGCAAAACATAAGAGACTTCCTTTTCCACATTCATCTACCTCATCTACTAATCTTATTGAATTACTTCATTGTGATGTATAGGGACCTTTTCATACTGTTTCTCACAATGGTTACAAATATTTTGCTACCTTAATTGATGACTATTCTAGATTTACTTGGGTCTGTTTTTTGGCTAAAAAGTCTGATATGAGCACTATTATTCCTACTTTTATTAAAATGATTAAAAATCAATTTGGTTGCACTATCAAAACTTTCAGAAGTGATAATGCTCCTGAACTTTGTTTTAAAGATTTGTTTAATGAACATGGCATAATTCATCAATTTTCTTGTGTTGAAACTCCACAACAAAATTCTGTTGTGGAGAGAAAACACCAACATTTATTAAACATTGCTAGGGCTCTATATTTTGAATCAAAAGTTCCTTCTATATTTTGGAATGAGTGTGTTGCTACTGCAGCCTTTATTATTAACAGGATACCTACCAAGATCGTAAATTTTCAAACTCCCTACAGTTTACTCTGTAATCAGAAAGTAGACTATAATTCTTTCAAAACTTTTGGATGTCTAGTTTTTGCATCTAATTTAAAACAAAGAAAAACCAAATTTGATCCTAGGGCTAGAATTTGTGTTTTCCTAGGTTATCCCTTTGGTATCAAGGGTTATAAACTATATGACATTAGGAAAAGAAGGCACTTTCCTGCTAACCTCCTGGCTTTCTGATTATATTGAGCTTGTTGCACTCTGATCTAATATATTCAACTTCACTTGCTTGCATGACCGCCATTCCTCTTTGCTTTCAAAATATTATATTATTTCGCTACCTTTCTCTGAGCTCCTAGGCAACAGATCCTATTCATTCCTTAAGAAGAGTTATTAAGAGAGAGGGATCCATTTAAAGGAATTCACTAAAAAGGTTTTCATATCAAGAGATGTAATTTTTCATGAAAACATTTTACCTTTTCATACTATTGTTACTGATAAATCTCAGCATAACTCTTTCACTGAAAACATATTCCCTCATACATTATCTGATCACTATGATAATTATGATTCATATCCTTATGATTCTACATCCTTAGACTCTACTAATACCACTGAAAATTTAAATAATGGTAATTCTGCTTCTACTACTACTGACCCTATCATTCCACCTAATACACAGACACTTAGAAAATCTTCCAGATCCTCAAAAAGACCTTCTTATCTCTCTGACTATCAGTGTAATTCTGTCACTAAAACAACCACTCCCTATCCTTTATGTAATGTTTTACAATATAACAACTTATCTACATCTTATAAATCTTTCATATTAAATATATCATCTGAAAGTGAACCATTATATTATCACCAAGCAGTAGCTAGTCAAAACTGGAGAGATGCTATGAATTCTGAAATACAAGCCTTAGAAGATACTAAAACTTGGTCTATTGTTCCTTTACCACAAGGTAAGAAGTCTATTGGCTGTATGGGTTTATAAGATAAAAAGACATCCTGATAGCTCTATGGATAGATATAAAGCTAGGTTAGTAGCCAAGGGCTATAATCAAAATGAGGGAATAGATTACACTGAAACCTTTTCACCTGTTGCTAAATTGGTAATTGTTAAGGTTTTATTAGCTTTAGCTTCTACTAAAAATTGGGAATTATGTCAGCTTGACATAAATAATGCCTTTTTTTTATGGAGACCTAGATTAAGAGGTCTACATGGACCTTCCTATAGGATATCCACATGATAAAATGTCAGGGTCAACTAAAATGTCTGTAAGTTACAGAAATCTTTGTATGGTCATAAACAAGCATCCAGACAATGGAATGCAAAATTTACAGAAGCCTTATTGGAGTTTGGTTTTGAGCAGTCTATGTCTGATTATTCTTTGTTTACAAAGGGCCAAGGTAAACAAAGGGCGAAGGTAATTCTTTTCTTGCTCTCTTACTCTATGTAGATGACATTGTGATTTCTGGTCCTAATGTTAAAGATATTGATATTCTTAAATTTTTTTTACTTAAACTTAAAGATATGGGTAATCTAAAGTATTTTCTAGGTTTAGAAATTGCTAGGTCCTCTAAAGGAATTTGTGTCAATCAAAGACAATATGCACTCCAAATATTGGAGGAAACAAGTTATTTAGGTTGTAAATCACTGGCTTTGCCAATGGATCTAAGAAGTAAGTTTAATTCAAAAGATGGAGAACTTTTACAGGATGTAACCTAATATAGAAGGCTAATTGGGAGACTTTTATATCTTACTAAAACAAGACCTGACATAAGCTATGCTGTGCATAAGCTTAGTCAGTTTGTTTCAAAACCAAGGTTACCTCATTTGCAGACTGTTCATCATATATTAAGATATTTAAAATTTAGTCCAGGTTAGGGACTGTTTTATTCATCTAATGCTACACTAACTTTGAGTTCTTTTGTTGATGCAGATTGGGCATCTTGCAAAGACACTAGAAGATCTACTACTGGGTTTTGTGTATTTTTAGGGAGTTCTCTTATCTCTTGGAAGTCTAAGAAACAGGTTACTGTTTCTAGGTCCTCTGCTGAAGCAGAGTACAGGGCTTTAGCCTCTGTATCAAGTGAAATTGTTTGGTTACAACAATTCTTACTTGATTTACAGATTAATCTTAATTCTCCTACTACTCTATTTTGTGATAATAACTCAGCTATTCATATAGCAAGCAAACCTATCTACCATGAAAGGACAAAACACATTAAAATAGACTGTCATTTCATAAGGGACCAAATTAACAGAAAGAAAATTAAGCTTTTACCTATACATACGGATAATCAAATTGCAGACTTATTAACAAAATCTTTACCCTTACCTCGTTTTCTGCATTTGTTGTCCAAGATGATGCTACTGGATATCCACGCTCCATCTTGAGGGGGGAGTATTGGAGAACTTGGATTAATGGAGGTATGAAGCAAGAAGAAGACGGACGTAGCAGGAAACATTTTTCTGAATTGGGAATTAGGGATTTAGGATTTCTAATTCTATTATCTATTTTTTGTATTTTTAATTATGTATCTATTCTATTTTATTTGTATTAGTTTATTTTATTCCACATGTCTTTTTGTTATTGGTTTAGTTAGGGAGAGTTAGTTTGTAACTAACCCAACACCGCCTTTCACCTTGTATATAAGGCTGGGTTCGATTCTTTTCTGTAACAATAATATACACAGTATTTTTCCTTCTCCATTTCTTCTCTCAAAGATCAGAGAGTTTACAATTCTTTTATTCTGATTTCTATAGTTAATACATGAATCAATATGGATTCTAACATATAATAATGATGTTATACCCATGGATCAAAAAATCGGTTCAAATGTATATTTCGATCAGTCAAATATTGGAAACTTTTCGAGACTATTCGAAAATGTTTCGGAAACACTAAGGAAAATTTGTAAAAAAAGTTACTAAATTTAGGAAAATATCAGAGTTTTAGGCAAATAAATAATTTCGGAAATACATCTTGCTTTCGTTTCGTCTATTTCAAAAATGAAAACTTTTCGATGTTTTCGATGGAAAAGATGAAAATTTTGATCCATGGTTATACCCAATGGCGGAGCTAGCCGTGATTTATTGGGGGGGGCGAAATTTTTTCTTACAATGCATTAAATCAAGAAAATAATAAGGAAGCAATATTATAAATAAAATAAAATAAAATCGTACTCTTTTTACAATTACAAATACATATTTTTTTGAAGCAGTGTAAATAAATAAAAAAATATATGAATAATGCAATAGATAAATATAATTATACAGAGAAGGCATTATAAAGAAAATAAAAAAATCACACTTTCTTTACAATTAGTAAGGATCTTTTTTAGGAACAATGCACTAAATAAAGAAAATAATAAGAAAATAATTATATTATAAGAACAATAAAATACCATATTCCTTATATAATCATTAAGAAAGAAAGAAAAATTAAAAAAAGACATAAATATTGATATTAAAAGAGAAAGAAAAATTAAAAGAAAGACATATATATTAAATAAGGAGAAAGAATAATAAAAAGAAGGCGCAAATATTGAGAATAAAAGAGAAAGAAAGACTAAAAGGTAGTGTACCAAGGAATATTCGAACCCTAATCAAATTATAAACAAAGGGACGTCATATCCAACCGGCCAAAGGTCTATAATTTAATATTTTTACTATTACTAATATTTAATATCAATTTCTTGGGGGGGGGGGGGTTCCCCTCGTCCTAACATAGCTCCGCCACTGGTTATACCAGTCCGAACAATAACCCGACTAGCTAGTCCTATATAAATTGATTGTTGCATGTCCTCTCTATAAATATAAATATGAGAAGCTCATTATTATGAAGGTAGTTAGGCGTACAATATAAATTTTGATGGTGTATGAAATTAAGGTGGATTAGATCAGAGTCGGATTGAAGGTCATATTAAAAATACGTTCGGTAGATTTGATTAAGTCATATTATATTAAATCAATAAATTCCGTAATATGTTTGCGGGAATTATGAGTTTAAGCATATATAATATATTTTCACTACTTAGTTGAATATATTATGGTAGTTAAGATATATCAATTCATCGAAGCCATTTGTAAAATTCATATAAGAGTAAAACTTGAATTTTAGTTCGAATGCTCCATGTTTAATTAAGTGTAAACTGATATAAATTTTATTTTTTGATTTATTTATGTAGAATGTGTTTCCATTTTAAGAGATTTAAGAAAAATTTATGATATTTAATGATCTATGTCAAAATAGATATATATAAATTTGAGGTTATATGTGACATTTCATATAATCCATATTCATTAGGATTAACTAATCCATCCATACCTGGTTGAATTGTAATCTAGTCTTAATACCGAGTTATAAGGATTTAATTCATTTGACCCGATATTAGATCAATGCCACAAAACATTATATATATTATCTCATATTAACACATATAATATGACATGATGATACCTCCTATTAGGTCCTACCAAACGACTCTAAATAAATTAAAGTGTTTGTTGCATGCTAATTAAGTATGATACTATATCCTATATATATATGCGATATAAACGTGCTATTTTCAAATCGATTATATATATGTCGATGTATGGTCGACTCGTCAAACATGTATAGTTGTGTATAATAATGATTCTCTTGTAAATTAATTAGTCCTATATATTGTATAATTAATCTTAGATGGGTTGGTTTGAGAAGTCATGAAAAGGTTGACGAGGACGACTTGCTATTTTCCTATTGTTGTTATTTCTGTCAAATTAAATGTGAAAAAATGGGTGAATTTTGATATTAAATATATTATTTTGAAAGGTATGATATGAAATATATAAATGTACCAAAAATTTAATATGAAAAATACAATTACGTCCTTCATTTAATTTATTTTCTCAAATCAATAATATATACATATAGTTGCAAATAAATGACATGACATATATGGTCATGAAGTAATTAATTTGATTATTTTTAAAACTGCATCGATTGATACAAATTTTAAATATTTGACAATCTTAAAATTAAAATATTACCATCATTTTTGTACGTATAACGCAGAAAATAATTTTTCATCATATGTGCAAGTGCAAAGCATATTTTTTCTTTGATATACCTCCATGCATGGTATTATTATATATTAGTTAATAGGAAAAGTATTTATATGTAATTAATTGACTTCCTTATCATATCGTTGCCATAGGCAGCCGCTCTCTCGACAAATTGATACATCCTTTTCAAATTAATTTTGAGGACAAATTTGCTACTGTTTCTGATAAGGAAGAAGAACACTAGGAGCTTCTGTCAAAGTGATTTTTTATTTTTTCCAAAATATAGTTACTCCTAGTAGGAGCCAAAAGTATTTTCTAGGGAAAATTCTTGTTCAAGCTTGGCTTGGTCAAACTCATCCAACCACCAAGCAAGTGTATTGCACTTACTTTGTGATTGGTCACTTTCCTGGGAGTTACATCCAATCCCAAAGCAAGTGTAATACACTTGCCATGTAGTTACTTTGGGTTCGGCCAAACCCGATCTGGGTAAGAATTTCCCATTTTCTAGTTATCTTTTTGGGTAATTTTAGGTGTTTTTAACTTTTTCTATGGAAATTAAAAAAAAATAATTTCACCTATCCCTACCCGCTCTCCCCCCTAACCATCCCCCCCCCCCAACCCAAATCCCAGGAAGCCGGCCCAGGCCGACGTCGGCCTGGGATCGCCAGTCCCAGGCCGCGACGGCCTGGGATCGTCCGTCCCAGGCCACCGCGGCCTGAGATTTGGGTGGGGGGTGGGTTGGGGCTGTAGGAGGTAGAAGAAGGGTTTTTTTTAATTATAATTATTTTATTTTATTTTTATTTTTATTATAATTTATTAATAATATATACTTTATTTTTTAATAAATATTAAATATATTCATATCATTATAAAATTTTAGATTATTTTTATTTTAATTATAATTTATTAATAATATATACTTTAGTTTTTAATAAATATTAAATATATTCATATCATTATAAAATTTTTAGATTTAATTAATATTTTATCGAATTTATGTTCATGTATTATTTGGTTTGTTAATATTATTTATAAATTAAATTAGTAAAATACATATGTAAATATATTAAGGTCCGCAAGTGTTTTATTCGAGTCAATTTTGAAATTGGGCAACAATGTGGACCAAAATTATCAGTAAATTCAAAGATGTGGTGTTATTTTGACAACTTGAAAAGTTAGGGGTATAATTGTCGGTCAATATAAGTAATGGTATCAATTTTGCAATAAAACTTAACTGTCACGTCAACACTTAACGTCCAATTTTAACGGTGGTACCAAATGTGATTCAATTTCTTAAATTGCGGTACCAAATTGATCAATCTCATTTTTTATGGTACCACAAGTTGGAATCGCTATATAGTTTGGTACCACATTTGCAATTCTCTCGGTAATTAAGCATATAATTGAGTTTCTATGAACTAGTATTTTGAGCCGACTTCACAAATTTTAATTTTGCTAATATTCGCCGATTTATAAGTTACAACCTTTTTCATATTCTATTGTCTCTTCTAAAGGTTTTTGCGCGTCTTAATTGAGTTACTGAGAACATTTCTATTGTTTATGCTTGTATGAGTCCATAAGTTATTAATACTCACACCTGTACTAGTTTAAGGAATATACTTGCTCGATGCAGTTCTTCATTTCTAGAATATATTTTGTGAATTTTATATTGTTTGATATGCAAACAAAGGACAAATTGGAACATTATAATGTATTTCAACTTCTGTTTGATATTGAATAGGTTAATGAATGTTAAGACCAAGTGAAAAGAGGAATACTTTGTTTGAACTAAGACCTTCACTGCACCTTGAAGCCTACAAATTGTCGAATTATTGAATAATGATTTAGACACTGTGAAATGGTTTTAGCAATTTCTTTTTCTTAATTGTAAGTATTTCATTGGCATTACAATTATTCTTATATACCCTTTACCATATCATATAAGAAGCTAGTTTATGGAAAAGGTTACTCTAAAATACTCTTGTTGGGCTCATCTGACTTCGATCTTATTATTTTTTTGAAATTTATTTGAATCCTCTCTGCTTTTATTGCAATCGGTAGTATGAATCGACAAGTTAGTATTTCATTGTGTTGATGCATTCATTCAGAGATATGCATCCCACTTCATGTGTGGCCAAACATACAAAGAAGTATATTGTTGATTCATAAAGTACCTGATTATTGTCAATATTTTAAGTGAACATGAGATTAATTTGCTTTTTTAGACTTGTTTGTTGTTGTCACTTTTACATATATAAAAATATATTTTATTCATGCATATTGGGCCTATTGATTCACACATACTGAAAATATATTTTTAGCAGAGATGGACGCCGATCAGTTCACACATACTGTAAATCCTGGGCCTATTGATTCATCGGTTCTTACTCAGCAGGATCAGCACCGGTCTACCAATATTTGGCAAGGGGAAGATCTTGCGGCCCTAAAGTGTCGTCGTGGGGATGGATCCATTCCTTGATCGTCGATTGACGAAAGAGTGGTGCCTTATTTGATTAAAGCCGAATTTTATGGTATTTATCGTACTGGGGCAATCAAGTACGATTGGGCATTGGTTACTGCATTGGTCGAGCGGTGGCGTGTGGAAACTCATATATTCCATCTACCTATCGGCGAAGCCACCATTACCTTACAAGATGTAGAAGTATTACTTGCTTTACCAATTGAAGGGGATATTATTAGTGGAATTGATCTAAACTATTCCACGGAGGAATGGCAAGAGATGTGCCTCGACTTGTTCGGTGTTGTGCCCCCCTCGAGTTCTTTTACAGGTAGAATGTTGAATTTGAAATGGTTGATGAAAAATATTCATCCACTACCCGATAATGCTACTGATGTATCAGTGCAATATTATGCGAGATCGCTTATTCTAGCATTGATTGGCGGTATTGTCCTGCCTAACTTATCGGGGAATAAGGTAGATTTGAAATATATTGTCTATCTACAAAATTTGGACGCGATTGGCGGCTTCAGTTGGGTAGTGCGGCTCTAGCATACTTGTATCGTGAACTATGTCGGACCACTAACCCAAAGAATATTCAGATTAGTGGGTGTTTGACGTTATTACAGGTACACCAATTACAGTTAATTAATATATTAATTACAATATATTTTGTATATATACTTATTTTGATAACTATAAAATAGGTTTGGGTATGGGAGAGGATTCGGTGCATGCGTCCGGATATTGAATATGGCCTTCAGTCTGTGCCTCAAATAGACCCCCTGGTCCTTTTGGGGACAAGTAAGTACGCATACTTGTTATTTACTTATGATTCAAGTACTTGAAAATTAGTTTGATTAATTCGATGTTTTTGAACCATAATCAGGTGGCGTGCTGTGAAATTGCTAGAACATGTTCCTACTCATGTCTTACGTGTGTATCGAGACCAACTTGACCTGCTCACTGATAATCAATTTGAGTGGCAACCATACCAGCCTGAGGAGTTGCCCTCATTATTGTCGACAGGGAGAGAATATATGGAGGTCTAGGGTACCTTTGATATGTTATGACAGAGTAGAGTGGCACTTTTCAGATCGGGTACTTAGACAGTTTGGCTTGTGGCAGGATATCCCAGTCCCATGTGACACCATTATGGACACACACAATATTGCCCCTCTTACAGAGTTAAGGACGTCGAATTCTAGACGTAAACGATGGGCAGTTCCATGGGGCCCAGCTACTTCAGATGCTCCAGGTTCATCATCTGTACCTCCACCTCATAACACTGGGTTCGTTCCACCACCATGGTTAGGACAAAATACCCAAGGTGAGTGCATTACTCAGGTTGGTTCTCAGGCTGAGCCCTCCAATCGTCAAAGGAGGTTGACTCAACAGGAGAGGAGAGCGCCAAATTGATATACACCATCCAAATGAATGATTTTAGTTTAAGTTGTAATTGTACCTATATAAGTCTCATCGTATTATCATTTTGAAATATATTGTTATTTAACTTGACTTATTTGGAAGATATTGGCATACTTTGATATATATGTTGTGATGGTGAATTGATTATGTTTTTTGGTTGTTCTTGATTCTCGTCTTTTAATGTATTGATTGTTTTGCGTTTTGGTGTTGTTTGAATTCTTAGTTTGATATATGTTGTTTGATTAAAGATCATTACTGCTAATGTCGAAAGTGTGAAAATTGTTTAAAACTGGGGGGTGACGTGCAAAAATTCCTTAAAATAAAAATTAAGTATAAAATCGACACTGCTAATGTCGATTTCGATTTTTAAGCTCGCGGCGGCGAGTGATACGTTCGCTGCGGCGAGCTTAAGAACCGACATTGCTAGTGTCGATTTTATACTTAATTTTTTTTTAAAAAAAAATGTGAAGCAACCTCTATCTTATTTTAACATATTATCTAAAACAATCAAGAACAACTCAAAAACATAATCAATTCACCATCACAATGTTACATGCATAACAAGTTCAATATATAAAAATGTCTCAACAATATTATCTCAGTTACAACAACATCTATGAAACTATGTCATATTATTCGTGCATTTGCGACGCGTATGTCCTTCCTTCCCACATTTAGAACAATGAATCACCCGTTTGTCGGTTTGAAAATCCATTTCATTGCGAATGCGTCTTGATTTTGGTCGACCTTTTTCCCGTTCAAGCTTGTAGTTTGGTTTGAACACCGGACCATAATACTTGTTCCAATAATACTCATTATCTAATGGTTCAAATCTACCACTCCATGTCCTCGAATAATTCTCAACGGTATAAAATGATGATACAAAAGATAAAGGATCAACATTTTGGTTACTACAACAAGCAAGAACATGGGAACAAGGAACATAATAGGCTACCCACTTACCACAGGTGCATGTCCTTTCGCCAATGCGCACAGTTTGAACATTACCTCCCTTCGTCATTCGACGACCTGTGATTACAGAATAAACCCCACCGCCCCCACGTATAGAATTGTTGAAGATTGTTACATGCATACCCCCAACCTTCGAGGTGTTGTGGAGTAGCATTTGGTAAACCTTGGGGCTAAATCGATTTTGGGGTTCGGTGTTTGGTAGCCCAATATTTTCACGAGCAAGTTCAGCAATACCAAGTCTAGATTGAAAGTAATAAACACAACGATAAAATGAAGTCTCAATAATTGTTGTAATAGGCATACCACGAGCACCTTTCGTCACGTCATTGAAAACTTCTGAAATGTTCGTTGTCATTAGACCATATCTATAACCACCATCATGTGCAATCGTCCATTTGTTTTTTGGGAGTTTATCCAACCACTTTCGAGCATCAGGACTTAATAGCTCAATTTGATCCAAAAAAGTTTGAAACTTGCGATCCTGGTGTGAGCAACCTGCCTTCCACACTAGCCTTTTTAAATTATCAGCCTTACGAATTATGCAAAAATTAGAACGCACATGCCTCAAACAATACCGATGTTTTATATTTCTCCATTTCCTTACTCGGATTGTTGCCAATATACCTTTATGGCGATCAGAAATCAAACATATATCACGACCCTTCACAACATGTTCTTGCACAAGGTTCAAGAACCAATCCTAAGTTTTATAGGACTCGTTTATTACAATAGCAAAGGCAAGTGGTAATATACTATCATTTGCATCACATCCCATCGCAATTAGTAAAACTCCCTTGTATTTTCCGTGAAGAAAAGTACCATCAATGCTAACAACTGGACGACAGTGCGTGAACGCTTCAATACAAGGCCCGAATGTCCAAAAAACACTACGAAATTTATCCATTTAACCGGGTGGTGGAGGTTTATAATACTCAACAATTGTCTCAGGGTTGTATTGTTTGATAGCTGCAAGTACTTTTGGCAACCTTTGATAAGATTCATCCCAGTCTCCATAGATATGTGCAATAGTTTTTTGTTTCCCACTCCATGCTTTTTTATATGATATTTCTTTAGTAAAGCTATTCTTCACATATTCAATAATGACACGGATTTTCAAATCTGGATCTACCTTAACAATATTTAGGATATCCCAAGCAATTAACTTAGAGTCCATATGAAAATGATCTTGGCCTAATCCTGCAGATAAACAAGTATGTGGTCCCAAATAACGTGTCACTTCCCACAATCCATTCTTCCTGATCAATAAACTAGCACGGAGAGAGAAGTTGCACAGATACTATTTTTTATAACAACATATTACCCATAATTTATCAGTGCTCTTCTGTACCTTGTACCGCCAATTCTTTGTTATATGATATTTCTTCACGGCACACTGCATATCATTTTTCGTCTTAAAGTGTATGCCTTTACCCTAGTTCGTCACTCTCGGACAATTGAACTTGACTTGCACGAATATCTGTGACATACGATCCTTCACCAATTTCCCTATAAAATTGGGAACCATTGACATCCATAATGTTATCCTCAATATCAGTTTCCTCATTTTCACTGCTACTACTGCTACTTCAATTGTCCTCATGCGTTAGTCTGTCTTCAAACATTTCTTCATCATCTTCAGAATCAGTCTTCAAATCTTCGTTTAATCCACTTACATTTTGAGGCCTAGGAGGACTAACATTTGTGTGTGCTATTTGCGTAGTTGTACCAACGTCTGACTGAAAAGTTAACGGAACCGGATTACCCAAATCATGGTAAGAAGTTGAGTAATTTAGGTTACCTTTGTCCACATGTGAGTCAACTGTGTCACCAACGTAATGTCCTCCAATATCTGTGTCACCAACGTAATGACCTCCAACTTCTGTATCACCAACGCAAGGACCTACAACGTCTGTTTCATTAGCAAACTCTTGACTATCTATCGGATTTATCTCCAAGTATAACTGTAAACTTCCTATCCCCGAAAAATGAGTAAATACATCAAACATAGCTTCAACACCACTATTATCATTAACGGGAAGTGCAATATAATTAGCAGTGACACGATCAAATGAAATAGGATATCTACATATCACTCCCAACCTAAAGTCCCGTTTGTTTAGTTCGGTAACTTTGTACAACTCTGTTAGTAACTTTTCTGATAACTCCATCTGCTATTCGCCCTAAGGGGCCGTTTTTGTGGAATATCATACTCACATCCATTAGACGGGTTTAATATATTTCCTCCCCAATAGCACAAAAACGTAATCGGTAAGCTATTCATTACAAACTTGAGATAATTTAAAAAAAAAAATTAAATTACCTTTTGAACAATTTTAATGAATTGTCATATTTATAAGTATAATATAAAAAGAACACTAAAATAAAAATGAACTCTAAAGATAACACCATATATACTTGTTATTGTTGGCATTAATTTAAAAATAACACCATTTATCTATAGCATAAATTAATTAATTAAACTAAATTCACATCCAAATTAGCTCAATCATCACCAGTTGGAAACAAAGTAACAACTTTCCTCCAATATTGTGTACCCATATTGTAATACTCATCACCAGTCGTGCAATTCATGGAATATGATACCCTCAACTAATATGACAGGATAATAAAATTAATTAAGTACCTATATTGTAATAATATTTCTTCATTAATACTGTATATTTCATATTTATAATTCAGAACACAAGCAAGAATTATTATTGTACATGAAAATGGCTTTGAAGAAAGGAGCCATTAACCTGCATTACAAGCCTCACATTCTAATGGCTGTGGCTCAAATTGGGTATACTTTCATGTACATAATAACATAAATTCCACATACGAGGGAGGATGCAAAAAGAACAATTTCATAAGTATAATATAAAGAGAACAACAAGTGAAAACAAAATAAAGCAATACATATCTCTTGAATATGAAATTTTTTGTTAGGGCTTCAAGGGGAAGAATTGAGCAATTGACGAATTTTTGTAATAAATATTGAGAAGAAATTTGTGATAGTTGCTGAAAGAGAAGAAATCGCGTGCTCTTTTTTTTTTTTTTTTTTTTTTTTTTTTTTGCTGAAGTCTGCCGCTCTGAAATGAAACTGAAATGAAATTTGGAGTGTATAAGTTAGGGCATAGAATCGCTATTAGTATTAGCGATTCTTCAGAAAAACCGATATTACCAGTAACGATTTTTACCCTTGATTAGTTAGTGATTAATTAGTTGGTAATTAATCTAATTAGTAAGAATCGATATTGCTAATATCGATTTTTATTAAATTTTTTTTTTTAATTATCGGAGACGACTGATAAATCGATATTGGTAGTGTCGATTTTACCTAAAATCTATATTGCCAATAGCGATTTTAACTAAAAGGTATATTCAGAAAAATACTTTTCAGTTTGAATCATTTTGGAAAATACTTTTGTGTAATAGGCTATATAGAAAAACAACTCTCTCTCTCTTCTCCCCAACGTCATTGATGAAACCTAACCCTAACCACCACCACCCTCCTCCCTATTAGCTCCTCCGCACCAGATCGGTGGCGGCGAAGTGCCGCCCCGTTCTAGGCCGCCACCATTCTGGACACAACCTTAAAAAAAAAAAAAAACCGATTTCTGCTTTCTCCCACATCTACACTCCCCCACTTCCCAGGTCGCCACAACGCTTCAAGCGATTGAAATCTCATACTGTCTTGTGAAATCTCAAAACCAAGAATCTGAAGCTGGTAAGATCTCTACACTCCCACCTAATCAAACATCTTTAATTCTTGATATGTTCTTCGGCATGGGTCGGTGGTGACTAGTGGTTGGTGGGGGGAAGAAGGTGGGGTTTTGGGTATTTTATTTTACTTTTCAGTTTTTCATTAATTTAAAATATTGAATTTTATTTATTGAATACACAAAATTAATTATTCAATTAGGTAATAACATTTCATATTTTAAAAGATTTAATTTAATTTCATAATTATATATAAAAAATGTTCCTGTAAATATTTTCATAAAATGTTATGTTAAAATTTACAAATTTTAGAATTGAAAAAATATTTAACAGAATAAGTATTTAATTATTTTTATATCTTTACCAATTAAATAAATTTACAAATTTTAGTATAGAAAAAATATTTAACAGAATAAGTATTTAATTATTTTTATATCTTTACCAATTAAATTTTAGTTAATTTTATATCTTTACCAATTAAATTTTAGTTAATTGCAGGGGAGATCCGATCATATCCTATCTTATCCTACTTACTATTATTTCAAGGGTACCTTTTGGTCAAAATACTTAATTTTGACTCAAATTCTCTTTTCCTCGAATTTACAATTATTTAAAAAAAAAACTAGGATTTACAATTACTGACAATAACTTCCACTCACATGTCTACAACATAACCCACGTCTAATATGGTTTGTGGTCACATTAAAAAAAATAAAAAAAAAAAAAACAAAAGTTATTATGGAAAAAATTCATGCACCCACTATCTCTTTGTTTCCACTAACTCAACTACTAAAACTTCTATCATCCACCAAACCCAAACGACTTACATAAAGTTAAAGTTACATTAAATAAATTTAAAAAAAAAAAGAAACAAACACTATGCTCTAACCCAATTTACATTAAATACTCAAACATAATTTACATTAAATGGCTAAGGCCGTGTAATTTCAGCTTCATATTCAACGCCTAGATTGGTGTCATTAATCAAATATTTGCTTTCTAATTCTTTTAACATCATTTAACTACCACAAATATATATATTTTTTTTTTTCAGATTTTACATTCCGGAGAAATTCACGAAACTTTAATCACAGTTCATCAGGGCTCAAAAGCTGCAGGTTCGTTCTACTTTTGTCAATCCACTCAATTTTTTCATTCCATGATACATATTTTATTTGCATTACTTTGAGGTTTTACACATATCACTAAATTCTTATAAATATGGGTTCTTTGGTTTCATGGAATACAAAGCTACATTGGAAACATTAGAACACGAACTTTCTGGAGAAATTAACAAAACTTATATCTACTAAAGCCCATTTTCAAGTATTTTCTTTTCACGGATGAGTAATCTTTTTAGTTTATATCAAAATTAGATGTTCAGTATTAATTCAAATTTTGCAGTCTGTCCAAATATTGAAAATTGCCAATGCAAAACGGATATGGATATGTGAATATGGACGTCATGCAGGGGTGAGTAACTCTAAGTTTTAGACTTCGATTTTTCTGATTAATCAAACAACTTTTATTATTTATTATGCAGATTAAGTTTTTCTGCATAATTGCACGGTTCCAAACTGTTGATGTGGACAACATGTGGTATGCATTGTGCAATCATTGCCAAACCGAATGCATATCACACTTTGGACAAATGATTTGTATTAAATGTTGCGATGTGGTCAATGCTATTATCAGGTATTTATTATCAATTTATTTATTTTAATTGTTTACTTTATATACTAACAATTAAAATTAACTATATTTTATTTAGGTTTCGTGTCCATGCTATAGTAGTGGACAGTACTGGATCTATAGACATAAAACTGCTACATGATTAAGCTGAGTATATATTTTGTAATAGAGCTATTTTTAACAAAAGTATTCAAGAAAAGGTACATTACAAATATTAGCTCAACTTTAATTGCTTATATATATATATACTATCACGTAGTGTTGTCGAACTGATGTGTTGTATTATTCAGCAAAATGGTAGCAATTTGTTGAAGGAACACATCTACTCCATCCTAACACGTGCATTTACATTTATCATTCATGTACAGCCAACTTGGGCAAGACCGAACCGAATGTTTGTTGTGTTGTAAACTTTGTCTTACCTGTTCACTGGTCTGAAGAGTGCGCACATCTTACAAATAGATTGTCTATTCTAGGCTAAGAAAAGTAAGTCCTTTTTCAATTAATTTTATTAAATCACTTTAAAATTACTGACTTTGCCACTAAAGATTATCAATAAAAATATGATAACAATGTTATTGAGTTGCTAATAAGGCAAATATCACTTCACCAATGAAAGTGTACAATATTGAACATAGGATTTACATCCCTTTTAGAAAATTAGTGCATGATTGTTATATTTTAATTTTGTTTTATGATCATAAATATTTGTATTTTTTTTTGTCACATCAACAATTGTATTAAATATCTAACATGATCCCGTGCATAGCATGGGTTTAGGCTAGTTTCAATTTATATAAGGGGTAATATAGTAATTTCGATTTTGAGGGGTTTTGTAAAAGAGAGAATTGCAAATGTGATACCAAACTATATAGCGATTCACCATAAAAAATGAGGTTGATCAATTTGGTACAACAATTTAAGAAATTGAATCACATTTGGTACCACCGTTAAAATTGGACGTTAAGTGGTGACGTGACAGTTAAGTTTTATTGCAAAATTGATACCATTACTTATATTGACCGACAATTATACCCTAACTTTTCAAGGTGTCAAAATAACCCCACATCTTCAAATTTACTGACAATTTTAGTCCACATTGTTGCCCAATTTTAAAATTGGCTCGAATAAAACACTTGCGGACCAATTTAGAGATTTAACTTAATATATTTACATATGTATTTAACTAATTTAATTTATAAATAATATTAACAAACCAAATAATACATGAACATAAATTCGATAAAATATTAATTAAATCTAAAATTTATATAATGATATGAATATATTTAATATTTATTAAAAAATAAATTATAAATTATTAATAAAATAATTATGATTAAAAAAAATAACTTCTCCTACCCCTACCCACTCCCCCCCCCCCCAAACCCAAATCACAGGCCGCCAGCGGCCTGGGTTCGTCCGGCGGCCTGGGTTCGTCCTGCCCAGGCCGCCGTCGGCCTGGGATCGCCTGTCCCAGGCCGCGACGGCCTGGGATCGTCCGTCCCAGGCCACTGCGGCATGGGATCCCAGGCCGACGGCGGCCTGGGCCGGACGAACCCAGGCCGCCGGCGACCTGGGATTTGGGTTGGGGGGGGGGGAGTGGGTAGGGGTAGGAGAAGTCATTTTTTTTAATTATTTTATTAATAATATATAATTTATTTTTTAATAAATATTAAATATATTCATATCATTATATAAATTTTAGATTTAATTAATATTTTATCGAATTTATGTTCATGTATTATTTGGTTTGTTAATATTTTTTACAAATTAAATTAGTTAAATACATATGTAAATATATTAAGTTAAATCTCTAAATTGGTCCGTAAGTGTTTTATTGCCAATTTTGAAATTTGGCAAAAATGTGGACTAAAATTGTCAGTAAATTTGAAGATGTGGGGTTATTTTGACAACTTAAAAAGTTAGGGGTATAATTGTCGGTTAATATATGTAATGATATCAATTTTGCAATAAAACTTATCTGCCACGTCACCACTTAACGTCCAATTTTAACGGTGGTATCAAATATGATTCAATTTCTTAAATTGCGGTACCAAATCAACCTCATTTTTTATGGTACCACAACTTGGAATCGCTATATAGTTTGGTACCACATTTACAATTCTCTCGTATGTAAAAGGGCGGGGGATTGTGTCGTACGAGGACCCATGTCCAAAACTTTATCAAACAAGTTAGGTGACTCTCTATCAATTAACCCCACCACCATGTGCATCTATCAATTAATAATTGAGAAAATATGTTATTTGTCATCGATATTCAATAGTATTATAAACATGCTTAATGCATGGCCTTGATCAATTAGTCAACAATATAATATATCGAAGTAGAAACAGCAGCTATCCAATATACAAAGACGACCTCCATCAGCAATGGATACAGCAGGGTTAACCATATTAGTTACAATTGGGGGAATCCTCACAGCATGCGCTACAATCTTAACCACACTATATGCATGTGGTAAAGATCAAATATTGAAATGTCTTGGAACCATGCGCAGAAAGGAAGATATTGAGGTGCGAAAAATTATTTGTAACGTTCTATTAAGTTTCTACTCTCTGATCAAATTAATTTGATAAAAAGAATGAATCGGTTACGAAGAGTATTCATATTTCGAAATACATGGAGGTACTGAATATGGATTTGGGTCGATCAAGTATAGTATTTCCTCATTTTATTCATCTAATGGTCACGTTTGATGCGCGCAGGAAGTTTGGACATCACCAATGGCGAATGAAATGAAGCCTAAAATGAATCCCCCACAGAGCAGTTCTTGTCTGCGTAATGTCTCGCGTGATTCTTTAGTCCAGTTACAACACAAGGAGATATTCAACAAAGTCAAAGGCAGTTTGATGACTTTGTTAAGTTATTGCTTGGAGTTAGACACAAAAAACTCCCTAAGTATATTATCCGGGCATGTCGATCATTACCATAGCATTAAGTCAGAGGATGCTACTTTGGGGTGGGGGTGCGGGTGCGGGTTGCGTAATATCCAAATGCTTAGCTCTCACTTGCTTAGCCAAAGACACGAAGCAAGAGAGGTTCTCTACGGTGGTTCTAGATATGTACCCAATATTGCAGCACTTCAAATTAAAGATGGATAGAACTTGCTTGGAAAAAAGGTTTTGGTCCTACTGATCATGACTTTAATCGCAGATTTTATGGAAACGAAAGTTGGATTGGAGCCAGGGATTGTGCTGCACTTTTGCGTTACTTTGGTCTCCATGCATATGTAGTGGATTTTGAATCAACTTCTTCAAGCTTTGTTCAGAAAGGTCACCATGTTCTCACTGAGTGGGTGTGGGATTACTTTTCTAAGGACATAAAAGTCGATGATCGTCGTGTGATTGTTAGCGAGAAAGCGTGAGTAAATTCTGATTAGTTGCCCCTGGTTTTTGTGACATACTATATATTTTCATTTTGTTAAGTGATATATATTAAATGATTCCTCTCGCTAATAGCTTAATCTTTTAGATGAGTTGGTCATTCAATATGGTATCAGAGCTCAGGTCAAAAGAGGTTCTGTGTTCGAATCTCATCAGTGTTTGAGTAAATTAATACCGCATACACATGTAGGGGCGTGTTAAGTGATATATATTAAATGATTCCTCTCTCTAATAGCTTAAGCTTTTAGATGAGTTGATCATTCAATACTTTTTATTTTACATAAGGTTAATTTCCTGATCGATCGAGCAGGCCATTGTACTTCCACACTGATGGACATTCAAGAACCATTGTTGGCATTCAAGCTACACATGAGAGTAATGGGATGCAGCAGCTACATAACTTACTGATGCTTGAACCTGCTATAGTAAGAAATTAAATTTACTTGCATTTTTTCACATTTTTCAGTTTCATAGTTTGTCTTATTAAATATATATTTTGATTTAGAAAACAAAATCTCTTGAAGAATCTCTGAGAAAGAATGTTGGATGGCAACAACTAATAAAGAGGGGTAGCCACACATTGAAAATGCCGCCGTACCAGGTTAAATGGATCGGAGTGTGTTTAGTTTGCAGTATATATTTTCAATAATTATAATTAATTTGATTTTTATATTTCCAGTTATGTTATGTTGATCCTGGAATTGCATGTGGGAAAGAGTCCAAGAACCTGAAGACCATAAAAAGCATCCGTCCCTAGTTAAGTTCGGTCTAATAATATATACTACATTTACATGCTTAATTATGAAAAATAAAGGAAATGGATAATTCAATTCAATGTTGTGTTTGATGATATTATGAGGTATGCTGTCACTGTAAATGGGCATGGCTTTTCATTTAGCTTATAATAATAATAATAATAATAATATGATGCTGAGTAGATGAGGACATGTACATTATTGAGAATTGTAAAGCAAGAAAGACAATTAAATGAAGGTGACAAGAGAAGGTGAAACTAAATATTAAAAGCCGACCTAGACCTAGTTATTTTCTAAAAATCACTTTAATTATGGGATAGGATATATGCCAATGTAGGGGTGTAAACGAGCCGAGTAGTATCAAACGACACGTTGTTCAAGTTTGGTTTGAATTTTTATCGAATTTGAAATTTTGTGTTTGAGCTTGGTTTGATTATTGTTTGATGAACCGAGCTCAAACGAGTTTTTATCGAACGAGTTCGAGCCGAGTATCAAGTAACTTCGTGTTTTACATGTGTTTTTTCAATTTTTAGCTTATCGAGTTGAGCTTCAAGAGTTATCGAACGAAAAATTTTGTTCAGGCTTGTTTAGTTTGTTTGAAACCGAGCTCAAGCGAGCTTTTATCGAACGAGCTCGAGTCGAGTATCGAGTAGCTTGATAGTTTACATGTGTTTTTTCAATTTTTAGCTTATCGAGTCAAGCTTCAGAAGTTATCGAACGAGAAATCATGTTCATGCTTGTTTGATTTGTTTGACTAACCGAACTCAAACGAGCTTTTATCGAACGAGCTCGAGCCAAGTATCGAGTAGTTTGGTTTGATTTTCAGCCCTAGAATATGTATATATATAATTAAATAAAATAAATACAACAATTATGTAAGAAGCTGAGACAAGGGTTGAAGGGTTCTATAATACAACTTTTATTATTATTGGAAATTCTTGTTCCAGATCGGGTTTAGCCGAACCCAAAATAATTACGTAGCAAGTGCAATATACTTGGTTGGTGGTTGGATGTAACTTCCAATGAGAATGACCAACCACCAAGCAATTGTGCAAGTGATTAGATGGGTTTGACCAAGTCATTCTTGAACAATAATTTTCCCTTCTATTACATACAAATGGGTTTGATCAATAGCTTGTTTGCGGTTGTCAAGAAAAAAAATGAAAAATTGTAGAAAGGAAAAGGAAAATAAAGTCATTTTATTTACATGTTTGATTGTCAAAAATACTATTTTCTTGCATATGCTTGATTGTTAAGAAAATTTAGGAAAATAATATTTTTGATAAATATATTTGTTTGATTTCAAATACTTTCGAAATTATAAAATATATTAAAAGTGAATTGTGCAATGAAAATTGTCAATTTAATCTCTAAAAAATATTAAGTACAAATTGAGTTATGGAATCAAACAAAAACTAACAATGATGAAAAAAAAATAAATTAAAATATCTTAAGATAAATCTTAAAAGTCATTGTTATTGTCATCAGCGGTCTTCAAGGTCGCGATGTTAAACTCTCTCGTGTGTTCTCTTTTTATTAGCAAGAAATTCCTTCATAATTATAGGATAGTTTTTGTTAATTTTTTAAATGAACAAGAGGGTTATTGCGAATTTTCAAAGTTAAAAAGGATGTATTGTCAATTTCAAAGTTAACAAGGGATCATATTTTTAGGTAAATAAGGGTGTTTTTTGCATCATTTGGTGGGGATATACTTGTTATTATGGCTTGAGAGGGTATTTTTTTTTGGTAAGAATAAATAAGCACATGGACTTTTTTGGGTTAAAAAAATCACAAATAGGGTCTTTGATAGTTAGACGAAGTATAAGGATTGTTTTTGCATTTTATTCGTAAATTCCTAGGATTTTTCCAAGATTTTCTCAATCAAATTAGTGAGAAATTTTTTTCTTCATAAATTTTTTATAGAGAAAAATTGAGAAAAATAATAACTTTCTTTCCTGCTATCCAAACAATAAGTAAAAAAATAAAATATAATTTTTCCTATTTTCCTAACAATCAAACACTTCAACAATTATTTCAGACTCCTCCTTTGTTTGCATCGTAATATTTAAAAATTTTCACTTTTCAATAATTGTGCAAAATGGTAACTTGAAATGACAATTGTCAATTGATAATCGGTGAGATTGGCGATATCATCAGATTGAAATATCTATATTTTAACATATAATAATGAACATAACATGAAGTAATTGTCTTATTTGGTCCTACACATCACATGGAGACAGAAAAATAGGTGACAATAATTACGATAAGAATTTGTCCAGTACTAATCTGAGATGTCATAGGTCTCTAGTTAGGAAAATTAGTACCTTCTATATTTGGCACAAACAGTTGAACAAGTGAACCGACAGTTTAAGGTAAAAAATTATCCAGAAATATGAATATAGGATATTTATCACCTAACATATATAAGGCTATCTCTAATCGAGCCGGCAATCGGGTATGAGGGAAGATTGTCGGCTCGATTCGGTTGGAGATGGATGATGGCAATTTGACGGGCAAGGAGGTAGGGCGGGCAGGGGGTTCGGGGCAGGCAACCAAGCAAGATGGCAGGCAAACACCCCCCGGGGCTCGGATGCTATTTTCTATTTTTTTTTTAAATTTCTAATTAAATAAATGAGATTTGCTGAACAATATCATATATATATATATGGACAAATATAAATCTAAATTAATGAGACTTGTTGAATTAATGCATGCTGATTGTCCTTCGGTTGGAGTTGAATTTTTTAGCTGGGTCGAAAAAACATGAGGGCAAGATAAGTGGACAAGACAATTGGACAATTGGACGATCAATTGGACAATTGGACAAGATCTTCGGTTGGAGATGGCCTAAACATATATAAGTAGGCTAAATTATGATCAACATATATATATATATATATATATATATATATATATATATATATATATATATATATATATATATATATATATATCACAAAATAATACTTCTCAACCAAATTAATAGCAATAATTAAAGCATAAATTAGAAAAAAAAAAAAAAACTTGAAATCAGTCCAAGTTACAACATTTGACAACCAAACAAGCTACAACAATTATTTCTCCGAGATCCCAATTTACACATTTGACTACTCTTTTGTATTCTCTACAAATCAAATCAATGTAGAAAAGTTGCTCATTTTCGTAAGAAAAATTATGTACGATGCAACGCTTGAAAAGCCGACTAGTGAATATATAGCTTCAATTCAATTTCAATCCAAACGCGTCTGTGAAAAAATATCATTTATTTTTCTTTCTACTTTTTGTTCACACAAATGTGGTTTGTGAATCACAAAACTGATTAGCTAATTTCAAAGAAATCAAACACAATTACTCATGAACCATCAAACCAACCACGGGCTAGTGAGTGGGACCACCACTCAACACTCGCTCGTGATAAACATGTAATAAAACCTTTTATTTTCCACATAATAAAATATGATAAAAATTGACCTTATTTTCTCTAATTGGCATAAAGCCTTCATATTAGCAAAAACTTTTATATGTTGATACGTAAAAAGCCATTTAACCTTCTCGTGTAGTTATGTGATTATCTTAATCTAAGTGCGAGTATTCTTCATGATTCGTGAATAAAGTATTAATTATATTTCAAGATGATATTTTTTTTCTTTAAAATAAAATGCGGGGTAAATATAAGATACTCCCCTGTGTTATGCTAAACCCGCAAGAAATTATCCTGTGAAATTTTTATTATGCAAAACTTCCTTGTGTTTTCAAAAACTCTGCAAAAAAACTCAATTTGTAAAAAAATAAATCGTTTTGAATCGACATATTTCAAGAAATAAATTTTAAAACACTTCAAGTTGGTCCCTACAACTTCACATGATATATTTTTAAAATGATTTCTTAAAAAATATCGATCCAAAACGATCTATTTTTTTATAAATTGGATGTTTTTTGCAGGATTTTTGGAAACATAATGAAATTTGGCGAAATAAAAATTTCATAGTGTTGGATGAAGATGAAGATGAAGGCACTGAAGAAAGTTTGATAAGGGAGGTTTTGATGCATTCCAAAACTTCAAAGATTGGCTAAGTATGGAGTAACTTAGCTGATAGACTTATCAAGGAATTTTGACTAAGTAATGAAGACATCAGAAGAGTCAAAGTTTCAAGGTCCAAGACTTCTGATCTGCTGAAGCAAAGTTATCAGATTAGTGAAGATCAGCCGACTCAAATCAGATTTGTTCAAGTTTGAGATCAGCCGAGTTCACCATCAGACGTGTACTTTCATCAGCAAAGTGAAGAAGATCATGAAGTGTTCCCAACGGTAATAAATGCCCCTTGGTGTAATAAATGCTGAAGTACGAGGATATTTAAGACAAATGATTGAAGAAAAGCTTCGCATCAGCCGAGTGCATTTAATGCTGCATTTAATGCTGCCTGCAGAATAGTACTGTTTACAGTACGGACAGACTGCAAAAGAGCCGTTCGCGGATTTTAAGGACCAGTACTCGAGGAATTTGAATCCTGTCTCTCTTCAACGGACATTTTTCAATCCTCAAGTATAAATAGCTGCAAGAGACGAAGAAGAAGGAAGCAACACACTTTCTGAGAGAAAATCCGAAGCAAAATTCTTTAAGTCTCAAGAACAGCTCACTCATCAGCTGAGTCATTTGTTGACGAAAGCAGAGTTGAAGAATCAAGAAAAATACATCTTCTGAGTGATTTTGTAAACAAGAGTGTTGTGCGGAGTTGTGATCCATCTTTGTGAGTGATCAAACTTCAGAGGATAGGTTTTCTGTGTGATCTCCTATTGCGAACTTGTGGTCGTTTCATTTGTTGTTCGACGCAAGCAGAGTATACTGTAAACTTTGTGATTATAGTATAACCCAAGATCTGAGTGACTTGGAAGAGTGGACTAAAGGATATTTAAATCCATATAACCACTATAAAAATTACCTGTGTTTTTACATTGTTTCAAAACTGCATATCTTCTGTTTGCTTAAAAACACATTAAGTTAACTGTTTGAAAAGAAGTTAAAAGGAGTTTATAAAACTGGGGAAACATTTTTCAAACTGCTAAGAATACTTGTGAAAAACACTTTGAAAATCCGCTGCAAGTACTCTAAGTATTAAAACTGATTTCTGCAAAATCAGCTAAGTAACTATCAGACGAGTGATCAACAAGACTGTTCAAAGATTTGTTCGCGAACAGAATTGTAACTTACTAATCTGATCAGCTTAGTCTGTTCAGTAAGAGTAAAGTTTTAAAGTTAAAATTGAAAGAAAATTTTAAAGAGGTTTATTCACCCCCCCCCCCCCTCTAAACCTCTTCTGACCACTTGGGACCAACACATAGGATAGTTTCTTGCAGATTTAATATAACACAGGGAAGTATTTTGCATTTACCCCATAAAATGTAAAAACACCACTTAGCAATAAAATTCATATGAACCTAACAAAATGACAGTACCTCCCCGTAAGAAAAATATAGTCAAAATACTCCTGCGATTAACCAACTCTTAATTTTTAAATTAATGATCTAATAAAATATTTGATATGAATTTTGTAGCCAATAACATATGAACATTCGAGATTTTAGTTAATAACAAACTATATATGAAGTTTCCACGTTTTCGGATGACGGAAGTGGTTTTGGCGTTTTGCACTTACATGAATGATTAAATAATACTCAAGTCAAGTGCAATAAATAGCACCAAATCCTTCCAGACTCAGACAGTTCATCCTATAAAAAAAATATAAAAAAATTAAATATTGGGTAAATACCACTTTTGGTCCCTCTTATCATTAACTTTTTACAGAGTGGTCCCTTTTATGTTTTTTTTCCCACTCTAGTCCCTACTATGAATTATTTGTTTCACGTTAGTCCCTACTATGAATTATGTGTTTCATATTAGTCCTTATCTGGTGGTTCCGATAACACGTGACATGCATATGAATATTTTTTAGGGCATTTTGGTCCGTTCACTATTGAGACTATTTGAGATATTGTTTAATTGGTGAGCAATTTTGGTGTTTGAAAAAGATTTTTGGAAAAAACTTTAGTTTGGAACGAAATGTACGATTAAGTTCGATTGGAATGAAACCCTAGTTTGGAAATTTAGTTTTTTCTTAAATAATTAGAAAGATGAAAATATCCATGTTAGTTTACTTGAAATGACAAAATTGCCCTCATGAGCATATCACATGTTATCGGAATCGCCTTGGACAACTTGAAAAGGACTAAAGTGAAACAAATAATTCATAGTAGGGACTAAAGTGGGAAAAAAAACATAAGAGGGACCACTCTGTAAAAAGTTAATGATAAGAGGGACCAAAAGTGGTGTTTACCCTTAAATATTTGTTGTAAAACTAAGCTAAAAGGAACAACAAATCTAAGTAATTAGTAGAATGTAAAGACCAATATAGAGTAGATGGAGAGGATATCATATTATTGGGTAAATATCACTTTTGGTCCCTCTTATCATTAACTTTTTACAGAGTGGTCCCTCTTATGTTTTTTTTCTCACTTTAGTTCCTACTATGAATTATTTGTTTCACTCTAGTCCCTACTATGAATTATGTGTTTCACTTAAGTCCTTATCATGTGGTTTCGATAACACGTAACATGCATATGAATATTTTTTAGGGCATTTTCGTCCGTTCACTATTGAGACTATTTGAGATATTATTTAATTGGTGAGCAATTTTGGTGTTTGAAAAAGATTTTAGGAAAAAAACTTTAGTTTGAAACGAAATGTACGATTAAGTTGGATTGGAATGAAAGCCTAGTTTGAAAGAGATTATATATTTAGTTTTTTTTAAATAATTAGAAACGCGAAAATATCCCTGTTAGTTTACTTGAAATGACAAAATTGCCCTCATGAGCATATCAAATGTTATCGGAATCGCCTTGGACCACTTGAAAAGGACTAAAGTGAAACAAATAATTCATAGTAGGGACTAAAGTGGGAAAAAAAACATAAGAGGGACCACTCTGTAAAAAGTTAATAATAAGAGGGACCAAAAATGGTGTTTACCCCATATTATTCATTCTTGTTGGTGTATATAATACATGATAATGTCCTATATTTATAGGAGTAAAGAAAGATACAATAAGGCAAGAGTTGTAAACCAAAAAAAAAAAAAAAAATAAGGCAAGAGTTACAATATTATTAAATGGCCACATTATGACCCTCAATACCAATGTTACAAAACCTTTCAAATGTGGCATTTATGATATTCTTCAATAGGAAGTTATAAAACATTTCATGTCGGAGTTACAAAATATTTCATGAACATCCACCAATATTATATATTTTATAACAATATTGAAGCATTACAAAAGTCTACATGATCATTCACGATGTGCAATAAATATATTAATTACTAGCTCATTTTACTTTCCACATAATAAAAGATGATAAAAATGACCGTGGCTAAGTGATTTATAAGCTATCTTTATTTAAAAACTGGCGTAAAATACAAAAATACCCATTTTATTTTCACTAATTTGTATAAAGTATCTATAATAGCAAAAACTTTTACTTCATGGTAATAATTAGTAAAAAGCCATTTACCCTCTCGTGCACTTTTTTGGTTCACTAGAAAAAGTGTCATTTTTATCCCACTATGATATTTTTCTTTGGAACAAAATATGAAAATCCAACAATTCACTGAGGGTCCATTTGGATGAAAGGATTTGGGTTGGGTGTCAAATTCATCATGTTATATGGATACAAAATTAAATCTATGAAATCCTGGATTTTAGTTCAATGAATTTCAGCCTAATTTTAAGTGGATTTGAAATTTCTCTCAAAACTAGTCATTTGAAATCCACTTAAAAAAAGTTCATATTGTATAATTTCTAAAATTGCAATTTGATCCAAGATTTTCAAAAAACCTAAAATTACAATTTTGTCCAAAATTTTCAAAAATTAAAATTTGCAATTCTGCCACTATTTTTAGAAATTCCAATTGCTTTTTGGTCCCTCAAATTTTTTAAATTATAATTTTGACCCCAAATTTTTTGAAGAACTCAGAATTTTCATAAATTAAAATTTTTAATTCGGACCCTGATTTTTAGAAATCGAATTTACATTTTGGTCTCTCAATTTTTTGATATTACAATTTTGACCCTAGATTTTCGAAAAATGAAGAATTACAATTCAGTCCAGAATTTTAAGAAAATTAAAAAATTTTAATTCGGCCCTTGATTTTCAAATTTGCACTTTTCGTCCCTCAATTTTTGGAAATTATAATCTGACCCCAAATTTTTTAAAATCAAGAATTGCAATTCAGTTCCGAATTCTCAGAAAATTAAAAAAAATTCAATTTGGCCCCAGATTTTCAGAAATCCAAATTTACACTTTTGGTCCCTCAATTTTTAGAAATTACAATTTAACCCTATATCTTTGAAAAATCCAGAATTACAATTTGGAAGATTAAAGTTATCTATTTGTCCCCTGATTTTCAGAAATTTAAATTTTCACTTTTGGTCCCTTAATTTTCAAAAATTGCAATTTGACCCAATTGTAGGCAGTTAAATTTTATTGCCAAATTTGAGTACAAGACATATTAATTATTAATTAATTTATTTTGGGATTATATCAAATTTAATTCCTAAAATAATAATTAATTAATCAATTAATTAATTTTATATCCTAATGATTAATTGAATACAAGATTTCTTGCAAATAAATTAAAATCTCCATACACAAGGCAAGTTTGTGTAGGAAATTATTAAGCAAGGCAAGATTTTCTTCACAATGCAATATTTGCATGTCATATCTTTTTAAATGGCAAGAGAATGAAACAAGATATATTTTTTGTCATACAAGGTGTGAAGAACCAATCAAATTGCGCCACGTCATATGGAGAATATTACAATATTTCTCAAAACCCACCTATAAATAGGGGTCATCTTCAAGAAGAAAATCACAACTCAAAAACACAATTCAAAAAGCAAAAAGAAGTGCAAGGAGAAAAGTAAACTCTCTCAAGGCGTTCTTCCAAAATATCAAGGCGTTCTTCAAATCAAGGCGTTCTTTCCAATATTCAAAGGCGTTCTTCAAGAAGTGAAGAAAAATCCAACGTTTAATCTAAGATTAATATACTTAACTCTTATATTAACGTTATTGGAAATTCACAAAGTTAAAATAAAGATCAAATCCCTCAAAAATCCAGAACATCCAAGGCGAAGTTCGAGACGTTCGTCAAGGAGATTCAATTCATTTCACGTTTGATCCAACATTAAGCACAATTGCTTTGGATTAACGTTATTCAAGTTCCAAAATCATTTTGGAGAAGATCAAATCAATCTTTTTCAAGATTATCGCTTAGATGATTAGAATCAGAGGAATCATAGAGATTGTAACCACTACTTTAAATCAATAAAATTTTATTTGTACAATTATTTCTTGTTTAATATATATTTTTAAACTTGTTTGTTACAAATTTTTGGCACGCCCAGTGGGACAATCTCTACCTCTCATCTCTTTTCATCATTAAATGGTGTCAATTATGACGACAAACAATCTAACCTTGGAGGAACAACTTTTGATGTTAACAAAGACGATGGAGAAGCTCACAAAGCACGTCCAACAACGAGATGCTAAGCTCGATGAGCTGTTGAACAATTGGGGCAATGCTAAGGCCTTCAACGCGGATGAGAAAGAACTTGAGGAGCTTGAAGAAGGCGATAAATCCGCAAATCAACTATTGAGCAGAGGAGGTCATGCCGAGGCGAACCACCTGATGGAAAAGCTGACCAATGAGTTTGATGATGGCGAGACGTCCATTAAGCAACAATCAAATGCAAAAGAAAAATCTTTATCTAAAAAGATTCAAATCTCGTCTGATGGTATGATCCGAGCTAGCCAACTGAAGGAGTTCATTTTGGAGGCCATCAAAAGCAAGTTGAATGGGAGCTCGAAGTCTTCCATCGTATACACCAAGCCTTACACTCAAAGAATAGACAACTTAAACATGCCAATTGGATATCAACCTCCAAAGTTTCAACAATTTTATGGCAAAGGCAATCCAAAGCAACATGTGGCACATTTTGTCGAGACGTGCAATGATGCTGGGACATATGGAGATCAACTTGTCAAGCAATTTGTATGTTCACTGAAGGATAATGCATTTGACTGGTATACTGACTTGGGGGCAAATTCCATTGATGGTTGGGACCAACTAGAACAAGAGTTTCTCAATCGCTTTTATAGCACTCGAAGAACTGTGCGAATGGTCGAACTCATTAACACTCGCCAATGGAAGGAGGAGTCTGCCATCGACTATATAAACCGCTGGAGAAATTTAAGTCTCAATTGCAAAGATCGACTGTCTGAAGCTTCATCCATTGAGATGTGTATCCAAGGAATGCAATGGGGTCTTCGATACATTCTACAAGGAATAAAGCCAAAAACTTTTGAAGAGTTAGCCACTCGAGCCTATAATATGGAATTGAGCATGTTTAGAAGTCAAACTGATGAGCCGCATGTGCATTCTCCTAACAAAGTTCAAGACGATTCCACTGCCAATGAAGGGGGCACATCTTTTGATGAGTCTCCAAATGAAGAATCCATCTGAAAATATAGCAACGCTCCTAGATACGAGCTAAAACTATCTAGGGATCTTTTAATATTAGATCTCTTCAACGCTCCTGGATACGAGCTAAAACTATCTGGGATCTTTTAAAATTAGATCTCTTCAAAGCTCCTAGATACGAGCTAAAACTATCTAGGAATCTTTTAAAGTTAGGTCTCTTCAAAACTCCTTGATACGAGTTAAAACTGTCTAAAAATCTTCAAGTTAAAAACTCATTGACACGAGTCCAAACTGTCTACAAAATCTCCAAGGTTGAACTTAAATCTCTTTAACATGAGTATAAACTGTTTACAAATCAAATTAATTACTCCTTAACACGAGTATAACCTGTCTGCAAATTATTCACTCATTGATAAGAGTATAAACTTTCAAAAAAACTCCTTGATACGAGTTAAAACTGTCTAAAAAATCTTCAAGTTGAAAACTCCTTGATACGAGTTAAAACTGTCTACAAATCTTCAAGTTGAAATCTCCTTAACATGAGTATAAACTGTTTACAAATCAAATTAATTACTCCTTAACATGAGGATAAACTGTTTACAAATAAAATCTATCACTCCTTAACACGAGGATAAACTGTTTACACAAATCAAATTCATCACTCCTTAATATGAGTATAAACTGTTTTAAATCTCAAGTCAAAAGCCTCCAGTAGACGAGACGAAAAAGTCTACAAAACTCAAATCAAGTTCTCTCAGACAAGAGAAAAAAATGTCTGCAAATTTCAAATCAAAGCCTCCAGTAGACGAGATGAAAAAGTCTACAAAACTCAAATCAAGTTCTCTCAGACAAGAGAAAAAAATGTCTGCAAATTTCAAATCAAAGCCTCCAGTAGACGAGATGAAAAAGTCTACAAAACTCAAATCAAGTTCTCCTAGACATGAGAACAAAATGTCTACAAAGTTCAAATGACAGCCTTAAGTAGATGAGACGAAGATGTCTACAAATTTTAAATTAACTTCTCCTGGACACGAGTCAAAAGGGTCTACAAATCTCAAATTCAAAATGCTCCTTGACACACGAGCCTAAAATTTATGTTACTCTTCGTTCATATGAGTATAAATGTGAACATCCATCAAATCAAATTTGATGTTTTGAACTACGTTATGACTTGATTCCTTTTTTTTGGGATACGTAGGCAGCTTGAAATAATTTTGAGCCCAGTCAAATTTCTTAAAAAGAAAAATAATGTTGGTTTCAAATTTGATGAAGGCGTGAAGAAAGGTCGAGACTTATCTACCCAAAAAATAAATGCATTTTCGTAAATAAGTCTCGAGGGGGCATTTGTAGGCAGTTAAATTTTATTGCCAAATTTGAGTACAAGACATATTAATTATTAATTAATTTATTTTGGGATTATATCAAATTTAATTCCTAAAATAATAATTAATTAATCAATTAATTAATTTTATATCCTAATGATTAATTGAATACAAGATTTCTTGCAAATAAATTAAAATCTCCATACACAAGGCAAATTTGTGTAGGAAATTATTAAGCAAGGCAAGATTTTCTTCACAATGCAATATTTGCATGTCATATCTTTTTAAATGGCAAGAGAATGAAACAAGATATATTTTTTGTCATACAAGGTGTGAAGAACCAATCAAATTGCGCCACGTCATATGGAGAATATTACAATATTTCTCAAAACCCACCTATAAATAGGGGTCATCTTCAAGAAGAAAATCACAACTCAAAAACACAATTCAAAAAGCAAAAAGAAGTGCAAGGAGAAAAGTAAACTCTCTCAAGGCGTTCTTCCAAAATATCAAGGCGTTCTTCAAATCAAGGCGTTCTTTCCAATATTCAAAGGCGTTCTTCAAGAAGTGAAGAAAAATCCAACGTTTAATCTAAGATTAATATACTTAACTCTTATATTAACGTTATTGGAAATTCACAAAGTTAAAATAAAGATCAAATCCCTCAAAAATCCAGAATATCCAAGGCGAAGTTCGAGACGTTCGTCAAGGAGATTCAATTCATTTCACGTTTGATCCAACATTAAGCACAATTGCTTTGGATTAACGTTATTCAAGTTCCAAAATCATTTTGGAGAAGATCAAATCAATCTTTTTCAAGATTATCGCTTAGATGATTAGAATCAGAGGAATCATAGAGATTGTAACCACTACTTTAAATCAATAAAATTTTATTTGTACAATTATTTCTTGTTTAATATATATTTTTAAACTTGTTTGTTACACCAATATTTTCAAAAATCCCAGAACTGCAATCCAGTCTATAATTTTCAGAAGATTCTGATTTTCAATTAGGCACCTGATTTTCAAAAATCCAAATTTGCACTTTTGGTCACTTAATTTTCAAATATTGCCATTTGACCTCATAATTTAAAAAAACCCACAGTTCCAATTCAATCCAGCATTTTCAAAAAATTAATATTTTCAATTAGGCCCCAGATTTTCTGAAATTCAAATTTGCACTTTTGGTCCCTTAATTTTCAAAAATTATATTTTTGCCCCAAATCGACCTATGTGATTTATCCCGATATCAACAACAAGAATTAACTTATAGAGCAAATTATAAGACATGAATTGAGAATTTCAAATAACACAAATGATATATACCAAACAATGGATTTCAAATGAATGGATTTGAAATCCTTTGTAAAAAAAAATTTTCAAACAAGATATTACAAATGAATTGATTTCAAATCATTGGAGTTTCAAATCCATTCATTTGAAATCCCTCTTTATTTCAAATCTATCCATCTAAATGGGCTCTAAACTTTTAGTGAATTTTGAGCAATAAACGTCATATGAACTTGCCCCTAAAATTGATGAGCTAATAAAATATTAATATATAATTTTTTTCCCCTTAACAAGTGAACACTCGATATTTTTGACAATAAAAACTATATATGAAGTTTTTGTTAATTATGTATGAAACATAGGGGTGATTTTGCATTTTACTATTTAAATGACCGGAAGTGTTTGATTTTGCAGGTGAGAATACACTTACAACCAATGACACATCATCATCGTGCATAAAAAGACAAATCCAACTAATCAAAATCCGATTCGATTTTGATTGTTTTTTTTTTTTTTATATAAACCAGGTATACAAACTTACACTAGACTAATTCTGGACCCTCAGAATCCTTACAAAGACTTGAAATTATTGGTTCAATAGGAACCCATTATTTATGGTTCAATAGGAACCCATTATTTACTAAAGAATTTTATTTTTGGTACCACGAATTATTCTTTTTTAAGGTCACGGTATTACAACTTTAAAAACATATATATTTGGTATCATATATTAACTGTCTTAGACACATTTGGTATTTTCGTCAACTTTTGTACGAAAAATTCAGTTATTGTCCGAATTTGATGAAAATTTTATAGAATCGGTCCTATAGTTATAGTTTGATGCCAAAGCTTGCCACACATATTTTATGACCGACAAATTTAACCCACAATTCACAAGTTTGAAACATTTCAGTCCCAATTGCAAATATAATTGAGTATAAATCCTATTTATATTATATATATATATATATATATATATATATATATATATATATATATATGTTTTCAAATTTATATAAAATATTATTTAATTTATATGTATTATATAAAAAATCTAATTATTTAAAATATTTTATTTTGAAATTTAAAATTTAAAATTTAATTTATATTTTTATAGATTTTATATAAAATATTATTTAGTTCATATATATCAATTTTTTTAGATTTATATAAAATATCATTTAGTTTATATATATTACGTATATAATCTAATTAGTTTAAAAGATTTAATAATAATAACTTATAAGATTTATAAATACAATTTATAATGTTGGATGAAAATGAAAAAGTGAAGGGAGGTTCTGATGATTTCCAGAAGTCATCATCTAAATCTTGGTAGCTTAATTAACCTCTAAAGATATTTAATCAGAAGAGACAAGTCCGAATCAGAAGGTTAAATATTCGGAATCACACTGGTGGATTCAGCAGAGTCAAATTAGATGAGTTCGGTTTGCATCAGCAGAATGTTCATCAGAAGAGTGAAAGTGATCAGAAAGTCTCTCCAACAGTAATAAATGCATCTGGAGTAATAAATGCTGAAAGAGAAGGGTATTAAAGACAAATGATTGAAGAGAAATCTCGGATCAACAGAGTATATTAAATGTGACTGATAGAAAGTACATCAGAGTGTACTGTGAACAGTTGCAGAGAGCTGTTCCAGAAAATGGGGACCAGTATTCGGGAAGTGTAGAATTTTGTCTCACTTCAACGGGCAGAATTCAAACTCCTAATATAAATAGTTTGCTATTCAAGAGTTAGAAACAACATAACAACTGAGAGCAAAATCAAACGATCAAAATCTTTCCAAGTCTCAAACTCAAGAACGGAATACCATCAGCTGGGTCATCTGTTGACAAAGCCGAGTTGAAGAAACAAGCCAAACACTAAATCCGAGTGATTTCTGTAAACTAAGTGTCTTGTGCGAAGTGTATATCCATCTTTGACTTCATAGTGTAGGTTTTCTTTGTGAATTCCTATAACGAACTTGTGTCATTATCATTTTTTGTAAAAGCTCAAGAAGAATGTACTAAGTTACTTAGTATTTCTAGTATAAGCTAAATCTTCTTGATTTAGAAGAGTGGACTAAAAGACATTCTTGTCTATATAATCACTATATAAATTATCTGTCTTTGATTACTTGAATTTTTACTTGCATATTTAATCATATAAACACTTTGAAAGAACAAAAGATTTTAAAAGGAGCTTTAAAAACTAGGGGATAAAATCTTTTAAATATGTAGGTAACTTGTTTGAATAACACTTGATAAATCCGTTGCATACAAGTTTTAAAACTCTGGTTATATCTGAAACAAATAAGTAAATCAAACGAGTGATCAATTTTACTGATTAAGCTAAGTGCACAATCCGATCAGCTTACTCTGTGGATTCCAATATTTTTCGGTTCATTAAAATGAGGGGTGATGCATATCCTGTTGATGAAATCAATGCCACATTAGACTCGAGAAATTTCCTCGCAAAGCTTCGGCGTAAAGAGAGAGCCGTAGGTGAGACTTGTTTCTTGTTTGTGACTACCTATAGTATGGCATATAGTAATTAAATAAATATCTCGGATTCAGATTACCAACTGCAGATTATTTCTTTATCATAAAATCATACAATCTGGGCATCAACTCCACGCATTTGCGTGGAGCAACGTACCTAGTATTATATATATCCATTAGGCAATTATTCATGCATGCTTAGAACTTGATGCCCACTGTTTCCTGTAAGGAAAACAACAAAAGTGTTAATTTTGTTGTAAAACTTAGGATAAAAAGATGAACAAATTGTAGTAAACAAAGTGATATATAGAGAAAACTCCTCAACTCTTTTCATTCATTTGATATTGTAGTTCATCTTCTACAAAATGAGGGATGAACTCATCTATTTATACAAGTTCAAGACTTATATACAATAGCCACATGTCTTATATGTGTCTTCCATGCAATTGTGATATATGGCTTTACTACAAGTTCAAACACTTGCATACATCTAGAGATTTTCACATAGGTGTATGCTTTGCCACACTTCTTCTTGCTTTGACACATATTGTGTTATGTGTTGATTCTTTGTTTCACCAAGTGTAAGAATCTTGTATAGCCACCTTATATGTTTAATGGTAAATTACCAATGACATCCACAAAATATGCATATTTCACAACACTCCCCCTTGGATGCCCATTGCTTCTGGAGTATGCTTCGTTAGAACCTTGTTAAGAAAAACCCATTGTGACAAAGACTTGAACGAAGGAAAAAGAGTACATATCCGAAAGGGGCTTATAAGCGTGTAACACATGCCTCGTTAAAACTTTGCCAAGAAAAATCCATTGGGACAAAAACTTGGACGAAGGAAAAAGAATACAGTGTAAGTGTCATTAATTACAAGCCCCCCCCTAATGCCGACATAAGATCCACAAGTCGCCGCATTCCAATGTTGTAAACCATCTTCCTGAATGTTGTAGTCGGCAATGCTTTAGTGAATAAATCGGTAAAGTTGTTACATGACTGAATCTGAAGAACGTCTATATCATCCTTTTCTTGAAGCTCGTGGGTAAAGAAAAACTTTGGTGATGTGCGTCGTTCTATCTCCTTTGATATATCCATTTTTTATTTGAGCAATACAAGCGGCATTGTCTTCATATAATGATGTTGGTATATTCTTTGTTGAATGCGACCCACAAGATTCTTGGATATATTGAACCATTGATCTCAGCCATAAACATTCTTGACTTGCTTCATGCAACGCTAAAATTTCAGCATGATTGGAAGAAGTGGCTGATAGAGTTTGTTTAACAGATCGCCATGATATTGCAGCCCCACCACAAGTAAATACATATCCACTTTGTGATCTACCTTTGTGTGGATCAGAAAGATAACCGGCATCTGCATAACCTGCTACATGTGCATCGACATCTCTAGAGTAAAATAAGCCCATGTCTATTGTTCCACGAAGGTAGCGCAATATGTGTTTAACTCCATTCTAATGCCTTCGTGTTGGTGCAGAGCTATATCTTGCCGACAAATTAACTGAGAAAGATATATCAGGTCTCGTACAATTTGCAAGATACATCAAGGCTCCAATTGCACTTAGATAAGGTACTTCAGAACCAAGTAATTCTTCATTTTCCTCTCGCTGACGGAAAGTATCTTTCTTTATATCCAAAGATCTAACAACCATGGGACTGCTCAATGGATGAGCTTTGTCCATATAAAATCTCTTCATGATTTTTTCTGTATATGCCAATTGATGAATAAAGATTGCAGTTGATAAGTGTTCGATCTGCAGGCAGAGACAAAACTTTATTTTCCAGAGATTTTTCATCTCAAATTCTTTCATTAAATAGTTTGCGGTCTTTGTGAGCTCTTCAGAAGTCCCCAAAAGATTTAAGACGTCCACGTATACCGCAATAATGAAAAATCCATTCTCAAATCTTTTAGTGAAAACACATGGACAAATTGGAGTGTTAACAAATCATTCCTTTAGGAAATAATCACTGAACCAATTATACCACATACGGCCAGACTACTTTAATCCGTACAAGGATCGTTGCAATTTAATTGAATACAATCCATGAGACCTTTGATTATGAGATCCTTCAGGGATTTTCATATATATATATATATATATATATATATATATCATCACTATCAAGTGATCCATATAAATATGCGGTAACCACATCCATGAGACGCATGTCCAGTCCTTCAGAGACTGCAAAGCTAATTAAATACCGCAATGTGATTACATCAATCACAGGGGAATATGTTTCATCATAATCAATTCCAGGTCTTTGTGAGAATCCTTGTGCAACAAGTCGTGCCTTGTATCTCAAAATCTCATTTTTCTCATTCAGTTTTCGTACAAATACCCATTTGTACCCAACCGGTTGCACGTCTTCGGTCATGCGAACTATCTGTCCAAAGACTTTACGATTTTCTAGTGAGTTCAGCTCAACTTGAATTGCATCTTTCCATTTTGGCCAATCATTTCTATGTTGACATTCATCAACTGATATCGGTTCGGGATCTTCGGGATCCTTATTTATAATTTCTAGTGCGACCCCATACGCAAAGACATTGTCTACAATCACTTTCTTTCTATCCCAGTTTTCTCAGATATTTAAATAATTGAAAGAGATCTCTTCAAATATCGCTTCTTCAAGGGCATCAGTTTCATTTACCTCTTTCGGGGCATTTCTTAATTCACTTTCATCAGTTTTCTATAGCGCTTTGTTTTGAAACAGTTTCCTCTTCAGGAGGAATACATACTTCTGGTCAATGTTTTAAAAACCGGATCGGACATCGAACCGGTAGCCTCACTGGTTACTGGTTAGATCGGTTTAACCGTTTTAACCACTGGTTCAACCGGTGTGACGTCATTACAATATAATATATTAATTTTAATTTTAATATATGTAATCAACTATTTAAAAAAATATATTATTCATTTTTTCAAGTTTATTTTCATAAACTAAATGTTTATCTCATTATCAATTATTTTTCCTACAAAATTTGTGTTAAGAATGAATGATAGCAACAAAATTACAAGTATGATAACATGATATCAACGCAATAATTCAAATTATAATAAACACCATATCAAAAACAATAATTTTATTACTAATCACCTATGAAAAAGAGAGATTGTTGATGAATTTTGTCATTGAATTATATAAAAAAAATAAAATTACATAAAGTTTGTGAAAAAAAATGACTTTTCTAATGAATTTGATACTCAAATATATTTATATAACTTATTATATATAAGATTTTTTTGTTTCTTGTTGATTTTTTTTATTTCAAAGTGAAAAATAGAAGAAAAGATGTGAGAGTATTGTTGAAGTTTAAAGGTCGCGGAAGAGAAATAAAAATCCATAGGGTAAACTTTTTATTTTTATAAGTGAACCAGTGGTTCAATTGGTTCACTGGTTCATTGGTTTTACCGGTTTTTAACCGGTTTTTGCCGGTTCAAACTGGTCAGGAACAAAGCTGGTTTTGAAGGGTTAACCGGACCGGATTGGTAACTGGTTACCGGTTAAACCGGTCGAACCGGCCGGTCCGGTCTGGTTTTTAAAACACTGCTTCTGGTATATTTTTCCTTCGGGGATTTTTGTCTTTCGCACCAATCGGGGGTCAATGTTTCATTCGTGGTTTTTCATATTGTCCTGCAGGGACATGTCCTTCAGGGACATCAATCCGTGCTGGTGCATTAACTGTCTGTATATAAGATTTTGTTATTTTCTTTGTATCAACAAACGCATCCGGCAGTTGATTTGCAACATTTTGCAAATGTATAACATTTAATTTCACACCGTTCTTCAGGAACCAGCTTCTTATCTCTCCATAACAGCGGGAAAACTATCTCATAAAAGATACTATCAGCATATCTTGCTTTAAACATATCACCCGTCACGGGCTCAGGATATCTGATAATAGACGGGGAATCAAAACCAATATAGATCCGAAGTCGTCTCTGTGGACCCATTTTTGTTCGTTGTGGCGGTAAAACATAAACCGCACATCCGAAAATTCTCAAATGAGAATTATCAGACTGCTGGCCTGTCACAAGCTGCAATGGCGAATATGCCTCGAATGAACTTGGTCTAATCCGGACCAGTGAAGCAACATGTAAAATTGCATGTCCCCAAGCAGTGGTGGATTAATTTGACCTCAAAAGTAAAGGTCTAGCAATTAATTGCATCCTTTTTATAAATGACTCAGCTAGGCCATTTTGGGTATGAACATGTGCAACAGAATGTTCAATATCAATTCCAATTGACATGCAATAATCGTCAAATGCCTGAGATGTAAACTC